>OV816027.1:10767454-11967454 GCA_929113105.1 Agrypnus murinus
CTTTCAAGGGCGTTGGTGAAGCTGTCATTTTTTTGTATTACATCTGTTGTTGCATATTTTCTTATTCTATTTTCTGTTTTAAAGCTTTTCTTAGGTTTGGGAACACCTAATTTTATTTTTTGTATTTGCTCTGTCAAAGCTCTTTTCGCTTTAACAGCTTCCTCTCTTAGTCTTTGCTGTAAATTCTTTCTCTGCTCGGCTTCCACTTCTAATTTCTTCAACAAACGTTCCTTTTCTTTTCTTATCTTCGCAATCTCTTTAGCCTCTATATTTTTGGTAATGTGCAGTTTTTTGTATTTCTCTTGAATATCGTTCGTTACATACAGTGCTCTTATTCTGTCACGCTCTGATTCGATCAATTGAAGTTGCAGCTTACGTAGTACGTTTCTAAGTCTCTGCATGGCCGCGTCGCCCGTCATCATTTTCAGTTTATCCTCTTTACACCAATTGACAAACTCTTCATATTGTTGTTGAGATGCTTTTAATCTTTTAGATGGAGTAGCTCTGCATTTAGGCAAATCCAAAAGCTAAATCACGAACAAAGATATTTAAAAATATTTTTTACAGATAGTTTATACGAAAACTAGAAGGATTAATACAGTTGGTACTTGAAAACTAACCAAACCTGATTCCTTACTTTTTCTTTCTTTCTTTTTTCCAAAGCAGATATGATGGATTTCTTGGCAGCAGAGCCTTGCTGTTGAGGTCCACAGAAATTTAATAGCTTTTCTTCCAACTTTCCTTTATATTGGCTGTCACGACTTTGCTTCCCTATGGTCATAAACAGATAAATTACAATCTACATTATAGAAATTAGTAAAATATACTTACAGTCTCCATGAGTGATCTTATTATTGCTTTTACTGATGCATTCTTTTGATGTAGTTGATAATGGACCAAATGGCACGCTTCTAGTCGTGAAATTAGATTTTGTAAGTAAAAAAAGGTTCAGATTTAAATCTAGTTTGAGAAATATTTACGGTGGTAAAGACACGGCAGTTTCTTCAGTTTGTTTTGTTTGACAATTAACCTTACAGTTGCTTTCGTCTGCTTCAAGTTTACATTCTTTTGGGCCGGTTGAGGATGATGATCGAAAACATGGTCTGCATCTAATTTATGTTTTTTTAATAAAATAAGACTAAAGCAAGGATATCATTTACAGTGGAGCAGATGCAGATGTGAGGGCTCTATCAGTTAGTTTAGTTTGACAGTCCAACTTAGCTTTCTTTCCGTCTCTTCTATTTCTATACTTTTCTCGGACAGACGAGTAGAATGATCGGGAGTTAGGCCAGTATCTACTTTAAAATACATTTAGACTAAAATGAAAAAATCATGTTCAGTAGACTACATACGCGACAGTTCTTGCAGTTTGTTTAGTTTGATAGTCGGTTTTAACATTGTTCCCGTTCCTTCCGAGCGTGGATTCAGTTGGACTTGGTAAAGATGGCGATCGAGAACATGGCCAGTATCTAATTTTTAAAAGACGTGTTTTGTGGTAAAGATAGCTTTCAGACCAAATTAAGAAATTATTTACTCTGGTACAGATGTGGCAACTCTTTCAGTTTGTTTAGTTTGATAGTCGGTTTTAGCGTTGTTTCCGTTCCTTTCGAATGTGGGTTCCTTTGTACTTGGTAAAGATGGCGAATATCTAATTTATAAAATACATATTTAGTGATAGATGGTTTTTGGGCCAAATTAAAAAAAATATTTACACTGGTACAGACGTGGCAGCTCTTCTTATTCGTTTGATTTGATTATCAGTTTTACCAACACTTCTGAGTCTCCCCAGTCTAAATCTTCTTGGATTTGGCGAAGATGCTGATCGAGAATTGGGTCGCCATCTTTGTAAGGCAGATATTGTGTAAGTGAATGAAGTTTAGATTAATATTTACTTACAATGGTACAGATGGCACAGCCCTTTCAGTTTGTTTAGTTTCACAACCAATTTTAGAGTTAGTTTTATATCTTCTGGACTTGAATTTTCCTGCAACGGATGAAGTTGATGGCTGGAAATCTACTCTCCTCCTAAAGGTAAAATATTTTATAATTAAGCAGATTTTTAAGATAAGAAACTGTTTACGATAGTTGAGTCATGTTAGCTTTCCTCTGTTAACTTTTAGATTTCTAGTTGGAAAGCCGAGGTCTACGAATGTTTGTTATGGTACCAGTTTTAGCTTTAGAAGGACATCATTGCAACAACGCTTTTTGATAGGTTCTGGAAAATAAATAAATACGGAATTATTTATAAGTCTTATATAAGACGGATAATTACAAACTTTGGAGTGTGTTCGGTTAAATGTTGACCAGTAATACAAGAATTTGACATTTGATACAAGCACGCCACAAGTTTACTACGATATACTTTTAATTGATTAATTATGCTAAGTTCGTTTATTCGGGGCTATAGTTTATTCAATTCACGGTCTCCTCGATTTGAGAGACAAACGTCTCTTATTAGACGGCCAGTCGCGTTGGAAGATTTCTCTTTTTGGCAGTTTTAGTATAGTGGCGCCATCTATCGAGTCCTGTAGTCATTTATAACATAGATACATTCCAGCTCTTGTTAGGAAAACAAACCTGTTTTAAAACGAGCGTCTCGCTTCATTTCATTCTGAAACCTAGAACATTTCTAAAATTAAAAAATGTTTTAATTTGAATTTTCTTCTAGGAAAACCAGCTGATTTAGAAGACAATTTAAATCCTGATTGGGTTCCCAGTATTTATTTGGGCTATAAAACAGCAGGTACACCAATAACAACCAAAACAGGAAAGATATAAACGAAGGAAAAAACGTCGGAAGGTTAATAGTGGAGTAACCTTACGGTTTTATCTTGGAACCGGTCCAAACTACTTCGATTTGAATAATTTTCTAAGTTAAGATTTTTACGACAGTTTGCCATCATATGCTGCTTCATATGCACGTAATATAAAAAAAATCCATCCATGACCATAAGAGATGTTGAGGTCCAAAGTTGCTCAAAAATGAAGAAAACGAGAATTTCAAAAGCCCATAAATACCAAAATAATGAAGTTTCAAATTTGAAATATTTTGAACATAAACTATCCTTAACTGTGTACTTTTTTAAAAAGAATGAGCACTGATACTTCGCCATTATCTGGAAATATGACACTCTAAAAAGTCGAAATTTTGCAAAAAAAGCGTTAAACTTCGGACTTAATTTGCGCCCATAAGGAAGCATCTTACCAAATTTATGTTTAGAACAATAAATGTAGTTCGAAATGTGAAGAATGCAATGGTTTTTACCGCGACTTTCTACGACCAACTGTTCTTGAGATATCAAGATTTTCGTTTACATAGAAAAGTGCAAGAAACGTCGTGCACCACGAAACAAATATGGCTGCCGTATCTAAACCGAAAGGAATAAAAATAAATTAATAGTGGCTTCGAACTACCAATACATAGATATGATAACACACCAAAAATTATCCTGTTCTGAGATGGTCGAGCAACCGGTGCGGGACCACTTGGTTATGGTTTTAGGTTATTCGAGTTTCACCACATTTCCCGTTCTGAGCGTCAATTTCTAATTTGTAAAGGTTTTAGTATTTTATATTTACAAGACTTTAAAGGTAAAATTTCCGTACCTTAAAACACTTTCTATATAACGACACTACTATTTTCGGATAGTACTCGACGAATGTAGTCGATCGGTACCGTTTTTAGGTGAAGGAACCGTCAGGGGTAAAAGTTACGCCACTTTGAAAATCCCATGTTAAGTATATGGGAAATTCTTTTTTCAATAAAATGACACGTAAACAGACTGAAAAGAATGAAAAACGTTTATTTTTTGAATTTTGTGTGAATAAACCTAACCTAACCCTTTTATGCCTAAATTCCCGCTGATGGCGCTACATACCTTCCTTCACCTAAAAGTGGTACCGATCGACTACACTCGTCGAATACTATCCGAATATACTATATATTATACACAAAAAGTGTTTCAAGGTACGGCAGTGAAGCCATACATATGTGTTGTATATATGACTAGATGACAGATATAAAGAATTCTTTCACTGTTTTAAACATGTTTAATTAATCCTTTGATGTGTTCAGGCAATTGATTATAAAGAATAATTCCATTATAAAAACTTGAATTTTTCGCTTTTGATGGATTTCTTTGACATAAATAAAAATTATCCTTAAACCATGACCAACTACTATTAAATGTAAACATTATGGCCATCTCAAAGGGTCCATAGATAATATAATAATATACTAATATTATTATATTATCCACGACCTTCTAGATTTCACGAGACGAAGTCTCTCATCCGGCCTGGGCACTTTTACGATTTCCCATATAAACTTTGTTTCTGAGAAAACTCAAAATTTCACCGTTTTGGCGCTCGCTGACACGCTGTTGTTTATTTGTCACTTGAAGATATATAGGTTAGATAACCCTTACAAATGTCAAGCATTGCATGTTTACGTAAATATTTTGCGAATTAATTAAATAAATTTATATAATTAAATTAATTATGTTATTAAAATTAATTTGCAAGTTCAATAACATTATTACAATTACAATTTTATAACTTCCCGTGAGCTGGATTTAGGATATAGAGATAGTGAGCAGTAAGTATAGTATAGCTATTGCAATTAAGTATTACTCTCATTGCTTTATTTTGTAGAAGTTGTAACTTATTCAAGTTCCCTTTATTCTGCATAAATAAAATAGTAGCAGCAAAACAAAAATGTATTAGTATTAAAAACCAATCTTTTTGATCAAGTTGTCAACTAATCACTACATCTTCCCAAAACCCCATTTCTTTGAAAAAATCTTTTTACAAATGTAATTAATGTGTTCATTAAATTTTAATTTTTTAGCAATAATAATACCCAAATATTTATGACTTTACTGTTTCTACGATCTCACCATTAACATTAACTCCAAAATTATTAAAAACCTCTAGATATCCACTCCCTTTACCAATAATTAACAATTTAGTTTTATTTCTCTTTGAATACCAATATTATCCCTCCCACTAATGTACGCAACCATGTTGTCAGCAAATTAAATTTACATTTATAATGACATTACTAACATCGTTAATATATAGACTAAACAAAAGGGGTCTTAAAATACTCCCGTGTGGTACCCGGTATATTAACGTTAAGTGAAAACTGTAAATATATCTTTTACAATAAAAAAAATGAAACTAGAAATTGTACTTGTTTATTTAATAAGGTTGTAACGAAGTTACTTATGCCAGGATTTAATTATTTATTTGTTTATGTATTTGCTATTTAACACTGCCATGCAAGTTTCGCCGCGTGACCTAGCTCTTCTCCGAGAAGAGCAAGTCTCGCGTCCCCACCCGTCCTTTCCCTCTTAGCCGTTGGCACTCGCCAGCGCAACGCGCAGCCCCACCTATGCTAGTGGGTATATAAGCTGGCTCGTCGGACTATTATATTTATATCGCTATATTTAAGAGAACCACCCGAACAGAAAACTGAATACCGAACCAACTAACCGAATCACTTAAAGTGAGCAGTAGTATATTTATAATACACTACCGAGTATAACCGAACCGAACCGAACACACCGAGCATTACCGAACACACCGAACATTACCGAATACAACCGTACCAAACACCACCGAATACAACCGTACCGAACGCAACCATACCGAACACACCGAACATTACCGAATACAACCGAACACAACCACACCGAACATTACCGAATACAACCGTACCAAACATTACCGAATATAACTCTACCGAACCGACACCGCAATAACAATAGTGTATAGTGCCTCACCCTGCTTGCATATAGTTGCACCGTAACCGTTTCCAACCCTTTCCTGCAACCCATATGAGTGCTTAGGGTGTTAGCAGCGACGAACCCATGGGGGGGATGGGAGGGGAAGCTCCCCCCTCAAAGTTGATAATTTTGAGCGAGAGTTGGCAATTTCACAATTTGAGAAAAATGAGAAGATAAGAAAATGTGGCAAAAACTATTTTCCAAAAACACCAGTGCGTTTTCAGATGTTACTGCTGGTTCGAAATCTTTTATTGGCTAGGATTCGACGGTCGTCAGCAATTTATTTCTCACAGGATCAGATAAATTCAAAAGTTGGCAAACGGCTGCGACAGGAGTCTACGTGAAGTTGTGAACGGAACACCAAGAAATTCCAAGCCATCTTGAGATTTTAAGATCTTAAGAAAACTAGTGGCTCGTAGAGAATATTGTCGTTCCTAAAAAGAAGTTCCTGAAAAGTGAAGTAAGAAGCCATAATGGTAAGTGGTAGATCGGGCAGGTAATTAAAACTGAAAAGTACTTAGTATATTGGTTACGTTTTACAGTCACAGCATTCAACCATGTTTTGACAGAATTTTTTTTTGGTAAAGAGAATTGAAACACTTGGATACTTTACCATTGTCACAAACGGAATTATTTTGAATTAACTAATTTTATAAATCCTCAACTTGTATTCCGTTTAGTGCAAATGTTATCAAGGTTACATTCGTATCTGCAACAGCTGCCTACGCTTCCGACCATCTGCGACCGCTTTGCCTACGACTCGTCATTTATATAATAATATAAACCGCAAGTTGCATTCTAACTAATGCAATTATCATCTCAGGTTAATACATTTCTTCGTAACTTTAGATTGGCTTAATGTTACTCGTACACGCAAGCCAGCTGCTTTCATTCGAAGAACCCCTAATCAGCACGCCAACTGCGCTTATTCGAAAAACTTCTAATCGGCACATGCGATACCTACGCTCTACTACGACAGCTGCCAGCCAAACATCATATGGCTTAATGATAACCACACACGCGAGCCAACTGCTCTCTTATTCCAAGAAACCTCTACTCAAGCACATCATATGATCGACCTAGGCTAGAATGCAGCTGCATGCCACACAAGAAAATAATAACCGCGCCTACAGGTTCACATTAAGATGCTAATGTTTTCCGCAATATACAGTATATAAACAGCTTGTTTCAAGCCTTTTATTCAGTCGTGAAAATGACTCCAACGTATCAACATCTTGATGCAAGCTGGTGAGTAACTTTATATTTATTTATCGTGGGAAACTAGAATCTGATACCCAGGGGTATTGTTTACCTGTTCCCCTCAGCTTAGTATTAGGGGTATAGAATCTAATACCTAGTGGTACCGATTACCTGACTTCCTAATGTGCTTAGTTGTAGTATTATAGGAACCCAGAATCTGGTGCCCAGGGGCATTGATTACCGGGTTTCCTAGCGCTTAGTTGTAGGACCTAGTGCTAGTACAGGGTGGTTCCGATCACCCTCATGTTTATGTTAGTTTTAGGATGACTTATACGTCCTCATATTTATATTTGTAAACCCAATGTTTTGTAACTTGCTGTTTAGTATATGATTAATTGTGGTCGGTGTTTACTTTCTACTTCTACCTCTGTCACGACCCTCAGTCGCGAACCCCACGTGATACCATACTGTATTAATAAGTGGCATTTTTAACGGTTTTTTTAGTTAAAGCCGTACACTACTATTATTATTATTATTATTATTATAGTGGGCGAGTTTTGGAGTTACCACATAACAAAATTAATTTGGTATCAGCGGATATCAGTTAACAACGTTTGGCGCATTTTTTGTTTTTTGGTCAGGACTGACAATGTCGCAGCTTATTACCTCATTCAGCTAAATCGTTATCTAAAAAACTCCATAACCTTATTAGAGAAAGTGACAGGCACGTCATCAATTCTACACGATTTTGGCGGACAGGGTTCAGCTGTTGCCAGTGGCGTATCAGCTTAGAATGTTCTTGTCTGAAAATAAATGACTAAATACGCTAAAACTACCTATTAAATACAAGGCGCTGCAAAGAATAAGAATTTAAACAAACACTGTTAATAAACCATACCGAACGCAGATATAAAAATATGACTCCAACAAAGTGACGCCTCTGAATTTATTGCGGCTATTCAGAAATATGTTGTTGCTAGGCAACGAAAGTACACTTTCACAGATTCGTTTGTGCGCATGGCGACGAGGTGTATCAATCTCTAAGGTAACGGGGGAGTTTACTACCAGAAGCAGTGGCCGGCTTCGGTTTCAATAATATTTCTAACCTAAATCAGTGTCGCTCGCTGCATTATTCGTTTTTCTTACAAAGATTTAATAAAAAATACACGTCTTAAAAAAAATTAATTACCACAGTGTACTCTATACCGTTACCATATCGCGTAACCTGGTGTGACCAGGTTAATCCCCAGCTATTAGTTATGTTTTTTTTGACTTGATCATGAAATAATTGTCATTCCATTTTCATGTCAGCACTGACTTTTGTATTAATAATACTAACAAAGAAGCAATAAAAATTTTATAAAAAGTAAAATAAAACCGTTATTCGGTTACTATATTATGTCTTCAAGTGGTACGATAATTTTAATGTATTATTATGAAAAATTAAAATAATCATTTTGTTTGTAGATGGTGAATATTCTAACACTACTAACACAGAAATTTCAATTAAGGATGAAGTAGTCGTTAAGGATGAAACAGATTTGGAAATCGATTATTCAATAACAGATGATGACAAGGACGAATCATTTTTCGTTGAAGAACAGCTACAGAAACATCAGAAAAATAGCCCTAAACCCAATTTTGGATACAATATATGCAATCATGAAACTTCTCACAAAGGTCGATCCAAAAACCAATTACGTACTCGCAATGGTAAGAAACTGCTCCGATGTAACACGTGTCATTATAAATGCTCACTTAAAGGAAATTTAGAAAAACATATGTACACTCATGTTAGTAAGAAACCATTTGACTGTTATATCTGCAATTATAAATGCATACAAAAGGTAAACCTGAAAAAACACATCCGCACTCATATTGGAGAAAAACCTTTTCATTGTAATGCATGTAGCTATAAATGCTCGCAGCGAGAAAACTTGCAGAAACACATGTTCACTCACAATGGATACAAACCATTTGAATGTTATACCTGCGGATACAAATGCTCACAAAAAGAAAATTTACGAAAACATATTTTTACTCATAGTAAAGAGAAACCTTTCAAGTGTAACATATGTGATCATCAATTCGCACAGAAAGAAAATATGCTAAAACATGTATTTAATCACAGAGGAGAGAAACCTTTTGAATGTATTTCCTAACGCAGAAAGCAAAAACAAAAAAAGGTTGCTAACGATTGTTGCAGACTTTTCTTTATCAAACATTCAGTTTGCTTTCCTGGACAAAGAAGCTAGAAACCATCGCACGTGGTCTATTATTATTAATTAAGGTAGTTATGTTCCTGATGTTATAATAAGGAATTTGGACTGTGACATGGAGTATACAGAAGCAAGGGTAGATTGTTTTCAAATTACAAACTATAACAGGCGACATCTACTATAGTTTGGATTAGTGTGTTTAATAATTATTGTATATAAAATAATTTCATAAAATTATAGTATGCAATTTCTAAATAATATAAAATTTTTTGTAAAGAAGGATAACTTGATAATAAAATATGCTAAAAATTAATCAGTTCTTGCAAAACATTGTTTCTTTGTTAACATTAAGGAACAAGTGGCTTGTAATTTATTAAAAATACAATACAGAACTCAAATGTTTTTACCATTAGGAGGATCACAACTTATCATTTAATTAGCTGGCTCAAAGCAAGCATTCATTGCTGATAGATAAAGCACGAACATTTGTGTGGAGTTACTTTAATATGCAAACATGTGTTTGTACACGGTGTGTTAACTTTTAATGAGATACTTTGGCACTGTGCATAAACAGAAGAGTGAAGTACAACAATGCCATGTGCAAGATAGAAACTTGAATATCAGCAGGTACAAACGGAAAATAAGCTAGCCAATATCCATTATAAAACTTATCTTGCATTTAAACAGAGCTTAGTTCATTTAACAGGTTAACATGAAGCATCTGAACATTATTATTTTAAGTATACTCCACTATCTAGTATAATACTTACTGTATAACTATGTTTTTATTGCTTTGCTATCCTTATTTATATTAATTATAATGCGACAATATTTGATACGATTTTACTAGTATGAGCAAGTCAGTGCAGTTTTAATTATTGTTTGTTTTGTAGTTATAGCCAGATATATCACACTAAAAGGCTTCTCACCATTATGAGTAAGCATATGTTTCTTTCGGTGTACCTTTTATAAAGATTTACAGTCACACATAAAAGTAGGCTTTTTACCACTGAGTAAATAAACGAATGCTTTTTCAGAAGATCTTTAACTGTACATTTATAATAGCATACATCACACTGGATGTAGCAAATGTCTTTTGATATTTATGTTGTTAGTTGTGTATTTTTGTAGTAATAACAGAGTAACAACAATAACTTGTTTTGTTCTATGCAAGGTCATATTTTGTACATATTTAAACATATACTTCATTTTCATGGTACTAAACATCCCAAGAATTACAAAAAACTCACGTGACTTTAGATTCATAAAGATTAGTTTTCTAAAGTACTTCCCAGCCTGACGTCATAAGGTCGCCGTTTTTTCGGCAGTAACGACGGCAAATGACGTAATAAAAGGACGTCAAATTGTCGTAAAACTGACAGCATTATATCACATCCCTAAAACGTTAATATATGTAAGACGTCATTAAAACGTAGTTCAACGACGTTATTAGAACGTTCAATGACGCCATTGAGACGTCTTAGACTAGGACAGGAATTATAAATAAATAGTTCAATATTGGAAATAATTGGAATAATTTAGTTTTAGAAAACTTTTTTATAGTCGTAATATTTTTTGTTTAAACTTTATTAAAAAAAAAATTATATTATCATGTAAGTATAAAAAGAAAAGTTTTAATTCTCTCACCACTTGTATATTATTATTTTATATAAAAAATTAAAAATACATATATCTTTTACAGGTAACTAACATTTTGTAATCTGAAGAAGAAAGATTAGTCTTTCGAAATGATCATTATTATTTTATTATTATAACTTTTAATTTAATGGTGTTTTTATTTTAACACATCAAACAAAAAAAATATTATGACTATAAAAAAATTTTCCAAAACTAAATTATTCCAATATAAATAAAAAGTCGTTTTAAAATCAAAATTATTGGAAATAATGTTTATTATATACTATTTCATACATAATTATCAAACAAAAGTAAACATTCAATAACAGAATATACATCTCTTCTATTAACTCAACATCTCATAATTATTAAACAAAAGTAAACATTACTAACTGAATAGCTGCTAAAACCATATGCAGAATAATTGATGATACTAAAATAATATTAGTAAGTACTAAGAACCGTTGCATTAGTATTAATTTATTAACAATAGTAATCTCACAAAATCGTCGAACGGGTAAAATTGTATAGGTTATTGTAATGGAACAAGTAATTATTAATACTAGCCCTTTCTGATACAATTATTATGCAGTAGTTGCACCTACACATACACTATAAATGTAGGTACGTCAACAACTTTAATAACACATAGAAACATTACTAATTAAAGAGCAAAATAAATACACAAAAGACGTTGTTGCGGTCACATGTAGTTCAGTAAAAAATAAAGTAAAACAGTGTTGCTAGATTTGTCTCTCGTAAATAAGTGGACCTGACAATACAAAAATAGTGTAATTGAATATTGAAATCAATAAAATAATATATTCTATTTACATTCTGCAAATGTAAAAATAAAAAATATTTTTTGGAATATATCACTTTTTGGTTACCTAGATAGATCATAATTAATAATATTAGACGTCTAAAAACGACCTTATTGTACGTCTAAAAGACGTCTACGTACGTCCCATAACATGACGTCTTATGGACATCATTTATTAGTCATATGACGTCGTCGATCAATAATCACTTAAAAATAACGTCATTATAACGTCAGTGTGCTGGCTGGGTTAAAAATAACGTCAGTATGCTAGCTGGGAATTAGTTTTATAAATAATATAAACCGAAAAGGCAATAGAATTATTGATATTATTTTTGTGTATCTAGTAAGAAAATAGCATAAAAAAGTGTTTCTTACAAGCATTAAAACAGGATTTTGAAGGAGAACAATGATGGTACTTGATAAAATCCCCATCAAATATGATTATGCAGGTAACAAAGAGCCAGAAAGTCAGTATAATTAAATATATTCAGGAGCAATTGTAATTACATAAATAATTTTACTTTGGAGATGATTAGTACTTTTTTTTCATTAACACTCATCGCTGAGGTGTTGCTAGTAAATTATCCTTTCTGTTCTCTTCAATTTTGCACAATGTTTGACATTATGCTCAGTATTGAGTTGCAAATAGGGACTAATAGAACTCAAATGACCAGTAATTTTTATCTTTGATTTCTTATATATCAATTTTTCAAGTTTTCTTTTCTCAAACAAGGTTAATAAAATAGAATAATCTGTAAGAGGGTTAATAAATAAACATTAGTAAAAAGTTTCACAGTATTTATTAAAATATAACCTGACAATATTGTTTCGACAGCTAAGCTGTCATTATCAAAGGTAATATTAACGACAGCTTAGCTGTCGAAACAATATTGTCAGGTTATATTTTAATAAATACTGTGAAACTTTATACTAATCTTTATTTATTTCATGATTATGGAGTTCCACAAAGTAAGGCTGGAAACAATAAATATATAAGAGGGTTGATAAAAAGTACTCTATCGCTTTTCATAATTTTTCAGAGTTTTTGAACCAATTTCTGTAATAATCTTATAAAAAAATTTATTTTCATTATCAGTAGTTAAGATCATTGATTAGATTTGCTCTATCTTGAGCAGTTCTTAAAAATACACAATTATACTATATCTGTTCAGTGGAGTTGCCATCATTATTCTTCTCTGAGTGAAAATACAGGACATTTTACAATTTGATGACTCTATGGTATGCCAAGTCAATTCAAAAGCTGCTAGGTGAAAGAACTATTTTTTGAAGTTTTACTGATTTTTTCTCATTCCACAGCCTAGTCATTTTAAATATTTCATTCTTTTTCAGTGCAGATGAGCTCACCTTTCTTCTTTTAGATCGTTGTAAAAGTTTTGTTTTGGCTTTATATGTTTCTCCTGCTCTTATAAATTATGTATGCACCAGGAATGGCATGATTTTCCCCGGCCCGGAAAAAATCGGTGAAAACTACTCCACTTTCATAGAAAAAAATCACATTATAGCTACTTTTATACAGGGTGTACATTAATTGAAGGGTTTTGGCTGAATGGTAAATAGGTGTAATATAGTAGAGCAAATTTTCCTTATAAAGTTTGTTCTTCAAACGTATAGTTTTCGAGAAAATAAATCTTAAAGTTTTATTAAATTTCGAATCCGGGCCTGTAACACTAAACTGCCTTAAGTTGTACAAATTTAATTTAAAAATGTGATACCCTTTTAAATGTACCTGCCTTTTAAAAATTGTGTCACATAAAAAAGCTAATTTATGGCTGTCTGCATGGTTTAACGTAAATAATGGGGTCGGAAGTTATTACTGAGTAAATAAATACTTTTTCGAAATATAGCCCGATGTAAAAGCCTTAACAGATGTAGAAAAGAAACATGGCATTTATTTTTTACACCTAACGGTAATCAGTAATTACATATTGTCATGTTGGTTTTCCAATTCGTCTTTTACCGCAATTGGGTGTAATTAATTCTTACACGAGTGGTGTCATATTTCCAACGATTTGAACGTAGATTAGAAATGTAAGAACACATTTAAAGAACTTTTATACAAATCCAGATGACAATAATTTCTGAAAACTGGTAATTCGATAAACAGTTCACGGTACATTGGAAAGGGATGCGGTACTTTCCCTTCTGCGAATTCTTAATACGTATTTTGTTTAATATTTAAAATATAACTAAAGTTCTTTTCAATGTTTTACAAAAATCATATTGCAACCAATTTGGGTTTGTCACTTACTGTTTATTGTTAAGAAAATAAAATAAAGATTTATGCATTTAGTAAAACCTGGAATACTTTTTTACATCTAACTAAGTATTTTCCGAATGAAATAATTATTATATCACGTCATTAATTATCACGCTGTTTTAATCGATAGAAATGATCGTATTATACCATTACCATACCATTGTTATTTTTAAAACGAACGATCTTGTACGTTTTTAGTAGTTTAATTGCAGCTATGCAAATGATAATTTCGGGATAAGGACATGTCATGTTTTTAATATTTTTACAGCAATTTTAACTGTTAATTGATTTTATTAAGCTAATGATTTACTTATTATTTCTAACGATGGACGAGCTTAAATACAATTCAAACTCATTATCATTAATAAGAATAACGATTTGCAATCTAATACGGAAATGCAGTAGTTGTAATAATAACAAAGAAAAACCTATTTATTTAGGTGCTGTCATTGTATAGTCTACTTGCTGAGTAAACATATTTTTGTTTGAAATAAATTAAACGAATGATCAGCATAGAAATAATACCTCCTCCAGGCATCAGAGCCCATCTTCAGTTTGCTTAATTTTCCGGGTGCCCAACAATTTTTAATGAAAATTTATTTTTCAGATAGTGCGGCATTTTATGCATTTTTGCCTTCTTCCTTTATTCATATGCTACCTATTAAGCCAAAAACCATTATTTTAAAAACACCCTGTATATGAGTTAAATTATCAATACAGGTGAGTCATGTCAATTTTTAAAGTTGGGCATTTTTAAACTTAATGGAGTGTAGAGAAAGTTACCACAATGCAGAAAGACTGGTTTTTATTTTTTAATTGCTTATTATTCTCATACTAACATCAAAAATTCTTAAATATGTTGTTCACAATATAACAGAAAAATATAAACGAGAAAATAACACTTACCGGTGATTGTTATCCAAAGGAAACCTGAAAAACTAAAGGAAGTATTAACACAGCCTTGGCTGCACAGCGTGTCACAACACTCATTTATTACAGGGCCATTAAACAACACAAAAATAAAGTTTTATGACTCTGTCGTAATCGAGGAGTAAGGAGATCTCTAAGCTCAGCTTTGAATAAGGACTGAGTTGTTTACAACATGTTTGTGAGTTTAGTTGATATAAAAGTTTAGTTGAGAAGAGAAGGCAGCCAAATGTTGACTTGTTCACCACATGCACACACAAAAATCCAAGAACCAGCCTTGGTCACCAGTTTTAGTACATAAAAAGGTAGTTCCTGAGTATACAAAGTAGAAGTTCTTTTTAAAAGATACATTTAACTCTTCTTAAGTTTTTCAAAAATTTGCAAATACGTAGCAAAATGCATACACATTTCATACTGTTAAAATTTCCTCCAAAGATTCAAATCTGCGAAGGTACTCTTTTTAAAAGACTCTTTTTAAATGTACTTTATGCACTTTTAATCTAATGAGAAAATGCTCAGGCGTTTGTTTATTCCGCCACTATCTTGCCCTGACTTATAACAATCACTTTAGTTTGATGAACAGGCATTATAATATACATCGTATACACATTAAAACAAGTAAAATAAAGATCTGGTAATACAGAACTTTATACCAAAAAAGAAGACTGGCAAAAACTTTTTATTTTAAGCTTTCCATCTTTTCTCTGAATGATCTGTAATAATCAGGAGAGAGCATGATTCTGCTAAATTCCGTTTGCGGTAACCTGTCGCAAGACGTAAATATACTTGAAGTCAGCTGACCCTTGAAGCTTCATTTACGAAAATGCGCGTTTGCGTACCGTGTGCTCTTAACTCGCTCTTACGGTTTCAGCGTAATATGGAATGGAAAATGATACTGATGAAAATTAAATACACCACAGTTAAATCAGACCCGTCACTCGCTATTTAAACATAACAAAGCCTAGTTTAAAAGAGGTGTTTGCTCTAAAAAGAGCAATTTTTGAACAGCGTCTGCGGCAAATAATCTTTTTATTCTGCGAACCGAAAAAATTACATCGGCAGTTTAATAAGTTTTTTTAAATAAATCAACTTACCAGGCATCACTATCAGAGTCTTCTGATGTATAATTGATGTATAATGTCTGAATCGGACGACGTCCCTGTATTTACAGTAAAAACTACGTTTTCCACAAGAACATCAATTATATGGTCAAGGTTCCACATTTCTTGTTCAATTTTTTGGGCGTGCCTCACACATTTTTCCCAATCTTCTTCGCTTACGTTGGCGATATCTTCCTTTAATAAATTTTCTACATCCTTTAGCTAAAACTTTTTCTATCGGGTTTAAATCACAATGGTACGGAGGTTGGCGTAAAATTGTAACTTGATGCTGTTAGGAAATTCTTTCAACGTAATATGAACACACAACAAAAACACTCTTACGAAACAAATGCAACTGCACAGTACAAACGTTAACAAGAACTGATTGCATATACATGTTTCCGCATGTAGGTAAAGTAGTTTAAGCGTTAATGAGGCCACGTGCGCGCCGACCAATAGCATCGCTTATAGTTTCTTGACGTCCTGCGACAGGTTACCGCAAACGGACTTTAATAGTGTAGATGAGTGTGCAATCTCGTGTGGTTGTACGATGAGTAATGAATTGCTCTTTATTATTTTATACGTACAACTACACCAAATGGTAAGCTTAACTACACAATCGGAAAACAAATGCCTCGCCCTAGTTATAATTTTTTCAATTGACTGCTCTGGAGTGCTTTTAGGCAAATTATGGAAGCAAAAGTCAGATTACAACCCCATAAGATTGTATTACATACCACACTGTATTACCTCATACCATTTGATAAAGGAGAGAATTTCAAACCCAAAACATTTCTCCAAAGTTTATAGAAACTACCTACAAATATTGGAAATGGAAAATGTCATAGAAAGAATTATTTGGCCGCAACAGTCTTCTGATTTGTCTCCTATTGAACTTCTGTGGGATGAGTTGGACAGAAATGTTCTGAAATTGATGCCAACTAAGCAAACTGACCTCTTTAAGTAGCTGCAACAAGAATGGCAGAGAATTGGAGCGGATTGGCTGCAAAAATTACTGAGCAGAATGACCCGAATGCTGTGAAAAATTAAAGAATTTAGAAATAAATGGAATTGTTGTTGAAGATAGTAAAAATTCAAGTTTTAGAGATAACTTGGGCTTGCATTCAATTCTAAATTTTAGTAAATTGTGTACAAGTAATTTTCTGTGCAGTCTTTGTCGGATGACAAAAATAGATACCCGAAAGCTAACTACTAAAACCAGTGCATTATTGAGAACAATCACAAATTACGATTCTGATCAATTCAAATGATGAATATTTTTCCTTGCAATATACCTAAAGCAATTTAAAAATCCAGTTAAGAACAAAAATTGTAACAAATCTTCTCTACAAATCTTATTCACAAAGATATGTCAAAAATAAAAGTGAAAACAAACATCATTGCCTCCAACAAAACCTGTTACAACAAAATATGTCAAAAAACATATGCATTATTTTTTGTCAGAAATCACAAATCGCATTTTGTTTTGGACCACCTCTCACTTTAATAAAAACTGTTTATTTATTTAGTTCAATCTGCCGATATAATCAGAGACCTATCGGAGATGGTTCCTTCAGACAGTGAAAGCTCAATTCAGAATAATCATAATCAGCCCGAACTTTCTGAAATTTCCTATTCTAAAAATCTGTCCTTACAAAACAAAAATCAAATACGAATTAATTTTGAGACGCAAAAACTGAGATCTTTACTTAAAAGTTGGAATCAAGAAGTTCTACTGGATCATTTTATTGGTAAGTTTAGTTCTTAACACACAGTAATACATGATATAACACATTATTTTGATTGTATGTTTGTTTTGTTTCAGCTCAAAATATTTTCCTAAATGTATTAAAAGTCATTAAGCGTCATCATATTGAGAGACTTCTTAAAAATTATGATATGGGTACGCAAATCTTGTTTGAACATAATCTGGAAGAATGGCGACACTCAATTGGTATGCCCTTAATGACTTATTCTGATGCTATGCAATGTCAGACTTCTTTCAAGTTGAGTCACTCTTCATCTCCAAGTTCATCGTGCTCATCTATGAGTACACTAACACCACCTTCGCATGAACTGCGGTCACAAGAAGTACGATTCACACCATATACAAGATCATCAAATCCAGATGATAACAATATAATCACGTTAGCGAACATTTTGAATGAAACTCCTAAGGGTGCAATGCTGTCAGAATATTATAACAAATTTTCCAAATTTCAAGATGATCAACGATATTCATTGATAAATACTATTGCACAGTTTTTTGAAGAAAAAGGTGTGCATATGACTTTAGCTACAAGTTATCGACTAGAACATGAAATTCTAGAAAGATTTCCTAATGAAAAATTGGTAATGATTTTTTTTTAATAGTAAAATATCAACATTTGAATTTTTAAATGTTTAATTCTAGGGCTATTATCGAACGGGTAAAAGAGGAAAAATATACAACAAATTCTGTAACTTGAAAACGTCATTTAAGACTGCGGTTTCAAATCATGTGTTACCACAAACACAAAAAAAAGGAACGCAGAATAAGAAATCACGGCATGAAAAGATTTTTGGTAAATATTTAAAATGGCATTCGTTTAAAATAACATGATGTTATTTTACTTGTAATTTCCTTTAGTACCGGAAGACGATGCAGAAAGTAGCTTAAGGGCTTTAAGACATGACAATTTAACTGCAGAGCAGTTTGATAATTGCTGGAAAGCTTGCAGTCAATATCGTCTAGAGCAAATTAAAATGCTTGAAAATACAGCAGCTATATTAGAAAATTGGCCCTTTTACAAAACTTTATCAGGTTTTCGATTGGTATGTTTTTCAGTTAAGAGAAATTTGAATTTATCGGTTAATTGTTATTACTTTACAGATTGATATGGATTTCCAAACTGCTTTTGAAAATGGGAATAGCCTTCTCGACAAATGGCAACTGTATTTTGAGAAAATTCTACAATTCCTAACAAATGATAGTCATGTCAAAGAGAAAAACATAAGAACTATACTAGAAAACGTAAAGAATGATGATGATCTTCTTGAAAGTAAGGAATTGAGTTATATAATTGAAAAGCTTGTTAATATTGTTCATGCAAAGGCACTTGCATAATAGCACAGTTATAGGCAAACATATATCAGTCACTAGTGTTGTAAATAATCTCAAAAACTTCAATTCAAGGGTATTCTTTAGTAAGTAGGGAGTATGAGGCGCTGAATTGATTGCACAAGTTCTCCAGTGGATGTTTTTAACTTCACCACATATGTACCAGTTCATCTCGACGCTTAATTATCTACAGGACTTGTGACAGGCCACAAGGTCCTCTTTTTGTTCTCATTCCCAAATTGGATGTTGCCTCTTCCTTTCTCTGTGGCTCTTTGGACAAAAACGCTCATATATTCATTATGGAACCTGGAGAAAACACAACTCATGCATTATAATTGCATTTGGAACCAAAGTCTCTTATTTAGTCCAGCAGCATCCGTCTCTGTTAGCTCTGGTAGCCCCTCCTGGGCACTCTCCTTTTAAAACATGTTGGGAAGCAGAGGTAACAAATCTGCCACATACTCATTCATGTAGATAAATGGTCTGGAGTTCATTAGATCTTCAATCTTACATAGGATGGGCCTAAATTTGTTCCAGGTATGTGTCACCAGTTTTAAGTTGAGTTGTAGCTTGTATCTCTCCGACCTGATTCGTGACAAGATCGCCTGAACCAGATATTTCCCATGAATGCAGAATCGTTCCAGTATTCGCAAAGCTGCTAGTCATGAAGTCTTGAAAGGTTCTTAATTTCCCCCAGGCTTCCAATAGATGCGACAAATTTGTCTACATAGACTGATTTCTTTCCTTCTCAGAAAGTTTTACTGTTCCATCAGTGAAGTTGCTTAGGTGGTGATCAATGACAGTCTCTAACAGGAAAGGGGAACAAAGTGACTCCAAAGATGACCCTGCGATGGTGGTACTCTAATCTTTATGTGCTCATAAATTCCAACCTGGAATAAATCAATATCATCCTTCTTAATATCATATGTCACTGTAAACTCTCCTTCAAGAAATCTTAGCAGTAGCGCTGGAATTAACTCTGGCAGATTAAGACTTTTCTTTAGACAGTTATTCAGGGACATCAGGCGCAGTTTGGCGGTAGTACTCTCTAGCTTGACAATCGCATGGTGAGACAGGTAATGACGTTCGGCGTTAAACTTACTTTTGCAGGCAATTTTGATGATTCCCTCCTGATGGCAATTATGAAAGACTGAACATAGGCAAACCATAATCCTTAATGCTTCAGATTTTTAACCTCCAAGGAAGTTGAACCTCATATTGGCCGTCTTTGTTTCTTTTTTGTCAAAATGTAGTTTAGCTTCTTTGTCTAACTCACGTATGGACTTTGATTCCGCTGGGTCTTGTAATTCCAAGACCTCCAGATCCTATAAATCCGACATAGATGCTCCACTAAATAGTGATGCTTGAAATTCCATAAAGTCCGGTGGTTAGAATTAGTTTGGTTAATCTTTTCAAACAAAGTCCATTTAAGTTTTGTCTTACGCCTGGTTTATACAGTCATTAAAAACTAAGAAATTATCACTGTCACTAAACAGCTGAGAATTAAAAGATGGTATTTACTCAGATCGGTTTATACAACTCACTAAGAAATTACTATCATTAACTATCATTAATTACGAATTAAGAATTGGTTCAATTTTAATTTTTCTGATAATGATATAATGACAATCGCAAGTGCGCATGCCTGCTGGGAAACGAAACAGGTTAGCCACTACATTATCATGCAGTTGCCCTCGAAAAATTCAAATATTTATGGCGGTAATGCGAACTCATGGCAGTATGCGCACGTGTTAATATTAATTTATAATTGCTGTATAAACCGGTCTACTTTTCTTTAGTTACATAATGATAATGACCAGTGATAATGTCTTAGTTGTTAATGACTGTATAAACCAGGCATTAGTTACTCTCAGGCCACAATCCAGTTGGACCATCATGTGATAACTTTTCGGACTTTGTGGGCTTAATTTAATTTCAATGATTTCATCATAAAAGAAAGAAGAGTCTACTCCATCTTCTCTCACTGTATTCACTACTACCGTGTGGAGTTGCATTTCTTTGGATGCTACGGTCACACATGACACTGCTTGTCAAAACATCACACAAAGAGTTATTCTTAACGGTTTTCATTGTGGAAACAGAAAAATGAAAGTTTAACTGCAGAAAAACATAAAACTTTTAATTTTTATTATAATAATGTACAACATGCAATTATTGTTTAAACCATCCATAAAAAACTAAACCAAAGATGACTACCTTTTTACTTACTAAAAATTGAAGTTCGGCACAATAATGAAAAACAGCCAAACAAGTACATACTCTTTCAAAAAGAAGCAAGAATTTAGATCTTGGAGTGGATTAAAGGTTAAGGTGAAGATAAAAAATAACCAAAGTATTCATCTTTCCAACCACAACCTTGATACCAACAAAAACCTGGTGACTAGATAGAATTTCAAAATATTTTTATACACAAAATTGTATGCATCAATAATTCAATATTCTTTTTACTTTAAAAATGTAATGTTTTTAACTAAATAATAATTATCAAAAATAACTTTCCAAAATATTCCTTTACAGATAGTCGAAATGCTGCATTATTTTGGGCATTACATGGATATTTTGTTCCTATAAATAAAGTAGTAAAGAAGGATGCAACAAGTGGCAAAAAAAATACTATAAAATTCACCATTAAAGATTCTCAAGAATCTTTTATGTTTATGGGTAAATGTCACCAAGAAATTGAAGATCGCATTTTACATTTGAAGAAGAAAGGGGAGTCCATTCAACCATTCATTTATTGTGTCGGTAGAGATATTCTGACAATTAATGAAATATATGTTTATTTTGATGACATAAGATTCAAGTTTAGTAACTTTTTGCGAGCGGTTGATATATGTTTCAAGATAATTTATTTATTTGATCTAGATTTTCCGGTTGCATCAGTAATGTTTTATAATTTCATTGAAACGTATTTTTTTAAGTTTAACTCCCAACATTCGTTTTCTAAAGTGCATATTTTATCGGAAGCCTTAGATTCAACAGCAAATATATAAATATTTTCAATAAAATGAATATAATGATTTTCAATAAAAACAGCGGGGAGTCATTTTTTTTAGAATGATTAACAAAAAAAAGACCATACCACTAAAAATGTTTGTGCTCCGACATAATTCTTCTGTTCTTGTTGTTGTCAAAATGGTGTATAACTATAACGGTCTCAAAATTACGAGGAGTAGCTGAGACAGGCAGGTTTACATAGTTTCATAGAAAACATTTTAACGGCAAATTTGATCATATTACACACAATACACGTTACATGCGGTACAGATTACATACAATGAGATCAGCGTCAAACATTATTGGCAGTCCTTCAGAAGAGTGACCAATAAAAATTCATTGGTGTCACTCAGGATAAATTTTAGGATACAAAAACATGAAATATAAATAAAACAGCTGCAGAATAAATTTCAAACTATTGAATTATAATAAATGCTTAAAATGTAATCGTTTGTTTTCAATGCAAACATTAAATATTGATTAATTATTTGAAAAACTCAAAATAAAGAAGGATAACCTCAAAAACGTCACACGATGTCAGAATACGCGATGTGCGCCACTGGTATATTCAGTGTAGCCAATATAAAATGATTCGAATTATTTAATATAGGGATTTAAAAAACATGTGCTGCCAACGTACGGGTTGCCAGACTACATTTCTTTGTGAGAACCAATCACAGCAGCGTTTTTTTTGCGGGACTAATTCAAATAACTTTTTCTAATTCTGAGACAAAGTATAGTTCATTAATAGTATATTATATACCAAGGGACTAAAGTGCCTCTTTTAATCCCGAAGGTCAGTTTGTTGCCCGAGACGTAGTCGAGGGCAACAATCACCTGAGGGATTAAAAGGCACTTTAGTTCCGTGGTATATACGCTATTTTTTGCACTCCGTTTTGCCTAATACATTGAGTTAAAGTTATATTATATAAAAAAAGAGTTAAAAATGTACAATCTAATTGTATAGTTGTTAAATAAATGCAATTACAATTACAAAACCGATTGGAAATGCTAAGTATAGTATTGCCAGACGATTCAATATTAAAATAAAATTTGATCTGGTACAAATTCCTCTATCCGTACATCTACGAACAACCTGACATCTCGATTGTACTCGAAGAAGTGAATGTTGATAATCTAACAGCTTCCACATTATTTCATAAACCTAAAGATTGACTATTTAGTTTTGTTAATTGTGCTTATGTCTATGTCATTGTACATATAAATCACAATAATTAGCTCATATTGTATTTTGAATTTGGTTAAACTAGTATTTTGAATAAACTAGTTGGCATAGTACCATTAATTTGTTTGTTTACTTTTAATCCCTCCAGAAACGTTAATTGTGAACATACCGCAAACACACCTAACCTTACTATTGTAATTTTGTGTAAATGTGTGACATATAATAACGCTTTGACATTACAAAAGTAAGGTTAGCATGTTTTGTGGTATGTTCACAATGACTGTTTCGCGGCCAACTTCGACGTTAAATTAACATTTGTTTTACTTTTAATCCCTCCGGGATTAAAAGTAATTCTAATCCCTCCGGGACTAAAAGTGACACTTTAGTCTTTCAAACGGAAGATTAAAATGGCACTTTTAGTCTACGGAGTGCAAAAAAGTAAACTACACACTATTTCTTATCATGTCCACGTAATGCTAATTTGAAATCATATTGAGAGCATGCTGAACCTAATTATAATTTAATACCAATTTACCCAAGAGCTGCTAAATTAACAAATCTACACAAATTAATTGTTAACTATAACAATAACTTTATATTAAATAGTAACACCATTTTAAGCCTGAGCCTCCCTTTTACCATTAATTGTGTAGGATTAACAAATTGCAATTTACATAGTAATGTTTTATAATTTTTATACTTGATGTTTTTGCTATAGTCTTTGCTTCTTGCTAAGTTTTGCGCTTTGTTGTTAATATTCTTCTCAGTGCGTTGTCCCATTTCTCTTTTGGTCTCCCTCTGCTTTGTTTTACATCCCCATACTTTCACTGCCCGGTTTTTCTCTAATCTCTGTACATGTCCCACCAATTCAGTTTCCCTAAATAGCACACTTCTCACTCGACCTCTCAGTGTGACTACTTTAACTTTCCTCGCATATTTCATCTCAATTGCTTCCAATTTTCTTTTTATTTTTTTAGTCAATACGCATGATGCTGCTGTCTCGGTGGATTAGCCTCGGTGGATTAGTGGTTTGCATGTTTGCTTCATAATCCAAGGATCGCAGGTTCAATCCCCGGCCGAGCTGGTAATTTTTCATAGCGGAGAAAAATTAAAAACATGCCTTCTTCAAATCCCTACTGGGGGTGAAATTCCCCCAGATTCGGCTAAATTCTAGTAGGGTCGGCCAAATGTTCATAGCAATCGGTGCCATGAGGTACGACGGACGCTCCGCCATCCTGATTCCTCGCCCAACAAAACAAACTAACAAACAAACAAAGCATGATGCTGCTCCATATGTTAATATTGGTCTGAAAATTCTTTTATATATATATATATATACCTGATTTTCTTGTCTGCCTTGATCATCAAATGCCATTCCCAGGTAGGTTAACTTTTGTATTTGTTCTATTTATCAGTCGTTTATTTGTACATTTGCGATTTGTGGTTATTTGGCTACCATCAATATTTTTGTCTTTTCCGTGTTTATTTTCTGTCAATGCATTGGTCTATATTTAAATTTATGTCAAATCATTTTTGTCGTTTGCTATAATTACTACTTCTTCAGCAAAGCACATTCTGGAATGCTGGAGCCTCTTAGAGAGTATCCTGTCAATTCCTTGGAATTTTTTCTTCTTTCCATGCGTTAATATTATAAATTTTTAGGAGCAGTTTGTTGTTAGTTCCCCTATTTTTGTAACCGGTGCTGTTTTTCCCTTCTTTGGAGTTTTTAAAACTTTGTAAAATAGTATTTGGTTGTTTCTGCTGCCTTCCTCTACTTTGTTTCCAAATTCTGGCCATGCTTTACTCTGAGCTTCTACTACCGAGTTCTTCACTTTTGTTCTTTATTGTCTGATTTACTTCATAAGGATCTTCTCCGTCTTTTCTTTTTTAATTTTATCTGTGCTTTCCTAGTCTCTTTTTGTTGGTTGTTTATCTTGATACTTATTCCACGTGAATTTCTTTAGCTGCATGATTAATTTTTTTCATTAAACTTTTGCTATGTTGTTCCATTGTGTTTATAATTGTTCATAACATTGTTCCTTCTTCCTATTTATTGCATTTTCTACTCTATTTCTTCTTACTCCTATTCTACTCTTGAAGTCACCTGCCAGCCTGCTACGAATAACTCTTGTCAACTCATCCCTAACCATTAACTAATAATAACTAACACATGCCCGCCTTCTAATTCTAACTCTCTATTCCCTTTTTGCTTAGTTTCAGGTAAACCTAATATGTTTAATTCGGCTCAGTTAAATTCATATATCACTTCTTCTTTTTCTTTCAGACTTTTTGTATTCCATGTTCCTATTTCTTAAATATTATTTCCTTTCTTCTTATCATTTTTTGATTAAATTCTTTTTTCATTTGCCTTGCTTTTGGCCTTCCCATTATTCTATTCTACTTCTTTTACTTTACTACTTTTAGTTTTTCCATGCCTTCGTACCATCGCCATTCTATTCTTTCTACAATTACTTTATTGTATCCAATTTTTACAACTTTTCCTTTTGCTTCCTCGTCTTGTGGCATTAGTCTGATTTGTCTTTTTTTTGCCTCGTTTTCTTTCTGCCTGTTAGATCATCATTAATGTATACTTTATCCGTTTTTAAATCTTTCAAATTGTTCTTATTTTGCATTTTCACTTCTTTTTTATCATTTTCATTTTCTAATTCTGTTATGCACATTCTTTCACCTATCTTTGTTACTGTTTTCGGTTTTATATTGATTTTTAAATGTTCTTTTAATAAATTATTTACTGCTTTTTTTAGTGTTATCTGCTCGTTTGTATCTATTACCAATCTGCCCTTAACTACGCTGTTTTTCTTTTTCTTTCGTTTCTAAGGGTTTTTTAATATCTTGCAGTTCTTATTTAATTTCATTATCTTCCTTCTTTATCTGAAGTTTCACTTTTCAAATATTTCATTATTAAACTTTTTTGTTCCTCTCCAGTTTGCTGTATTTCCCTTTTAATTTCTTTTTTTTCTGCTTTCATCTTTTTCATAAGTTAAAATTGCATATCGGAATTCAGTTCATTGTTTTAAATTCTATTTTAAAGTAAAAATTGTTTGTCTCGACATATTTGGAGAACTTTAATTCTACTCACATATACGCTTATTCTAAATTAATCGTTCAATAAAATTATTAATTAACTTTCAGAATCACTAACAAAATAAAAGGCACAGCAAACATACATAATATCGCATAGATGCACATGCAATGCTTTACAACCCCTGTCCCACATGAATTTGACTACTGTGTGGTTCTTGAATTAGTATTTATCATTCAACAAATAATTATCAGTGATTGTACATAATATTTGCAACAAATACATCAATTTATTTCGAGATGAAATATAAAATGTCAAACATAAATTTAAAACAAGAACTCGTATATCTTCAGTAGCAGTGTTAAAGCATGAGGAATGTTAAAACTAATGTGAGTTACACTGAAATCTTATACCTGTCTCATTCGCAAACTGTTTTCAGTTATAAACTGCTTGTTGTGTATATAAATTAATTACATAAATGTATTTTTAAACGATTATAAGGAAAAACTGTATCTTACCATTTTGTTTTATTAACAACTGCTCCTATACTGTCATTGAATGATAAATAAAGAATGTGACTAAACCTTGTCTAAAATAACCTGTCGCAATGACGTAAACAGCCATAAGCGATGCTATTGGTCGGCGCGCACGTGGTCTCATTAACCCTTAAGCTTTACCTACATGCGGAAACACGTATATGCAATCAGTTCCCATTAACATTTGTACTGTGCAGTTGCATTTGTTTCGTAAAAGTGTTGTGTTTGTGTAAGTTATTATTAATAGGTGCTGAACTAATAATTATCTTTTTGTTGATTGTATTTTTAATCTTCCTATTTTTTAATTGAAAGCCATCTTTCGTCATAAAATCAGTATTGCTGTCTGCACCATCTAATTTCGTTTCATTTTTATTATCGATACCAATTTCATTTTGATAGTTGTCTAATGAGTTTATCGCTAGGAACCTTTTATGAAAATATCTTCGTAATGTCATTGTTAGAACAAACTTGAGCTCGCGTTCTCAAAGCTGCATTCCTTGTTATTCGCATATCTTTATCGCTTTAGGAGGGCATGTCTTACAATTTATCATTCTGTCTTCCCTCCTACCTCCTGCTGAAAAAAATAGAAATGTCCTACTTTAAAGATTTTAATTTAAGATCGATGCCTCTCAAAATATGTGCAACAAGCATTTCCATTTTTATTTGTTAGTGGGACCTGGGGCTTGAATTACGTTTTAAAGGATTTGAAGACCAGAATAAGAATTTATCATAAAGTATTTTTATTTAGAAAAATACTTTGTCAAAAACAAAAGTAGACAAATTAATTAACATAACTGGCCTAATATTTAACTGCACTTTTACTGTAGACGTTTGGTGTTTCGAAGATATTCATTAATTCTGGCTTGAATCCTTGTTTTATATGTTCTGGGGTGTCGAGTGGCTTGCTTTGTTTGAACTTTGGCTGTTCTAAAACGTTCAAAGGAGGATTTGAAGGTTTTATTTTTTTACTAAGAATACACTTTTACTATTAACTGTTAAATTTTAAAATAACTGGTGCAAGTTTTTGACTATAAATTGTCCTATTTTTTTATTTGTGATCTTTGGAATCCTAGCTTTAAGCAACACGCTTGGATTGACACAGGGGTTGGCTAAATATTTTATGTATAATAAAGAAAGTAGAACCGACAACACTGTAAGAGTTACTTCTATTACTTTAATATAGCTGTCATGCGCAGTAGATGCGCATTCATCTGGTTCTAAAGAGCGTTTAATTTCTACCCAATCTAAAATAAAACATTATTAACGTCAATAATGTTCTAATGCATAAAATGAAGTAGTGCGTTTGCCTTCAGGTAAGTAGTTCGTTTGCTGTTATCGACACACACTTGATTTTAAATTCTATTTATCCAGGGAAGTTCAAGAAGGATTGTG
The DNA here is from genome assembly GCA_929113105.1 of Agrypnus murinus. Classification (NCBI taxonomy): domain Eukaryota; kingdom Metazoa; phylum Arthropoda; class Insecta; order Coleoptera; family Elateridae; genus Agrypnus; species Agrypnus murinus. The sequence goes on from OV816027.1 coordinate 10,795,704, forward strand.
TAGTGTTTGTATGCGTATGGAATGAGTTTCACAATAATTTAATCGTGTATAGCACGACCTCCTTGATTTGACGTCTGTGTATAGTAACAGGTGAAAGCAATAGTCGCTTTAAATGCTGTGCAATTCAACATCTTAGGTGTTACAGGTCACAATAACTTTTGAAATATGAACACTATGAGCAATGAGGAAGTAACTATGACAATCAAAACTGAGACATACACAAACCTAGAATTACAGGAAATGGAAGGCTGTGGTACCAAAAATGAAATGGACGTTAAAATATACATCAATAAGCATGAAGAGAAGCCCTTTGATAACATCAGTATTTCAGAAACTCACAGCCAAATTATTACAGATAGAAAAGTTGATAACTCTAATAAACACCAACAAAAGCTAGCCCAGGAAAACAATTTCAAACCATTTATATGTAACATTTCTCAGGGAAGTGAGAAACCGTTTAAATGTAATATATGTGGTTATCAATGTTTAAGAAAACATAATCTAAAACAGCACATGTTCTCTCATACTAGCGACAAACCATTTGAATGTTCTATGTGCCCCTATAAAAGTTCGTATAAAAGTGATCTTAATCGACACAGTACCATTCATGGTAATGAGAAGCCATTTAATTGTAATGAATGTGGTTATAAATGTTCAAGAAAAGATGTTCTTAAAAGACACATGTGCATTCATAGTGGTAAGAAACTATTCGAGTGCAATATATGTGGTTATAAATGTTATGAAAAAAGTAGTCTCAAACGGCACATGATCACTCATAATATTGAGAAGCCGTTTAAATGTAATGTATGCGACTATAAATGTTCAAGGCAAGGCGTTCTTGAACAACACATGCCCATTCATAGTGGTAAAAAACTATTTGAATGCAATATATGTGGTTATAGATGTTTAAGTAGGCATGCTTTTAAACAACATATGTCCACTCATACTGGTGAAAAACTATTCGAGTGTAATATATGTGGTTATAAATGTTATGAAAAAAGTCGTCTTAAACGGCACACGATTACTCACAGTGGTAAGAAGCCATTTGAATGTAATCTATGTTGTAAAAGATATTCACGGAAGGATGATCTTCAAGTACACATGTTCACTCATAGTGGTGAAAAATAATTTGATTGTAATATATGTAGTTAGTATAAAGGTTAACAAAATCCTGATATTGAAAACCACATGTTCACTTATACTGATTAAATTCCATTTATGTGCAATGTACGTGGTTATAAATGTTTGCGAAAGAGGTATCATAAATCATCACAATTTACTCATAGTGGTGAAAAACCATTTAAATGTAATATAAGTGGTTAAAAATGTTCAAGGGCCATCTTAAACAACAAATGTTCTGGCATACTAGTGAAAAATCAGTTGAATGTTTTATGTGTCCTTATAAAAATTCGCATGAGAGTGATCTTAAGTGACAAATGTTCACTCATAGTGATGAGAAGCCATTTAATTGTAATCAATGTTCAACAAAAGATCTCATTCAACAGCACATGTTCACTCCTGGTGATAAGAAGCCTTTTAATTGTAGTATTATATCTGATTAGCAGTTATAAATGTTCACAAAAGAGTATGCTGAAGCAACACATGTCTACTCATATTGGTGACTAGCGATTTTAATGTAAGATAATTATGTGATGAATGTTAGTTAACAATAATATAATATATAACTTTATAGACCATAAAAGTGGATGGGATAAGTCAGCAATAAATAATACAACAACAACAATAATAATATCTACTACTATCCACGATTAAAAACATACACATGAACAAATATAATAAAATGCTTGGTTATTCCAATTTTTCTAATTGGAAAATTCCGCCACCTGAACTATGGGTGAGTGTATTCGTGTTGCATGTTAGATGGGGGACAGATGACCTTAGCTGTTGGTTCCCCCGTAGTGTAGGTGCGAAATTAAAAAAAATACCACATATGTATATCTACCAATCACTTGTAATAAGTTTTTTTATGTTTGTAAAACTGTATATATAATAAAGAGTTGAATTGCATAAAGACAACAATTGGTTTATAATTTTATTAAAATCATCCGTCACATACTGCCCAACTGGTATAGATACGAAATTAACAACCCTGGCCTGCCTGGACGTTAGCTGCTCGAGTTCAAGTGTGGTAAATATTTAAATTTGGTGCGCATTTCTGCACATTCAATTTAAAGGGCCAAGCGTTCCAAGGTCACTGAAACTGGTTGCGAAAGATCAAAGGCGCCGTCTTAAAAATATTTATTACACCGGTGCACTGAAATAATTTCAGTTTACATCAGGGACTGGAACAAGAATCGGAACCGGAACCGATTACTTTTAAAGAACCGGAATCGGAACCCGTACTAAAATCCGTGTTAATGTTAAGATGAGAACCCGAAGCGTTATAAATTTTCAAAGGAACCTGTAGTTTTCGGTTCTACTGGTAAATAAAAAAAATAGTTCAACGTTCTTCAGACATTCTCCCAACAGTGCTACCATAACCATTTCTTACTGAGTTGATGTCTTAGAATATAAAACTATAGGAAGGAGCCTAATACCCTACCACATACGACCGGGATAGGGTCTGAATATGGCGGAGTAGGTGTTTCCGCTTTTGTAATTAGATATTTCCATTGGCGGTTCGTCAGAAAGGGGTCTTTCGAAATTCTTATCTTTTGGTACAAATGTATTGGAAGTAATACGAATTTTAAATTAATCTTTTGTTTTATTAACAATTATTTTCTGTACTTAGTTTCTTAAAATACAAGGAAAGTTAATTGTGCCGAAAGAATTTGAATTTGGTTGCTAAATGGTATTACAAATACAAGAACTAAAACTGTCTATGCCTCTGTCGAATTTATTCTAAGTAGTTGTAGTTTTACTGTAATATCTGCTTGCAAGTTGACTATGATAATTTCCTTTTTAAATATGTTCTTTAACTGAAGAAATACAACACATTTTCAGTACACTATTTTATTTTTAAAAATTACAAAAATATCTAACAAAGTGTTTTGCTTATTATTTACCTTACAACTCAATAACTACCTTATTTAATAATTAGCGGTTATGCGTTGATAGCACTTGATTTTAGATTATTTAAAAGAAAAAACGAAGATAGTTTAATACATTTATTTAATTGATTAAGTTTACAGTTACTTGCTTTTAATGTAGTTGTAGTTACTACGACATAAAGATATCGAATTTCTCTAAAATACAGTAGCTGGTGGTATATATCAATTTTGTTATCAATGACTCTTTATTATAATTTAGTATTTTCGGAAACATGCTCCTAAACCATTAAGATTGAAGTGCATTATAACATTATTCAAAAACGCCGCTTTTAGTGCTTTTAATATTTTACAATGCATACATATTTCAATCTTTGAATTTCAATTTTGGGAATAGCTGTAGGGTTTAGACGAATCTTTAGCTTTGAGGTGCGATCAAAACAATCTACACTGAAATGCAGAGAGCATAAATGGGTCGATTTTGGCTTCCAATTAGTTTTCTTTACGAATTTTGCCCAACATTCCCTTCTATGTTCGTTTTTGGGAAACCTACAAAAATGTAAACAGTTTAATTCACTAATATGCTTAAAACATGTTACACGCCACTGTCTCGAAATGCGCACATAAACTACATAAGCTCAATTTTAAAACAGTATTTTGAAATACTTGTGAATGTAATTCCTTTCTTTGTATTCGTCAGCGTTTGAGAATAACCACACGAAGCACAACTTACTATTTTAATATATTGTTCTTTCTTTATTAATCCAAATTTACTTGGAGCTTGACAGAACTACAAGATAATTATGTACACTACGTATTAATAGTTTGTAATAGTAACGTGCATGTAAACAATGCAACAATAAACAATGCTATGCAATTTTAAACGTGGGAGGAGTCATAGATAGTGGCTAATGGCGACCAGTATGACGTCATATCCGTCGCTTTTAAAACGCATTGTTCCAGGTAGTTGTGATCCTTCCTATAGTTTTATATTCTAAGGTTGATGTTGATACTAGATCCACTTCCTCTACTAATTTACCATTAGTTACGGGGGACTCAACTGAGGAGACGAAACGAGTCAAATAAAGCGTCCCCGACCTTGAACGTTAATTCAAGTTTGAACGTTACTTCTAGATGGCGCTACGATTCTGGACAACGCTGACAGTGTTGACAGATTATGCGATTTATCGCAAATTTTATCGCAAATCTGGCTAATTTTTATGAAACATTGCGACCCATATGGCACTCCAGCGAACTGTCAACAAAGGCCAGCGTGGTCTGAGCGTTGTCAAGGACCGAAGCGCCCTCTAACGAAAATTTTTTAAAATACAGGCCATTGGGTACGCAAATGTTTGGAACGCCCATTGCCGATTCGTCTCCTCAGTTGAGTCCCCCGTACCATTAGTCTTTGAATTGAGTAGAAAAGTGTTACGTCACATTTTATATTGGTAACCATGAATATTTCCAAACAAATCTCATCTTAAAAAAATTTATAATAGCAACGTTTACTATTTCACATCTGTTTACTCCAAGAGCTCAGTTTCTATGGTATCCATTGTTGTAAATAATTGTAACACAAGCGCCTAGACGGAGCACGGCCGGACGACGTGAATGGCCACGCGGTGACGAATCCGATTTAAATTCTCAACGGCGCGCGGCGGCAAATTGGAATGTAAATACCTCCTTATATGATTGTGTGTTGTGCATTTTACATACGAATTGATTGGAATTATTGAAAATATAATGACCCGCATGATTTGCTCTTTATTAACCCTTTCATTATCTATAATAATTGTAATTAGAATGCATCAAGAAATAACCGACAATATGTTAGAAAACTGAAAATTTAGACTATTTTTAACTCGTAAAAAGCACGTAACAATACGGGTCAATAGCAACAGGAAATACGTAGTGGTATACCTGGCATGTTTTGATATAAAACAAATAAAGCAATTACTTCAAAAATATTTTTTTTGATATTGATTATGAAAGGTGACTTTTTTAACGACAATCCAACTCGAAAATTTGTATTACAGAATTAAATCAAATTACAGAATTTTTCAAATTGGGACCAATGAAATTAGTTTTATAGTGAAAAAAACACTAGAGGTTTTTCTTAGTGAAAAAATGTATGTCAAAATGAAATGTCAAATTTAATTAAATTAATATTAACTACACACGCTAAATAAAAATTTGCTCGATTGATTGTCAAGCCGAATTCAACTCGTGGTCTAATTTTTTCCGACTCGTGTAGTTTTCGTTGCGAAAGCTACTCATATCTGAAATGACAAATTTTGTCGGAAAAAATTAGACCACTTGTGATATTATATATGAAAAATCGTAAGGAAAGTAGCATTATTTTAATTATTTTTTGCAATTATGTTTCTAAAAAAACAAACTTCAATCTCCTTGGAGATTATTGTCAAAGAATACTGTTTTTCTGATTTTTTTTTAAATTTTGTATAAATCCTTTTAGGACAAATTTCTAAAGTTACCATATGCAAAATAACCGTGTACCCAAGTTACGAAGTCTGACTACATAGCTACATATTTGCACAATATACATGTATACTAATTTGAGTTTGTTAATTTTACGAAAAAATAACATACATTCGTTCATAAATAAAGACAAAATCTAAGAAATACAGTGCTGACCAATGAATGATCTGAACATCTGAATGATCATACCTATTCTTAATTCAACTATTTAATCAAGATTACACTGAGAGGAACGCTAAGAAAAGGAGTTGTAATTTATTGGAGCAGTGCATTTTTTACATTTTGTCTTTATTTATGAATGAAATTATGTTATTTTTTTAATTATTAATTATTTTATTTGTTTTTGTAAAAACATGCCAGGTATACCACTACCCATCATTTATTAACACTGAACTATACTTATACTGGAACGCGCACTGACGGTCTCTGCCATAGAAACGAAGCGTGCCGAGAGAGATAGCGCGCAAGGGTCACTTCTGTCCTCGTACCGCTTCGAGCATGTACCGCGTATGTAATTAATGTCATCACGTTTATTTTTTATGATTATGTTTACACCGAGGTTTTTGTACGATTATTTAAACACCTTTAAAAATAAATGAACACCTGTTACTACATTTAATTTATAACATGTACTTTAACATCTTCTTCAGTTAATAAAAATGTTAAGTTTAGCACATAGCATTGATTATACCTTGAAATTTTCTTATACTTTATTATTTTTCTAAAATGACTAAGTATAACAGTAGGTAAAATGATTTTCAACGGACATTTGTAAATACCCATGGTTTTAAAAAATTATCAATGGAAAATTCATTATTCATATGTTCAAAACATATCACATCCTTTTCAAACGTTGCGGCATGACAATCGGCTGCTCTACACATGCGCGTACTCTCGAGAGTAGGACACAGATGTCCCTTGTGGCCCTCTCTCTCGGATCGGGTCGGCGGATGGAGCGCGCCTTCCAGTATAAGTATAGTTCAATGTTTATTAAAGCTATTGACCCGTATGATTTATCTTTCTTTACGAGTTAAAAATATACATTTTCAGTTTTTTAACATATTGTTGGTTATTTGTTGACGCATTCTAATTTACAATTGTAGATAAAGAAAGGATTATTGAAGAGCAAATTTATTTTGCCGATTATGTTTTCAGTAATTGCAATCAATTCGCATGTAAAATGCACAACACACAATCATATAAAGAGGTATTTACATTCCAATTTGCCGCCGCGCGCCGTTGAGAATTTAAATCTGATTCGTCACCGCGTGGCCAATCACGTCGTCCGGCCGTGCTCCGACTAGGCGCTTATATTGTAACTAGAGCAACAGAGCTTTCAGAGTCAAAAGAGTTCAACTACCGAACCCAGCAAATATATTCATCACCCATGTTATAAACAATACTTTAACCTAACATGCATCGACTTTCAGTTATCAAGGTCATATTTGTTTGGAAATATCTGAAGCTTATATACCAACATAAAATGTGACTTCATTACTTTTGTTTCCGGAACCTTTATGGAACCTAAAAATTCCTGGAACCGGAACCTTAATGTTTAGAAAATTAAAATTGGAGCCGGAACCTATATTTGTAAAGGGTTCCAGTCCTTTCTCTTCACAACATTTTAACCTTAAATAATTTTATCTATTTGCGTGTCCAAATAAAGCCATTTGGGCGTACTTTAGGATATAAGGGGTTTCCAAAAAAGATATTTAAAAACCGGAAACAGTAACATTTTATTTTTTAAAGTTGCTACCCTGTTGGACAGCTGTTCTTAAAATGACAAACTTATAAATTATTAATTTGAAAAATGCCTGAAAAACATGTGCACAATGGGCGCATTCAGCAGAGTTACCGATGCTGCTCACCGGTAGATTTTAATTGAATTATGAAAAATTGATTATCGGTTGATACATTTACCTGTCAAATATATAGAGCGGCATAACCTAATTTGATATTTGTAATAATAATAATAATAATAGAGCAGCTAATATTAGATGAAAATAATTTAAATTGTAAATATCAACAGTTTTTTTCGGAAGGGATCGTAAAAATATCTTTTGAATTAATCAGTTGTTGTGCCAGTTCAGCATGTTCTGCTATTCATGACAGAGTTCACTATAGAGTTATTGGCGGTAGATTCACTAATCACTGGAGTTATGTTTTGTTCGATTCCATTTGGATAAATCATAATGATTTAGATTGAGGATTATTAGGTTAATCAATGTTACTAAGTAGTAAAATCAACCGGAAATCTAAGTTTAAGTCGGGCGTGTATATCTTCGTCCTAAGTTATAAATTTATAATGCGTTGCACTGTCTTATTGTTTATTATTAGTGTAGAATTTTTTCCTTGTTCTTGCAAGAAATTTCTCTACTGTGGGAACGTTGGTCTCTCTGTGTATCTCAGAATTTCTGATAAACCAGTCTGTATTGGTTATAATTCTTAATACTTTATTTTGCAGGACTTGTAATTTATTTAGGTTAGTCTTTGAAGTAGGACTCCATATGCTACATCCGTAGGAGAATGATTATAGACTTGTACAGAAGGGTTCCACAGTTAATTTTTAGGGAAGGTATTTTGTTTATTAATGCATACTGCGACGTGCATAGCTCTCGGGGAATTTTTTAGCTTAGTCTTCGATCTAGATATATACCAAGATAGCATACAGTACAGTCTTTAGGGTTTGATGAAATTGGTTTGTTATCGATAATTATATTAGTGGGGGGGGGTCTGTAAGTCAGCGGAGCATAAATATTTTGGTTTCACATTTATCTGCTTATAGCTTCTGGGCCCTGATTTCCAAGTTATGGGTTGTAGCAATTATTATTATTATTATTTCATCAATGCTTCTATGCAGGTTATTGGCTGCCGTGTTGATTTCGCAGTTCTGTGCGATGATTGCCGTACCATTTCCGTACATGGCGAGGCTGGCCCCTGGTGTATTCGTTTCATAAAACTGACTTGTCCTAAACAAATAAAAAAAAAATCTTAATTTCCAGTGTTGCCAACTGCTAAGAAACTTACTAAAGTTTCCCTAGTAAAGTTTGTTTAAAACCAAATTATTTTAAGTTGATTAAAAAATAATGCAAATAGAAAAAATAGTATAAGGTATTCGTTTCACAAGACGTTTTACCGCATTTGCTTATATCTCTGACTTGTCCTAAACAAATGCAGAATCTGAATTTTCAGTGTTGCCAACTTCAAAAACTTAACAAAGATGATTTAAAACTACGTTATATTTTTTAAATGATAAAAATATCGCAAATACAAAAAATGGTATAAAGTATTTGTTTAAAATACTAAACTATAAAATACCTACTTTAATATACTATGTATTGTCATGTTTTCAATCACATCTGCATTTATAATACATTAAAATGATCTTTCGCATCTGTAATTACATATTTACCTAAATAGTTTCCCACCACTATGTATAAGCATGTGTGTTTTGAGACTACTTTTTGCTGCATATTTGTGGCTACATACATTACATTCATATATTTTTTCAGTGCTATGTATGAACATGTGCTGTCTCAGACTACCTTTTCTGAAACATTTATAATTGCATAAATTGCATTTATGTGGTTTCTCATTGCTATGGATACGCAAATGCTTTTTAAGACTATTTTTTGCTACATATTTGTAACCGCATACATTACATTGAAATGGTTTTTCACCACTATGTTTGAACATGTGTTGGTGGATACTACCTTTTCGTAAATATTTATAATCACATAAACTACATTTATATGGTTTCTCGGTGCTATGCACAAGCATGTGCACATTGAGATTACTTTTCGTTGTAAATTTGTTACCACATATATTACATGAAAGCGGTTTCTCACCACTATGTGTCAGCATATGATTTTTATGAGTCTCCTTTCGTGAACATTTATAATCACATAAATTACATTCGAAAGGTTTGTTACTAATATGTGTAAACATGTGTTGTTTGAGATTACTTGCTTGAGAAAATTTAAAATCGCATAAATTACATTTATATGGTTTCTCGCCACTATGTAACAGCATGTGTGTCTTAAGATGGCTTTTATTTGTAAATTTGTCCTCACATATTGTACACACAACTGGTTTTTCACCAGTATGGCTGAGCATGTGTTGTTTGAGATTACCTTTTTGTGAACATTTATAATCACATATATTACACTTGAAGGGTTTCTCACCGCTATGTGTAAACATGTGCAATCTCAGACTCGCTTTTGTTATAAATTTGTAACCACAGATATTACATTCAAAGTGTTTTTTATTTTTATGAGTTAGCATACCCTTTTGCAATTTAGTATCCTCCAGAAATTTTAGTCGACTGCGATTACGTTTGTAAAGTTGGTCAGTACCTATTTGTTCGTGATGTAGAATTGTAACTTGTCTGAATGGCTTCTTCTCACTCTTATAAGCCGAAACCTGAGTGTTAGTGGTACAGCTTTTCATTGTTTCTGATTCCATTTTGATATTTATCTCAGTTTTGATTATGGTTATCTCCTTGATGTCCATCGTATCAATAACATATATATACAATTATCAGAACCTGCAATGAACATAAAGTAACTTTTATTTAGCAGTAGTAAAGGAGGAGTGCTTTCACATATAATATACTTCCATATAATATACATATACTTGCAAATGTTTTTTATGGAACAACATAACGGTCATAGCAGATATATGTATATTCTTATGGCACCTCGAATTTGCACTGCGTGATATCATTATACTATATTAAGCAGTCGAGGAATAAAGATTTATTAAACATTGTGAAAACATTTGGTTGGAACAGTGTATAGTAATAAGAAGTACGGACAGTTGCTACCGGCGTCTTTAATGTTCATGTACCCAATTTCAATGGTCTTCAAAGGCTTTGGCGTCTGCTGGCGTCTGAACAGCTGTTAGCTGAACATAGGTTCAGCTAGCAGTTAAAAGATGTCGCTGTAGAAGGAAGCAAATTCAAGAATTCGATTTACATCCACAATCAAGTTCTTCACAAAGGGTTAAATCTAAATTTTCAGCACGTAGAAATGTTTTTTTCGCGATTTATAATTTTTAAATGTTTCTGCGTAATACCAAAAGTGGTGCGGTGCGGCCTTCGATATTTATTTAATGAAATTGTAATCCTTAGGGATTGTACAACATAACAACGTGGCGGATTCGGGATATACACATTTAAATTCTACATATTATCAAACAACACTCACCGTGATTTTTGACGCGTTCTTTTCATCTGTCCTTTTTTTATGCTATCTTGATTCATCTCATACGGACGGCATTTTATCAGTAGATGACACATCAAATTAAAAAATGCGCGCGTGTAGCGGTGGTTTGAATTTAGAGGTTAGAAAAATAAATGTGCAAAGTATACACGCGCAAACAAAATAATTAAATTAATTAAATACTCTTTTATAATTTGTCATTTCTCAAAGCTAAAAGTAAGATTTTGCTTTTATTTTATTTAACCTGCGTTATCCTAGATCCTTAAATTTGATTGTGGATGTAAATCGAATTCTTGAATTTGCCTCCCTTTACAGCGACATCTTTTAACTGCTAGCTGAACCTAGACGCCAAAACCTTTGAAGGCCATTGAAAATGGTACGCTGGTTACTGTTATTATAGGTTTATACACGTAATTCATTCCAAATATTTGTAAAAGCTGTACATCTGGCCGACTAACACGTGGAGTAACTTGTCATTTTTTTCAAGTTCTGTTAATTGATGATGGAATTACAAATACTTACGCAATGGACATCGATGAGATAACTATAATCAAAAATGAAGTTGATATCAAAATAGAATCGAAAATAACGAAAAGTTGCACCACCAGCACTCAGTTTCAAACTTGTGGAAGTGAAGAGAAGCCATTCAGCGACTTTGAAAGTTTTAACCTCTGTCCATCAAAATTTCCTCAAGAAATTAAATTTCGTAAACACATGCGCAACCATAAAACTAAACCAAAATACTTTGAATGTAATATATGCAGTTACAAATTTACCGTAAAAGGTAATCTCAAAAAGCACTTGCAATTGCATAGTGGTGAAAAACCATTTGAATGTAATTTATGCGGTTATAAATCTTCACTGAAAGGTAATCTCAAACACCACATGCTCACACATACTGGTGAAAAACTATTCGAATGTAATTTATGTGATTATAAATCTTCAATGAATAATAGTCTTAAACAACACCTGCTTAAACATAGTGGTGTAAAACCATTTGAATGTAATATCTGCAGTTACAAATACATGGCAAAAAGTAGTCTAAAAAGGCATATGCTTATACATAGCAGTGAGAAACCATTCAGATGTAATTTACGTCTAGATAAATCTGCAACACCAGATAGTTCGAAACATAAAACTAAACAAAAATACTTTGAGTGTAATATATGCAGTTACAAATTTACCGTAAAAGGTAATCTCAAAAAGCACTTGCAATTGCATAGTGGTGAAAAACCATTTGAATGTAATTTATGCGGTTATAAATCTTCACTGAAAGGTAATCTCAAACACCACATGCTCACACATACTGGTGAAAAACTATTCGAATGTAATTTATGTGATTATAAATCTTCAATGAATAATAATCTTAAACAACACCTGCTTAAACATAGTGGTGTAAAACCATTTGAATGTAATATCTGCAGTTACAAATACATGGCAAAAAGTAGTCTAAAAAGGCATATGCTTATACATAGCAGTGAGAAACCATTCAGATGTAATTTACGTCTAGATAAATCTGCAACACCAGATAGTTCGAAACATAAAACTAAACAAAAATACTTTGAATGTTATATATGCAGTTACAAATTTACTGTAAAACAAAATCTCAAAAAGCACTTACATTTGCATAGTGGTGAAAAACCATTCGAATGTAATTTTTGCGATTATAAATCTTCAGCGAAGGGTAATCTCAAACACCACATGCTCATACATACTGGTGAAAAACTATTCGAATGTAATTTATGTGATTATAAATCTGCAATGAAAAATAGTCTTGACCAACACCTCCTTAAACATAGTGGTATAAAACCATTTGAATGTAATATTTGCAGTTACAAATACACGACAAAAAGTAGTCTAAAAAGGCATATGCTTATACATAGCAGTGAGAAACCATGTAGGTGTAATTTATGTCTGTATAAATGTGCAACTCCAGATAATTTAAAACAGCATATGCTAACGCATAGTGGTGAAAAACCATTCAAGTGCACTTTATGTGATTATAAATGTTTACTAAAGAGTAACCTCAAACAACACATGTTCACGCATAGTGGTGAGAAACTATTTAAATGTAATTTATGTGATTATAAATGTTCACTGAAGAATAGTCTGAAACTACACATGCTTACACATAGTAGTATAAAACCATTTGAATGTAATATATGCAGTTACAAATGCACAACAAAAGGTCATCTTAAAAGGCATATGGTTATACATAGTAGTGAGAAACCATTCAGATGTAATTTATGTATGCATAAATTTTTAACACCAAAGAAATTGAAACAACATATGCTCATGCATAGTGGTGAAAAACCATTCGAATGTAATTTATGTGATTATAAATCTTCACTGAAAAGTAGTCTCAAACAACACATGCTTACACATAGGGGTGTAGAATTATTTGAATGTTATATATGTAGTTACAAGTGTATGACGAAAGGTAATCTCAAAACGCATATGCTCATACATAGTGGTGAGAAACAATTTGAATGTAATTTATGTTACTTTAAATGTTCAATGAAGAGTAGTCTGAAAAGACACATGCGTACACATAACAGTGTAGAAATAATTTAAATAAGATTAAAATTACTTGATTTATTTTGATCGATCTCCAAATAATTCTTCTACACACTCGTATGAACCGAAACGGTTAATCAAGCAATTTTCAAACAATTACGACTTTATAATTACACATTTCTGTATCTATTAGGAAATTTGTTTTACGCTGTAGAATATATTGAAATATTGTTAAATTGATATGTATTTATTATGTGTTGTGACTGAATTTTATAATTAAAGGTTAAATTTTTCTTATTCAAGATGATTTAAAGTTGTACTGCATCTTATTAAGGATGCTTTCTTGTAAAAAAAATAGAAAAAAGTTTATATTAATACGAATCCACAAATGCTTTCTTTTCAAGATACAGGACGTTGAAAATTGTAACAAAATTTTCAATTACTTCATTGCGAATTAAGTGTTGAGGATTATGCAATATGTTTGTAATTGTTCATGTACAGAACTAGCAGTTTTGTCTCCACCAGTGGCACAGAAACAGGATTGTTAGTAGTTATTTTATGAGAAGCAACGGATCAGAATTTTTTAAAATCCCCAAATAGTTTGTTGTTAATAAAGAATTTCTTGAGTTTCAGAAATAAATTTTGTTTCATTCCACAACATAATGTTAATGTCAGTTTTTTTTTTATTTTTGTCAGTTTTATTTCTTTTATGCACAGATGCATTATAATTAGACTATTATTGCTAGATTTATCGGAACATAACTGTCTCTTTATGCCCCAAGGGCCTCTTTATGATCCGACGGGCAATAATGAAACGTCAATTAAATGTCAGAGCTGTATTTGTAGAACTTGATTGGTTTTTAATATAATTTGTAAACTTATCACCAATGAAAATAAGCTGAAATTAAGTATTTTAGATAGTAACTATAGTAATGTACTTCGTATATATAAGCACATAAGTATACGTACAGCGGCTTGATGTAACCTACTTTCTCATTTAATTATGTTTTTTACACAATAATAGATTTGAGATAAAAACAATCTGTGCATAAAATAGTGTATGCATTTCGGGCATAACTTGCTTTTATGGCCCTACAGCCTTTTCCGCTGTAAATAACGCTTCTGGCCATGAAAGCTTCTTTATGCCCTTAATACATAAATAACTATTATATCAGTTTCGTTTGTTTATGATAAAATTATGGAGTTCTTGTTACCTATATGATTTTTATGATCTTCACCCTGTATAAGGAACCATTTGCAACCCATGTTAGTCTATGGATTCTTATTTTTTAATAATAACAACAAATCATTGAGCGGGTTCCGTGAGTTTGTTAATTTGTAATCGGGTTCAAGTCCCATCTTTGTATACTTTTTTTTTAGTTGTATTGCTTACTAATTATTATTTTTAGAACATTATTACAAATATTATTAGTTTTTTTATTATAGATATTTTTGCTACGGGGGTTTAGCGTTACTTTTTGTGCAAGTTGAACTACCTATCAGAAAAGCAAATGAAAAAGGGGCAGAAAAATTAATAATCTGTGACGGTTATTTTCTTTTAATAAACAATTTCATTCTTATTAGGCATAATTGAATTCATAAAACGAATATTATTCCTGTTTTCAATTTATTGACCGTCTAATTTTCGGTCCTCTTCGCACTCACGGCGACCTTGTTAAATTTCGATAGTTTATAAATTTGCATTAGTTGGAAATGCGTGTTACTTTATCAAGTTCTGGCCTTATCGGTTATCGCGCTATTGTTGGTGGAATGAATTTTAGGATTATTCTGCTTTAAATGCTCGCTTTGAAGTGAGATAGTTTTGGGACTCGTCTCTTCTTCGTGGGCAAATTTAGGGGTGTGTGAGTTAGCCACCCTCGACTAGGTGGAAAAGTCGAATCAATTTTGTAACCCATAGAAGAAGTATTACTCTCTGTGTGGTGGTGGTTTCCGCATAGACAACTCCGCTGGGAGGATCCTGCGAGTCACCAGAACTCAATTCTTTTTTTTAACGTCATAACTTCACCCCTATTAGGGTAAGTGTTGTCTTCTTAATCAGCGATCTTTCACCTTACAATATTTCTATTTGTGGTTTTTCTACGATTTTAGGGTCGTAAGCCTTGGTTAATCTCGATCGCTTTGGGGCGCTGGAACAAAGATTTTTTCGCCTACGTGTAAAGCGGTACCGAGAGCATCAAACCCACCCGTCGCTACGCGGCAAGATCGGGGAAAAGCTAAACAGTTTATCGAGCTAAGTGAATTGACAGTAGTTGTTTTATTAATTTATTCTTTCTTTTGTTTCTTTAACCTCTTTAAGTATTAACGAATTTTAATGTACTTAACCATTTCACAAATCAGTATTTAACGCCATACAATTAATTCCTTTATGAGGAATAAACCATATAGAAAAATTCTGGATCAGTTACTTACTTTTGGAGTCTAAGCTTCAGGGCAGCTGCCTAGGGGTAGTTATTTATTACATAACAATCTAGCTTGTTTAAGATCCAGGGTTCAATTAACTGTATGGTTTTATTTTTTTCTCTTTTTTTAGCGTACTATAAATTTATGTGGTTTATTAGTCAATTAATAAATGCAACTAAGAATCAGTTCTCGTATATTGTGTTTAATTATTGATTTATTTTTGTTTATATTCCCTTGTGCGTGGTAAATCGTTGCCATAAAGTTCTAAAAATAATAATTAGTAAGCAATACAATTAAAAAAAATTATACGAAGATGGGGCTTGAACCCGCGATTTCTGCTTATGAATCTGATACGTCAACCGCTACATCAATCGGTGTACAGCTTCCAGTTTTTCTTTATAGCTTATTACCAAAAGTAATAAATCAATAATCTTTTTAAGTATTTTTCCAAATAGTTTTTGGTTTTCTTCATAGAGTTTAACATGTTTTTTGAAGTAAAATGAATTCTTCTTTCGATTGATGCCAAAACTTCTACTTACATTTGCAAGGGCACAAACTTAGGAAGAAAATGATAAAATTCCATTGGATTTCCTATATATTTGTTTACAAAAAATACACTGTAGATGTGTGGAAGTTGAGTTCATGCTATGAAGAATGACTTGCGAGTCTGAGAAGAAGAGTATTAGTCTTGAGGTTGAATACCAATATGACTGTTATTGATGTCCTGGTAAAGTTATGAGATGGGAAGAGCTGCTGTAAGTTTGATTTTTGAAATTGTTGATTTGGATTTAGTAGGTGCAACTAAAGAATTATTCTATTAGATTAATTTTATTAATGAAATCAGAAATATTTGAAATATTAATTTTGTAACAATAATTATGTATCTATTTATTTATTTTATTTATTTAATAAAGAAAGAAAAAGAATAACATAATTTGCATGTGTTTACATCTGCATTTTAAAGACTAAAACTTAATTATTATTTTTTTATAGATACATTGAATAACTAAAAATCTACTCAAAACCACAATCGAAAAAAATAGAAACGAATAGTATCTAAATTTATTATTGGTAATTTTTAGTATGAGCTTAAATATGAGTTTAAGTTTAAAGTCTGAATTCAAAGTTAAAAGAACCTAAAGATATTGATTCGAACTATAGGAAGTAAAATACGTATATGTAGGTGATGGAAAAGTGTAGTAATCAACCTAAGAAATACTTGTGTGTTGATTATGCACTTTCCTACTTTTTGCTAATTTACTTGGTGGCCGTAGGTATTACAGTGATCTATTTATTTATTTTTTTTATAATTTTGATTTAACATTTTCATTCTAGAAGTTTTATAAATTCTGATTGGTTTGCTAATAAATATATATTAAGTTGTTTTTTAAATTTTTGTGCGTTTTTATCTCAATTGTATTTTTTGGTAGCATATTGTAGAATCTCCGAGCTAGATACGATGCAGCTCTAGTACTAACTGTTTTCTGGGCTTTATTAGTTTTTACCATTTTTTTTAAACTGTTCTAGTATCGTAAGAGTGTTTCACGTAATTTTTTGCATTTTTTGTGGTACTGTAAACTATGCTGCTTTTTATGAACAGATTTCTGATATTATGCATTTTGGTTTCTTGAAATAATTCTTTTGAGGGATACAGATAAGGTTTTTTAAAAATAATTTTTAATAAGATATTTTGAGCAGTCGTTAAGGGTTTTAGTGTAGTTTTATAAACTCCTCCCCAACCCGTTATTCCATATTGCAACAATGACTGAGCCAGAGCAAAATAGATAGTTTTTAATTGAATTGTATTTAGAAAATTTGTAATTACTTTGAATAGATAAAATAATTTTCGCATTTTCCTAGTAATTTCATTAACGTGTTGAACCCATCGTAAATGTGAGTCTATTTGTATCCCAAGAAATTTTGCTGATTGGTTAATTTCCAATTTACAATTTAGGCCTTCTATATTAACTGATGCAAAGTGAGGTAAGTTAACACGATTTGGAGAGAACATTACTAATTTAGTTTTTTTTGAGATTTAAGGCCAATAGGTTATTGTCAAACCACCGCCCTACCTTTATCATTTCACTTGTAATCATTTTATGCACATTTTCCCATGAACGTCCCACAAAATTTAACACCGTGTCGTCTGCATAAGATATTATATCACAATTTATTTCAATTTTTAGAAGATCATTAAGATAGATTACAAATAGAACCGCTCCAAGCACACTGCCTTGAGGTACACCGTATCTGCAAGGTAATTTTGAACTTATGACATCATTAATTTTAACTTGTTGGGTTCTATTTGTAAGATATGATTCAAACAGCTTGCGTGCATGTCCTCTTATTCCTATCTTTTCAAGTTTTTTTAATAAAAGTTGGTGGTTTACCGAGTCGAATGCTTTTGCTAAATCTAAAAATACCGCTGCTGAAGGTTTACCACAATCGAAATTGGAATAAATTTTTGACGTTAGGAATTTAATCGCGTCTTCTGCCGATTTTCCATTTTGAAAACCAAACTGGTTTTGTGAAACAATTTTGTGTTTTTCCATAAATGAGATAAGTCTTGTTTTCATATATTTGATGTAATAATAAACAATAAAAACATAAATTATTTCTAAGAAATTTTTGCCAAATAAAAAAGGACTTTGCAACATTTTATAAAATTTAAATTTATACAAACAAAAAAATTAGTAAAACAATTTAACGATAGGTCTCTGAAAAAAGTCCAAACTTCGCTAATTGATAATGACGTACAAAAGTCAACTTTCTTGACAGTGTTAGAAATGATGAGTTTTTTATCTATTCGCACCTCGTAAGAGTAACTAAAGCAACCACAATGAGTGACTTTTCTAGTGTAAGAGTACTCTGAACTCGTGTAACAATTGTAAAATTGTTATAGTGCGAATCATGCTTCTACTTTGCAACTAGGTTATGAAAAATAGTTTCTAGATTATGTACACTTGCTTTCAAAACTTTCGCGTACACCTATTTTTCGCTGTATTAAATCAGGGTTGTAATTAATCAACTTTGACGTTTAAATTTTTGAAAAGTCAAAATCATGTTTTGTATATATAAAATATTGTATATATAAAATATTTGTATTTATTGTTATATTCGTTTTAAATAAATTTGTTATCTTCAAACACTAATTACTGCCGAATTAGGTATTTGTTTTGTAAAAGTTACTTTGTGTCATTTTTAACCTAATTTTAAAATTACCCATTCACACAGCTACAATTTTGCAATATTATTGTTACTTGATTATGAGTGTGTACGCGAAAGTTTTGAAAGCAAGTGTATATTGTTGTCAAACTTTGGCTAATGTCAAAATGGTGAAAGCTTATTGAAATTCATTCAAGTCTTTGATGTTATGCACGTCAATAATATCAACAACATCAAATTTAGGATGATTTAATGAAGATTTATTTTTAATGATTTATTTCGTTTTTAATGTGTATAAAATATTAATAAATGTTTGACGTTTGATTAGCATTTGTTTTTCAAATTTTCAAACCACGACCTTCTAGATTTCACGAGACGACGTCTCTTATCCGGCCTGGGCACTTTTACGATTTCCCATATAAACTTTGTTTCTGAGAAAACGCAAAATTTCGCCGTTTTGGCGCTAGCTGACACGCTGATGTTTATTTGTCACTTGATGATGTATAGGTTAGATAACCCTTACAAATATCAAGCGTTGCATGATTACGTAAATATTTTGGGAATTAAATAAATTTATATAATTAAATTAATTATGTTATTAAAATTAATTTACAAGTTGGTAAGTGGTTTAATAACATTATTGAAATTACAATTTTATAACTTTCCGTGAGCTGTGTTTAGGATATAGAGAAAGTGAGCAGTAAGTACATTATCTGTTCACGTTTTTGCGATGTTTCTGTTTGCCAAACAAGGTTCTAGCAATTTTTAAAAAATTATATTACTAAGTTCCTCCTTGTGGTCGTGGCAAACAAAGAACTGTGAAGAAGCAATTGGAGTTAAAAGTACCTAGTGATGTTAGAATATTAGACGGATTACATTCTCCAGGTAAATGTTCTACAATCTGTATTACAAGTTCGATTATTTGGTTGAATAAAAGTGTAAATCTTCTAGAGGAGTATTTTAATGCACCTCTGCCTTGAAGATTTACAAATCCTATCAGTGAATTTGAACAGGAGGCAGCTAACAGAGAATCTAACAGGCTATTGACATTCAATCCTTTCTTCAGTTTTTTTGCAATTAATCCTGCCAGAAGGGCTACAGATGCTGAAAGAATTCAGTAATCGAGATGCATAGATAAGGTTTGAAGTTCTTTTATTAATTTTGTTATATTTTTAGGAAGTTCGATGTTGAAATTTATTCTTTCAGGTATCTGTAATTGTTGATCTGTCGAAATAAGGAAGTATATATTATTTTGCTGTTGAGTGTTGGTGTCCATAACCCCAACGTAAGATTTTAAACCATTTTTATCGTAAGGTAAAATTTGAAGAAAATTGATTCATGAAATGATATTGTAGGATCACTTCCTACTATTACACATTGCAATGCTGCATTTATACTTTTTTCTGCTAGTGCTTGCCATTACTTAAGTGAACGAAAAAACAGCAACAAAACTACGAAAATTTAAACAAATAACAAGGAAATAACGTAATTATATTAAAAAGTAAAGAAAACTGCCTTAGAAGATTAGGAAAATATAATTTATTGACGATACGCGCAAAACGACAAAAATATAAAAGCGCGCGAAGTTAGCGTAGTTTGAAATTGGCGTTTACGTGTTATATATCCGTTTCCGCATTTTGCGTGTTTGGTGGCGCCAGCGGAGAAACACTTGAACTAATTGAGTGCGCAGACCGGATAAGAGACTTCGTCTCGTGAAATCTAGAAGGTAGTGGTAAAAACACTTAAATCGAAGCGATAATAATCAACTACTTATTTATGTCAAAATGTCTACTGTGTACTGTCTAGCCATTAGCAAAATAATCAAAAAAGACTCAAAGGATATTCTCTATTTTGATTCCGGTCTGGAACTTCCAATATAGGCCAGTAAAATTAGACCCGATTGGGTCCGGTGGTGGAAATAAATGTTGGAAAGCGGGAGATCGCTTCGATCGCTTCATTTGATGTCAAATATAAGTATCCTAGGTTTACACGGTCCCTTGACGCGAGCTTACCTGAGGGCATCAAAAGAACCACGAAATCTTCGGACCTTTTTTAGTTTTTCGCTTATAACTCCAAAGCGGTGCTTTCCAACGAAAACGTCACTATTACAAGAATTAAAGAGCATTAAATTCTGCGACGGATGAGTATCCAACACTTTAAATCTAGTCCAGTGGTATGGTCGAAATCGACGGTCGAAAAACGACATTTTTACAAATTTTCGATTTTCCGTCAGACCGGACGCCCAGAGGCTTTCCGTATAAAAAACCCGTTGGACTCATTCTGATTGTTAATATAAGTCGAGAAATACCTAAGCTTTGATATTGTACAGGTTGCCGGATTAAACTAATGGCCATTTCTGTGTCATCCCTCATCACAGCAATTGGGATCAATCCATATGAAGTGCTGCAGTACTTGTCGCTCGATCTTTTCGAAAAAAAATCTTTTGTATGTTATCACATCTAAGTATTGGTAGATCAAAACCGCTGTTATTTTACTTTTATTCCTTTTGATTGAAATATGGCAGCCATATTTGTTTCGTGGTGCACGACGTTTCTTGCAGTTTTTTTATGTAAACGTAAATCTTGATATCTCAAGAAGGGTTGGTCCTAGAGACAAGCGGTAGAAATCATTGTATTTCTCCCATGTCGGACTACATCTTTTAATCTAAACATAATTTTCATAGGATGCTTATTTATGGGTGCAATTTAACTCCGAAGTTTAACAACGTTTTTACAAAAATTTCCGCTTTTTAGGGGGGCATATTTCATATATCCTGATGAAGATGAAGTCTTAGGGCTGATTTTCTTTTTAAAAGTACACGGTTAGATATAGTTTATGTATAAAATATTTTAAATCTGAAACTTTACTATTTTGGTATTTCTGAACTTTTTAAGTTCTCGTTATGATATGTAATATCAAGATTTACATTTACATAAAAAAAACTGCGTACACCACGAAACAAATAAGGCTGCCATATTTCAATCAAAAGGAATAAAAATAAAATAACAGTGGTTTTGATTTACCAATACTTAGTTGTGATAACACACAAAAAAGTTTTTTTTCGAAATGATCGAGCGATTATTACTGCAGCACTTTATATGGATTGTTACCAATTGCTGTGATGAGGGATGACACAGAAATGGCCATTAGTTTAATCCGGCAACCTGTACAATATCAAAGCTTAGGTATTTCTCGACTTATATTAACAATCAGAATGAGTCCAACGGGCTTTTTTATAAGGAAAGCCTCTGGGCGTCCGGTCTGACGGAAAATAGAAAATTTGTAAAATTGTCGTTTTTCGACCGTGGATTTGGACCATACCACTGGACCGAATTTAAAGTGTTAGATACTCATTCGACGCACAATTTAATGCTCTTTAATTCTTGTAATAGTGAAGCTTTCGTTGGAAAGCACTGCTTTAAAGTTATAAGCGAAAAACTAAAAAAGGTCCGAAGATTTCGTGGTTCTTTTGATGCCCTCAGGTAAGCTCGCGTCGAGGAACCGTGCAAACCTAGGATAGTTATATTTGACGTCAAATGAAGCGATCGAAACCATCTCCTGCTTTCCAACATTTATTTCCATCAACGGATTCTATTTTACTGGCCTAATAGTAGATTTTCCTGTTTCTAGAAATTTGCAAGTCTTGACAATCACAGAGGCTTTGCGATGCCAATACCTTTGCACCTTTTTCTGGGCCTGATCCGACTCGTCTTGGATCAATATGTTGATTTGTGGACTGTATTCTGGATTTACTGGTTCAGATTATGTTTTCTTTTTAAATTATATTTAATAAATTACAAAATTAGACAAATTATTTAATAAATTGGATATCACCAATAACTGTCTGTTTTATTTGTACTACAACTTCTTTCTAGGTTGCTAGGTAAATTAAAAAAAATATATAATTATGTGATAACAAAACATCAAAATAACAACTATAAATTAACTTCGCCGTAACACTACCTTTGCCACTTTTCTGTACTCACGGGATTTAATAAACGAACTGAATAAAGCAGACAATGTTAATACAATATCCCACTTCATCAGGTTTCAAAATCTGTATATTTCATTTAATTAATAATAACATTAATTATTATCAATTTTAAGAATAAGCATCTTGCACAAAGTACCAATGTTGTCAACCTTGGTAAATCAGGAATTCCTCAAAGACTACCGAAAACTACTTTCAGCAAAAAGATAAAATGTAAGTTACAAAGGAAATTAGTACTATCAACATTGGTGTAAGATCTCCCTCTACCGGAAGATCTGGTTAATGTTTTCTGCAGTTTTTCTGAGCTAAGTAACACAAATGTGAGATGAGTGCTATATCATAAGTAAGAATCGCCAGCAGCTGCACGTTGGACCTGCTTAAAGTTAATAATCGCCGCTCTCTCCCACACAAGCTTCATAGCTTCTGGGGCCTGGTGTGCCAGGCAATGGGTAGAAACACTTTTTATTATTAAAAATTACACTTTATCAATTTTATATTAATTACAATTAAGCATATTTAACAATGTTTATTAATTATGTATGTAAAACTTATTAAAGGGATATTTATAAGTTATGAACTTTTTAACTAATGAGTGTCAAATAATTAAACAAAAACTTATAACTTTCTAGGTAAACATTTTTTAATTGTTTACACCAAAGATTTATCTACTTTCTACGCGTACAATCTAGATTCTTTTTAGTTGACCAGTACTTCGCAGTGTGGTCAACATAAGTAATAAATCTTTTATTTTTCAAGCCGTAAGGGTCTAGCATTTTCTTTTAAGAAAAGGGATTTTTTATAAATTCTAAAAGTATTATTTGAAAATACTTTAACATATAAAACCCATCATCATACACAATTTATTATGCCAAATCAACAAAATATCACCAATCGGTTTCATTTAAAGCCTTGCCGAAAAATCGTTTTAATAAGTTAATTCTGGCAGAATAGCATAATGGCTAAGCTATACTATTCTGTGGTTATGGTATGTTATTGTATATACGCTCATGCGTTTTGGAAAATTCTAGACAGAAACTAAACAAGGATAAATAATTATAATTTTAGAATATATTTTTTGTGGTTTATTAAAAATTTATTTTTTATTGAATTTTTATTTCAATTATTCTCTTATTTTATAGCAGTATACACTTTCAACAAGTGCAAATATTTATCAAGATTGCACGCAGACTTCATAAAATGCAAGTCTACTGCACATCTAACAATAGATTAGCACATCTGCTCCGAACACCTGCATCCTGTCTGCTAGGGAGACTATTTACAATACGGTGACCTTGCCATGCGCAATACCACTACACAGTTGCCATATACCGACAGGTCGCTCACGGTGTGACCTTCAAAACTGTTTTGTTATAACGCATAAAATAATACCTGTATATAATGCGGGGCTGGCTTTAAACGAGTTCAGCTCCCTTTGGGAGCTCAACCAATCATCTTTGAGTTAGCTTTGGCAAGTAGTTAGTTAGGGAATATCCAGAATCTGTCATGGTAATCTGTTATAATTAGTAAACTCTCCCAGTGCCTTATATTAGTTAATCTTATTATATTGTAAATGCAGACTTTGCGTTTTATTCTGTTTCTATCCTTAACTACGTTCCTAGTCACGTCAACCCCTAAAACGTAACAGCGCAGTATATAAATATTGTATTACTCACACATTTCTCTTCCTATGTATGTCTATAGTTGTATACATAATTGTGTAATGTAGATTCTAATGGTTTTTGCGTTTTATACCAATATGAGTGAGTATTTTAATGGCGTAACAACAAAACTTAAGCTCTTTAATTACTGATCACATAACCGGTGAAAAAGAATTCTCTGAATAAAAACGGTGACTTTTACCAGTCTGTGTCGCAGGCAGTTGTTTTGCCTACCACATTTTAAATACGTTTGTTCGCATACCATACCGGTACAATTAAAGTGAGGTTACAACAGCGCTCCTTGATGTTTACTTTCTTGTACATAGTTTTAAGATCTTTTTCGAAAAAACTGTTGATATTTACACTTTAGATTGAAATTATTCAAAGATTTAAAAAATTCAGTCTTACTTTTTTTTTACCTGTACTGTTCTTGGGAAAGATGTACTGAAAATCAGGTAAAAAGAAATTTTTAAATGTCTTTTTAAGTCCGTTTGGCATGATGCTACGCAAAAATTTAGGTTTTTCATAAATGTTTTGCAGATTGCAAACTCGAAATTAAGGTAAGTAATTTATAACTAATTTTTTTTAGTAAATCATCTAGAGCTTGTTCTAAATCTGTGATTAAAATTGCTCGTAAATGTGCGCACAGCATCATGGCTAACTTCAGATCGCATACATTTTTCGATTATTTTGTTTTTTCCTCTTCCTTACTAATAGCATGTTCAGTCACCTACACGTAGCTGGTCCTGCAGATACTTGGTCTTTACTAGTATCAGACATACTTTCCAAATAACGTAATAATAAGTACACAGAATTAAATCCAAATATAATTAACCTCAAAACGTAATATTAAAAATATAAACAAGCATAAAGTCAACTCTTGGTTATATCAGGATTACAAACACTACAACTACAAATAACACTAAAAAATACATTAATACAAAAAGTTATTGATTTTTGTGGAATTTTATCAAAATTTAGTATCGTGTCAAACGCGCTTTATTAAGAAATTAAATAATAAAAAAATAAAGTCTTTAAAATTGTGTTTTATTATTGTTTAACCTGTTTCTTACGTGTTGCACAATTTTCATAATAACAAAAACTGACCTATGGTCATTGTTCTACATAGTAAAAATTTGAATAACATGTACGTTATAGTTTTTGTCTCATGACGATATTCTTGGGCTGATGCACTTCAGTAATTTCTATATGTAGCATTATCCATTCTTTCTTGCCCTGCTGGTTCAGTGTGGGAATTCCCACTATTGTTTTGAGGGTTGGATGCTTCTAGCATAGCGTATCTAAAAATAAACTTGTCTTGAAGCTATATGTATTACACAATTAATATTAACAGAAGTGGGCCGATAATAATAATGTTTACTGAGATCAACTCAAAGGGCTGGGATCAGAATGGTTCGGTTTTTTTCGTGTTGTTTCAAAAGCAGTATGTATAGCTGCCTTAGGTATATCCCATCTTACCTTTGTAAGCTGCCATCTACTGTGGTGTTGTCCGCGATTTACTTGTCTGTTTGATTCTTATTTATCCCTATATTTCTTGAACTCCTTTGCTTGAGAATCTTGAAAGTATTCTTTCAAATCTTTTTGCAGTTTTTCAATTCTGTAAATCAAAATTGCCTTTGTTATAAATTTTTAACATTTTTTACATCATTATGTTTAGAAAAATACATCTACACTGTCTTGACAAAGTATGGAACAAATTAATTAGTTATCTGGATTTAATCTCGTCACATCTATGATTGTCTTGCGTTTGACTCTCCTCACTTTAATTATTTAAATTTATTTTACGGACTCTTTGGAAGAGCAAATGGAAGATGGATTTGTTCCATATTTTATGGACGCAGTTTGGAAACAAATCTAACTCTTTTTCAGATTAAATGTTAATAAGAATTTAAGTACCAAAGTACTAAATAAACGTTACAAAACTGAGAAAAAGTTATCTAAAGTGATCTTAGGCTACGGTCTATAGTCTACGATCTATACCCTTTACAATTATAAACGATGTTCAGTACCTAATACTATAGTCTGTCATCTATACTATACTGCGGTCTACAGTATATAGTAAATAATCTTTGACTTGCAGAATATGGTTTACAGTCTATGATCTATAATTATGTTTATCTATTGTATTTATAGTTCATATCTTACATGTACAACTTTTAAAGCTATATCTACAGACTGCAATTTGTGCTTATATACAGTCTGTGAGCTGCCTATATAATATACTATGTGATTATAGGTTATGTCTATAGTATATGATTTGGTCTTTGTCTACAGTCATGGTACATAATCTATAAGTTACTTACCACATTCTGTACTTGTTGTGGGGATTGGTTATACAGCCTGGGTATACAAAGGTAGAATGTGAAACTGTACGACAGTAATGATGCTGTTCAAAGGCAACTAAAAGACATGTTAAAAATCACTACAGAAAACTACAACAGTATTATGACTGAGCAAGGTATTTTACATACCTTTCTGAAATACGCAAGTATATATCGTATATATGTACTCTGTAGTTTAAAATTTAGAACAGAGATAATAGGCAGTAGATTAAACACTATAGGCTGTATGATCTGGAAATATGACTATAAAATTTAAACTGACTTCAAGCTATAAACTGAAGACCGTATACTGCAATCTATAAACCGTAGAATATGGACATAGATCTACACTGCAAACCACAGAGTATAGAACAACGATTGTGTGCTATGAACTGTACACTGATGGCTATGAACGAAAATTGCGAACTGAAGAGTCTGTACGATATACGCGAAGGACTGTGTAGTAGACATAGACTATAATATGGAGACTATGTGTGCTTGATCATGTCCTATAAATTGTGGACTGGATATAAAATGGTTCACACAGAACATATAAAAGGCTATAGAGACAATGACCCTAGATCCTAGACTTATACCATAAGTTATGAACCAAACACTGCTAATTCTAGACTAATCATGTAAACTAAACTAAAAACAATTGACCGGATTCTTATTTACCGGTTGGGAATAAAACAGGTACGGGAAATACATCATTCTCTTTCAAGAGTTCAAACTGTCAAAATAATTATCGATCGGATGAGTGAATTGATTATATCAATTTCGAGATCCTTTCTGAGTTTAAAATAATAGAAACTCCAATAAATTTCAGAGAAAAATAGTAGTAGTAGTACAATAAAATTCATAATGGATAGTATAAACCGTTGACATACAATGTACGTATATACAATAACAATAATGTGCAATAACCCTACTTTTATTTTTAATAATTTGAATTAGCGAGACGTGGTTTCGCGTCTGTAGAATATGCTAACAAAATTGTTTTTTGCTACAGCCCATTTATACACTTTGCAAAACATTTGCAAGTTTAACCAAAAAACAAACAAATTTTCGCAAACGACTGACGCGTATGACCACACATTATTTTAACAATAATAAAAATTATCGAATTGCTTAATTTTATTTAAATAGAAATGTAGCACATAAACATGTATACAAAATGACATAAGATACTTGTATCTTAAATCAGCTTGATTATTTCTTAACTTCACAGTTTCAAGCTCCAACAGCATATGGTACAGCTGCATCACACCTATTAACTTCTCTGAATTAATTTACCTTATATACAATTTAACGCAAAAAACTAAACAATAGATTTGACGATGGAACGCCACGATAGAGTAACTTTAACTCAAGATTTCTATGTCTTTAAACAACTTAAGCTAAAGAAATCTCAAACAGTTCATGTTCCTTGCACTATAATCCAGCCAATAAAATGAAACATTCGACAAAAAGGGGTAAAAGCAAAACAACATTTAGGTCGCCTTTCAAAGACAAGTCTTCACTAACTTAATGACGATGTGAAAACAAACGGAGCACTTAAGATTTCAAGAAAACTCTTGTCACAAACGGGATTATTGGCAATTAAATAATTCATACATTGCATTCCGCATACATAGCGCAAAAGTTGCCAAGGTTATGCGCATATCTGCTACAACATCCCACGTTACCCGACCGTCTGCAGCAACTACCTACGCTATTCAAGTAGCTGCTGCCGCTTCACCCACTACTGGTCATTTATACGATAATCTAAATCACAAGTTGCATTTCAACTAATGCACTTGTCTACCAAGGTTACCCGCGTCTATGCTGAGAGGCCCACGTCATTCGACCATCTGCGGGCCGCCTACACTCTTACAAATAACCTTCAGTCAACCCACGACATAACCGGAAGCCGCCAACCCGACGCGTATGCATCTCATTAAAAGTAATTTATACAGTCTGCATGTCTTTGGAAATAATTTATTCATTTATACAGTACGCATTTATATTTGCGTCTTATTATACATTTATATATTCATCTCATTATCTGTAATTTATTAATTTATACAGTAAGGCTTCCGCAACATTCATGAGGATACAGTATATAAACAGCTTGCTTTGAGCTTACAATTCAGTCAGTGAAAATGACTCCAACAGTCCAACATCTCGAAGCAAGCTGGCGAGTATCTTTTTATTATTATTTACCAAGGGGTTGACTCGGATCTAGCACCCAGGGGTGCCGATTACCTGTCTTCCCTCTGCCTAGTTATTAGGGGGTTGTGCCAGGCTCCCTATGCTTAATTGTAGTATTCTAGGCACCCAAATTACCGGGTTTCCGACGCTTAGTTTGTAGACCTAGTGATAGTACACGGTGGTTCCGATCGCCCTTATGTTTATGTTAGTTTTAGGAGGATTTATACATCCTCACACTTTATTTGTACCTCGTAACTCGTTCAGTATATGATTAATTGTGGTTTGCGTTTACTTTTTAGTGTAATACCTCGATTATTTTGCAATGAATCAAAATATCAGATAAAATAGACTTTGCTAAATGATTTTGACAAATCGAGATGTAAAATAAAAACAATAGATAAAAAATGTTTAATAACAGTAGCATGTATACTTTCAGCAAGTCTTACTCTTTTAATGACAACTTCGATGTTAAATCTTCAGATTTCGATTGCATGTATCGCAGCACTTTTCCCATTTCTTTTTTCTCATTTTCATAATAATTCTCTGTGGTCTCTGGCCATTCTTTCTCGGATTGTATACTTCCGGTTAATTGTTTCGAATACTTTTTTGTCATATCTCTATCTATTCTGGACTTTTGTAGAAATATCAATTTATGTTGTAACGTCTGCATTTGCTGCAAAAACAACGTAACAAATTAGTAACCCTTTGAAGAATAAAAGAATCTGTTGATACTCACCTCACTATATTTTTTAAATTGTTCTTTGCACTTCTCTGCTGCGTGTTGCTGCATTTTTTCTACATGCGACCTTTCTGCTACTAACCTCTCTTGAAATTTTTTTACGTTTTTTACCAAAGTCTCATTTGCTTCAACTAATTTTCTGTTCGTAGTCTGAGATTCCACATAATTCTGAACTAATTCTTGATGGGCATTTAATAACATTCTGTTTTCTTCTGCTAATATTTCCGTCGCACCCGCCAATCGTCTGATATGATCATCTCTTTTTTTTACAGCTATGAGTAACGAGTTACATGCACTTATGCAATTATCGGTTGTTAAGCAGTTATAATCAGAATTATGATTTAGTTGTTTTGAGGCAGACTTCGCAATATGCAGTTCTATTATCTCCGTTTGTTCTGAAAGCTTGCGATTTCTTGCGTTTTCAGATTCTTCTTTCTCTTCATGTCTTTGCGATTGCTTATATGTCGTTTTTTCTTCCTTAATACGTTCTAATTTTTCCTCAAAAGCCGCCGGTTTCCTAGGCGACTGGTCAGCTAACATATATGCTTTTTCCATTGCCGTTGGTAAACTCTTTTCAAAGTTTTTTATTGGAATTTCTACTTGTTTTTGTACGACTGCCACTTTTTCGGCTTCATAGAGGCGATTTTTTTTCTCAATAACCTTTTCGTATTTCTTTTTGAACTCATTCGTCATAACCTGCGCCGCTATTTCGTCCTGCTCTAATTTATCCAACTGCAGCTGCAGTCGCTGTAGCATATCTATTTCTGCATTTAGTTTAAGCAAAGCTGTCCTCACTTTAATCATCTCTGCCTTGTCGGCGTTGCGGGTGTTCATAAGCTGTAGGTGTCTTTCTTTTAGTGCTTGTAATTTTGTTAATAAATCAGCATGATATTGAGTTAGATCCTATCACAAAGAAAAACATTTAAACACAACTTACATGCAGGTTTGGAAAAAGAAAATGTAATCAATCATTTATTTCTAAATATCAACCACTGCCTTTAATGGAGTGTAACGGACTCGTAGCAATTGTTGGCAGTCCATTAAAAAAGTGACCAATAAAAGGATAAATCTTGGGAGACAAAAACATGAAATTTAAATAAAACAACTGCAGAATAAGTATCAAATTATTGAATTATAATAAATGCTCAAAATGTAATCCCTTGTTTTTAATGCAAACATTAGATATTGATTAATTATTTAAAAACTCAAAATAAAGAAGTAACTATAACCTCAAAGACATCACACGATATATAAGCGACGTGCAGTACTAGTTTATTCAGTGTAGCCAATATAAGATTATTCAAATTATTTAATATATGGATTTGAAAAGCATCTGCTGCCAATGTACTGGAATTTAACTTGGTTTTGTGAGAACCAATCACAGCAGCGCTTTTTTGCGGGAATAATTTGAATCACTTCTTCTAATTTTTAGACAAAATAGTTGAGTAGGAATTTCTTCATCTTTGACCTAAGGTCACGAGCTCCTAGTAGGTCATGCAATTCAAGCATGGAATTATTTTTGCTTATAAGGGCATTAGTCTTCTGCCCATGCCAATATTGATCTGAGTTATGCACAAAACATCAAGTATGTCGACTTTTAACAGTTTTCTTGTGAGAATTTTTTTATACAACCGCTAGACAAGATTAATTATTCCTTCCATTTGATTATTAAACTTCTTCGACTGTTTTATTTATTTACAGAGTTGCAAGATTTCCATCCTAGTAACGTTCTATTTAGTCTGCTGTGTTACTTGGGGCTTAGATTTTTCACAAAAGTCTCCGGAACCCCTAGGTCTCGTAAAATCCTTTCACAATTCCGGAAATGTCATCGTTGCACTGTTTTTTCGGCATCTGAGGTTACTGGATTTTCAGTTTGTACAGCTTGGTTTGGTACAGAGATTTGAAAAAGGTGGAATTCATGTACCCTGAAATGATTAAATAAAGGATATCACAGACACTTATAATATTAGAAAATCCGATTTAAAATCCTTAAAAAACCGTTAGCTTCCTTCTGGTTCTCACTCCCTTGCTGTATGTTTGTCTCCTTTAGCGTCGTTTGGTACAGGTAGACTTCCTTTTGCTTCTTCACTTACTTGTTGGTTCGAAGACGATATTTCTATTAAATACGTCTCAAGGGTTCTAGTCTCATTTTGCTACTTGGTACTTACTGCTTTTGCACCTTTGTTTCCCTTTCATCATCTCCGTTGCTTTTTTCTGGTCCAGCTCAAGTGGGTAAAGATGCTGGAGGGGGCACGAATAACTTCTCCTTTAGCAGTTTTCATTTTCGCCATGCTACAGACACCATCACGATCTTCTACAACTTTTGCTGGCTACACAAAACGCTTTCCATTATCTGCTCCAACAACCACATTTCTAATTTTTATGGCTCTCGCGTTTCCGTTACGCGTTAGACCAGCTGCACAAATGGCCACGTAGATCCTCCATCAGTCTCTAAATCAGGCACTCTACATTCTCAAACTTCGTGAGTAAACATAGGTCGGGATAAGCGGCCTATCCTTTCTAAGTTCTGCCTTTTGCTTAGGCAGACATGATCACAGAATCATCATATCATCATCACATCAGATCACAGAATAGGTGAATAACTTTTCATGTTCAACAATTTTTGAGGCAAGAAAACGTACGAGCAGCTGCTATACTGTCTGAATAAGCCGTTTGAAAAAACCATTCCACCATGGCGCAGATGCTATATTGACGATCCCTCTTTAGGATGATCTTCGCCCCCGTAACGTTTTCCCAACTAAGCTTTTCTTAAAGCTGAAGTGGGTTGGTCTTCCAAGTTGTGCTATAAACCTGGAGAGGGCTCGCTAGGTGCTCGGATTAGTCACGAGGTGGTCGGTCGGAATGTATGTACCTATTACTATAAACACGGCTGTAGAAGACAAGTTTGGACAAACCAAACATGAATAAATTATTGTAGTGAGCTGCATATTTCTATGGTCGTTTCAAAGCGCTCAATTCAATTCAGTTTGTCAAAAGATCAACTTCCCCTGTTCTTTAACTTTATCTTAATTTCCTCATAACAGCAATTTCACCTGTCTAGCCTCATCATATCGTATTGCTCTTCTTTTACGAATATTAAGTTGTTTAAAAAGGCTATTAAATAAAGGAGACATAGAGACATTTAAGAAAGAGATAGGTGCAATATTAGGCAACCCAAATCGAGAATATTCGAGATCTGGACATTTCTCCAAAATCCACAGCAGATTGATTCACAAATAGTGATTACTAGAGAAAACAGCGTAAGGAAAGGCACACCTTGCTCATCCAATGATCCATATCTGTTAAGTTTATCGTATCAGAAAGGATGAATTGGGTCAGGAAAAAAGTTTCAAAAAGTATTAAAATTGAGCCCTAATTGAAGTCCAATCCAATGTACTCAAAGTATATAACAGATATATCCAATTTTGAAAGAACTCCAATCCAAGAACAATGAAATAATATTTCGATATTGCTTCAAATGCATGACCAAGGAGATGAGGGTTTCGCTAAAATCCTTGAAATGGTTGAAGATATTGAGGTGCCGCTTTGATGTTTTTGTTAGGCTGGCCACAAATTCCACATGTAGCGCAATTGGACACTATGTATTAGAACAGCGTCATTGATCAGCTTTTGCATACATTGGCTTTTTCCAGTTCGGTAGACATATATAGAGTACTCACGTTGGGTGGTGCATTTTGAGTTGAAAATCAAATAAATGACGATCTAAAGAATCACCATACTGCAAGATTTGCATTGGAAAAGACATTCTAATTAAAACGATCGATGGTTGGATACATAAAAGTAAGCTCAAATTCGCCCAGAATATTCTATAAGCCGATTTCTTTCTATCGCGGCGTCACGCTGATTTTCTGAAAAATCTTATATTTCTAAAAAGACGTCTTTCAGGGCTTAAACGCTATCCTGTCACTATACATGTACAATAAGAAAATAAAGATTAATTAACAACCTCTTATATCGTCTACCTTTTTAGAAAATAAATCAGCTGCTCTAAATCTGGCTGCTTCAGTTCTTTCGATCGCTTCATCTATTTTGTGATACAGACTCGATTCTCTTCTTCTACTCCCAGCACTACTCGATCGCTTCCCTTCGGCCGTAACAAAACTTCAATCTCCACATTAATAAAATTATTAAAATAAAATATATACTTACCATCTCCATAACCGATCGTACCACTGTTTCCATTACTTTCGCGGCTACATCCTCTTGTAGATGGACGGCCATATGTTTTGGGGCTAAGTATAAATATTTGAGTTAATACGTAGAGCGTGATGGATTTAAAATGGAAAAGAAACATTTACTGTGATAGTGGCATGCTAATGCTTCCGTTTCGTTTAGTTTGGTACGTGCAGCTTCTCAACTTGATTGGGGTTCTTCTTTTTCCTACTAATAATGTTAATCGTCTGGGAGTTGATTTGCATTTGGTTCCATGATAACTTTTTTGAAAATAAGATTTGAAATAGGAGTAAAATGTTTACGACTGTAATATCTTTTCTGAATTGTTTAGATTAACGGTTAAATTAAACATAGCATCTGGAAGTCAGGTTGATGTTGGAGATTTCGGCTTGTTTCCAATATCTTAAAAGTGAAGATTTAAACACAATGTACATAAAAAATATTCCAGAGCACTTATATACTGCTTTCTAATGTATCTCTATCTAAATGCGTTCAATTGATCAATTTAACTTCTTCTGCAGATTGAAAGGTTTGAAACTAGTTTAGTTTCAATGAAGAAGATAATAATCTTCATTATACCTTGGACACCTAAATTAAGTTAAAATTCATATATATATAGTTCACAATAGCAGCGAAATTG
The DNA here is from genome assembly GCA_929113105.1 of Agrypnus murinus. Taxonomy (NCBI): domain Eukaryota; kingdom Metazoa; phylum Arthropoda; class Insecta; order Coleoptera; family Elateridae; genus Agrypnus; species Agrypnus murinus. Next base: position 10,830,293 of record OV816027.1, read on the forward strand.
GAGAATTCCTGAAAAACACAAGAAATTTTGAAGATGGACAGGAAATACGATTACATAAATGAGGAGTAAATTACAGACGCAATGATTTGGTCATTTTTTAATTTTATAATTAGAATCCATTTTTGACGTTGATGACACAAATTTGACGTGTGCAACATGTCTGCTTTGATTCTATTTTACTTAAACAGACAGTTAAAGTACAGAGAGCTGCTCTCGACAAGCCAAGCAAACTATTAAGACCCATTAAAAGTACTACTACTTGTAAGTTTGAATAAAGTCTCAATATTAACCCTGATAAAATTTTCATTTTTAACATAGTCCTCCATCTCCAACTCTCATCCCAAAAAGAACGATAATGATGATCTTCAAAATATGCTTCAACAGCCTTTTTCAGTTGGTCAGCGTTTGCAAAATGACAAATGTTGAAGATTGTTTTCAAATTCCTTAATAGAAAGAAGTCAGACGGAGACAGATCTAGACTATATGGCGACTGCTTCAAATTTTTGGTAAGAAAGGGCTCTTATGGAATCACTGCGTTGATCTCATATCTTATCGCCAGTTGCTATGGTTGTCAAGGTTGATTTCTAAAAATTATGGTGTGTTTTGAAGCGTCTGACTAGGGAGTAAATAATACAGAACCGTCAAAACGTTTGACACAGATCATCCGCATTCACAGCAAAAACCCGATTCGTTCTTCAAAAACTTGATGACGCTACGGGACTTCGATTTAAGCTTATGACCCCATTTACCTTGAGCAACGCTATCAAGTATTTACTTGAAAAGTTAAGTTGGCAACGTTCTGCAGTCGCGCTCCGGAAATCTAAAGAGAAAAAAACTATGGTACTATAAGAAGTGAGAAATATATGTATTTTGTTGAAAAACATGAAGTAGCAGTGACGGCCCGTGCTAAATACTTTTGGGTGTGTTGCAACTATCGATTTACCTTCATTTTTAATATTCAATTTAGGTTTAGGACGTCTTTGTTCTTTTTTCACTAATTGTTCTTCATAAGTTAATTTGAAGGACTTTTCACTTAAATTAAAAATGACATTTATTTTTGAAATAGTATTAGTAGTTAATATAGGTATGTATTTGAAATAACACGATAAATACGTAACCAAAGATCATTCACGACAAACTGGTCTACATAACAAACATTTCAGTACTAATTAGGGTAATGAATGTGCCAGCTATAAGAAAGCGCGCTTTGAAGCTACAACAAATCGTATATAAATATACATAAAAAGTCAAAGTTCAAGTTTGCAGTTATTTTAATTTAATAATCTGTTTAGAAAAATGGCTATTATTCATAATTATTATTAGTGCGTATTATACTAAATACTTATAATAATTATTATAGGCAACACTTGAAGACAGGCCGCCACTGTGAAGTATTGTCAGGAATGAAAACTCGTTTTATATTAAAATATTTCTGAAACGTTTTAAACTAGCTCTCTCCTGCAAAAAGAACGAATAAAATCTATAAATAGACAATCTGCAAACGGAACATCTGCCAGATGCTGCTGTTAAGATGTCACAAATAAATCCTTGCAATCCCTGATGCATGGCATTTCGGAAATACAAATTACGAATTCTGAAATTAATTTGTCAAATAGCTGGGTTCTAACTGAGTAGCTTTGATTCATCATGGTATTACGTTCCGTCACCAGATATTCCGGCTGATAGTGCTATACGTAGGTTTTTGCTCTTGCAATTGCTAAATCATAGTTTGTGGTGAATGGGACTTCCATGGCTTTCTCCGTCTCCCAGACTCCTGGCCACAACAACCTTCATTCTCTGCAAGTTTTCTCCGCAAGAGAAACTTAAAATTGTACTGACAGTTACTAACGAATCCCATATAATAGATGATCTAATAATTAATCTAAATAAATAAATTATCCTTAAAAATTAACCGAAGTGGGGCCCTCTAAGGTAATATTTTCGCGAGCCCTAGAATTGACCCAGCACGCGCCTGAATATAAGAATCTAAGTAAAAAATTATCGGTAAATATAGTACATTTAAATTCTTAGGCAAATACCAAACTCAATTTGCATTTTCTTGTTCAAGTTCCATGTATTATTGACGAATTCTCTGATTTTTTCCAGAAAAAAACTCTTGACAATTTCAGGTTCTCCAGATACGAAGAACCCTGAATAATGTTCCTTTGGCATTCTTTCTCTTTTGGCAGATAAATATTAAGGAGAACTCAGAAAAAGCGATGAGTAATTATATGAAGCATCTCGTTCCTAATTACTTCTTGCGATCATAAGATGTCTTAATTTACTGTACATAAGTTCAGTTCAAGTTCAGCATGTGCAGTGAAACAAGCTAGACGTGATTAAACGTAGTCCCGTTGAATATATAATATTCTTGTAAATTAATTTTGAAATGTTTAAACAACAAAAATGGTATTCACCAAAAATCAAATTGAGGATGTAAAAGGACACGCATTAAGTGTAGTGGAAGATTACGTTAGTAAACACGTAAACAAGAAGTTGTTGGCGTTGGAAATTTTTGATATTGTAGCGAACAAGCTCGAAAGCAAATTTGATAATTTTTTAAATAAATATGAAATCCTACAATCACATATTAATAAATTGGAAAAAGAGAATATGGATATGTCCAGCTAGCTGGATAGATTGGAGAAATACACCCGGAGGAACAATTTAACAGTCTTTGGAATACAAGAAACATAACATCTGCTGGATTTAGTGCTTCAGGAACTACAAATATTAAAACATTGTTTATTACTAAGCAGAAACGATTAGTAGAATTTAAAATCTTTATTCTTAATAAATGAATGGTAATTCATAATTTTAATGGTTTTGTTACTAATCATTATAAATATTTAAAATATTACTAGAAAAATGTGCGTTAAGATCTTGTCACTATGGGAAACTGGTTAGAATAAAACGACATAACAAAGAACAATCTTATTGGCATTGGTTATACAAGATAAAGGCAATGATGTCTACGAAGTAGTCAGAATTTCTTAAGCAGCCAGTCTATAACGGATAGAAATTATAGCAAGTACATCGCAGAACAGATAAAGCCTGAATAGTCAACTCAACAATTATAATGGGAGTTCTTGAAGCTCCTCACAGCCCGAAGAAGTCTATTTATAAAAATGTCAAATACATATGAATAAACAATAATTTAATTTCAAATCAATTAAGAAAAAGTTTGTGTTAAAAGTGTTTTATTAGTTTACATTACAGAAAACATTCGAATTTATAACATTTACGGGAATACAAATCGAATTACTCGTCCTAATTGGATTGCATCACTGATGTGAGCTGTTTGTGTGTATGATAGAGATTTGTTGTTTGAATGATTCTTTCAAACTGAACTTCCTTGCTGCAATGTAATTTTATTTAATTCAGTCCAGACGAATGCACATTGTTTTAGATTTGCAATTGAAGTATGTACTGCTTAGTTGCCCAAAAGTAACGCTGAAATAGGAATTCATGTGAAAATTACGTGCTTCCAATCATTTTTGCATGCTGCAATTAATATTCCAAAGTAATACTCAATGGGTGAGGGTTATGTATAATATGCTACAATATAAAGAATGTAGATCCACTGATCCATTGAGCAGTTTCCATCTACGTGTTGCTGTGACTTGGATTGACCCTTCAGTTCCGTGATATGTCGAATCTCTAATCTAAGAAATTACATTCAGATGGCGATTTAGTACCATGAGTTAGTATATGCTTTTCAAGACTATTCATCACCGAACTTTTATAATCGCATACATTACATCCAAATAGTTTCTCACCATTATGAATGAGCATGTGCATTTTGAGACTTTTTTCTACTGAACATTTATAATCACATAAATTACATTCAAACGGTTTCTCACTACCATGAGTCTTATTACTATGAGTGAGGATGTGTTTTTTGAGATTAGCTTTTCGTGAACACTTATAATCACATATATTACATGTAAATGGTTTTGCACCACTATGAATTAAAATGTGTCGGTTGAGATCACCTTTTAATGAAAACTTATGCTCACATAAATTACACAAAAATGGTTTCTCACCATTATGTCTGAGCATGTGGATTTTGAGAGTTCGTTTTACTGAACATTGATAATCACATAAATTGCACTCAAATGGTTTTTTACCAGTATGAATCAACATGTGAGTTTTGATATATGTTTTCCGTGAACACTTATAATCACATACATTACATTCAAATGGTTTTTCACCACGATGAATAAGCTTATGTATTTTAAAATTACTCAGCTTTGAACATTTAAATTCACATATATCGCATTCAAATGATTTCCCAGCATTATGAGTCAGTAAATGTTTTTTGAAACTACATTTTCCTGAACTTTTATAATCACATAAATTACATTTGAATGGCTTTTCACCACTATGAATGAGTATGTGTCTTTTAAGATTACATTTTTGTGAAAATTTAAAATTACAAATATTACATTCAAATTGTTTTCCACCTGTATGAGTGAGCATGTGTTTCTGGAAATTGGTTTCTTGTGGATGCTTTTGCACATTGGTGGAGTTATTGAACAGCACCTCTTCACCGTTGTCATATTTCTCAATCTCAGTTTTAATAATACAATCAATTATTATTTCTGATTCTATCTTCATATCTATTTCATTCTTGATTAGAATTTCTTCGCCCACATCCATTCCGTTGATATATTTAATATATAATAAATAAAAAGTTAGTTATTCAGCATTAAGAACGAGTACCTTTTTAATGCGTACTACTTATTAGATTCTGGCAAATTCATTTACAGAAGTACAAAACTTTTCTTTTCTGTACTGTGTTTATAATTTTTTAATATCAAGCAGCAATAGTTAAAATGGCTTTACTAGCTATATTAAATTCTGAAGGTACACCGACATTACATTAAGTTAAAAACTAGAAATTCTTTGTTATTTTATGAAGTCATACCTTCTGGATTGCCGATGTTTAAAAGTAAATTGTATGAAGCAAACAGTGTATGTCAGAGCCCTGTACTATGTTAAAGAATATGTTAAGTAATATTTTACAAGACTTAAATAAAAGATGAGAGAAGGCCACCCCTTTATTGCTATTGACTTCTTGTTCTTATTGTATAATAATTATTGATGTTGAGTAGGTACTGATAATAATTGTTCAGACTTCATTGAGAATTGTTTGTTGTATTGTTGAGAGCTTGTGCTCTTTAAATAATTAAGGATTAATTATTATAGAGCATTCTATAGTAGTTTCCGGTAGTTTGTATAGAGATGGCGCCACATTTCTTGGCCAAAATAATTATATACTTCAATATTATCTGTAAAGAGCGTTCGCTTTATCTCTTTTATAAAACCTTTATGTCTTCTATACATTGTGACCTCATCAATTCATAATAATAAACTTAACATGTTTAATTTAATAGATCATAATTTAAACATCCATATTTTCAAACGACGTAGCCTGGATGATGGATGTACATTATTCTCCTTGTCCAGCCTGCTGTTAAATAATACTTTTAAACTTCTGTAGAAATACATACTTAATTTAAAACTAGGTATGTATGGATGTATGTTATTGAATGTTCCATATGAAATATTCCAAACATCTGTAAAAGCACCTACTACAAAGTGATGTTACTAATTTCTTATTGCAGCTTCTGATAATTGTACAAATATGGATACAATGGACATTAAAGAGATAATGACAGTCAAAAAGGAAGGCGATATCAAAATAGAATCAAAAATAATAGAAAAAGCTACCACCAATAATCATGTTCAAACTTATGAGAAAGAAGAGAAGCCATTCAGCAACACCAGAATATTGCAACATCGCAGGGTAATTAATACCTAACTTACAAACTTTACAAATTTAATTTTCACAGGAAACTAATTTCAGAAATACATACTTGCAAAGCAATTTAAATGCAATATATGCAGTTATAAATTTACAAGAAAAGGTAACCTCAAAATGCACATTCTTACGCATAGTGGTGAAAAACCATTTCAGTGTAATGTGTGCGAGTATAAATGTTCACAAACAGGTAGTCTCAAAAAACACATGTTTAAACACAATGGTGAGAAACCATTTGAATGTAATTTATGTCAGTATAAATGTTCCCGAAAAGATAGACTTACAAAACACATGCGTACACATAGTGGTGAGAAACCATTTAAATGTAACATATGCAACTGCAAATTTACAACAAAAAGTAATCTGAGATTGCATATGCATACACATAGTGGTGAAAAGCCATTTAAATGTAACTTATGTGAGTATAAATGTTCACAAACGGGTAATCTCAAAATTCACATGCTCATTCACAGTGGTGAGAAATCATATCAATGTAAGCTATGTGAGTATAAATGTTCACAAACAGGTAATCTCAAGACTCATATGCGCACTCACAGTGGTGAGAAATCTTTTCAGTGTAATCTATGTGATTATAAATGTTCAGTCAAGGGTAGTCTCAAAACGCACACGCTTACACATAGTGGTGAGAGACCATTTCAGTGTAATTTATGTGATTATAAATGTTCTGTGAAGAGTAGTCTTAAAACACACAAGTTGACACATAGTGGTGAAAAACCATTTGAGTGTAGTCTCTGTGATTATAAATGTGCTCAAACTTGTAATCTCAAACGACACATGCTTATACATTGTGGTGAGAAACCATTTGTATGTAATATGTGTGGTAATAAATTTACAACAAAAAGCAATCTCAAAATGCACCTGGTCACACATAGTGGTGGGAAACCATGTTCAATGTAATTTGTGCAATTATAAATGTTCATTGAAGTGTAGTCTCAGAAGCACCTGTTTAAACATAATGGTGCAAAATCATTAGAATGCAATTAATGTATGTTTACAGACAGGTAATTTCAAACTACAGATGCTTACACACCTAGTGGTAAAAAACCACTGCTTTAATGGTGACAAATAATCACATATTGTGATCATCTAAAGTAGAGTAAAATTACTTAACTTATTGTTACTGGAACTTTTAGATTTGTTTTTGTATTTTGCACTGTAGAATATTGTTTTTAAAATATTTTACAAATTAACTTTTTTTTAATAAAATGTAGTAAAAGTGTAATAATTTAGTTTAGTTATTTTCTATCATATAATGGTCTAAATGCATGATTTAGTTTAGTTATTTTCTATCATATAATGGTCTAAATGCATGGTATAATAATAATAATGGTATAATACATTTGTTATTATTTAATGAGACGCATATATATTGTCATGGTTTGCAATCTTACAGTAATAAGTGATGTTATAGCATCAAATTTCTAAGTGTTTGTCCAATATAAACCGAGTTACAAAAAGAAAATTTTCTCTAAAAGTAGCTAGAAGCGACTACATGTTGATAAGGAAAATATGTTTTAAATCATTACAGCTACCCCCCCATTGTTAAGTTTCTAGTAAAATATTAGTTACACCCTGCATACCTAGTTTTCTGTGTTCCTATAACAATATATTTTCTGTTTTTAATACCGTATGTTTCATTTGGAAATCGATTATAAGGATTAACCGGAGGTGTTTTTAAAAAGTCGATTGTAAAATCTCCCCAGATAAATGTTATTTACCTCTATTTGTTTTATCATTTCGTTTATAAGCTGAAACAGTACTCATATATCCTGAAAATGAGGAAAAAATTACGTTTAGCCTGTTTTTTTTAAAGAAAAACAAAATTGTGGTTTGCTCGAGCGCCGATACGATACCATAGCTTAGTTACCAGTAGCGGAGTGCTAATAACCCTAAGTCACTGTCGCCCCAGGTTCGATTTCATCTGGCGGATTTATTATTTTCACAAAACACAATTTAAAATGCAATTTTTCTATTCGAAAATGTTTTTCTGCATAATTTTAATAAATTGCACAGTTTTATTTTTTGTTTATTTCTCATGTGGCTGATAGTTTTGTTAAATGTTTTGTTTTACTGCTTAGGTATTATAATTTTTCGCATTTTCTGATGCATTTTACTGACCTGATCAATTTGATTTCACAAATTTGATTATTTTCGTTAATAATGTATATATTTAGGTTGTCAATGCAAAAAAGACTATAATTTCTATTTAACCTATTTTTAGTCGTGTTCACTACTGTGGATCAGAATTACAGAATTTTGAAATGCAATTTGTTAAGATTATGTGCAAAATGAATATCACCGAAGCTGATAATTGTCATTTTAAATTGTATGTTCTGTAAAAATATATAAAAACGAAAAGTTATCTGCCAACTGGAATCGAAGCTGTGACGACAGCGACTTATTATCATCACGGTTATTATCATTCCGCTCCGGCTAACTGAACTATGGAATCATGTCGACTCTTGAGCACACTACACTTATTTTAAATTGCACTAATTTAAATGATTTTCTTTTTAAAGGGAATAATTGTATTTTTTCACGATAAGAATACCGCTTAAAGTTAAAACTAATAAACAAAATTTTATTTACTTGGGAGATCTTATAAACGATTGTTTTTAATCACAGGTTAATCTCTAAATTTGATTTTTGGGTAATTTATTTTTTTACTTTGTATTGTTATGGTATGTAGAAGTTTAATAAATCCTTTGGAAACATTTATTAGTTATACATGCAGACCGTGTTTAGTACGGTTGGTAAAACTGTAAACACGCCAACCATCATTAAGATTTTGAAAAGTCGGCGCCTATGCTATGAAGTAATAACTGAACTAATAAGTAATGTGACTAATTAATTTTAGTATGTAAGTACTAGCTTCTGGGGCCTGGTTTCCAGGTTATGGGTTGTAGCAATTATTATTATATTATTATTATTATTATTTGACTGTTTCTAATGTAAATAAATAACTTTTTTTAAATAAATCAATTACAATTTTATGAATAATTACCTATGCTGTACATAGTGTACATCACTGGCGGATCTGAGGGGGGGCCATGGGGGCCATGCCCCCCCCTAGAGGAGTTCTAAATAGTTGATATTGGTTCAACGACCAGAGTCATGTAAGTAAACCTTTGAGTGGTTTTCAACAAGAAGAAAACACACCTTATACTTTATACAAACCAAAATTATTCGTTCTATTTGGATGTTTTCTCAAACAACCCAAATCCACAGATTTCTATATTTCATAGGAGTCGTTCATCATACAGTAAACTATGAAATATAAATATTCTTTTATGCAGTGCGAATGTGTGCAATAAATACAGGCGGCCGGCGGCTAAATCAAAGGCGGCAAAACTGATAACGATAGAGGAAAATAATTGTTATTGGAGACTGTTTTCTTAGTAAAAAGCATCTTAGCGATAAACCGTGAGCGGTGAGCGGTAAGAATCAAAAACAAAGGAGCATTAAGTAGAAAATAGCTGTAACTGTTATCTAGCGATAACCCAGCTGATGTAATTTCACGTGGTTTAGAACCAGAAGACTTAGAACAATGCCATATTTGGTGGCATGGGCCATCATGGCTCACAGGTCCTTATGAAGACTGGCCACAAGAGCAAATCATTAACATTGATATTATTCCGGAAGCACGCAAAGAAAAAATAATTTTAACTTATCACTCTATTTCTGATACATCCCTTTTCTCTCGTTTTTCTAACTTTCGTAAACTTCAACGTGTTACTTCTTATATGTTACGTTTTTTGCATAACGTAAGGAATGAAGATAAATTTACAGGGCAACTTTCCTATCATGAGTTAAATGCAGCTACATTAGTGTTATGTAGGATGGTTCAGTCTAGTGAATTTACTTCTGAATTGACGCTTCTTTCACAAGGTAAAACTATACCTAGAATGAGTAAACTAATTGCCTTAAATACATTTCTAGACCCTAACGGAATTATAAGAGTAGGGGGACGTCTTAAGAATGCTGACATTTCCTTTAACCAAAAACATCCTATAGTATTACCTGGAAAACACATACTAACACGTCTTTTAATACTACACGAACATCAAATATCTACACGCTGGTGCTCAATTAATTTTATCACGTTTACGTACACAGTTATGGCCATTAAATGGGAGAAATTCAGCACGTAGTGCCTTGAAGAATTGTCTTACTTGCTTCAAGGCAAAACCCACACACATCAACCAATTAATGGGTGATTTACCAGAAGCGCGTGTAACACCTTCGCGAACATTTACAAATTGTGGCATTGATTATACGGGATTTTATAACATTAAAGATGGAAAATCGCGCAGTAGAACTTTCATAAAATGCTATTTATGTATTTTTGTTTGTTTAGCCACAAAGGCTGTGCATGTAGAATTGGTAACTGATCTTACCACTGATGGTTTTATGAATGCCTTTAAAAGATTTGTGTCTCGGAGAGGTTTTTGTAAACACATCTATACCGACAATGCTACCTACTTTGTGGGTGCCTGTAAAGAATTGCAAAAAATTCCTGAAATTCTAACCAAAATACCACACCATTCCAGATTTGCCGCATATTTTAATGAAAATCGTGTAAAATGGCACTTCATTCCTGCTAGATCTCCACATTTTGGAGGTATTTGGGAAGCTGCCGTAAAGTCCTTCAAGTACCATATAAAACGAATAGTAGCTGACGTTAATATGACTTTTGAAGATTTTTATACTATCGTCACTCAAATAGAGGCAGTATTGAACTCGCGTCCGATCTGTCCATTGTCATCTGATCCTCAAGACTTACAGTGTTTGACTCCTGGGCATTTTTTAATAGGTGATGCCATGTTGTCAGTACCACAAGAGAATGTCTCTGACACTCCTTTTAACAGACTTTCTACCTATAAAAAGTTGCAGCGAATGATCCAACGATTTTGGACTATTTGGTCAAATGATTATTTAAACACCCTGCAGCAACGTTCGAAATGGAGGCAAGATTCATCAAATATTGTCATAGGATCCCTGGTGCTCCTCAAAGATGATAACCTTCCACCTATGAACTGGCAGCTAGCTAGAGTGATACAGGTACATCCTGGACAAGACAATAAGGTGCGTGTTGTGTCTGTTCGTACCAGCAATGGCATCTTAAGAAGAGCTATACACAAGGTGTGTCCTCTTCCACAGACTTAATTTTGTTGAAAAGATTTACCATTTCAAGGCGGGCGCCATGTTGAGTCCACCCTGTATTCGATTTATTATTATAAAATGTTGCAAATTGCATAGCAATAGCTTAATAATATATATATATATATATATATATATATATATATATATATATATATATATATATATATATATATATATATATATATATATATATATATATATATATATATATATATATATATATATATGAAAACAAATTAATAGTTGACTGCTATTAACCCACAAGTAAATTATGTGTGTAATGAGATTCACAAGCAGCACCCTACTACAGCTGTTTCAAGCTATTGGCTATCGTCAGGTAGGGGATAGTTGCTTGTGAACCCCATTACGTATTAAATGACACACTAATGTGTCTTTAATAAATAAAAATAATAAATAAAAATTGTATTTCTGTTCCCGTATTAAAGTCTTATTCTAATTATGCATTTCATTAAAAAACTGGTAAAAAATACATCAAGAAGCAAACAGAGGCTTTTAAAACGTCCGCCCGGGACATTTTAAAAACGTCGCAAGTTCGTGACATTTGGACTTCCAGTGGACGTCCATGTAACGTTTCACGTTGTATAAATCGAACGTCTATTACCACCCTTGGACGTTTTTAAAACGTTCGTCAATTTCTTGGAAGACGTACGCAAAACGTCCGTCTGGAAAATTTTAATAATGTCCAACTTTGTGACATTTGGACTTCCCATGGACGTTCATATAACGTCTCACGGACTATAACCGATCGTCCGTTAGACGTTCATTAAGTCCTCCGAGGACATACAAAGACGTACGCAAAACGTCCGCCCGGGACATTTTAAGAACGTCGCAAGTTCATGACATTTGGACTTCCCGTGGACGTCCATATAACGTCCCATGTAGTATAAATCGAACGTTTATTACGTCCCTTGGACATAATATGGACGTTTTTAAAACGTTCGTCAAGTTCTTGGAAGACGTACGCAAAACGTCCGTCTGGAACGTTTTAATAATGTCCAACTTTGTGACATTTGGGCTTCCCATGGACGTTCATATAACGTTCCACGGACTATAACCGATCGCCCGTTGGACGTTCATTAAGTCCGCCGAGGACATTGCTCAAACGTCCATCGGACGTCGGTGTGCTATTAGGGTCCTTTCCAGGCATAAGAGTTAATAAGAGTCTCATAATTCAAACAGTTTATGCTTTGCCGAATAACCCTGAGCTGGATGATTGGAATAAAGAAAAATATCTGTGGTGTATTTTTATTTTAATCCACCGTATATAATTTATGTTTTATTTGGAACGAGCATACTGTATTTTATTTTAATATCACCGCAATATATTAATAATTTATTAGATCAACCATAAAATTATATACGAGTTCTTATAGGCAATGCAATTGAGAAGCGCCAATAAATATAGATGACGCTGTACAGCAACAGAATTAGACAAAAATGATGTCGATATGTGGTTAACCATGGTGCTGCGCGCACATTTAAGCGCAATTTTACTCATAGATTTAGAACAAGATTTAAATGATACCAAACAATTTTGTAATAAATATCTTACCTTAAATTCGTGTTTGCAACCTGCAAAATTATAAAAAAAGTTACTGCTAAACTTTTGCATAAAATTAGTATCATGTCAAACGGGCTTAAGGTGTTCTGGAAGAGAGTGCACTAGTGTTAACACTTACGATTTTCTGAAGCACTATATCTCGTGAACGGTTACCCCTACAAAAAAAATCTCATACCGTTTTTGTAGCAAATTGTCTCAACTACAAGTTTATTAATAAATGTCTAGAAGTTCACCGCTTTCAAGATATTTATAAAAAAACGGTTTTCGCGACCTTTGACCCAACGGGTGTCGGATTTTAGCCTGATACAAATTATTTTCAACTTTGGATATTTTTATGTCTATTTCTCCTGGACTATACGTTATTTACTGTAAAACTATTGTACATATACAAATACGTACAATAATTGTTATATGTTTAGCAACACCTCACAAGGCAACTCTATATTATTCGTAACTGGAAGGGACGCGCAAGCACGCTAAATCAGAAAACGAAAGGGTAGATATAGTCTAGTAATCTCGTTTCTTTCTAATAAAGATTACATGCATTCAAAGAGCACGCGGTGCAGATTTTATTGACTTAATTTTTAAATTAGACTTTTACTCTGGTGCATACACAAGGCATATCTCTTACAGGTATTTACTATATGAAGTTTGTTATGTTCTACCACGTGGGTAATAGAAAAGACAAATCTTTATTGTTTGCGTACTTCAATTTAATTTAATTCGAGAATAAAACACCTTCATACCTTGAATGTTACTTTATCGGTAGTCGGAGGATGCAAATGTTAGATGGAAACTTCCTGCTTGTCGTCAACAAACTTAAAACATATACGCATGCGCACATATTAATAATAATACAAAATAAATCTTATACTATGGGATAAGATTTATACTGAATTAAATATCTAACAATATTCAATGCAAGACAAGGCTCTGGTGCTGTTTAAAGTCCATCAAACGAAAACTGTCGTGTGATCTTAGCATGCGCAGTAACACAACTGCCTTATTAGTGGTCCGATAGCGCATTTCCAACATTAATAAGTATTAGGCAGTCCAAACTAACAAGATGACCGTTTTTGTCAAAAATTCCCATTGGCGCCATGAAAACATCATCTGATAGGTCGTTCAATTGACAAAATAATACAAACCAAAATGTACGTTGTGGCTGTTGGCGTATACTATTGATTTCATAATGATCTAGGACAGTAAGGCTAATATGATGCTATTTCATTATTTTTTTCCAGTGTAAATGCATAGGACAATTAATAGTATATTAAAGTATTAGTTTTATAAGACACGCTTTTAGCGCACGCGTCCGAGTTTAGAAAACGACAAGTGCGCTAAAACGTCTTATGAAACAAATACTTTATACTATTTTTTCTATATGCCTTATTTTTAATAATATTAAAAAAGAAATAATTTAATTTTAAATAAAATTTGTTAGGAGAACTTTGTTAACTTTTGTAACAGTTGGCAACACTGAAAATTTAAATTCCATATTTGTTTTTTCTTTACGGCATAAATAAGTTTGACATTTTAAGAACAGCTGTTCAATACTGATATTAACTGTAAAAAATAAAATGTTACTGTTTTCTGTATTCTAATAAATCTCTTTAGGACACGCAAAATGCGTGTCCTAATGGCTGCATTAGGACACGCAAATATAAAAAATAATAAAAAGTAGCATCATCATATATTAGCCTCGCTGTACTAGATCATTATGAAATCAATAGTACATTACCGTTGATGCCATAAAAACAGGTCATTGGAAAGACAATTGTGTTATGAAAGCAAGGTTATCAAGATGTAGTTGGCACCCTGCTATTATATTTACTACTCAACTACCTAACAGTTTAGATATTTTGTGTATTTAGTCAATTTAGTGCGGCATAACTAGTATTCTGCAATTTGTTGCAATAATAATAATAATAATGAATAACCCTTGTGTACCTTTCATACCATATTGGATTTCACTTTCAACAGGTGGTTTTTCACTTTTTGACAGGTAGTTGGGGTGTAAATTGGAAGAACCTACAAATTGCACTAGAATGTAGTGCATCCACAATGAAACCGATTAGGTTTATTACATAACTATGAGGTTTATTATTTATTTGCACTTTTTGCAACGGTACATGTAGTAACCGATATCATTTTTACAGATGCTCACCAGTGCAATATACTGAATACAGTTGTTCCATTGCATTTATGTTAGCTACAAGCTTTAAACATTATAAATGGACATTATAAAAAATCTAGATAGTAATTAATAGTATCAAATTTCTAATGTAATGAATAGTGTCTTTGACTTGCAAAATCAACTGGCATAATGCACACAAATGGAAAGACAATTCGTAATATGTAACACAGGTAGCTGCAATTAAACCTGAAACAGATATAAACATAGAACTGCAGGTAATGGAAGCCAGAAATATATATGGTCATAAAAGTCCACAAAAGAAAACTCTTAAACGACACATGTCCACTCATACTAGTGAAAAACCAGTTGAACACTTCGAATGTAACATATGTGGTAATAAATATACTCAAAAGGGTAATCTTAAACGACACATATCCACTCATAGTGGAGAAAAAAAGCTATTTGAATGTGATTTATGTAGTTATAAATGTTTAACAAAGTATCGTCTCAAAGAGCATATGGTTGTTCATAATGATGAAAGACTATTTGAATGTTTTACATGTGGCTACAAATGTTCACTAAAGGGTGCTCTTAAATCACACATTTCTACTCATAGTGGTAAAAAATGTTTTGAATGTAATATATGTGGTTACCAATGTTTAAGAAAGAGTAGGCTTACACGACACATGTCCAAGCGTAATCATGAAAAACCAGTCAAAGACTTCAAATGTAATATATGTGGTAATAAATATTCGTGTAAAAGTGTTCTCAAACGGCACATATTCTCTCACACTGGTGAAAAATCAATTAATCCTTTTGTATGTAATATATGTGGTAATAAATATACAGAAAAGTGTAATCTTAAACGACATATATCCTCTCATAGCGGTGAAAAACTGTTAGTATGTAATATATGTTATTATAAATGTTTAAGAAAGGATCATTTCAAAAACCATATGCTTATCCACAATGAAGAAAAGCCATTTGAATGTAATTTATGTGATTATAAATGCTTAGAGAAGGGTTATCTAAAAAGACACATGTCCATTCACATTGGTGAAAATTCACGTGAATGTAATATTTGTGATTATAAATGTTCAGTGAAGGATGATCTTAAACGACACATGTCTATTCACATTGGTGAAAAGCCATTTGAATGTAATATATGTAATTACAAGTGTTTGCAAAAGTATCATCTTAAACGACACATGTCCATTCATATTGGCGAAAAGCCCTTTAAATGTGGTGTCTGTAGTTATAAATGTTTGCAAAAGTGTCATCTTCAACAACACATGTTCACTCATAGTGGTGAAAAGTCATTTAAGTGTAATATATGTCATTACAAATTTTCACAAAAGAGTCATCTTAAACAGCACATGTTCACCCATAGCGGTGAAAAACCCTTTGAATGCAATTTATGTAGTTACAGATGTTATCGAAACACTCATCTTAAACTACACATGCTTACCCATAGTGGCAAAAAGCCATTTGAATGTACTATATGTAGTTATAAATGTTCACTTAAGGGCAATCTTAAACAGCACATGTTGACTCATACAGCCCAAAAACCATTTAATTGTAATATATGTGGTTATAAATGTTCACTAAGGGGCAGTCTTAAACAGCACATGTTGACTCATACAGCCGAAAGACCATTTCATTGTAATATATGTGGTTATAAATGTTCACAAAGGAGCAATCTTAAACAGCACATGCGCACCCATTTTGCTGAAAAACTATTTCATTGTAATATATGTGGTTATAAATGTTCGCTAAAGAGCAATCTTAAAAAGCACATGACTACCCATACTGATGAATAATCATTTCATGACTATATACAGTGCTGGCTCCACACGGTAAGCAAAGGATGCGTCACATCGTAGTGCCATACTGTAAGGGCTCCGAAACTACCTTGCGGAACACTATTATTTAAATTTTTTGACTGTTATGTATTAATATAAGTATATATTATTATCTGTGTACTATTTATACATAAAAATAAAATATAATATATTATAATAATATATAATACTTATAAGCACTCAAGTATTTTCACACAAGTTTGCCCAAAATGGCAAAATGCCATTTGAACGTAATATATGTGGTTATAAATGTTCACTAAATGGCAGCCTTAAACGATAAATGCCCACTTATACTGGCAAAAATGCCATTTAAATGTAATAATATTGTAATGTCATGTTAAACAACATAATTAATGTAATCTTAAATAACACTTGTTCACTCATGCTCGTGAAAAATCATTTGATTGTAATATACGTATGTAATTATAAATATCTGTAAAAGATTTTTTCTAAGTTCATACTTGTGTCCTGTTGAAAAATACCAATTGAACAATGGCGGTCTATGTCAAACTTGTTGCTGTATGATATGACGAGATTAGAAAAAAGCTTTGGAAGTGTCTTGCAGTACCTTTAATGTACAGTGAAATATATCTAACTCCTGACTTATTAAGAAGTTAATAAATGTTCTTGACGTAACGTAAACAGGAGAATTTAACATAATATTGGTTTTTGCAATAGGACAGGAAAGCACTGGGAAATATCTGGAGCTATCGGCAATATTTATTTGTGATAGAACTTCACTGCAATCTATGAAATTATTTAAGATTTTATATATAAATGATAAACAGTGCTACAATCTATTTCTGTATAGATCTACAAAGTTGTACGTTGCTAATAAGGACGTATAGCAAATATTGCGGTCAGGATAAACATTGAATTATTTAAAATAAAGGTATTTTAAAAACCTCTTTTAAATACGTTCAATGACTACTTGACCACTAACGTAATATGGATACAATTAAACTGAAGTATAACGTTCTAAGGGATTGTAATTCACGAAAGTTAAAACAGTTTCTAACTATAAAACCATACATCCTCATGCAGTCTGTATTTACCTTAGACAAGTGTTCCTTGAATGTCAACCTTTCATCAAAAATGGCTCCAAGATCTGTTGTTAGAGACACTCTTTTATTTTTTTATGTGTGCATTTTAAGACGGTGAGAAACGTCAAAGAAAATATCTAATTACAAAACCGGAAACTCCTACTCTGCCATATTGAGACCCCACCCCGGTCGTATGTGGTAGATGATTATGTTCCTTCCTAATGTTTTATATTCTAAGTCATATATTAAGGATTATGAAATTACCATATCGTAAATAAATATTCTAATGAAAGTTGTAACGTTTTATTTTAGCTTATTCTGATTTTATATTAAATTTCTGCAGTAAATTCTTTAATGCCACACAGCATCGTATGATTTCCACAATGTGACAGAAACGTAACTTTGAAATGTAACTAATATACCAGAAATTTTTCAAATTGCCCGTGAAACATTCTTGAAATATCCAAGAAAGTAAAAATGTCCTCAAACATTTCAGAATCAGAAAGATTTCTTCGAGGTTTCAGTAAGATAATACGGAACATTACAGTAATAAATATGGTATATATTGATAATATTTCTGTAATGTCCCAAAAATGTAGTGTGAAACATTGCTGTAACAATAATGGTATCTTTTAGAACTGTGTCAAGAAAGGTAAATGAAACACTTCAATACAAATAAGGTACTCTTTTATTGATGTAAGGCCGCCATAATCATCCTCACTAGTTACAAAAAAAAAATGACACACAAAAGTGACAAAGTGACCGCTTGATCTTAATCAGAAAAATCACCTTGTTGTCCCTCATGATGTTTTTGTATATACATATATGCATAGATATTTTCTTAAAGTTTTATTTTTCTTTGCTGAAATATCATTCACTGCCATAATTATCATCTCCTAATATAATCGAATTCCGATTAATCGATTTCACAAAAATAAAAGTCTGCAGTTGTCACATTTTTCTTTAGCTAGAATTTTAAAATTAAAAAAACAATATCCTGATTGCAAGAGATCTTTCTCGGAGCATTATTATAGTTTAAAAAACAAATCTGGACTAGAATTATCAAGATTCTGGTTATGCTATTTGCCAGTTTTAGATTCCAGCTATTGTGAATCATGCTGGTTATTTGCCGACCGGTCAAGTAAAAATATTAATCTTTCGTGGATTTCCGGAATATCTGACTGGAGAGGATTGAGCAAAAAGATTCAAGTTCACGAAGTGTCAGAACAACATATTACATCTTGCACAACTTATGAAATATGGAAATGTGGAGAAACTATTGATGAAAAAATGGCATCTGACTTAAAAAAAGAAAAAGAATTTTGGAGATTGATTTTACATAGAATATCAAATATAATTTTAACGCTTGCTACAAACAATATTACTTTAAGGGGACATAGAGAATATATCGAGGCAGGAAAAGTAGAAGGAGGTAATTTTCTGGCCATTGTTCAGTTACTGTCAGAATATGATCCGGTGTTGAAAGAATTAATAAATATGCCTTCAAAAATCAAATACTTGAGCCCTAAAGTGCAAAATGAGTTCATTGTATTGTTATCACAAAGAGTTAAAACACAAATTTTGAATAATCTCCAAACTTCTCCATATTTTTCCTTAATATTGGATACAACTCAAGATATAACCAAAATTGATCAACTTAGTATTATTGTTCGATATGTAACAATAGACAAAGATGAAACCAATCGTCCTCTGAAAATTATTATTAATGAGTCATTTCTAGGCTTTCACCCCTTGTAAGACCAAAGTTCAGCAGGATTTCAGAAATTTATTTTAAACTTTTTAAAATCTAAAGACATTAATATTAGGAAATGCCGTGGACAAGGATATGATGGTGCAAGTGTTATGAGTGGACGCTACACAGGACTGCAAGCCAGAATAAGTTCAATTGAAAAAAGCGCCAAATATGTTCACTGTGCTGCTCACAATTTAAACTTAGTGATAAATGACGCAGTAAGTAATGTGAAAGAAGTAACAACATTTTTTGAAATTCTCCAGAATCTATACGTGTTCTTCAGTAATAGCATAAACCGTTGGAATTTACTGAAAACTTCAGAAGCCGAAGTTTCATTAACGCTTAAAAAATTATGTTCAACAAGATGGTCTTCAAGGAATGATTCATTAACTGCTTTAAGATATAGGTATTCTGATGTGTTTAAAGCTCTATCAGAAATATGTCTGAAATCCACAAAAAATGATGAGAAAAACACAGCAACTGCACTCTTGAAGAATATTTCAAATTTCGAATTTATTATATTAACAGTAGTATTTGAAAAAAATTTGAATGTAATTAATTCTGTAAGTAAATACCTTCAGTCAACTAATGCAGATATTGGAGAAGCTTGTGAGCACTTAGAAAATGCATTAGAACAGTTAAATCTAATGAGAAACTCTTTTAAACAATATTTGGATATTGCTAAATCTATCGGAGACAAATGGGGCGTAAGAGCGGAATTCCAGATAAAAAGACATAAGGAAGTTAAAAATTTTTTCGATGAATTAGCACGCGACTCTCGATTTGAAGATTCTGCGAAAAAATTCGAAGTAGAGATATTTAATCGGGTGTTGGATATAATAATCTTTCAGTTGGACATAAGATTTAAAGGATTCAGACATATAGTGAATACCTTTAGCGTGCTAACGGCAAGATTCCTGATTGAGGCCAGCGACGACGAGCTATTCGAGAATGCTAAAAAATTAAGTGAAGAATATAATGAAGACCTAACAGATATGTTCCCGCCTCAAATGCTTAGTTTTCGTAATTGCCTTAAAACCCGACTTCAGCCAAACTTCGCTGTTAAAGATTTGGCGTCCTTATTAATATGTGACAACTACATACTGTCTTCTAGTTTTTCAGAAGTTTGTTCAGCGTACATTTTATATTTAACGTTGCCAGTGACAGTAGCAAGTGCTGAAAGGTCATTTTCTAAACTAAAATTAATCAAATCGTACCTTAGAAATACTATGAGTGAAATTAGATTAAGTGGTTTGGCAATGTTGAGTATAGAAAAGGAAATAGCAAAAACAACGGATTTTGACAGTTTAATTGACCAGTTCGCGTCCGTTAAAGTACGTAGAAAACTGTAATTAGTGTTAAATCCCATTAATCCAGTAAAGAAATTCGTTGAAGAGATACAAGCAAATGAAAAGGTAATGAATTATTATTAATTATTGCATATTTTATGTTAACAAAAGTAACCTACGTATAATTGTATATATGAGGGGCGCAAATGTAATTCTCGCAGGGCGCGTAATCTTACGTAGTTACGCCAGTGTATGCGGTACCTGATGATGAGATATTGCAACATAGCCACCACATAATTTCTTTTAATAAAATACCGCGAGAGTGCAGGTCAATCTTTGGCGCGTCCCAATTCTTAACTTCTAAAAATAACGTTTAAAGTTTTAACATTAGTTTTTGAATTTCAAATACATATTTGACAATCAATTTATCATTCATTAGAACGTGTTTATTTATCATAAACTATTATATTGCTAAACACTCATTGTTTTATTGAAAGTAGTTCATAATATTTGTATACCAATGCCGCGAAATCATTTTGTAATGTACCGAGAGAACAATATTGTCGATGAGGACGCATGCGGTCGAGTCAGGCAATTTCGAGGATGCTAAAGAATTTCGCGGACAAGGTATACACAATATTTTTGTGTAACCGTAAAAAATTGTGAAAATTGATGGACATACTGGTACTATAAAAAGTTACTTTGCGGCCGTTACTGGCAGCGAAATCCAATTTCACTGCCTAGTTTGCGGACGGTTGCACAAAATAGTAATTTACGTTATGTAAGTTCGGTAAACTAATGTTTACAGCAACGAGTTTTGTTTTCGGACAAGTCGACGTAGGAACCGAGTCTGGAATTTCACGAGTTACTGTAGAAGTTTAGCTGATGTATGTCGTAATGAGTTTTATTTCATACTGCAATGATTGCATTATTGGTTTAATTAAAAAAATTATATATTTCCGAATTCAAAATATTCCGTAAAGTCTCATTTACCAGACAGTAATCCTTAACGTTAACATGGATATTACGATACAGTATGAAATAAAAGGTATTTTGCATGTTTTAAGTATCACCTAAAGTTCTAAACGGAAAGGTGTCTAGAGGTAAGTTCTTTTCATACTGTTATGTACAGAGTTTGACAACACTTATGTAAAACTGTTTTAGGTCTGTTTATCCTTATTTAACCTTTATAAATTTATTTAATTCTCCAATTACAAGACTTATACTTATTTCTCTTTATTAAATTAAAAGTTTGCTACAAGCCTGCTCGGTAACAGCCTTTTCTTAATTCACACCAATTACATAATTATGACTTTACATCACTATGTTTGACCATGTGCCTTTTGAGACTACTCTTCACTGAACATTTATAGTCACATAAAATACATTGAAAAGGTCTCTCACCATTATGCGAGAACATGTGAGTTTTGAGACTACTCTTCATTGAACATTTATAACGACATAAATTACATTGAAATAATTTCTCACCACTGTGTGTGAGCATGTGCATTTTAAGATTACCTATTTGTGAACATTTATAGTCACATAAATTACATTCAAATGGTTTCTCACCACTATGAGTAAACATATGTTGTTTGAGACTACCTGTTTGTAAACATTTATACTCGCATAAATTACATTGAAAAGGTTTTTTACCACCATGGGTAAGCATGTGCATTTTGAGATATCTTCTTGTTATAAATTTGTAATTGCATATATTACATTTAAAGGGTTTCTCACCACCATGAGTGAGCATATGTAGTTTGAAACGACCTGCTTGCGAGCACTTATACTCACATAAATTATACTGCATTGGCTTTTCACCGCTATGAGTGGACATGTGCATTTTAAGATTACCTTTTGTTGTAAATTTATAATTGCATATATTACATTTAAATGGCTTTTCACCACTATGAGTAAGCATATGTCGCTTGAGACTACCTGTCTGTGAACATTTATACTCGCATAAATAACATTGGAATGGTCTTTCACCACTATGAGTGAGCATGTGCATTTTAAGATTACCTTTTGTAGTAAATTTATAATTGCATACATTACATTTAAATGGCTTCTCACCATTATGAGTGAACATATGTTGTTTGAGACTACTGGCTTGTGAACATTTATACTCACATAAATTACATACAAATGGCTTCTCACCACTATGAGTGAACATATGTTTTTTAAGACTACCTGCTTGTGGACATTTATACTCGCATAAATTGCATTGAAATAGTTTGTCTACGTTACCATTTGTTGTGTAAGTGTTGATATACTTTTTGAGTAAGTGACTTTTATGGGTGAGATCATGTTTCTGTAAAGTACCTTCCTGTGAAAATTTTGATAGGCAGAGATTAGATTTGTAAAGTTGGTCGGTGTTAGTTATCCAGTGATGTTTCGAAATTCTAGTGCTACTAAAGAGCTTCTTTTCACTCTCATAGGCTTCAAACTGTGTGTTGTTGGTATGGTTTTCCATTGTTTCTGTTTTCATTTTGATATTAATTTCCATTTTGCTCATGTTCGTCGCATTGATGTCCATTGTATCAATATTTGTAGAATTATCAGAAGTTACAATAAGAAAAAAAGTAACTTCACTTTGTATCAGAAGAGGTGTGGTACTTTTATTTTACAAAGACTTGAAATGTTTCATATAGAACAATAAATTAATAAGAAGGGCATTAATTAATGGAAACAACAATGCACATTACTGCATTTCAATCAGCTATGAGAATCCGGATGTTTAAATTGCGTTTTCTGACATTAATAAAAATAGCAAACAAAGCTTTTAATCATTATGAGGTTATGAGTACGTTTCACTTGACGTGCGCGATGATCAAATAGATCAAGAGCCAGCAACGTATTTCGAGTTGTCATTTCAACAGTCGTGAAAATTTGGGTACTAAATCTTACATACCTGCTGAACACTAAAAGTCAATTCTGGCAGCCCCCTGCGGCCGGGTTATACCACCCCTAAGAGGGTGAAAAATAAGATTCTCTCTCTAACCCGCAGGCCGCTATATAACTGTCTCGCTCGCAGTAACATGTAAACCTACATATACCTACTTTATTTATTGTGTCAAAATTCAAGGCTTTTAAAATAACACAAATGTCACTTTTTTAAATCAACATTTACAGCGTTCTGGCAACATTTAGAAGGGGAGGAAATATTCTGGCAATAAATAAAGAATACTATCGAAAGTAACCTCCTGAAATTTCATGACTGTTACTTTAAATAAATTGAATCTTATTTCTCACCCTCTAAATAATTTTGGGGTAGTATCCCGGCCGCAGGGGGCTGCCAGAATCGACTTTTAGTGTTCAGCAGGTACATAAGATTTAGTACCCAAATTTTCACGACTGTTGAAATGACAACTCGAAATACGTTGCTGGCTCTCCGTCTAAAAATGAACTCGTCATTTATCAAGAAATCGCGACGTTTGTTAGAGGTACCCCGTGCGAGGCTAAATAAAACACTTAAGGCGATAGGACACGCTTATTCCACATTAAATGATCATTACAAGACGCGTACTGCGTCGCGACTACTTCTGCTAATGTCCATATACGAAACATTAGAAAGAAATAGTCTAGTTATTTGTATTTTTATAAAATTGTAAATGTAGCAAAAACAAAATGTTTATTAGAAAAAAAACTAAATCATTGGGATAGGTAGTTGAAGAGTTATAGAATAGAGGAAACACGTTAAACTGAACAAATTTGTAATATTTGAGTAAATAAATGGCATTACAAACAAAACTTGGTTACTATATGTATTAAAACATTTAATTTCTAGACTAACTACATTTAATTGAACCGCATCAAGTACTTCCCTCTAATCTATAAACATATAGGTTTTTTTTAACCCATAATTTTATTTTATGCAAATCTTGTTTAATTAAATAACAATATTAAGATTAAAGTAAAAAGCTGCATTGACCATCTCATTTCCCATCAGTTATTAGGCTAATGCAATATCTTTGTCGTATATTGTTAAATGTGCATTTGACGTGTATTATGGAATTACAATTGCCCATATAAGCTGCACATACTGACGTCGAGCAACTGATTTATGTTGTTCGTATCTATTCATGGTCGGTGTACGGGCGGCGGATGCTATCGGGTGCCGGTAGCAGTCGAGTGCTCTTTTCTGTTCGATTAGGTAACGCACGGTAGGATAAACAAAGAGAAATAGAATCTTTATTACAGAAGTTTTTTGAGAAATAGAATAATAATTACGTTAAGGGCGCGTTATCGCCGCCAGTGTTAACACCTAAAGATAGCGCTACGGTCCGCAAAACGGAATTAATTTCTTTAAAACTAAAATTTGAAAATGTAAATAGAAACATTATTTGATTGCATCGCAGTTCTCTGCTCACAGTGTTGCCAGACATGCGTGAACTTTCAAAATATCTTAAGTTTAACTGAAATTTTTAATTTTTAAATGTCAAGGAATAATTTAAGGTAGTTGAAATCAAAAAGGGAATATAAAACTGCTAAATATCTTTAAAAATATCAGTTGTTCTTGCTGGTTTTAAGAAAAAGAAAAGTATTACTATATTAAAATATTGAGAATATATATTCGTTTTAAGAAATTAATCAGGACTGATAGAGTGAAATAGTTTATTCAAAAATTAACCGTCACATGCTCTTAAGTAAAGAAAAACAACATTTACTTCAGGAATTTATTAAATAATAGTTAAAAGATTAGAAAAGTTAAATTACTTTTAAATGTCCCGCGAATACTACCACCCAACGTTTCCTGGTGCAGAAAGCGTTCAACTAAAAATGACTGATTTTAGTGCTGCCATATTTAAATTTCCGCGCCGTGTGCATCTATTTTATTTCAATCAATACTAAATAAGTAAGCAAAAACATGTATCCATTGTCATAGATTTTGCTATTAAACAGTGTTATAACGACTGTATTATGTTTAGTTTGGTTATTGTTTAGAAAACGTTAATTCTACAAAATTGGCGATGTTCGACTACGATTATAAAATTTATTTTAGATATCTACTTCTTACAAACTATGATCTACACTACCTTAACAGTTTAGCAATCGACATCAAACGTTATCTTGCTAAAAAAACGATTATTAAAAGAAAACTGAATGAAAAACGTGAGCTATATTTTGACGCTAATATTTTGCGCCAATAACGCCCCCTTAAGATCAATTAATTTGAAGCGTGGTCGCGTCCAATGCTTTTAATATTTTCACAGGGTATTTCTGAGAGATCCGCTATGCACAAGTGTTTAAATCTCTTAATTAATATTATTTTGTAAGCGCGATTCGGGGTGCCCCTAGGTTGTCTCGGTGTTTGTAAGGGGCCCACTTACGTAGTGGCGCTTGTATGCTTCTCGGTGATCTCGGTAACAACGGTAATTTTCGGGCGCCAGTTATTTTAACGTGGTATACTCCACGGAACCGGGTAACTGCAAGTGGAGAAAAGATAATCCAGGGAACTGCTGGGGTTGCTGAGGTCGGCCCAGTCTGGATCACTTCACCTATTCCTAAAGCTCTCACTAAGAGGGTAATAATACTAACAAATAAAATACACAATATTAACCAAGTGGTTTTTATTAATAATAAAAGCAACCATTCAATTCAACCCCTAACTATTACCCTACACTACTCTGTCGTAGCCACAGCAAGCGGGTGCGAAACAGCAAATACATACGTTACTCTACGGTCGAACACACTACAAGAAGGTCGACATGTACAAGAAATAACAGAAGTTATGTTATCAAGCTTTATAATAGTATATTATTATTATTCAACTATTGTGTAATAAATGTTGGCTGTTACTCATGAGAATGTATTGCATGCATACAGGGACGAACCTAAAGAGTTTTTTTGGAGGGGGGTAACCTTAAAATTGCCAACTTATTACGATGAAAATACCAACTACTAGTAAGAAAATATTTTTATTTGTACCTAACATTATATGAAGCAAAATTAGTATTTTACACAAATCTTATTTTTATTTAAAACTCTCCAACGTGTATGCATGGAAATTAGATTAAATTTAAAGAAATAAATTGTTTTGGACACATTTTCTTATCTTCTCATTTTTCTCAAATTGTGAAATTGCCAACTCTCGCTCAAAATTATCAACTTTGAGGGGGGAGCTTCCCCTCCCAACCCCCCATGGGTTCGTCCCTGCATGCATAGTGCATCCGAATGAGTAATAGCCTTTACACGCAAGTAAAATACTGTACCTACTTTTTCTACGACTATTCAATAGAAGCAGCACTTTTCGAATCTGAACCTTGTACACCGTTTTGTAGTTCTTTCTTGATTCTTTTGACATAAGTTTTTAGAAGTTACGTTTACCAATTTTAAAATGTCTGGCGGCATACAAACATTATCATTTTCACTATCAGGATCGGGATTCAGTTTTTACTTCCATTTAGTAAAAAAAAAATACATGGTGTGGAAAAAAGGATGTGGTAAAACATGTGGCTGCAAAAGAGTTGGCTTGAAGGGTTCTATGTGTGTGGATTTTGTAGTGGTCAATCATGCGAAAATGCACATCGAGAGTGATGAAGATGAGGAAATTTGATCAGTGGAAGACCAAATTCTCAGAAGCATATACAATGAGTTACAGAAGATAACATTTAGGACAGTATTAATTTATACCTGTAGTCTTGAACCTTAGTGTCTTAATGTTAGTATAGTTAACTGTAGTCTTTAAAACGCTTTACATCCACTGTATATTTACAAGGCTCATTTATTATCTTATCTTGTTTACAACTGTATGATCATGTTTCTTGTTAGACTATTGTTAGATTATTGGCTAATCCATATTTGACAATGTTTTAATTTAGGATTATTCATTGGTTGATCATTAGGGTGGTTGAACAAAAAAAAGCAAAGTCGTAAATCTTATGCTCTCACCCCCTAGGATTATTGTATATCGAAAAAAAGTAACCCTATTTTTTTATTTTGAAATCGGACAATGTTTAGGGGTGCCTCAAAGCCCTTAAAGTTTCCCATGTATCTTATACGGGAAAAAAACACTTTTTCATAGATTTGGTATGGAATTCTAGAAAATCAATATTTTTCAACCGGACTACTCTGTTTATCTTCAGAAATGTGGTTATATTGTCATGAGTTTCTAGCTGTTATAGAAGGATCCTGGTGCTTCGACTGGTGCAAAATAATCTACGGAACTTTAAGACAACTTGGAAGCTAGGTATTGTGTGAAGTGTTTTATTAATACGATAAGAAATTTTTTTATAAACTTTTATTAATCTAATTAACGATTTCAAAAATATGTACTTCATAATGTTAGTCAACAATAAGAAAGCGCTCAAAGAATATTTATTCAATTTATGAACCCGAAAAAACCGAGAAAAAGTAGTCTTTATGTTTGAGCTGGTCATATATAAAATATTTGAATTGGCACAAGTAAATAATAAATTAAAATATATAAAAGAAAGGCAACCAAACCAAACCACAACAATATATTATATGCAAGTGGCTTTTTACCACTATGTGTGGGGGCATGTGTAGTTTGAAATTATCTGGCTGTAAATAACATATCTAAATTACATTCTTTTTAAGAATTCTATTTTCGCAGCACTATGTACAAGTGATGCCTTCTAATTAAGGTCCCCATTTACTTCGGTTATTTTACACAATTTAAACCTTACGGGTTAAAACCGGATGAGGTGAGACGGTACGTTTAAGGCGCCCCATTCACTTCGGTTATTCTAAAGTCACACAGATTGTCGATTTTTTAATAACTCTTTTATTACTCTTACACTCAACATTTATAATTACATAAATTACATTAAACATGGTTTCCCACCACTATGCGAGACCAGGTGTCTTTTGAGATTGCTTTTCATTGTAAATTTGTGGCCACACATAATACATTCAAATGCTTTTTCATCACTATGTACGAGCATATGTCGTTTGAGATTACCCAATTGAGCACACTTATAATCACATAAACTACATTCAAATGGTTTTTCGCCACTATGCGTCAGCATGTGTTTCTCGAGATTACCCCTCGAAGGGCATTTATGATCACATAAATTACATTGATATAATTTTTCACCACTATGCATGAGCATATGTCGTTTAAGATTACTAGTTTGAGCACATTTATAATCACATAAACTACATTCGAATGGTTTTTCACCACTATGCTTGAGAACGTGTATTTTCAGACTACCCTTCATAGAACATTTATAATCACATAAATTACATTGAAATGGTTTTTCTCCGCTATGTGTAACCATGTGTGCTTTAAGACTACTCTTTACTGAACATTTATACTTACATATATTACATTGAAATGATTTCTCACCACAGTGAGTGCGCATATGATTTCTGAGATTGCTTGTCTGTGAACATTTAAACTCGCATAATATACATTGATGTGGTTTCTCATCACTGTGTGTGAGCACGTGAGTTTTGATGTTACTTTTTGTTGTACATTTGTAATTGCATATAGAATAACATTGATTTGTTTTCTCACCATGTGTAAGCATGTGTTTTTTAAGTCTATCTTTTCGTGGACATTTATACTGACATAAATTACATTCAAATGGTTTCTCACCATTGTGTTTAAACATATGTTTTTGGAGACTTCCTGTTTGTGAACACTTGTACTCGCATAAATTACATTGAAATGGTTTTTCACCACTATGGGTAGTAATGTGCGTTTTGAGACTACTTTTTCTTGTAAATTTATAACTACATATGTTACATTTAAAGCGTTTTTCAATTTTATGACTAAGCACGTGTTCTTGAAAATTAGCTTCCCGAGAAAATTTTGATGGACAGAAGTCGTATCCGTAAAGTTGGTCAGTATTAATTTGCCAGTGATGTTGTAAAATTCTGGTGTTGTGGAGTGGTTTCTTCTCACTCTTAAAAGTTTGATATCGAGTGTTATTAGTACAGTCTTCCATTATCTCCGACTCTATTTTAATATCATCTTCACTTTTGATAATGGTTATCTCATCGATGTCCATTGTATCAATGTATGTAAAATTATCAAAACCTAAAGAATCCCCTTTTACAGCAACAGTACTCTATTCTAGTTCTGAACTGGATAAACTAGGCACTGATTTGTATCTCGTTGATAGGTGTTACAAAAATTATTTACATATATACTATATATCTAGGAAATTATATATTTCTAGGGTGAGACGACTGTTCCACTCTAATTCAGTTTGCATGCATGTATAGGCAAATTTTAGCGACAAATCCGGTCCAAGTGGTTATGGAATTAAACCTTTTTGTGATGAACCCATGACGTAATTTTAGTAAATTAAGAACGTGGTTCGAGAAACCATTGGATGATGGTCGAGAAAAGCGTCCGTCATGTTCATTCGTGGTTCGTAATTATTCGACTACTACATTGTGTATTTACGCACTTTGTTACTTCAACACATTTGTAGGTTGCAATTATTGTTTGCTTGCCAAATAAACGTTTGCTTGTTTATTTTGTTAAAAATTATTGATTATTTAATAAAAATCAACTAAGAATGGAAGAAAAGCATAATGTAAAAGATGCATCGATTGTCTATTTCGTTAGGTGATAATTGCTACATCATATGATCTCCATGATATATTTTTGTTTCTAAAGTTGTGAAAATCCTTTTTAAAAGCTTTCACAAACATTACATGGCATTCTAAACATTCTATAAAAGTCGGTATTAAGATATATTGCGGTAGCCACTCTTCCTGGTAAATATATGGCCGAACACGTATCTCTGGAAGTGTACTTGCACACAACCACAGATTAGGTTTATCTGTGACACAACAGCATCTTTCTTGTTGTATTGAAACTGTCTGTACATACTGCTATGATATATTTTATTGGTTAATAAGCGTTAATTGTCGCATTCGTGCGACAATAAAATTTTATGGTGATAAGCGCCATCCTATTATACACTTTACAACAATTGATCATAAATTTATTTAAATTTAAAGATCACTATCACTTATGTTAATAGTAGCAAGGCAAACTGAAAAGTTATACAAAAAACAAACACCACTTACCTTTGTGATGAAAAGAAAACTTGCTCCGGCTATGATTTTAAAATCCAAAGACAAACTCAAGAAAATTGCATGAGAAAATTTCAGGCGGGTCGCTCTTTGACAAAATAATAAAATATTGTTCAACTTGTTACGACCAATACAGCCGTAATAATATTTTGGGTAGTTGTTCACCACCCTAATTTTCACAATACGTGATACGTCGGTTAGTAGAGGATCTAGCTTGAATAAGGTATTATTAAACACACAAAAAAGACATGTTTATTAGTACACAAACAAAACAAAAAACAAAACAGACAAAAATATACGTTTGGTCACCCGTAAGCCCATTACTCAGACTCATGTAAAGGTTAAAGCGATAGGAGTCTATGCCACTTACGGTCAATTTGACAAGTTTAAATTTAATTACAATTGTATTTATATGATTTGGATGTAATGATCATAGCAAAAATAGTGTGCTCCTTTATGACGTCAAACCAGGTAGTTACTACAAATTTTACCTGACGCAAGTTTTATATTGCACTAATTTTGGTTAAGAAATGCTTATTACTGACATACTTTGCAGTTCAGAGAACGATATTTCGTATTAGGTACATTTTAGTTAATTAAAGAAAATTATTTCTTAATAGAAACTTACAAAATATTCCCTTTTTTTATTACAATAGAAAATCTTAAATTAAATCTAATTAAAATAAATGTTCAAGGAGATTGAACACAACTTATACCTGTGAAATTCTGTTAATGGACACAAAACAAGAAAAATACACAAATGAATCTCCTTTGTAACATTTAAAATATTTTATTAATAAATACATAAAAAATGAAAAAAGAAACGAAAAAAAAATTCTTATTATCTAAAATGGATTCAATTAATTATTGGTGCCAATTGGATTTAACAAAATAATAATTAAGAGATAGTCTAATTCATTTTGTCCAGCTCAATTTTTATTTGATCAATCCCACAATCTTAAATTATAATTAAAAGAAAGAAACGAAATAAAAATAAAGTTAAATTTTGAAATTCAAAAATTTTGCGCCACTCTTGGATTTTTAAAACACACTATATTATTTGGCAGTTCTCTGTAATAGTCAGTAAATTTACCTGCTTATTTGTAGCGTTGGTGAACACGTTCTTTTGTAATTTATTACAACTATTAAAAATTGAACAATTTACCTCCAATACGTGAGTACATAAATAGTACATAAATAAAAATAAATGATCCAAGATCACAAATAACTTCAACAAAACAAACAATTCAATTTGGAAAGTGGTGGCCATATTTTAATGAAACTATTGCCAACAACAATATTTTACAGTTACAATACAGTTTATCATAATAATTGCTAACAGTGATTTTCTTGATTAGGTATTTCCATTTATTATTGTGCTCTGATAAATTTTTTTATCCATTCCAGTACTAACATTAAAACTTTGACACCTTTCCTGTTCAAGGTCATCTTCCAAATTTTCCCAAAAATTAAATTGCTAAAATAATAATGTCCACCACACATTTTGATTGATTCACTCCACTTGTTATAAACATTCATTATCGTTTACAAAACTTTTCATTATAATCACTTGACATAAAATAAATTATAACCTTCAAATGATGACATCTTCAAATTTTTCCCGCTTAACCATAAATTTTTAACAAAACTTCTTGCACGAACGTGCGTACTCTTTGAATGATGAGAAAATAAAGAGAAAGTTACCAAATTTCTGGTCTCCTTTTATAGGATTTGGTTAAACAATTGAAAGTGTTTACAGATTTTTTTCTTTATTCTCCAGAAACAATTGGTAGCTATGAAACTAAATGATTTCTTAACCAAACATTATTTATAAATGTTACTAATTTCCAAAATTATTATTGCAGTTTTATAAAGGACATTTTTATCTACAAAATGATGTATCACAATGTTAATTTGATTGTCGGTTAAGCTTAGATCAACTTGACAGTGGCGTCCATTTTGTATGCTTTCAGTTCCATATTAAAACATGAAATAAATAAACTAATTTGACTAATTGCATCTTTTTTTCTATATACAATCCTTCTTTATACTCTATTCTACAAATTTTATACATTTCTAGTTATCCAACCCACTAAATAATCTTAAATTTTACACTTTTAGAATACCATGTTAATATGCGACAAAAAGTGATTTTTCAAACCCCAGATCTCCTTTTTGAAAATGTGCAAACGTGAATATTTACATCTCAAATGTGCTTCAGAACCTGCTTTAAAATATCACAAATAAAATATTTGCACTCAGATTAATTAAACTTGGAAATAGCAAAATAGTGAAAAATTACTGAAATCGTTGATGTGATTAACTATTGCATAGACATAGATTCATAGATATGCCCTGTATCTGCTTCAGGTGTAAATCATACTTGAAATGGCTTTAAAAAAAAACCAGCAACGGCAGTACAATTTCATTTGACCGAACAAAATGATTAAATTTTCGGAATAAATTAATTCTCAAAACCATCTCCAATCTACAAAATGTCTTCTACAGTGAATCTTCTTAAATTGAATCCAATTAACTAAGTTAAATCAATTTTTTAATTTAAAGAAATTTAGTCGCCTGTCAGATAGGCAACACATCCTGCATATATGCACTAACCAAGTATGTTATATCATAGTAATATACAATACAGATTTAAAGGTGAATCGCCATTACAGGCAATTAATTAATTTGTATCTTATTTACAATACCTTCTGTATTGTATTTTTCAACCTGTCTAGTTGTTTAAAACTAGACCTGAAGGGCTTAGTTTAATATATTAAAAAATAATCCATCCCAAGACAGGTAAGTAAGACAATAACAAAGTAGCGTAACAATGTAAAAATAATTTTTCCCGCATTTAGGTGTATTCTGTAGGTGCTTAGTGCAAATTGTTCAAGTTGTTACACTTGTTATACTTGATATGCAACAAACATAACAAGCCATGTGCCAAAAACGGTATCCTGTAAGGATTTACTTTGTTTAACTAATTGATATTGTCACAAACGGAAATATTTACAATTCAATATTATATACAAAACTCCTCTTCTCTTCCGTCAAAACAAACTTCTCTTCCGTTCGTACAATATATCGTGCAAGGTCAAACTCAGTTGCCCACGTTAGTCCAGCAGCCGCTGCCACGCCGCTAACGGCTTGGAGCCAGCTGTGCATTCCTTTGAAAATACGTTCGCACTTCACCCACGACGGATCTCAACTGCATAAATTGGCATGCAACATATCTGCCTACGTTATTCCGTATATTGTGGGCAACCTACGTAATTCATAACCAGCTGCACATTCTTTAAGAAGAAACCAGCACACTTCCGCTCAACCCACACTTTGGTGACTGGTACGGTTGGCTCGAATGCAAACTACACACAAGCCTGCAACTAGGAAGCATGAGCTTCCTGAGTTTAATACTTGGAACACCAACCTACTGATTTCCAATACGATGCTAATATCTTCCGCGTTCAACAGTATATAAACCTGCTTGTTTGGCTTAAAAAGTAGTCTGTGCCAAGATTCTGAAGAAGCTTCTTTAAGAAACAAGCGGGTAGGTGATCTTTCATCAATTAATAGTAGAGGGTCTAGATTCTGGCATCCTGGGATGCTGAATACCTGACCCTCTACTGCTTAGTTCTGCTTAGTTATGAGGGAGTTGCGCTAAAACCCTCTCTCGCTTAGTTATGGGGGAATTGTGACCAGGTTACCTCTCGCTTAGTTGTAGATCACCGGGAGTTCAACTTCTACGCCTAGTTTGTGATTTTGGGCTAGCGCAGGGTGGTTCCGACCACCCTCATGATTATGTTAGATTTAGGAGGACCGGTACGTCCTCACACTGTATAACCTATGTGTGTAAACATTTGTATTCTTTATTCTATTGTTAGTATATAGTTGTTTTATTACTTGTGTTTATTTTCCTTTCTACCTCTGACTGTCACGAAAACCCCACGTGACAATATGGCTTAACAATTTAGGCTAGATTCTCATGCATACGAAATCCGACGTCCGAATCGTAATCGTATTATTTATTTCGTAAGCGGGAAAACACAGTTTTCACATACTTGCGATTTTCGTATCCGATTATAGTGACATTTCATTTCATTTGTAGTTAATTTGTTACTAGTTCTTTTAATTTGTTTGTTGTTTTGCACACAAGAAAATAACATTAATTTTATACAGATATATGTATTTGGCAATCCATTTTGACGAGTTTGACACACATAAATAATAAAAACGAGGTTAAAAACACACGATCACACGAAATATCGGAAAAAGTTGAAATTAATTCAACTTTTATACGATGGCGGATGAAGTTAAATTTTCGTGTGCACAAATTACCGCCATAGTTTTTTTAGCCAATCAGGTGACTTTCGGATTTTCGTATCATCGGATTTCGTACGCATGAGAATCTAGCCTTATCGTCTCTGACACCAGAATTCTATTGTTGTTAGACATTCCTGCATTTTCTATTTTACACTTTTTGGTTTTTTTGAGCGATTTATTCTTTTTACCAGTTTTGCAGTATTGCTGTTATAATTATATTTTAATTATTAGCTATCGGTTTTAATTAATTATGATCAAAACGTACGCCACTCCTCTGAGGAATATTTTCTGAAAGTTACGCAGTACCGCGTGACTTGATGTAATTCTTTTGTTAAGAAGTAATTACGCTTCAGGGACGTCTTTTAGCAGAAATGTGAAAACCACCATTGATATTCGTTTTCATTCTTTCTTCTAAGATTAGTGGAAATCTATTTAAATTTGGCGGTTTTAAGACATACAAACAGTTGGCGACGCTGACTCGTTCCACTTCAACTGTAGTTTGCGACCAGAAATAATAATATCCCTAGTTTTGCAGTTGGAAGATATTCTGTCAGTGTTTTCAAAAGAAAAGTGGAAAATAAAGTATGGCAAAGACAGCATACTGAATGCTTTTGTAGTAGATGCAGTAACCGTTGTTTTACAGAGGCTCTCTACAACCTTGTGGAACAAGGAATATTATTAATAATTACAGTCAATTCTTAATTTAATGAACAGTGCACTTGTCTTCAGGTAGATAGTTTGTTTCCTTACATCAACACATTTGTATTTTAATTTTAAGTTAAAAGCAAATGAAAGAATAATCTTGCGTAATTAGAGAAAACAATTACTTTATGTGCTCTGTAAATTTACTGTTTATTTGTTACAGGTTCCAATATTTTTCCTAATATTAATACAATGGAAATTGAGGTAGCCGCAATCAAAACTGAAATGGCGTTCAATGTAGAATTGCAGGCAATGGAAGGCAGCAATACCAAAAATAAAATGCAGACTGAAATGTACATAAAGAATGAAGATAAACCAGTCACCAATGATGTCACTGTTTCAAAAATTTGTAAGCAAATGAATACAGATGGCAAACTTTATAAACTCAACAAATATCAACATAAACTATCCCAAAAAGGAAATTTGAAGAAACATATACTAATTCATAGAGATGACGAAAAATTTGTATGTAATACATGTAATTACAAATGTAAGACAAAGGTTTTTCTCAAACGACACATACTCACTCATAGACCTGAAAAACCATTTGAATGTAGTATATGTAGCATTAGATTTTCTCGAAAATGTCATCTTGAACAACACAAAGCCATTCATAGTGGTGAAAAGCCATTTGAATGTAATATATGTAGGTATACATGTTCACGAAAGGGCAATCTTAAACGGCACATTTCCACTCATACTGGTGAAAAACCATTTGCATGTAATATATGTAGTTATAAATCTTCCCAAAAGGGTCATCTTAAAGATCATATGTTTGCCCATAGTGGTGAAAAACCATTTAAATGTGATATATGCGAATACAAATGTTCCAA
Organism: Agrypnus murinus; assembly: GCA_929113105.1. Classification (NCBI taxonomy): domain Eukaryota; kingdom Metazoa; phylum Arthropoda; class Insecta; order Coleoptera; family Elateridae; genus Agrypnus; species Agrypnus murinus. The sequence goes on from OV816027.1 coordinate 10,866,848, forward strand.
TAAAGGAACTCTTAAACAACACATGGCCGCACACAGTGGTGAAAGACTATTTCATTGTAATGTATGCAGTTATAAATGCTTTAAAAAGGGTCATTTTAGAGAACACATGGCCACTCATAGTGGCGAAAGGCCATATAAATGTAATGTATGTGGTTTTAAATTTCCACAATGGAGATATCTTAAGCGACATATGACTACCCATATGGGTGAAAAACCATTCGACTGTAATGTATGTGATTATAAATGTTCTCAAAAGAGTTATCTTAAACAGCACATGCTTATTCATGCTGTTGAAAAGCCATTTGAATGTAACATATGTGGTTATAAATGTTCAAGAAAGTGTAATCTGTTAGTACACATGCCTATTCATAGTATTGTTAAACGATTTGAATGTGATGTATGTGATTATAAATGTTCAGTGAGGCGTAACCTTAGAAGGCACATGATCGCCCATAGAAATGATGAGAAAGAAACTATTTGAGTATAGCATATGTAGTTATTCATGTTCACTCAGTGAAAATGAATTTGTAGCACACGTCTACATATAACTAGTGAAAAGCTAGTTGAATATATTTATTTTTGGGCGAGGAATCAGGATGGCGGAGCATCCTTCGTACCTCATGGCACCAATTACTATAATCATTTGGCCGACTCTACTAGAATTTAGCCGAATCTGGGGGAGTTTCACCCCCAGTAGGGATTTCTAACGTGCCAAACATCGCATTGACATGGGACCTACAGTTTCACTTCCTATCCGAGAAGAAGGCATGTTTTTTAATTTTTCTCTATGAAAAATTACCAGCTCGGCCGGGGATCGAACCTGCGACCTTTGGATTATGAAGCAACCATGCAAACCACTAATCCACCAAGGTTGGCACTAGTTGAATATACAGTATCTGGCCATATTATTAGGGACATCCAATAATTTGGATGTTAAAACTTTTATATTGTTAACACCAGGAAAAAAAAATTTGAGAAATGTTTCACGTATGTTTTATTAACCCTTCTTGTATTAACAAGCAATTCAATCAAATAATTTTAACTAATAAACTGGTATAAACGGCGAATTTGCTGAACATGCCAATAACTGAAGAGGGTAATGTCTTAGAGGATACTGACCAAAATTATAAGTAGATATTTTACTATTTCTGTGGAAAAGAGTTTCTTGGAAACGTTTCTACGATTATTTTGTACAGAAATAGTAAAATACCTTCTTTATTAATTTCTTCAGTACCCGCTAAGAATTGCATCCTTTAGTTATCAGCATATTCAGCAAATTCGCCATTTATACCAGTTTATTATTTAGAATTATTTTATTGAATTATTTGTTAATACAACAAGCGTTAATAATCACACGTAAAACATTTCCCAAAATCTGTTATTCTTGGTATTAACAATATACAACTTTTAACATTAACATTATTCGATGTCCCTATTAATATGGCCAGATACTGTAATACATACAGTTATAAGTCTCAAGAGACGTTCAGAATGGTAGAAAGCAATTTGATTGTAATATACACTGCCTCCCTACAAGGGTTTACAAGAAGAAAATCTTTTTCCTAGACACAACATAAATGGGTAAAGCCCAATCATGTGCTTTTTGACCAAAACCTTTAGTTGCTTTTGAAATCATCCACACACATCAGTGGAAAGCTGGTAGTTAGATTGCAATTATGTAAAAGTTAGTACCTCTTGAAAACTGTACTGACTCACGAATACTTGGTATATTTTAGCCCCATTTTAGTTTTTTCTAATTACTCGTTAAAGTTGGCGAGTGAAAATAATTTTTACGTATTTGTACTCGTCTTCAGCTTTTAATTGATGTATCAGCATGTGTGTTGATGATTTCAGCTGTAATCATAAATGTTTGACTGTAAATGGTTTGGGTCCAAAAAGAGCATTCATGACCAGCTGAAAAAAGTGCTTGATGATTACAACAAAACTGCAGTATTACTTATAATAAAGTAAGGAATTTATAGTATGAGCAAAAAGTAACTCTATCAAAGGTGCCTTTGGAATTTTTAACTCGTTTATTATAATACCAGAAAATTATAACAACTGTCACTGTTAAAGAACTCCAATTATTTTCTATAATTTTCTGGTGTTATAATACTTTAACGTTACGTTTTTTTAAATTCACTAAAAATCATTTTGTGTGTATAATAAATAAAAAACCCTTAGTGCGGTCCTGTATATTATTGTATACTTCTTCTTGATTTAAAATTACTTTGGTATTCTGTATAAATATGAATTATACAAATAAAATTTGCTTCTAGAAAAATCTACAGATTTCGTTTTAAAAGCATCGTGTTTGTATGTGTTAAAGTTTATTTTTCATGTTCCGATGAACAGCGGCGGTTGTTATTTTGGAAATAGAATGTTCCAGAACAAAATTTGTTTTTAATTCCGTGCTTATAAGGGCTAAAATCTAATACTAACATTAACTAAAGTTTCCTTATGGTTAAAATGTATGAAAGTTTAAATTTACAGCTTTAAAACACATTGGGTTGAAATAATTTCTAGTAAATAAAACACTGACAAACAGAATCTTCTAGAATAAAATTGTCTAGACAGCCACCTGCCAAATATTGAATTACCCCGAAAGTTTTCGTTGCAAATGTTCTAGAATAATATGACGTAATTACCTCATTGGTTTAAGAAAATTTCCGCCATTTCTTTTATTGGTTGATTTAAAAATTTGCCCTTCTCAAAACCATACGATTGCTGAAATATTTTCATTTTAGTCTAGTTATAGTGAAGATAGTTAAGTGATAAGAACAGTCCGAGAGGAGGGTAACCTCCCGCGTTGATCTGGGGCTCTTACCTTGGAGGAGCCTCCAATGACATTTTACGTTTGTTGGCGTTTCGAAAATTATAAATTCTATGTATAAAAGAACGCTACAGTTTAGAAATAATTATTACTAATAGTTATTACTGTCTTGTTGTTTTGTTCAAGTATAGGAAGCTCACTTGCTTCAGTTTACCGTCTCAGTTTCGAGTTAATAAAATTAACTAAATAATCCAGTTCCCATTCATTAATATCTGTAGTGGAAATTCAATCTGATATTGAATTTCAAAGTTTGTTAGTCTAACGAAGAAAATAATTACCGTTCCAGTTAAGTAAATGCTAATAAAGAATTATTAGTTATTAGAAATTATCGTATGTTGAGGTTCGTCGTTAAAATAAAATAAATATAGTTCAGAATCCAGAAGATTTGTTCCCGTATTGGTTTTCCAGGTCAGCAGTTTTGTTGTGAAAATTAAGTTAATGTCAATATTGTGTTTCTATGTTTGAAGTTATTTGTGCAAGAAATCTTGAACTTGGTTGGATCATTGAAAATGTAAGGTATATATTTTTTTATGTAAAGTCTATTTGGGATCCCAAAATTTAAATTACTTTTAGTATGATAACTTTTTGATAATGATAACTTTGTATTTTTAATTTTTTGTATTATTTCAACTTTTTCTTTTATGTTTTAATATATAGATTTCAAATTAATTTCTCGTATGATATGGTTTGGTCAACAAATTGTTAATATTTTGTTTTGTCTTTTATTAAAATTTAGTAGTATCAATTGATACGTGTTTGATGAAACTAACGTCAATTTTAAAAGAGGAATTTTTCCAAATTCCTATAGATTCTGTTATCAATTAGGTGGTGCTCAACATGTTTTTTTATTTGTTCCTGCCTTAATTATTAGAAGCTTTTGGGGTTAACGCGCACACCTGTATTTAAATTTGCATAATCAGAGATCTCAGCTGGAGCATTTAGTTCAGTAAGTATCGTATTATGAGCATTGATATAAGTATTAAATATTTTGTGTTTAAAGGAATTTTGAATGTTATAATTGACGCCTGATTGCTGGTCATTTTTTTGGTTTTGTGTTATAATAACGTTGTTATAATACATACGAGTTAAAAAATTTCAAACGCACCTTTGATGGAATAACTTTTTGCTCATACTATATAATTTGGTATTCAAATTTACAAATTCTTAATTATGGTATTTTTTTTATTTAATATGTTTACTAAAAATGGGCAAATGTAATTGGTACAGGATATTTATATTTTAAATTCATTGAATTATGGCTTTGCAACTTTTATTTTATTGGCTTTTTGTTAAGAACCTAATTACAAACCTAAAACCATAATTTTATGTAAATGGTAATATTCATAAATAAAATTTGTTAAAATGACACCTTCAAATGTTTTCTTTCGTGTTCTATTAAGTCTCTCCATTAATATTTTTGAAGAAAAGCACATTAATTATATTACTTTAACTTTTCACAAATAACAAATAGTTTATTATCACCTGAAACATTTAAGTATATTTAAATTAAAATGATTTTGCACCAATTGCATAACAGATCGATATTAACTTGAAAACCAGAGTAATCAGCGTTGTCTATGCAAGTAAGTAGTTTTAAGTCATCAGCAAACAATAACATTTCACACTGTGTATTCAACGGAAAAGTCATTAATGAAAATAAGGAAAAGCAACGGGCCAAAGTTTAATCCTTGTGAAACACCCTTGGATGTGGAACTAAAGAAGGAAGAAGAGACATTATGGTACTCAATATGAGGTTTATGGTCAAAAAAATACGAAGTGAATAATTTTTTATTAAAGACTGAATTTTTTTAAAATTTATATAAAAGTATGTATAAGTTAGTTACATTACGTTAGCGTTTACACTGGTACGATTGAACAGGGTCCCCCGGATGGTTATTTGGCTTCACCATTGCCCTTTCAGTTTTGTTAGATGTTCGGTGAGGGCATCTGTGTGAGGTTCTACCGTTTGTTTTCTTCTATTTTCCTAACCGAACAGCTTCTACATTTCTTCCCTGTTCCTTTTGTTGAAGTCTTTGTTTTAAGATTACGACGATTGTAAGTATGATTGTTTGCTTGCCTTTTAAAGTTAGTTCCCTCTTCCATTTCTGTATTCATTTTTTTGGAACTTTATGAAACATTTGTTAGTGGTTTCAACAAATTTTGCCTTTTCGTTTTTTCTTTTTCTGGCTTTGTAGCGATTCTAACAGTAAGTTTTTCTAAATAAATATTAGTAAAAGTTTCACAGTTTTATTAAAATACAACCTGACAATATTGTTTCGACAGCTATGCTTTCATTATCAAAGGTAATGTAATTATAAACAAACACGTCGCTAAGGTAGATACAAAAATAGGTAACTAGATAAAATAATAATAATAATCAGAATTAAATATCTAATACTTCCAGTAACGGAGAATTACTGAGCTCAAGTTGTTCATTCATTAAAGGTACCCTGAGTTTGTGTTTGTATATCTCAAAGGCTTCTAAAATGTCTAATTTGCGTTTCTTATTACAAATATGTAGGAATTTAATATTATTTTGAGGAGTCATTGTGTGATTCTGTTCTAAAAGGTGTTTGGCGTAATTAGATTTTTGTTAAAATCTAATTACGCCAAACACCTTTCTTCTGAAAAGTTTCTTCTTGTTGCATTGATATGATCAATCAGCCTTTGTTTTAAAAGATAACGATTATAGGGAAATCGGGCCAGACTTTAATTCAGTTTGGCGTTTAAGTCTAGTGTCCATTTTGAATGATAATTTAGTTTGGTATTTGACCTTCGTCGTGGAAACTGCGAGCTTTGTTTTTCTTCGTTTGGTGTATTTGCTCCTATTAGTTATAAAAAAAGATTCGTTAATCCCCTTTAGTTTAGAAGCCGCAAGGCTGAAATTGAATATAAAGCATTATTAATAGTCTTGTATTCTGCAAAATGTTGAGTAATTACTTGTGATTTCTGTGAGCATTCGTAAAAGGATCTGAACCACCTGGTGATTATCTACTACGTGTCACCTGAAGCAACGTGGGTAAATCAAATTTAGTTTATTGAAATAATCCCAGTAAGCACACTGACGTCATTTTAACGTCGTTTATTTGTTAGTCATTACGTCATTTTTACCTTTGAAGTGACGTTATAATGATGTTAATAAGACGGGTAAATGTCACAGCCCAAAGACGTCATTTTACGACGTAAAAAAGACGATGTTTAATGAATTTCATTGTAATATATGTGGTTACAAATGTTTGCTAAAGCCACAGATAATAAACAGATACGCAGCTTCTTGAAAATAAATACGCTTACTTTTTTGGTTAGTTCGTGCAAATGAACTAGCTGGCGTGACTGAGCTCTGGGAAACTACATTTGTCCATACAAATAATGAAGTAATATTCATTAATTGTTCATTAATTAGTTGTGTAATAGAGTTATCTCAAACAACACATGTTTATTCATACTGCTGAAAAGCCATTTGAATGTAATATATGTGGTTATAAATGTTCAAGAAGATCTTATCTTGATGCACACATGCCCGTTCATAGAACTGATAAACCATTCAGTTGTAATATGTGTGATTATAAAAGTTCGCAAAAGAGTTATCTCAAACAACACATTCTCACCCATACTGGTGAAAAGCCATTTAAATGTAATGTATGTGATTATAAATGTTCAAGGAGATCTTATCTAGCAGCACACATGCCTATTCACAGTACTTAATCATTTGGCTGTAATTTATGTGATTATATAGGATGTACCGCAACATCTTAAGGACGTATTCCTTTCACAAAAGAAAAGTTTATATCAACATAGATTTACTAGTGGCTCCTTATTGGGCCCTGGTTTGCTACGTAATGGGCAGTAGCAAGTATTATTATTGAGATTGATAGCATTGAGAATTATAAAAATCACATAACAAAAACTTCTATTTTATCCTTAGAATATTTTATCGTAAATACAAATGATATAAAAGAATTAACATTGCCATTAACATTAGGTAGAGAAATTTATTACCTAAATTTATTAGGCAGCTTTATTAGTTTAATTAAGGAGGATACAGCGAAATGTAAAAATGTAGAGAATGACGTGAAATTTAAACCTCGAATTCTTTGACACTTATTCTATTCGATAACTTTTTTTAATAATTTTCTTGTGTACCATTACTGAGAAAAATGGAAAATAAAATCCAGAATTTAACATGTGCTCTTATGGAGACCATCTAACCTTTAGCAGTTTTAACGAAAAATTATGATGAAGAAATGTAGGCAATCTGATAAAAAACTAAAATGACATACTCTCATATTCGAAGAACAATGCTGCCCAATATTTTTGAAATCTTGTGTCTAGTTAATGCACAATAATAATTTGAAGTAAACAAAACAAGAATTTTTCACTACATATGTGGAAAGACAGCAGAGATGTGACAACACCTCATAGCTCGCGAATTCAAATAACAGAACAGAAAGATGACATATAATGACTGTTATAATAATCTATATTTTATTGTATTAACTAATAATCATATATTTTATTAATCAAATTATGTTGAACAATTCAGTCTTCTGCGTTAATAATATCAGAATACAAATGTTAATTCGACGGAAATATTGCAAAATGTAAAATTACCTTTTGCAATGTGATGAATACAATTTATCATCACAATCAGAATATCCACGAAATCAGTAATACAAACACACTAATTTTAAAAATATATGTATTAAACCTCAACAACTTTTTATATATTTCTTGTATCTGCTTAGCAGATTGTAATCTTTAGACTATACAAAAGTTAAAAAATAGAATATTCCCATCTGTAATTGCATACAAAATTACAAAACATTCAACATGTTTCCACTTATATTTTGGGATTGACATTTGGAGGTTAGGATGTCAACTCAGTCGAAAGCTGAAACCTAACACTGCTACCGACAAAATCGATTGATTTCTTTGAGGTGTTGCCACGATTCTTAACCTATTTACATTTATATTTACACTTTCAACAATTAAACAAATGCACTCCAATCGACTTAAATTATTTGAATATATACAAATAATTAATAAATGCATTATAGGCATTCATAATAAAATGATTTTGTTCAGTTTTAAGAATGTTAATTTATTTTTTTATCGATTGGTATTTCTTGTTAGAGCCTATGTAAAAGCATAGGAGATATCCCCTTGCCCTTCACCCCGCAAAGATCCGCTGTAACCTCCTTAACCAAATTCAAAATACAATATGAGCTAATTAGTGTGATTTATATGTACAATGACATAGACATAAGCACAATTAACAAAACTAAATAATCAATCTTCAGGTTTATGAAATAATGTGGAAGCTGTTAGATTATCAACCTTCACTTCTTCGAGTACAATCGGGATGTCAGGTTGTTCGTAGATGTACGGATAGAGGAATTTGTACCAGATCAAATTTTATTTTAATATTGAATCGTCTGGCAATACTATACTTAGCATTTCCAATCGGTTTTGTAATTGTAATTGCATTTATTTAACAACTATACAATTAGATTGTACATTTTTAACTCTTTTTTTATATAATATAACTTTAACTCAATGTATTAGGCAAAACGGAGTGCAAAAAATAGCGTATATACCACGGAACTAAAGTGCCTTTTAATCCCTCAGGTGATTGTTGCACTCGACTACGTCTCGGGCAACAAACTGCACCTTCGGGATTAAAAGAGGCACTTTAGTCCCTTGGTATATAATATACTATTTCGAAGAGAAAATTATTTTAAATTTTGTTTTATAAAAAAAAAATTAAAAATAATTATTCTCCCAGTTGGAATTGAACCTGCGTCGTTTAACTTCAGTTTATTTATACGAAGCTTCTACAGACTGAGCCACCAAACCCCAAGACAAACTGTGTCTACCATACTTATTATAAAAGTAGGTTGTACTTATTTATGTATTTTTAATTATAAAAGTATAATTGTTAAAGCTACAATTTCACAAATCACGTTATTTTCAAATGCTTTAAGTGTTATTGAAAGAAGGAAACATTCATTTAACTTATTTATTAATTATAAATAAAGAAGTGTCAAATTGGACTACGTTGATTGGTTGTTTTCATATCCGTACACTGTACGGATATGAGATTATATCCGTACACCTTACTGGAATTGCATACATTATTAAGTAAGAGAAATATTGATGAAAAATCGTAATAGATAATCGTAATCGTAATAGATTTTACCAAATATTCTTTTTATTGTAGCCGATTATTGTAGTTTTAAAAATGTATTAATACTTTTACAAAATACGACAATGAAAAAAATGAGCTTGGAAACAAGCTCATCTTCGAATTTAACAACTTCGAATTTAAAGCGTTTGTTTATGTGCACTGAGAAAAAAATTTGCTAACTACAAGCAAAAATTTAATAACCACAATTAAAAAGTTCAATACTATATGGGACAGTCGAAAACTTTAATAACCACTATAAAAACCATGTTTCTAACTTCGATCACTTGTTATTATTAACCAGTTTAATAAACTTCTAATAGTACACTAACCAGAATTAAACAGTTCAATATGTAAGTTGCTTACAGTTATTAAACTTTACTTCTGTATATATTAAACTATTTTTTAAAGGCAAGTAGATATCTTAATAAACCTTAAAACTTAAATCTATTACAATTATAAAGATCTTAATAACAGCAACTAAACTAACATTCTACCATTATTGTACCTTTTTTTCTAATGATATCTTACAAGTTAATTGTAATAATTAACCAGTTTCATAGTGGTTATTAAACTAGTATTTTATGATTACTGAAAGTTTTTCTTGTGATACCTTACAAGTGAACTATTGTAATTAACTAGTTTAATAGTGCTTACTGCAGTGCACTATTTATGACAGAACAAAAAGTAATTAAAGCAGAAAACTGTTTAATAACTGCTAAAATCATGGGTTTCTGTCCTTAATATATTTTCATAGAAGTTTTAACAAATCTCTTCAAATCTGCCAAAAAATTTATTGCTACGTTCACACAAAGCTATAGCAGGGATGCATTTTGAACTCATATCTTCTATCCCGAACTCCTCTGTAGTAGCTATGGATATACAGGAGAATGTTCGCTATTGGTTTCCTGGATGGGACATTTTTAAATTCTGCAGTTTTTAAGTTAGAAATTGAAATTTGGTGAAAAGGAAGTAAAGATCAAGTTTGGCAAATTTTTGTTTCCAAAACGCTTTTTGACCAATTTCAAATTCTTTTGAAAAAAGGCTTCAATAATTCTTGCTATCCTGATGGTCCTCTTGAGAAAGTTCCATCCAGGAAATTTACAATAACAATTCCCCCATATCTATACTTGCTAAAAGGAAAAAAGGGTTCAAAAAAATAATGCAGAATAAATGCAAAAGTTATATTATAGAAACTATTATTAAACAAAATAACAAAAAAACAAATAAACATCTCTAAGTAATGACATTAACAAGTTACATGTCAATACTCATATAAAAAACAAATACACATTCTTTATAGAAACATACATAGCAATATATAAATAAATATTGCAGAATAAATGAAAAAGTTATATTATAAACTATATATTAAAGAAAATGATAAAAAAAATACAAATCTATGTCATTAATACTCATCATCAATACTTATATAAGAATAAACAAATTCTTTATAGAAACATTTTTTTTACAGAAAACAACAATACTCATTTTCAAATAAGACCCCACTAAAAATTATTAACTGTTTAAAAACATTTTGACTTAAAAGTTATGTAAATAAAAAGGTAGTAGACTTACGTTTGTCAAAGCACACAACTGTAGTGGACTGTTAATGTAGCTATTGAGCTATTCTAGTTACAAATTTAAAACAATGTAATATAAAATTTGTTATTAATTTTATTAACTATAAGACAGCCCTTACTTTCCATATCAGATTCCAAAATAAATTTTAAATTACCACTAAATTTAATTTCATGAGAAAAAAAATGTTCATCGAAGTGAATTGAACTTATTTCATAAATAAAAGCAATACTATCTTGAGCATTCGCCATCAGTACATACAAAATTTTTCCAAATGATTGTAATACTGGATCTATTAGAATTATGTCACCAATCTTGTAAGTGATTCCAGCAATGGATATTCGATGACAAAGATAACAAAGTTTAAAACTTTTAAACAAAATTTCTGCATTTTCAACTAAAAGTTCAGAAAAATTTGGCACAATAGTTGTAATATCTTGAATGTAATTTTTTTTTGCAAAAGATATTTCACTGTGAAGACCTTTCATTTCCATAAACCTATTACACAACATTAACTGATTTTTTTTTGCTAACGTTTACACGAGAAGATACCACATTAGCATGTAGCTTAGCTTGTCGATGTTTGGATTCATACCTTAATGTACATAGATTTCTAACTGGACCAACTTTACGCATTATGTACGGATAGTGAACCAAGTTATGTTGTTTAGGCTTTAATGACTTCTTAAACAAACGTTTAAATAATGAGTGATGCTCAGCTACATACCTTTCTAACAAGATACATTTTTCTTCAGATACTGTAGAGGATAAAACAATTTGAAGTATTTTACGCAAAGAAATATATAATTGCCAATACTCATTATCTCTGGGTACCATAGGTCCAAACATTACTCCAAAATACAAAATTAAACATTTCATTTCAGCACAGGACATATTAAGCTTCTTTTTTTTTTAAATTATCAGCTGATATTAAGGGCGGTTTGTTAATATCTTTTTGATTAAAATTAAAATATTTTAAAGTTAAATTCAGTTTCTCTGAATTGAAATGTTTTTCAGTATATACATAGTGATATAACAGTTCCGTTATATCAAATAAAGCAACTCCTTCAAAAATGTCATGTGCAATGTCTACAGAAAAGTTTTTTACTGCATGAAATGTTGGTATTGCATTAAAAATGCATTCCTCATTTATCCCCGTTTGAGAAACATTATTTTTACCTAAATCCTCTTTGTAATTAATTTCATTTCTTAACAAACCATCTATTTGAATTATAGATTCTTCTCTTTCGGATCTATCACATTTGCAGAATCTACAAGCAAAATTAGCTCTAAAACTTTGTGTAAATCCCATTAGCTGATTGAGACCTAGATTGTCACCTAAACATAAGGCAACACTGAAGCGAACATTAAAAACCTTCTGGTCGACATTAACAGAAATTCCCTTAGTTTCTAAATCAATGAGCATAGTGATAAATTTTGAAAATATAGCATTACTTTTAAAATCCTTCAAATCGGAACTATGAAATAAAAGTCCTAAAAATATGTTTTCTAAATGAGCTTGATATTTAGGAGGCATACATGCAATAGAAAAATATACAGCTCCTAATTTGTGAATCCCCGAATGAGAGCTTAACGGATTACCACTCTCAAATTCATCGAAATAAATAAATAAAGGCAAAATTTCATCAACTTTATCTAAGTTTTTTATTTCTTTAACTTTATCTTCCCAAAAGTTTGTTTGGATCAAATTGAAAACTTGTGTCGAAGTTTTTAAATGGTTAATGTATTTTTTAATTTCACAATACACATTAGGCAATTCAAGAAATTTTCCTAGAAGTTTTTTAATGTCTATTAATTGAGCAGTATATGTTTTTGGCAACCCAACCCCATTATGAATCTTGTCCAGTTTTTCTCCAGTTACATATTCTATAGGTTTTACATAAAATTCTAACTCTTCCAGGTGTTTCAATCTAACATAATCAGTTTCTAATCCTTTAAACATATTTTCTAGTTCAGAAAAATAACTGAATATAACCTGTTTCTTAGTTTCATCTACTTCAGCTTCTTCTAAAATGGTGAATACATCATATTTAAATAAAGAGAGGGGTTCATGCAATAGGTGCTTTAAAGAATCAATTATAGTTTGAAGGTTTTTTCGATTAAAGGAGGAATTTGAATGGAATTTTGACACAAATGAAGTTGCATTGTTGCTTAGCACCTTACGGAAAGTATCGAAACTGTATAACTTGGATTCAGAAAGAGATGGTTCAACATTATCAAAAACGACATTTGAAGATTCTTCTTCGTATGTTGAATTTTCAAACTCTTTTTCAGAACCAATTGCAACGTTAGTTACTTTTGTATTTACATTATCATTAGGATTGCATGCTGTATGTATGGTTTTTATATGTTTCTTATATGAATTTAATGAAGGAAATAATCTATGGCAATCAGGTTCCCCACATTTGTATGTCGACAAGTTACCTAAATGATGATTGTACTTTAAATGTATTATCAATGACTTTATATTGCAGTAAAAAATGATTTCACTGCGGCAATGGCCACAATGGGGCATGATTTGAAAATAAGTAAAATAAAGCTAAGTATATAATAAAGTAAAATAAACCTTACTGTCTCTAAGAGTATTCTCAAACATCTTTTTGTTTCTCCAAATGATACTTTATGTCGGCAATTACCGATGCTGTGCTAGAATTTTTAGATGCCCCCGTCATTTTGAACACAATTTCTTGTATAAAATGCCAAATATGTTTAGACTCGGAGGGATATTCTAGTTTTAAAGCATGTATTGATTTAAATAATAATTCTAAACATCTGACAGCTGAATCACATCTATATTTAATGTCACAACAGAAGACGACAAATTCTTTTGCACCATCCCCGACTACTGCTGCAAAGGGTTGACAAGGCAGATTGAATGAATCTAATGTTTCTTTTCGTGTCGATAATACATCATCAAATTCTTCAACGCTCTAGAAAATAACAGTAATAATGAGATACTTTGACTTAAATCTAAAAACGAATGTAAATTATTTATGTACTAATGATGGAAACAAATTAAAAAGCGAGAGACGAAGTAGTACAAAGTTACATTTCTCAATAAAAACTAGATTAGCAAATCCTCACTTCACAAACTAAATTCATTAAAATGTTTTCAATGAACAACAAAGATTTTAGAATACTACTTTAATTGGTATAAAACAACTAGTTTTTTTAGTCAATTTATCAATTAATTAACATCATTAGAAAAATTAAGAAAGTAAATAATATTACCTTTACTCGCAAGAAGAAGCTGTTTTGGATTTCAACCTTTGTTGGTCGCCAGTTCTTGTTTTTGCCGGACAGTTTACCATTCCTTTTCAGAGTTACCGATGTGAATAAAAAAGGTAGTACCAGCAAAGCTTCTGTGGATCTTTCTATAATTAATAAAAAAATAAAAGAATCGTCAGTAGAACTCGAAAAATATTTATCTCCATATTAGTTTTAAACTATCACGACTATTTATATTATATTATATCTCAAAAGTAATATTGATAGGCAAATACTGTAAATACAATTGTCTAGAATGATAGAGGCTACACTCGAGTAAAAGAGGGAGTTCAAATATCAATTTTAGTGAAATGTAGAGTTATAAGCTTTTTTGGGTTTCAGGGACAAGATGGAAAATTTGATGTGCTGCATAATATAAAACGTTTTTCACATTTAGAAAAAATGTAATTTGACTTTTGAATCTTCAATATGTGAAAATGAATAAATTTATAAAATAGCTAAAAACAAACTTACCATAAATGTTTGTTGGAGACTGTATGCACCTTTCTTTGGCTTCACTTAAAATAGCTGCACATACATTAGGCCACTCTGAGTAGATAATGTCTATTTTATCTGGATACATACGATTAAAGTCTGTTTCAAGCTAAAATAAAAAAAAACAGGTAATATTATTTTGATGAGTTTGCCTTATTGTCCGCACAAGCTAAGAATCAAGTTAAGCAAATTAATAAATTAAACCAAAAACTTTGCACTATTATTTCTGGAATATTTCTAAACTTAATTGTGCTAATGATTTGCTTTATTCGTATGGGATACATAATGCTTACCAAGTCTAAACCAAAAGAACAACCGAGGCATGGGAATGCTGCATACATGTTTTCCGTCTTGCTATTACTTTTGTAATATTCTTCGTGTCTTAGTTCATATGTCTCTTCCCAGGCTTTAAGTAATCTGGGATATGGCTCAACAGCCGTCTTTAGGAACTGCATCTCAATTTGCAATTCTGGGGTAACTTGAGATGTTTTATTAAGGACGAGTTCATGCGAAGTTGTTGGATTGTTAACAGACTGATTGGCAATTCTTAAAGCTGCCTTTATGTTGACATACTTGGACCACAGTTTTCCTCTCGCAGGCATACGTAAGCCACTTTTCACAGACACATAAGGCACATAATAGGTTTCCTTTTCCTCACCAGGGAAAAGCTTTATGATTTCTTCTGTGACTTTTACAAAATCGTCTCTACTTATTCTACAAAGTATAATGATATTAATCAAATTTTAAAATAAATATCAATGCTACTAACTCTAAACTTCGAAGCTGCAGCAATTCATTTATTATCACATTAACTAATTTTTGGCGTAGATCATTGGTCAACTTCTTGCGGTTCATTAATACAATTTTGCCATCAGCTGTCTTTTCAAGAGTATTTTCTAGTCCCTAAAATCAATATCATTTTTAATTAAGTAAAACTAAATATAAACTAATTAAACAAATTTTGCTCTCAATAATGCTCTTTTCTCTGCATACGCAATAAATTTAAATAATGCATACATTGCAAAATAATGATGAAAATTTTATTTTCTTCACAGGAGGTGGTCCTTGATTTCGTTCAGGCTGGTGGTTTTCATTATTGGTTAATGTATCTTCATTGCCTAGTATTTTGATAAATTCATCATCATCTGGTACGAAAGTATAAAATGATGCTGTCGACAATTCAGAAGCATCAGAACTTTCTTGTAAACTGCAGGGGGTTGACAATCCACTAACAAAACTTTCTTGTAAACTGGGGCTTGTTATCTATAAAATAATACAGTAATGGCGTAATGCTATACCACAACCTGTTCACTTTTATCACATAGGTACCTGTGACAATCTGTCCTCTTTCAGTTCTGTAATATGGTCCGAATATCTTTTTTTAAATATCAATTTTGGACCAATTTTCCTGAATAAATTGTTTATAGTTTCGTCATCAAGGAGAACAAAACTTTCATCTGTAATTCCCTCTTCTACAACACAAAAAACGCAAGGATATGATTCAACTTTGAGAAACAGTACTAAGCACACACTACTAGTAATAAGCGCACATAGCACAAAGCAAATTTTAATGTCCAAGCACAAAATATTCCATGCATGAAACTATATTATTCAAAATAATGAAATTATATGAAATAATAAAATATGTTATATTGTTTGGGATGTGAGTGGCAAAAATTAATCGCTCCTCGACAATTACCATCCTCCCGTAATAATTATTGTATACTGTTGTAAAAAAATGGAAACGTTTTTTAAACGTATCCGCAAGTTTGGAACAACAGCAAAGCAAAAAAGGCATTAAACAGCAAACTAATTGCAAATACCGCGATAAGCAAAAATATAAAGTAATATCGATTATAGTTAAACGATCCCACTTTTATTGTTTTCTCAAAATACAATTTGAGGTTAGATTATCCCTCTCGGTTGTTTACAAGAAATTGTCATTGTATTTTAAAACAGTAACGATTAATAATAAGTGCATGAAAAAATGATTATGCATAAAAATCCTATTGCTTACCTATTATACTTGATTATTCCAAAAGAGTTAAAAATAGGAATGAGTTTTTTGATTAACAGCGGAATTTTTATTTGAATTTTGCAAATGCGTTATTAAACATGTTGAAACCAAAAAGTGGTACTTACCAATGAAATAATTTTTATACTCCTCTAGGCCCCAACTCTCTAATAGCGATAAGAATTCCATATTTTCACACTATCACAGAATATACCAGTTTATTAAAGAATAGGTATATTAAAGTTTTTAGAACCGTTTAACTTCCTATTATCGAAGCCGCTGAATACGGGTACTCGCTAACCGACCACCGCGTAGCGCGTAATGACTAATGAGCTCGACAACTGTGGAAAGCGCGGTAATAGGTAACGAATTCATACAAATGATTGCCGAGTTTGTTCGAATTTTAAAATGGTATTAACCAGTTCAATAACGTCTAGTAAAACTATTTACCTGTTATTAAACAGGGTTTTTATATGTATTAGACTGTTTTTAGAAACCACACTTTCATAGAGATAAGTGATTAGATCACTAAGCACTATCAAATGAATACTAGTGCTAGCAACACAAGTCAATAATTGAGAAATAACTTCTAGAAACTCTTTTTTACTTGCGGTTATTAAGCAAAAGTAAGTGAATTTATTAACCACAATTAATTTTTTTCCAATTAAACTAGTTTAATAGACCCATTTTTCTCAGTGGGTGTTTAGAATGTGAATTGTTTGTGGGCTTCACTAATCTTTGTTGATAAATCAGTCCTCTTAAACTATATACGTCCATGGGCCTACATTAGTTCTAAAATTAAATATTGCTTTGTCAGTAGTCAGAGACAAATAAAGGTCACCCACATACTACTTCTATCATTATTATTAGTTTCCTTTACTCAAAATGTGATAACATGAATACAAATTAATGTATTATGAATCACTTATGTGGATAAGAATAATAGATAGATTATTAATACATTAAGTTCTTCGACAATTAGTTAACATAACATTATTGGATTACAACGGACGCCAGACTTAATACATACTTTTTTGGTGTAAAATATTTAAAAGTGCCTGAAGTAGTAACACTAATCTAGTGTGCTGTGCTGAAGCCCTAATTTAATAAAACAAAGAACAATATTTGTTTATAAAAGAGCAAAAATGGAATATCAATATACAAGATATAATTATTTAGAACCAGTTCTTCAATTAATTAACGGTGTGATTGCTTTACCTAGAGATGAAGTAAGAAGAAACAACGAAATTTTAAAAGAGGTAACCACTAGAAAGTAGTATCTACTAATATTCATATATAATTTAACAAGTGGTCTAATTTTTTCCGACAAAATTTGTCGTTTCAGATATGAGTAGCTTTCGCAACGAAAACTACACGAGTCGACGCAGGGGACGAGTGTAATTTTCCAAAAGCAAAAGCTACGAATGTCTTAAACGATAAATTTTGCAAGAAAAAATTAGACCACGAGTTGAATTCGGCTTGACAATCCATCGAGCAAATTTTTATTTAGCGTGTGTAGTTAATATTAATTTAATTAAATTTGACATTTCATTTTGACATAAATTTTTTCACTAAGAAAAACCACTAGTGGTTTTTTCACTATAAAACTAATTTCATTGGTCCCAATTTGAAAAATTCTGTAATTTGATTGGTTAAAAATTTTCGAGTTGGATTGTCACTGTTATTATGTTTTTATTTTAGTTTACTTTACAAAGTAGACTTCATTTTTCGCTTTTTTTTTCTATTTTTTTTTATTAAGAACATGCATTCCTCAGTGTTGCCAGATTTAATACAGTAGACTTATTTCGTTAAATAACTCCTATATGTTACTGTAGTAATACAACCTAATGATTAATCTCTAGTGTATTATCAGTATTGGAAAAACAGAGAGTGCTAATTACAATTTTTTAATATCATTGTGACAGTTCTAAATAAATGTTGCAAATGAAAGATTTATACTACTAATTATTAGTTTAATGTTTAATATTGAAGCACTCAAAGAAAAATAGAACTCTCTAGTGACGAAAACCCCTTTATCACTGTTATCTATCCATCTTAATCCTTTGCATGTGCACGCTCCTCACTTGCTCCACTGGTTATAATTGCCATTCTACTTATGTTGCGTTGTAAGAAGTTTTAATAAATGTTAATGAAAACTGAACGACTGGTCCTTCTAAAATACTACAGCCCCTTAATAAACAATCAGAAAGGTTGCAAAAATTAAATCATATTAATGAACATATTATATAAGGCTATATAAAAGCATCGAAAGTTTATAAGGTGCTTAAGTAGGCTTATTAGTGTTTTATAAAATTACTGTAAGCTTTGCGTTATAATGAAGTGATATAAATATTCCCATCACTAATTTATAGAACTTGTAATCCTACTAAATATTTAGTGCCGGAAACATCTGTATAACGCTAATATCACCATAAAAGACTTTAAATGGAGAGTTTTCAATGTTTCCTTATTTTGGTAACCTTAGAACCAAAGATTTTAAATATGAAATTACCGGAACATCGTTGTTACCTCTTTAACACTTTTACAACAATGTTAAAAGCCTTTCCGTAATTGCAAATTTTGTAACTACTTAATGCTTTCTTTGGTTGTTGTATGACTTTCACGTTCCTACAATACAGAGTGGGAGGGGTTGCTATGTGTTAATTTTAAGGAGTGATAGAAGACATCAAAAGCAACAAAAAAGTCTATACATCTTTGTTCTAGAACATGCCACATCTAAAAAAAAGTTTAGTTATAAAGTTATAAACTTTAACATCATTTTGCCGCGTTAAAATATTAGTTTAAATAACCCTAATAACATTTTTTCGTATGATCAATCGTTTACTTGTAAAATCGAAATATTTCTACACCTACAAATGTTTAAAAAAAATTTGATTTTTAAATGTAAAAATAATTTGATTTTACGCGTAAACGATTGATCATACAAAAAATGTTATAAAGGTTTTTTGTTATGCTGGATGAGATGCTTCTTCTGACAAAGCCTTATAATTAAACTAATATTATTAACGCGGCAAGATATTGTTAAAGTTTACCCCTTCCATCCTCGTGAATTCCATTCATCTTTGTGGATGTTTTAACTGTGGTGTTATAATTTATCATTCTCTTTTTTTTAATAGATGCTGTTGATGTCCAAACTTAGAATTCCCCCAATGAACAATGTTTGTTTTATTGACGATGTATTAAAGTTTACATCATTAATTTGTAGAACTTGAAGTCTTACTATTTTGTGTGGGGAAACAGCACTATAGAACATTAATATCACCGTAAAAGAGCTTAAACGTAGAGTACTATAAGAGGTGATAACACCTTTATTTTGGTAATCTTTTCTAGAACATTGTAACTTGTACTTTTACTCAAAGAATCAGCCCCACAAATGGGCGTCAATTTATAACCTTCAAAGTCTACTAAACAATAATACTTGCATTCCACTTAATTAGGCCTCGGCTTAACCTGAACAATAAGCACGGCTCGTCTCTTGTTAAATTAAAGCCGGTTGGTTGAATTACAATATCAGCAGCGCCAGCACGATTGATTTAAACAATTAAATAGCATTGATGCTCCCAACAACGGACTACTATATCTTAACATGTATCAGTCCCAATTGTGCAAGGGCCGAATTCCTTCACTCCGTTATCACACAAGAATATCAAACAATATAAAAACAAAATAAATATCTCCAATATAATTTATTTATTCACAAAAAATGTCTTTTCCAGTCATTGGATAAATAGTGAACTAGAAGCCTTCAGTTGTTAATTAAAAAATGTTGTAACATAAAAATTAATAATAACTTGAACGATTCATAACTAGTTTAAAAATACTTCTAAAATCTAACCTTGATCGTTATTTAAGTTTATTAGTTACTCGAGAAATTAAGTTTAGAATCTTATAAAAAATTAACTTTGTAGACTTTGTAACACATAACTAAATTTTGATA
The DNA here is from genome assembly GCA_929113105.1 of Agrypnus murinus. NCBI lineage: Eukaryota > Metazoa > Arthropoda > Insecta > Coleoptera > Elateridae > Agrypnus > Agrypnus murinus. The sequence continues at coordinate 10,887,201 of OV816027.1, forward strand.
CAATTAATTAAGTAACGTTTCTACATAAAAATGGGATATAAAGAACCCACCTGGTTGTTTCTATAAACTAAGTTTGTTTACTAACTTTAATTCCGTCGACTCGTTGCAGACGATCACTAGGTTGTTACGAACTTTTTGGAGAAGGCTTCCAGTTACTATGAGTAGGGATTAAGTAGTGATTTAGGTTAAAACGGATTTAATTTGCGAACGTCAAAACCATTTCTAATGCATTATATCAGTTTCAGCATATACTCGCGTATCGTAAAAACGCAAAACGTAACTTCGTAGTACAAAAAAAACTATAGTTTCGTTATATTTCAAAATTTCAGAGAATAATGTAATACTTTCAGTATTTCACAAAACCATTTTGTGTACTAATTATACCATAATCATCCGAACAAAAGGGAATTTCACTATTAAAACACAAAGTTTAAACAGCATCAAATTTAACGTTTTGTAGACCAATTTGCAAGAAAAGAGAGTTCCTTACCGCCACAAAACGCGTCTAAAATCTAATGGCCTGTTATCGAATCAGAATGCTAGAAAATATTTGAAAAATCGATGTTTTGTACTTAAAATACCAAACCTAGATGGCGCCATAAAATTATTTTTAATACAGCCCCTTTATTTTCAAATAGTAGCGACAACAATTGATCTCGCCGCTGGAGCAAAAGCACCAAAACAATGTTGGCGACATTGAATGTTACTAGATTTGACATTCCATCTTACAATAAATCTTAGGTTTAATCATAATAATGCTTAAAAATATTAACAATTTAGCATGAATTTGATATTGAACATTCATACCCTGTAAAAACGACCATATCAATATAATATATACCTTTGTAATTGAAATTTTTACAACTTTTTATTGAATTTCCTCTGCACCATGTATGTAGTAATTTTTTCTTTATTAAAGTTTGTGTCAGGTTCGCTCCACGATGTCGCTACTATTTGAAATAGAGGAGCTATAATTTTTAATTTAATGAAAACGGACTACCAAAGTGATTTGAAAAATCGATGATTAGCAATTAAAATGTTAAACCTAATTAACAAAAGAGAAAAATACAGTAAGAATTAACTTATCACAAAGAAAAGATCGGTAGTTTTGCAGTCAATAATACTAAACCTAGATAACGTTGCAAATAAACATTGAAAATTTTTGTTGCATTTTAATAGATGAATTAATCCCAGGAGACGAATAATTGGAAATCAATTTTCTTCTTTTTTTTTTATTATTATTATTGGTGTCAAAAGAGGCCACTGCCGTCACTACTTTTGCTACTAAATACCAAACTTGGTTTCGCCTACTCTAGAGGCATGCACGCGATATTGTTTCGCACGTGGATGTAACGTGGTTCCGGTAATTTTTTTTTTATTAACGTATGAAATATTTAATATATTTTATAAATACACAATTTCTTCAATTCTATTTTAAAACATTTTTTTCTGTGGGGGTGATTTATTGTATACAAATGACTTCACAAAATATAATCTATAATTACAAATAAATACAAATCATAATGTATCGCCATAATGCCCATGTTACCTTGGCTATTGTAGTTGTTATTAAATTGTGTATGCAATAACTGTCAAGTTATGTTTTATAGAATTTTATATTTCTAATCTTTTCGCTAGGCCTTTGTAATCTTTAAATAAACATTGGTTTCGAAGATACTCTGCTTCGTGTTTTATTCAACAATAATATTTATAAAAAGGAATAATTACTTAAAATTGTAAAGCATAAATAAAATCTAGTATTAGCTCGAATAGTACTATATAATGCGCGTTAGCTCATTAAGCAACCATCCCCTGCGGAAAGTGCTTGCTTCGCAATGCATGTGTCGCAGGATCGATCCCTGCTCCGGTATTTTTTTTTATTTGAACTTGTTAAAAAAAATAATTATATAATTAATTAGTTTAATAATCTAAACCGGGATTAGAACTTGAGTTTTGGAATTTCAAATCTAGGGCGGCTTGCATTCGGCTATGGTGACTGCTATCGTACCTTTTTTTTTTAATTAATGTCCATTTATCATACTTTTTCTATAATATAAAAACATGCCTAAGAGAGAAAAATGTGTGATTGCGAGATGTGACGAGTTGTGGTTATATACGGAGATATATAGTAGTAATAAAATCGTTTATGTTACTACTGTTTATAAACTTTAAAGTTACATACCATTACTAAACAGAGGTGTTGGAAACCCTTATAAACTGCTGCGTTTAAAGTTCTTTAAGAGATTAAATAAAGGAAATAAAATATTGTTTTTACTAAACTATATAGAGTAAAGTTATGTAAAGTTATTAATCGTAAGGTTGTGGTTACTGTTATACAAATAAAAATGTTTATTGGGACATATAATAGTCAACAATTGGTGCAGTTTAACTCAAGGTTGGACTTGGACCGCTCATAATCATACCCAATTTATTACTTATTGAAAATATCGTTATTTTGAAACTATTCCCTACAAAAGATTTATTTCGAAAATATTGAGAATTTCTGAAATTAAAACTGAAAAATGAACTTGCTGCCTCTGGAGTTTACTGCTGTGAATCTTAAATCATAATATGGTCACAGGGAAGGTTGCTAGTGATACGAACAATGCATTTCACTTTTTTTTCAGTTAGCTTTGAACGCTCAGTTTGCAGATTGCCGATTATAGTTTTCGAGTACCTTGGACTTTATTCATTGATAGCTTTGTTATTAGTTGTGTTTTACGTCTACATGCTGTGATTGTTATCACTGTTCTATTTTTTGTGTTAGTGATTGAGCATTCTTTGTTCTTGTAAAGATTTTATAAACTTGTTATTAGTTTTATTGCGATGGGACATCGAATTAACCGACATTGTTTTAATTTATGTAGGAGGTCGAGAAAACGCACAGGCCGTCGCTGTGTGAGCAGAATTTGTATTTATATCGTTTGCAATGGGGACACTTTTTGTAGCTCGGCGACGCTTCTCGAAAACTAGAATTTTATAGAAGGCTCCTTCAGAAAATTAATCAATTCATTGTGCATACATTATTTATTAAGCATGCACTGTTGATAATAGATTAAAAGAACATTTTTTTTATTTCCAGATCATAGATAAGTTAGTAAGCAGAATGAAACGAAAAGACCGTTTCTTCAGAGTTAGTTTTCGAAAGATAATTTATGCGGGAAGTTACTACTGCGGTACAAAGGTTGGAAAACCAAAAGAGTATGATCTGGTTTTTGAAATGAAACTACCAGAATTGACAGATCCTATTCTTGAAAGTACTGATATCCATGGTTACGTAAAGGTACGGTTAAGAGGATATGAAAATTTTCTAAGAGCATCTAATGAAGTGCAAAGATGGAGGTAAGTCATATATTGTGCCTAACAGTGATGATCGAATTTTCGATTTTAGCAAATTAGGTAATTTCGTAGACAGGAAATATTACCTTCTAGCAAGTAAAATATCCTCAGAGTTCGAAAGCATTATTGACCGAGCACTCAATACTTTTCCCAAGCATAGAAATGGGAGTTCCATTTTTGACATATCCTGTGGAAGATTTATGGTAGGTATATTTTTTTCCTAAGTAATTACAATTTATTAGTGTATTGTGTGTAATTTTTTTTATAGGGTAAGATACACAAAGGAGGGCCTGCTTATACTTTAAAACTAAAGGGAAGTGTTGGAGCAGAGACAGTTTCATTTGATGTTGATTTGGTTCCTTCGTTTGTATTGGGAGAAGAAAGGTGGCCTCGACAATTTTATTTTAATCCTGTACAACAGCAGGTAACATACTACTTTTCTATCTAACTTATTTGATTTATTAAGATGGTTCTAACTATACTTGATTTGATTGCCAACTGTTCGTATTTTATTTTACTATTTTTCTGTTATACCTTCGAAAGAAACCGGACTCTCATCTTGCCGAGGACTTATTTACATTTAGAAAGGCTATCGCAATACATAGTGTTACTAACTACTTGTAACTAGTTATTTTTAGGTTACTACCAAGTAAATAAATAACTAAAATAAAAATAGTTAGGCCAAACAATGGCAAATAAATAACCAAATCTTTTTGTCCCTTATACCATAAAAATTGGTCCGTCAGGTCGTTAGATCAATGTAAAGCCTACGTGGAGATTCTCAGTGTTTGTGTTTTATTTCTAACTAACCTTCACCGAATTTTTGTAAATCATTTCTACATTCAAATCCATGGTTTCATATAGCTATTGTTGACGTTTGTAATTATAATTTTCAGCCCAACTTTCTGATTGTTCCAAAGAAACCAGGCAAAAATGGAGGTTATAAGCGTTACTGGAGATTGTCATTTCAAGATCAAGAAAATACTATGATTAAAGGCTTAGGGCGTTTGAAACCAGCCATCAGACTAATTAAGGTAAGAGATTGAAGGTAACAGACAATTACGAGAACCAAAGAAAAACAATTAGACAGACAATTTGTAATTTGTAAGATTAAATTAGTTAAAGACTTTTTCTTCGATATAGTAGTGTAAACATTGACACGTGCATAAGCCTTCTATGTGCCAGTCAGGGCCGGATTTAGCACGAGGCCGGCGGGGCCACGGCCCCTGGGCCTCCACCAATGCAATGGAGCTTTTCAATTAAAACAAAATCCGAAAAATGAAGAAACCACACGGAAAAAAATTAGGTGCAACAGCTGAACTGTTGTACGATATTTGCACCTAGACTGTACGGACTGTCCGGACAAAGCTTTTAAACGAGCTTAAAATCGGTACAGCCGTTGAAGTGCAATATCCGTACCTATGTTCGGTGCGAAAAACGCAGTACAATTATTAACGAAAGAAAAATTTCGTACGGAATCTTTCCTTCCTGTTATCGATCAACTCATCGTATCTTTAAATGAACGAGTTTCTGCATACGAAGTCGTTGATGAACGATTCGGTTTTTAGCTGGGTTAGGCACGATGGAACTTTCTGAAATTAAACTTAAAGCCAAGAAACTTGTCGAATTTTATCCTCAAGATTTAGAAGCCGATTTAGCCAACGAATTGGTGCATCTTTTTCGGAACAATTTGAGAGGAAAGAAGAAGAATCGGTGGAAATTTTTCTTTATCGTATAATTTTACAAAATAATGTTCAGTGCATATTTTGCAATGCGGAAATAGCTCTTCGCATATACTTATCGATGATGGTGACGAACTGCAGTGGGGAAAGATCATTTTCCAAACTAAAGATTATCAAAAATAGATTGCGAACAAGTATGAAGCAAGATCGCTTGACCAATCTGATGATCCTTAGTTTGGAAAGTGATATTCTTCGCGATTTGAATTTTGATGATCTAATAAATACATTTGCAAATAAAAAATCGCGTAAACCTACCGTAGTTTAGTACTTCAAAGCGTTTAGAAGTAAGCAAAATAATAAAAAAAAACGTACAAAAATTACTATGGAGTTTTATTTTTCCGAGATTAAAAATTCTTTAGAAATTTAAGGGGCCCCCACCAAATAATGGCTCTAGGGCCTCAAAATTCTAAACCCGGCCCTGGTGCCAGTAATTTACAACTGAGTTAACTAAAAACTTCGAACTTGAATAAAAATTATTATTGACATTTATCTTTTTGTATGATTTCAGAAATTGCAGGAAAAATTGGATCAAAATGTAGTTAGCAGCTACTGTATCAAAACAATCTTTTTGTGGAAAGCTTCTGAAGATGATATAAATCTATGGAACAGATCTCTGAGTTATGTGTTCATGACAGTAAGTTCATTCGGGATAATTTATCTATTGGTATATTTAACTACATTTTACAGATGTTAAAAAGATATAAAGAGTACATAGAAGAGCGTATGATTCCCTATTTTTGGGATGATGACGATAAGCTTCTACAACTCAATAATTTTGAGGCCATTCAAAACTTAGCATACAAATTAAGGACTATTATTAATGATATTGAAAACAATCCGGATGAATTGGCTGTGGCTAGACAATTATGTAAGTTATGTATTTGTAAGCTTTTTGAAGTCTTTATTGAAATCATTTTTAGTAAAGCGAGATGAATTTAGCATCGTAGAAGAAGAGTATTATGCAGAAGAAGATTGCGAAGATGACGAATACTACGATGTTGAGGACGAAGAATACGATGAAGAGGACTACGACGAAGAAGAAAGCTACGAAAATGACAATCAATACTATGATGACGACAGCGACAGCGATGATGACTACGATTACTACCCATATAACAACAGGCGACCTAATGTTATGTTTTAGTCGTTATCGAATTAGACAATAACCTTTGTATCCAATATATTAATCTTGTGGAATTATCCTTCAGCCCATAAAACAATAACAGCTAATTATATTTCTTATAATCTAATGAAAAATATTTTGTATTTGTTATTAACTATTTAATTAATAAATGACTATTAACATCACTGTTTGATAATATAGATTAATCTACGTATGTCAAGATATACAGTATGTGCCCAGGTGTTCATAAAAGGAAATATTTACAACACTCATTCCTTTTATATACCTACTTTTTTAATGTTTTTGTTTTGTTTTGATACCATTAATAATAGTTATAGCAGTATTCCAATGTTACTTATAATATACAGACCAAAAATCAATAAAAGCAAGTTTTTCATCTTATGATCCCCATTTCAGGACACTTTTATGTGATTATACCCACACGCGTTTTCATTGGGCATTATTAATGCTCTGATTGACTTAAATTGATATTATACCTACCGATAGTTCTTATCAAGAACTATAATTCTTCCTGTTTTATTTTTCGCTGACGTGACTACAACAAGTATACAGAAGAAGTCAAAGCTTTATACATCCTTTATACATTTATACATCCTTTACAATGAGCCATATATTGTTCCTCTATTGGCAATAATGATGTACAGTATTGGCAATAATGACACTGCAGCTTGTCGATAATTAAATCATCTGAGAATTACTTTATTTTATAGTTTACTAAGTTTTTACTTTTTCATACAACAGATTAAAATAATTGTAATAATCATTTATTAAAAGAAGATTGCTATTATTTACTTAGAACAAATTTCCTTCTAATTTCCGTGCACAGATTGCGCGGCGGTCAGATGATTTTGTTTTGGTGGTTACAGTTGCTATCAGTTATTTAAGTCGCAGTTTAGCTTTGCTGTTATTTCACAATTATTACGGTGGGGGTCGACCCTTTTTCATCCGAATTATAGTCGGATTAGTTAGTCTTATACATATATAATATAATTTTTAATGTAACAGTGTGTCTATTCTTTATAAATGGGACGCGCCAATAAATATAGATGGCGTTGTACAACATCAAACTGTCTTCGATATGCGATATTTGACGACGAACTTTTAATGGTGATTGTAATTTTGACAGATTAAATTTAATATTCATGTTAATATTTATGATAATTTTAAATAGAATACTACTATTATAAATAGATTTTATAATTTTTTAAATGTCAGTTAAATGGAATTGTCATTCATAGATTCCTCTTAATAATAGGTTTACTGTACTGGTGATTACAGGGGCGATCCTAGGGTGTGGGCCGCCCGCGTGCGAAAGCCAAGTGTGCCGCCCCCTCCCCTGAATATTTGTTGTAGCTCATTTTTAATGAAAACATTTTTTACAGCATTGATATTCAAAGAAAAAAATCTAAACCAATACACAGGCGAATTTGGGGGGTGCAACTTTGAAGGAGCTAATTCGATTATTACTCCTCCTCCTTAAAATTTAGAAATGCATCTATTTAAAGATTGCACCGTGTAGTGCTCACGTTGTGATGCATTGTGTCGCTCGAACAAAAATTTAAAAAATACTTAGACAAATTTTTTTGGTTTCAACTTTAAAGCAGCTAATTCGATTATTGTCAGGAACTTGAAAATTGGAAAATTAATCAATTAATCGACAATATCAAATAGTGCTCGTTTGTGCTGCATTGTCCCGCTCAAATAACAATGTAAGATAACATGTAGACTAGTTTTTTGCGGTGTAACTTTGAAGAGAGTAATTCGATTATCAGTTCCTCTGAAAATTTAAAAATATTAAAATTAGTTTCAATATTTTTTACAATTTTGTTCGAGCGGCACAATGCATCACAACGTGAGCACTACACGATACAATATTTAAATAGATAAATTTCTAAATTTTCGTGGGGCTAATAATAATCGAATTAGCCCCTTCAAAGATGCACCCCTAAAGAATTCTTCTGCGTATTGGTTTAAATTTTTTAACGTTTTAACGGAACAATGCTGCACAACGCGAGTACTAAATTTTGCAGTCGTAAAATCTGCAAGTTATCTTAGGGGGCTGCACGTAGACTTATCCCCTCCGGATAAAAATGGGAAAAGCCGCTTTATTTATATAGCACATTCCAAAATCTAATCAGCACATTAAGGCACATCGTTGGCACAAGGGTATAAGCCATTTCTACCTTTCCATGTTTATATAGGGGGGCAGTTCGACGGACCTAAATAAGATGCTCCCCTGCGATCTGGTGGCCCGCGAAAATGTGTTATTAAAACACCAAAATCATTAAATTATTTTGAGTTTTTGATTTGGAAAAATGATTAAACAAAAACAACATGCAAGTAATAAGTGACATGCTATACGAATACAGAAACACATAATACACACAAAACAAGAAGTATAAATTGTACGACCTTCATTTTAAAATAAAAGAATTTCATAAAAAAAACATTTCAGAAGTAGAAAATATAGTAATCGTAATACATATTTCATTTAAAGTTACATTTTATAAATATTTGAAGTTATAACGTAAAAAAACTAAAAAATATTTTTTATTTACAAAAACATTTAACAAATTATTATTATTAATAAAGGAAAAAGATAAATAATACATTTAAATAATAATTTTTGGCGTCCCGTTCACACAATCACAGTAAACACTAACTGGTAATAGTTAAAATGAAAGATGAGTTTGTTGAAAGCAGAGCAGGGAAAAAAGAACAATCAATGATCCATCATTACCGGAGCGGCGTGGCGCATTTAGCGACTTGCAGCGACGTAGCTTTTCTTTCGATAAAGCAAATGAAACTGTAATTGGTCTATCTCTACACTAAACTCACGTTCAAGTAATTTTATTCAGAAAAAAGAACTTACCCCAGACGAGAATGGTAGGAAATTTGTAAAAATATACTATTAAAATCTGGTGTAATTGAGGAAGCTGCAAACATTTCCAACACTCAAAATGTCAAATATTTGAAAAGGACAAATAGCAAACTTTATTGCTCGATCCTTTTACGGTATAGTGCACGTGTTGCGTTTCTTTGTCGGAATTCGGAAGACCAAAAGGGCCAGCGGAAGAAGTTCATTTTATAAATTGTGGGAAGTTTAAGTTACAGTACTAGATTTCGAGGTCACAATCGGTTCTTTAAGTTTGTTAAAAATGTTTTTATGCCTCAATGGGATGAAGCAATCAAGTTTCCTACTTGCTGACTCCTAAACGCTAAGATATATTTTTTACTACAATGAAAAATAAAGTTTTTTTATAAAATTTATGACAAAAGAGAGACTAGCGATCTCGGAAAAAACTTTTGCAAAAAGGAGGCGGCCGGGGCCGCCCCTTATACTGGCCGCCCGCGTGCGGGGCACGCGCTGCACACCTGCTAGGATCGTCCCTGGGTGATTATACATATTGCAACAAAGCTACCGCATAATTTCTTTTAACACTATCCGCGAGAGTGCAGATCAATCTTTGGCGCGTCCCAGTAATCTTTTATTGTTATAAATAAAACTAGACGTAGACATTTTATAATTATTTTAAATAAGTATGATTCAACGAAAATATGATTGTTTTTAGTTTGTAGTCTGTGAAACTGACTTTTGCATTGACTTACTGTCCTATGCAAGCATACTTTGTGGGGAGTGGCTTAACTATTTGTCTTGTGTGAACAATGTATAGCATAGTTGATGTTCTTAGAGTGTGCAACATTTATTGCAAGTAATATCCTATTTTACTAACATTTGAGTTATTTTTTGTTTATTGTAGTTTCTGATCATTCTACAAAAATGAATAAAATAGACGCTGATGAAATAACCATAATCAGAAATGAAAGCGATATTAAAATACAACCAGATATATTAGAAAACTACACCTCCAGAACTCAGGTTGAAGCTTACAAGAGTGAAGAGAAGCCTTTCAGCAATTGCAGGTTTTTTCGACATCCCCGGCAAATTAATACTGACCAACATTATGAATGTAATAACATTTGTCAATCAGAATTTTCACATGAAATTAATTTTCAGATACACATGCTCTTTCATGAAGATGAAAAATGCTTTGAGTGCATGTGGGTACAGATTTATAACAAAAGGTAGTCTCAAACAACACATGTTCACACACAGTGGTGAGAAACCATTAGAATATAATATATGTGATTATAAATGTGTATTGAAGAGTTATCTCACAAACCACATGCTCACACATAACAACAGAAAGATAATTTCAATCGGATTAAAATCACTAGATTTATCTATCACTTATCATTATTTCACTTTAATAATTAAAGATTTCAGATATTTGTTTTGTATTTTGTACTTGTGGAGGGATTATTTTCAGATATTTTACAACATACATATTGCTGTGATTCCAGCACTTATGGTTGAATATAAGTCATTTGGGTTGCCTATATATTTAGGGGTTTGGACTCAACTTGAACAAATCTTAATTAAATAAATTAATTTGTTACTTAATAAGAAAGGATGCACTCTACATCACTTGATAATAATAAGAAGTAGATCTTAAACGGGTTTTCCACTTAAAACTGAAAAATTATTTTGTCAAGTTACGATTTGCTTATCGTTAGGTCGTTGGACTTGGTGTTTCATAATTGAAGCCACCTAGAAATTATAAAAGGCATAGTTGGAAGGGTGAATCAAGCAATCACCACAATACTCACAGTTTTTGTTGTTGAATTTCAAGTAAATCCCATGCTGGTTTAACGATTCATCAAATTTCATGATATATGTATAATTTTCAGTAATCTATGCACTTACAGCCAAAATGTTTTACTGCAATATTGTTAATTAGGTTCTAGAGCACCTTTAGCAATAGAAGTGGGCAGCTCTAAATAGAGAAGGTTTAGCCTTGTGAAGCTTAAAGATTTGTATCGTTTGAACCTGATCTGTTAAAATAGTAAAATCTAGTTAATATTTAAAGTTTTGTTGCCAAATTTGATGTAAATATTGTGTAATAGGACGTTCGGATTAATTTAATAATAAGAAAAGGAGGTAATAAGGTGTGAAAATGTTATTATCTGTAATTTTGTAAAACCATTATGTTTGTCAGGAAATTCAAGATGGTTGCCATTGAATCCTGGAGTTAAATTTGCTTTTGGCTAGACATGTAATATACCAAAATATAGGAAAAATTATCCTCTTTCCGATTATGTAATTTGTTTAAACATTTTATTCAATTTTTTGACAATAACTTGGTTATGTAAATCTTGTTAGGTTAGATGTTTTTTTAGTAACTTACCAGATTCTGTTAGTGGAAAAATAATGTTTGGCGTTTGTTTTTGAAAAAAATATAAAAGCAGGCCGAAAATCTGGTTACTTCTTGATTTTCATATAAAGCAGAAGTCATGTCAGATCACGAAATAATTTAATAAAATTTTGAGGTTATGTGTGTAAAATCTTATGTCAATGAAATGTCAAAAAAGTGAGGTTAGGACAAATGTCATCCAAATTTAATTTTTTTTAAGTGTTAAATAATTTTAAATAATATCAATAATAAAGAACAGTTAATGTGAATTAAAAAAAAGTAAAGTGTTAATTTGGTTTTTGGACTATTTATTTATAAAAAAAAGGGGGAGGGTCGATTTGGTGCGGTTTTTGCCCCAAATTATTTTTGGATGAAAAAATTAGAAAATATTTTTTTTAATGTCTACTAATAATAATAATAAGTCGATTTTACCCTAAACGGGCGATCCCCCGCCCCCCTAGCCCCCCTTAACCCTGAATATACCGTCACTTGCTAACAGCGTTCTTTAGAGGGATATATCGCTTTCAAACTTATACTAACTCCCTTTTAACTATATTCGCTCTCATTTATCATTTTTCCTCTTTTTACCAAACCCTAAAGGGGTGGAGAGGGTGGTTTTACTATTTATTCGTTTGGGGGAAGTATAAATGCAAAATATCCAAGTTTGCTCACCAGACTTGACCAGGGTATCCTGGGGTTTTTGGGGTCGCTGATTCCGAACCCGAAGTCTGTTAACCTGTATCACATCAAGTTTAAAGTCATTTGATGGTCAAATTGAAAAAAGATAACAAAGAAATCCAGAAAAATAGATAAATACATTTTTAGCGTCTCTGAATTCGATCTCAGGCTTTCTTGAATCGCTCGCTGTCAATTAGAGGTCGTTTCAAGGTCAAATCAATATTATGCTAGAGTGACGCTGTAGAAAGGCCGTGTAATGAATTTGAATCACTCTATGTACAGGTTTTTGAGGTAGCTGGATCAGGGGATCACCTAGAGATAGTTTCAAGGTAAACTTAACATCTCAAGAGTGAGCTAAAAAACGCTTTGTATTTTCATACAGTAGATGTAGGCATCTGGAATCGTTGATTTAAATCAGGGGTCTCAAGGTCAACCAGATGTGATTTGTTAGTTGAACCCTTTTTGAGGTTGTTGAATTAAAACTAAGAACCCGTTTAACCTTGTAACATTTGATCGATGTCATTGTAAGATCAGTAGTAGATTATTTTACAACTCGAAATAAAGGTTTCAGGGCCTTTAAGCTTACATACCTCGAACTCATAACTCTGTAATATTCAACGTTCTAAGCCTAAAGCACAATTTTTAATACGTTAAAGTCACCATCTAATAACTTCTTCAGCTAACATCTTCACCTAATATCACAATCACTTTCACCATTTCAGGCTCACAAATGAATACCTTGAGCTCGTAATCCGATCTCTTTATTTATAAAAAGCTCGTAATCCGATAACATTCACTTGAGTTTAAAATGATGTTAACTCTAACCGTATTTGCAACGTGTGGTTGCAACCAGGGCACCTCCACGTGGTGACGGTGGGCAACGGAGTTGTCCCACTAAAAGGTGGGGATGATGTGTTTAAGGTAAAATGGTTCATTGTTGCTATTTAAACGTGAACACACATTTTGTTCTGCTAGCAATATCAAATGCATTTCGTTCTCAATGAACCATTCCCCCTCCAGCCCATAAAAAACCTATAGATAATCATAAGAAATGAAAAGATCTCGTGAGTTGGCTTCAGCTACCTTGAGATGTTAAGTTTACCTTGAAACTACCTCTAGCTGATCCCCTGATTCAGTTACCTCAAAAACCTATACATAAAGTGATTCAAATTCATTACACGTCATTTTCGTCAGCTTTACTCTAGCATAATATTGATTTAACCTTGGAATGACCTCTAATTGACAGCGAGCGATTCAATAAAGCCTGAAATCGAATTCAGAGACGCCAAAAACGTATTTATCTATTTTTCTGGATTTCTTTGTCATCCTTTTTCAATTCGACCTTCAAATGACCTTAAACTTGATGTGATACAAGTTAACGGACTTTGGGTTCGGAATCAGCGACCCCAAAAACCCCAAGATACCCTGGTCAAGTCTGGTGAGCAAGCTTGAATATTTTGCATTTATATTTCCCGCAAACGAATAAATAGTAAAGCCACCCTCTCCACCCCTCTAGGGGGGTGGGTAAAAAGGGGAAAAATGATAAATGAGAGCGAATACAGTTAAAAGGGAGTTAGTATAAGTTTGAAAGCGATATATCCCCCCAAGAACGCTGTTAGCAAGTGATGGCATATTCAGGATTGAGGGGGGCTAGGGGGGTGGGGGATCGCCCGTTTAGGGTAAAATCGACTTATTATTGTTAGTAGACATTAAAAAAAATGTTTTCTGATTTTTTCATCCAAAAAAATTTGAGGCAAAAACCGCACCAAATCGACCCTCCTCCTTTCTGGAAAACGTATTGAAACTTTATTTCTGGATGGAAGGAATTTTAAAACAGAATATAATGGAAACTTATTAGAAATCACTAACTGATTTGATGTACTCGCGTGTTGGAGAAAACATGTTAAATATTTAATAATGCTAATTATTTACAATACAATATTCACTGAAAAGATCACTTTAAAAATGTGTGTTCACCATCACAACTAATAAGCAGGTAAATTTACCGACTATTACAGAAAACTGCCAAATAATATAGCGTGTTTAAAAATTTTTCTAGTGGCGCTAAAACGTTTGAATTTAAAAATTTATCTTCAAACTTTATTTTTGTTTCGTTTCTTTCTTTTAATTATAATTTAAGATCGTGGGATTGATAAAATAAAAATTAATCAGGGAAAGAGAATTAGATTGTCTCTTAATTCTTATTTTGGTAAATCCAAATGACACCAATAATTAATTTAAATTATTCCAAGTTTGTTAATTGAATCCATTTTAGATAGTAAGAAACTTTTTTGTTTTCGTTTCTTTTTCATAAACTTTCAGTTTTCATTCTTTTTATGTGTTTATTAATAAAATAATATTTTTAAATGTTTAAAGGAGATTTATTTGTGTATTTTTTGTTTTGTGTCCATTAACAGAATTTTACAGGTATAGGTTGAACAATATTTTATTATTTTGTCAAAGAGCGACCCGCCTGAAATTTTCTTATACAATTTTCCTGAGCTTGTCTTTGGATTTTAAAATCATAGCAGTGCAAATTTTCTTTTCATCACAAAGGTAAGTGGTGTTTGTTTTTGTATAACTTTTCAGTTTGCCTTGTTAGCTTTAAACATAAATGATAGTGGTCTTTAATGTAAATAAATCTATGATCAAGTGTTGTAAAGTGTATACTAGTACAGCGCTTATCACGATAAAGTTTTATTGTCGCACAAATGCGATGCTTATTAATTAATTTTTTATATAATCTAAAATGAATAAACGAACACACACACACCACCTTTTTTATATCATAACAATATCTTCTTCTACATCTTTAATTTTTAAATATTTTCACCAGAAATTTCAAATATTCTGTTAAGGAGTCATAATATGTTAACGATAAAAATCTGAAAACCAAACAATTTACAGGTCAGCGAATTAAATTATTTTTCTAAGAATGCCTATTATTTTTGATATTACATAGTCGAGTAATATCATACTATATATTTAGAAAACATAAATGTTCAAACTAATAAGGCCAGTGCATATAATTTATGCAATGTTTTTTTATACTACAATTTTACTGAAGTAATCGAGGGTCACATCCCTTCATATAAGCAGTGCATGAAAATTGGTATAGGAAAGAAATACGTTTCATTGCTGGCAGCTGCAAGAAGTTATGTATTTTGAAATGTTTTCCAGACTTCCAGACCAGACAGGATTCTGAAAATAAAAGTTGCTTGACTGTTGCTAATTTTGATAAAATATAGAAAGGAGACTTTATGTTAAGTGACCAGCTTCACGTACAGAAGAAATAAAATATAATATTTTAGTAGTCAAACTTACAGTCAATCAAAATTATCAAAGTAGCTGTAGCAAGTCATTTAATCACAAAACAATTTGCATAATAAATCAATTTACCTGGTTGGGTTATTACATACAGGTTTAGGCAAAAGATACAATTGAATTTTTGAAATAACTATTTGGTTAAATATAAAATGTTTAGGGATGTTTATTACAGTTTATTTAAGGTTGGTAACTTGATTTGTGTTGTTAGGAATGTTTATTACAGGTTCTTTAACGTGGGTAGTTTGATTTTTGTTACTAGGTTGTTGTTAGGGGACGATGCTTTTTTGTTTTTGTTTTGATATAGGATGATTATGAAATGTAAAAAAGGAAGTAGGTAGCCATTTTGGGCTTTTGCTTTTAAAGTAATTTTATTCATGTAAGTCCATTTCTGTTTATTTTATTTATTTTAATTCTAGTTGTGTAATGTAGAATTTGTATTATTTAATTAATATGAAACCCAAATCTCTCGTTTCAATCTATAGATGAGTCAAAATATAACTGGTAACAGAATTTTACAAAAGATTCGTTTGACAATTTTTAATAATCTGTAAATGTGTCCCTTTGATGAGGAAATTTTACTAGAAAATAATGTTTTATTAACGATTGTAGTATCATTATAGCTAATTATTGCTAACTGGATATCCTGTGCATTTATGTAAATACGACTATTACTGTTATGTGTTTTATTGTCAGTACCCCAGTAGCACACACATGTTGGAAAAATATTGTTTCCGCATATCGGCCAAACATTGTAAATGACACTGACGAGATTGGCACAATATGCGGAAACAATATATCTCTAGTACAGCAGTTTGATATTGGCCATACATTGAAACATTATATTGGTTCAATATACTGGCACAATATGTGCATAGAATATGTCTCCAACATGGTTATATTGGTCCAATGTTGAAACATTTAATGGTTCAATATTCTTTTACAATATTGGCGAAATGCATTCACAGGATATTCATCCACCGTTCAAACGTAATATTGGTGTAGTATACTTGTACTAGTATTGGTACAACATGTTGATGTGATAATGTGATAATGCTGGATATCTACATTTTATTACGATTAATGTCTCCCTCAACAGGTACTATTTGTCAAAATCACTTTGTATATCTTCTGTTCGTTTAACCCAATCATATTAATAACTGACGATGATAATAATAATAATAAACCGACAGACCATATTGTTAAATTAATGTTCAACTGTAGATGAAGTTGGTAATTGGACTTTTATCTATTGGATTTCTAGTTAAAATGTTAAACAAATTGTATCGACGTAAAACAGATAACTAATAAAATTAAATATATCAAACATATATTGACAACATATTGGGCCAGTAATATATACTAGGAGTATTTGTTAAAAATTGTAGCTTAAGTTTGATATTTCATTCACTCTAATAAAAAATCTGTAAAAATGTATTAAAGGCGAGATAATGCTATTTTTAATAAATTTGAAATTACATAATTATGTATCTACTATTATGGTATTTACACGTTCTGAAAATGAATCACAGACATACTATTTACACAATTTTATTCATGTTTAAACAAAACGCTAACTAAACTAGGCGGTTATAGCAATTAAAATATATGGATATTATAGTAAGTACTTACAGTATATAATGATTATAAATAACTGACGCACTTATACAGATACAGTAAATATAAATTTTTCAACCAGAAACGATCAGCAGCAGATATCGCAACACTAAAACAGATGGTTGAAAACGGCTGGTTGTGCGTTATTGGTTGCGAAATTTGAAATGCGATCATTATGAATTAGACCGAAGTATACAATAATTACGTATTGAGGTATTATTAGTATTCAGTATTTGATAAAACCGTGTGAGTTACGGTATCTTGTAACCATCTTTCATTTTTCTCAACGTGGTACATATTTGTAGAACATTTTCACGCATATAAAGCACCCGCCTATATATAGCTATTTTGATTCCTTGAATAATCAAGTAACCATGTTAGTAGATAGGCAACAAGAGATCGAACGCAATCCTTAGGGAAATTAACATGGGAAATCACCAAGGTCCAAGATAGAATTTTTGGTCAATTTCAAGGTCATTCGCGGTCTAGCGCGTGACCTCACCGCGCTCGCGTTATACGCGGACCAGCGTATACACAGAATACAAGAATCGCGACACTCTAGGGCTTCACCCTAGAAGGAAGGTCCCCTATACACGGTCCAGCGTGCGATATTACCACGTATACAGCTCAACGCCACATATCACATTATGATTGATGCAGTCATCCGAGATCGTAATGATTTTATAAATGATTAATGCAGTCATCCGGGGGGATCATAGCGATTTTAATCATTTGCATATCTCATCTCTCATTTCCATATCTCATTTACATAACTCATCTCTCATTTGTACATCTCATTTTTGCTAATTAAATTAATTCACGGCATTAATTTGCATATCTCATCTCAATAATAATTAATTAACATTTATATTGATAATGAATTCAAATAAATTCCTGAAAACACTCTAAATAGAATACGACTAACAAGGCCCGCATTTCACCGCTATTTCTTCTCTTTTTAGGTTTAACTACATGTCGTACACTCTAACTTTTGTAATATCTTATAGTAAGAATACTCTCAATCAGGATCACATCATATGACTGTTCATATCGAGCATTTCATTTTCTATATCTCATTTGCATATATAATTTCAACTACAGACATTCCTAAAATATAAATCTATTAGTCATAACATTTAAAATGTGTAACATAATTAAATAAGGCTAGAAACAATAAACAAAATTTATTTAAAATTTACAGCAAAGGAATTTTAAGCAGCAGTTTTCTTAAAACATTGCTAGCTTGATACGTGTACTGGAATAATAATGTAAAAAGTGTTTATAAATATTTATATGCGATTGTTTAATTGATCTAATGAAAACCTTATACGGTTATATGTAATAGGATTAACTAGATATCATAAATGAACATATTCCATATTGAAACCCGATATGTAATATAATAATCTTATATTATTATATAGCTAGTAGATTTCCCCTAATTAGACAAAGTTCGATTATCTACGAATCACTAACAGGAAATATATAAGTAGGGATTAATGTTTTACACTGATACCATTATAGCAAGGTGTAACTTTTATTGCTTTATATATCATAAACGCATTGTTAGTGTAAGCTATTAAAAGATAGTAGCCATATTGAAATTAATATCAAGTCTAGCGTTTTACAAGAAACGGTTAATATCTAATTGCTATCATACACGGATTAAACTAAACTATATATTAAGAAATATTAATTACGGCTTTTATAGCATCTTACAGGAAAAAAGATTACATTCAATCAGGATCACAACATATATCATTAACTAGATATCTTAAATAAATAGATTATATATGGAAGGTAGAGTAAAGACATGAGGATATCCATCGTTTGACTAATGTCTCTTTATTAAAACAAATAAGTTATGAAATGAAGCAGGGAGTCTATTCCATGAATAATGCTAATACTTTTATGATTTTTCTAACCTATAGATCTGCAGTTAGAAACTCAAGCCTGCTAAATGCTCACAATTCACTTACCCTATCATCATCATATCGTACAATACAAACATTCCATATTATTATTAAAATTTTATAAATAAAACGATAAAACAAAATTATAGTTTTTCAGCTATTTCTATGTTAAACGTATTCATCGTATATGAAAGCACGTACGGTAGCAAGATCTAAAATGCTCCTACCCCGCAGAAGTGAAAGGCTTCAACAACTTCAGATCAGCAAACTGAAAAACTTGATAGAGTTAGCATCTAACTCAGAATGTCATACAGAGCTATCAACCAAATCCTGTACAAGTACTCTAACTAGACAATAAAGGTTTACTGAGATTATATAGCTTATAATATAGCAATAGAATTTTTCTAAATTTTATTCTTTAAGTTTTATTTAAATAAATTTTAGGATTTAAAAGCATTTTCCTATTATTATTAATGTACATAGACCGTAGCTACATCGAAGTGGCATGAGTTGTTAACAAGCGTATGCTACAATTCTCTAATTTCCTAGTTTCTAGACATAATGTAGTTTTGAACAGATTTTAGCCTTTTCGTTATATCTACTAGCTTGTAAACTATTTCTACATATGTGTTCTTATTGTTTATGCATCATATAGACATTCGTCGCCATATTTAAACGTTATTTTACAATATATCATACATTTTCAATAGCTTCGAAATACGCAGATATGTAATAATATACTATATACTCTTGTAGGATATTCATCGTATCTGTAGTAAACTCGTATGATTAATAATAATCTGTAACCATTTTCGATACCTTCAAAATATAAGTCTATAACATATGTTTGTAATACGTCTTTATAACTTTGAAACACAGGGTAGTTACCTCTTGCAATGGGTAGAGAGTTTCATTAGAATACAACAATTTTGATCACGTGGTTAGTCATCCGTGAAATATAAAATAAAATATGAAATATAAAAGGGCGGGAAATCCATGATGGTGACTTCAAGAATAACAAATTCAAAATTTTAAACGTTTTATTAAACAACGTCGTCGTTGTAAGGACCTTTGTTAAATTAATTGTAATAATAATAATTCCTAGCTAAATAAATATTCTATTTAAACATTGTGATGTTGTTTCATTTACTAGCATTAGGATGAAGGGAGAGAGCAAGAAGGAGAGTGTGAGAAGGAGAGAGTGAGAAGAGAGCGAGAAGGAGAGAGTGAGAGAGCGAAAGAGGAGGCTCTTTAATGCGGCCTCTAATAGGTGAGAAAGAGAGAGCGAGAAGGAGAAAGTGAGAGAGAAGGCTCTTTAATGCGACCTTTAATAGCAGTACATAGGTAATGGATAATACAGATTTCTTTAATGCGACCTCTATTAGCAGTACATAGGTCGTCGATAATACAGATTTCTTCATGACGCCCTCTGTTGACAGTACCCCTAGTTGTCGCATGACGCCCTCTGTTGGCAGTACACAGATTGCCGGTAATACAGATTCCTGTAATAGCGTCATAGGGCGTGGTAAAATGGCGACGAGTTCCAAAATGGCTGCCTCCAGCCAATCACAGAACAGCAGGCGTAGCTACAGGAGTGGGGGTAACCAATTACAACGCAGTAGGCGTGTCTATAGGAGTGGGGTAACCAATCACAGACGAGGGGAGGAGCCTGGAGGGGAAAGGGCGTGGCTAAAAGTAGGAAAAGTGGGGGGCTGTGCCCAGGTGCCGCATTACCTACTTATATCGAATAATTAATCATAATTCTATTGAGTTGATAGATTGATATAGGTAGAAGATAAAAACACTTTTAGGTGTCGTAGAAGGAACGAAACAACATAATTATACGAACATTATTAACAATCCAGTTCCTCTAAGCTCACCTTCTTGTTTAGGTTACAAACGGATCTGCTATAACCCTACCTCGTTAAGTTTGTTAATATCATAAGTTAATTCTTTTACGCATATTAAAAAAGTGGAGAAGACAAAGGTTGTTTTATTTAATTTTATCTCTTCCTTCTAAATAAGTAAGCCTACTTAAAGGATCTAAATGGATTATTTACATAATTCGACACTTTTAGGTTATGAGGGCGCGAATTTTCATTTAGTGTCGAGTTACAATGAAACATTTTTAAATATGAATATTCAAGATTTGTCGATAGCGGTCAATTGCACTTGATTGATGATGGTAAATATGATTTTGGTAGTTCTAAATCGATCAAGACTAAGACACCAATGAAAAGACTGC
Source organism: Agrypnus murinus (assembly GCA_929113105.1). NCBI lineage: Eukaryota > Metazoa > Arthropoda > Insecta > Coleoptera > Elateridae > Agrypnus > Agrypnus murinus. Next base: position 10,908,458 of record OV816027.1, read on the forward strand.
TAATAGTTACCTACACTCACCATCTAATACGTTAACACTATGCACTATTAACTATTAACAGTATGCGTTTCTTGCTCAGATATTATACGTCATTTAGAATTCACCCTGTATAATTTATACGCTGATAAAAAAGGGAAAAAACTCCCGTTGATTTTCTTAACAATGGGTATTTTTATTTTAATTACTTCGCATAACTTTTTTTTTAAATGTGAAGAATCATGAGTTTAGTTATAATTAAACTAATAATGATAATAAGAGATAAGAAGAAATACATACTTAACATCAGTTTAGATTTTGTAACGTAATTTCAATTACTGTTATGATTCACTAGTTTATGTGAGGGCTATATATAGATGATTTCTTTTCTACGTGCAGTGCTCTGTTGCAGAGCGTTGGCATTTCCCACCTATACTTGTGTTGTGCGTGTTCAGTGATCACAAGTATAGGGGACCTACAGCTTAAGGTGGACTCTGAACCACCCCAAGTACATAGTACTTGGATTTTTTATTAATTTCAGGGAAATTTCCTGGGCAAGGTATACCTCGGTGGTTTGCCATTGCCTTCCGAGGGAGATGCGATTTTTAAAAATCCGATGATATATGGGCCGGGGTTCGAACCCGGGTGCCTTGGTCGGTAGTCCAGCACGCAACTAACCGAACCACAATCGCTCTCTTAAATACCTATAGATGATAGGTATTAATAATTATCAGTAAACAAAGAAATTAGGGAATAGCTATAAAAGCGTGGCGAAAGTAATTAATTACCGGAATTATAATTATAGTCTATAGATTGCTAACGTTGCGCACTGTAAACTCTATAGTTTAAGTAATTTTAAAGTAAATTTTGAAAATTTTATTTTTTGATTATCTTAGATCACTTGTTTGTTAAAACCTAAAGTATCCATATAATTAAAATTATAATTAGACGACTATATTAGAAATAATGATGACAAGATTTGATAAAAGATAAAATACAAAGTGTACATAGCTATTAATAAGATAGCAATAATAAAAACACATATTTAATTTGGAATTGTAGTTATTTTTATTTCATAGGTTCTAGAACTACAGACCCGGGGAATCCCCCATCAGTATCGTCATAGTTTAAATTTACTTTTAACCTTCGTTGTTGCATGCGTCATGTGCGCAGATAATAGCATTTATAACCTAAACAATAAAATGTATTGATGCGTTCGCACATTTCGTTACCTTACCACAGTGAAGATCACTTCATTTATTTTAGTACAAAACTTGTGCAAGTGCAAGCAACGATTTAACTTTTTGGTAATGTTTGTTAATTTTTATAGTACCTAATTGTTATAATGTGTTATTATTTACAGGTAGGAATAATTTCGACTTTGAACATTACAGTTACAAGACAGGTATCTGCTTATAAATATACATCAAAAAATGGATTCTTTAAGCAAATACAATTATATGGAGTTTGTCCTGCAGAAAATTCACAAACATTATGTCACCTTGCCAAATAAAGAGGTTCGCAGGAATAATGGTGTTTTGAAACAGGTAATTTGTTTTTATGATTTAAAGTTTTAACAAATTATTTTAAAACAACTTATTATTACAAAATAACAGAAATTTTAACAAAAAAAAGTTTTAAGATAGAAATAGTTTAAGGTTTTGTAGTATCTTTAGAAAAAGTGTGAAAAAACAAGATTGTTCAGTTTAAAGTTCATTTTATGATGTTTAACTGCATGATTATTTCTTGTACAATAATATCTGGGTATTTTTATTATTTTATAAATATGCAATTATGCTGTATGTTTTATGTCTAATGTTAATAATCTTAAAAAAACCAGTGATATTATCTGCCTTATAAAGCACCATCTAACTGGGTCGTGGTCCGTTAATATTTGCGGGCCAAAAGAGGCTTTACAAAAACTTTTTTACATTTCCCTTTATAAACATTCAGTTTATATACATTTTTTGTTATTACAAATAAGTTATTTTAGAACTTCGTAACTATTTAATACAATTACTATATACGATACTGATGTTACATTTTATTGTTTATTGCAAACGATAACTGATAAATTAAGTCTGTCTTCTTCCACAGACATAAATAAACAGGAAACATCTGTATATTTTATATGTGTTAGTCATTGTGTAGATAGAGTATGTGATAATGATTTATCATTTAATACTTTGAGCTATGGTATTTTGTTTGGATTATAAAGTGTAACATACATATAACTGGAAATTTGCAATATTTTAAAGCTTCTTGTGCTCCTAGTGCATGTATAGATTTTAGAAACAATTGAGATTTAGGTTCTCTTATAGTGCTTGTTTCATCCCACTAAGAATATAGCGCAACGGTTGTCGTTTACATCGGTTCCTTCGGCATGGCACTTGAGGTTGCCGACTGAGTTACTGTACTATTCTCTTAGTTCTGTAAATTGATATGTATACTTATTAACGCATCCATATGTTATTTCTAATACTATTACTGAGATTTGCTAAAATTATGATTCCAAAACAGCAAAAACATAAAAGTTGCTCTAGTCTAGTCAGCAAAATAACTAGAGTAAACAAAGACAAAAAGATAAGACGAGTGTTACTCACACCATAGATATATATATAGTTATATTAAACACTCTAAAGAATCTCTTTTTAAAAACAATTTATTTTACTTAAGAAATTACAAAGTGTTTATTGAGTAGCCAAGATTTACTAACTATGGATAACTACTTAATGTTACTGTTTTACATCTTTATATAACTTCGGTAAAAGTTCCAAGTATGTTTACATTAAATATCAATTGGAATGTGCTGCAAAGGAAAAACACAAGTCAGGGTCTTTTATAGTGAAAGCATTTTCATAACGATTAAAAAACTTCCAAAACTATCTGAAAACAATTAGTACTTTGAAAGTAAATAACAAAATAACATTTATATTTATTTCCCAATTAAACAAAATAATCTTTAATATTTAGTCTTAATGAAATTATCTGTTTAGGTAACAATATGTTTATCTCTACTGTTGTAAATCACAACAATGAAGGTAATGCATGTGGATGTAGAGTGGCAGAGAAAATATTTAAAAAGAACTGATTCATACTGGTGAAAAACCATTTTAATGTAATATATGCAATATTTATAAGGATAAATACTACAGTTTTATGAGTTTTGGTTAATTTATTTTGGATTATGAGGTGAAACATACCCTTTTTTTATAATGGGTATCTAATTTGAAATAATTTTTAACACATTAATAGGATCATTGCATGCCAATTCAACCAATGCACAATTAATTTTCAACCATTGTCTTTTAGATTACCGTGATTTTTGGTGTATGAAATATACCCATCAAGCTTATTACAACTGCAGAATTTCAGATTTTTTGAACATGCGAGTTTCCCAGTAATAATTCTTGAAAATTCAACAATACGTCAATTTTTCTGCAATCTTGATTCACGCCAATGCAAATACCTCAGAAGCTATTTGAGCTAAATAGCTTATATTGGGCTCATATTAAAGTCCTTTTTAAGAGCTCTTCTAAGATATACAATATGACTACATTAAAAGAAAAATATTTTCTATTTTCCCAAAATTTTTGTTTTTGAAATTCTCAAAAATGTCATTTTTAAAAATTCTGAAAAAATGATATATTAAAAAAAAGACCTTTTGTAAGCACCTCTGTGCAGTTTCAGGAAGGGGCAATCATTGGATCGTAGTCAAAACAATTTTTTTCTTAACAGCTACATGAGATATTCTATTAGTACGAGTACTTGCGTCTTATCTATTTGACCTAAATTATTTTTATTGGTATTGGAAAATACCAATAAAAGGTAATATATTTTATTACCATGTAAAGTAAAAATATTTTAATGATTCTTGTCTTACTTTCTTTAAGTCTAATGGGTCAATCCATATGAAGTGGTCCAGCACTGGTTGCTCGACCATTTCGGAAAACGATAATCTTTTGTGTGTTATCACCCCTAAGTATAGATAGTTCAAAACCACTGTTATTGTATTTTTATTCTTTTTGATTACAATATGCTTTCCATATTTGCTTCATGGTGCACGACGGTTTTTGCGTTTTTTGATGTAAACGTAAATCTTGATATCTAAGAACGGTTGATCCTAGAGACCTGCGGTAAAAACCTTTGTACTGTGCACCTATTGCACTGCATTTTTTAATCTAAACATAATTTTCGTAGGATGCTTACTTATGCGTGAAATTTAACCCCGAAGTTTAATAACGTTTTTGCAAAATTCCCACTTTTTAGGGTGCCATAGTTCCAGATAAAGGTGAAGTCTTAGGGCTGGTTTTTTTGTTAATGGTACACAGTTAGGGGTAGTTTATGTATAAAATATTTGAAAATTGGTTGTTTTTATAAGCTCTTTAGGTACATCTTAAATACCAGAAATCATAGAAATCTTAGACAAGAAGGTATAGACCCTGGTTGATTTGGCATTGAATGACCATAAACTATATACAATAAACTATGGAACTAAAATGAAGCTCTTTTTTGCAGGTATTACAAAAGATCATTGACAAAATGAAACATAAGGATGAACTTTTCAATTCACTCTACAATGGAGTTTTCTATGGTGGCAGCTTTTATGATGGTTTAAAAGTAGGAAAACCAGATGAATTTGATTTGGATTTGCTATTGAGATTACCTGATACAGTAGATGCTTCCCTTGATATAAGTAACAAGCCTGGTTTTGTGCATGTAAAATTGAATGGAATGGAAAGGTTAAAAAGTATCCCAGCTAAAGCCCAAAAATGGAGGTAGATTGATTATTATTCATTCTTGTAAAAATATTCAGAACTTTATTTACAGAAACACAACCTAAATTAAAAAACCTTTGGAAAAAGAGTTTCTTTTCTTATTTTAATCCATAAGAGAAGTAACATTTTATTGTAAATAACTATTCAAATGTTATTTAATTAACTGTGGTCTTTAAGTATGATTCTTTACATCAATCTTTTAATAAGTGCAAATTTTAGGAAACTGTTTGAACTTGTTGATGAAAAGAATTACTTAACAACAGAAAGTGTATCATCATGGATAGAAAGTATTATTGATACAGTGATGAATGATTTTAAAGATCCGAACGACAACGAGGCTTATATTTTCAAAACAGGCTATGGAATATTTAAAGTAAGCTGTACTACTGATTAAATTAAGTTTTCTGATAAAATTCTCCAATATCCCTTTATTTTATACAGGGTACAATACACAAAGGAGGACCCGCACATACTTTGAAACTGGAAATGTGTGGAACCATACAAACAAAACCTGTTGAAATAAGCATTGATTTGGTTCCATGCTTTAAATTTGAGAAGGATCAATGGCCTCCATCACCATTTCGTGAAAATCCAATTTCTAATCAGGTATTTATTTGGTTTTGGAGATGCAGAATTTCAAAGTTTTGGATATACAAATCTTCACTTCTTGAAATTTTGGAAAATTGATTGTCAAAGTGTTAAAGTAGCCAATCACATCATAGTCATTAGCAAGATGCAAAAGCACGTGCATAAAGATGTAAATTAACAAAAATATAGAAATTAGAATTTTACTTTTAAGGGCCATGAGAGTATTTGATATTCTAAAGTTTCACAACTTTAGGGTTAAAGTTGTAACATTTGTAGATTCTATAAAATATAGAATTTGGATGGTTTAACATTTGAGAAATTTAGCTTTAGTTTCAGAGATGTTTTAGAGATTCAGAACTTCAAAATTGCAGATAATTCATTATTCTTTAATTTCAGACATTTATGGTTATAATATATATTATGTTAGCATTTAAGCCTTTCCAACAATTTTACAATTCAGATCTAGAAATTAATAGCTTAAAAGTAAACAGCTTTAATGCAAATTGATAATGTTTAATCTTTCAGCTTTGAAATTTTATAATCTGAAAGTTTTGTTAATTCAGACATTTGAAGTTTCAGAATCTTATATTTCTAGAGTTTTAGAGATCCAGTTTTGCAAGCTCGACAATTCAGAAAAAGTTGCATGAAAAAGCATGGAATAAATCTCTGAAGTTGTAAGCTTGTAAGACTGACAGAATATCAATAATTTTCAAGATTTTGACAACTAAACAAACCTTTTGATACCCCCAGAATTGATTAGTTCAAATTTTACTGTTAAACTATGAATCTTTGAAATTATGAAACTAAAATTCTGAATGTTTAAATCTTAATCTGAAAGAGAATTTTGTTGTGAAGTTCTTGAAAATGAAATTTTCAGATTAAGGGTTTTACAGTTTCAGTGTTGCTACATTTTTCAGTATGACTATACTATTACTTTGATGGTTTCAGAGTTTCATGGTTTCAGGTTTTCAAGGTTTAAATTTTAAATTCTCATATAGAGAATTCTTTTGAAATCTTGTAAAATTTTCGTTGCTTTAAAAAATTGAGGTCTTTTATGTTTCAAGTTTGCAGAATGTCAATTTGAGGATTTCTTAAATGTAGCATATCTCGAAAGTTCCAATATCTACATAAATCTCATAGTTTCCATCTTAATTGTATAACAATTATTTTTTAGACTAGCTTTTTTGTTGTACCAAAAAGACCAAAGCAATCAGTCACCAATGAAAAAGTTGATCGTTACTGGAGACTGTCCTTTCAAATGCAAGAACGTGAATTACTGAAGAATTGTTTTACTTTAAAACCAACTGTAAGGCTACTCAAGGTACACAAATATTATTTACTTCTATTTATTTGGTAAGTATTTTTAATAATTAAGAGTGACTATATATGAATATTTTGGCCAGTATATACACCAACCAATTTTTTAATTGTTTCTGATTAAACACTTATTATCTCCAAATACTTGAACACATACATGATCACTACAGTTCAGGCATCGGTTATTAAATAATCTAAATCAATATGCTCGTTCACTTTATTTAGGCCGTCAATAATTGATTGATGAAAAACAAATTGAAAATTTCTTTTTTAATATCAGCTGGATGAAAGTGGCGATCAAGATCTGTAATGCCAACAATTATAACTGGCACACTTTCTCATACCAGTTTAAAAGTTGCATCAACATGAATTTTATTAGACATAGTACATTTTTTAAGTAGTACATAGTAAATGTTTAGTTAAAATTTTGAAATGTGCGCCTGTGCCATCATTGTCTGCTCCTTCCTCTGTATCATCCAACTCATCAACATATTTTACTTGATATGTCATCACTAGTGTTGTAAATGAAAGAACGTTCTAAAACTGCTGATGAGAACGTTCGCGCACGATAAAACCGTAGCAAAAGAAGATTTTCTTGTATAGCATAATCAAGCACGTTCTCGAACGTTCTCATAATAATTCTCAAAAACTTTCAGAATAATACAGCACACACGAGCATAAACAAGAACATTAAAAATCGAGAATAAAACCGAAACTAAACGATCCTAAACCGCATTCCCATGAAAAATGTACACGTGCTACTAGCAGCTGCGGTGGGCGTCGAGTGTTCAAAAGACAAACAGTTTTATAAGCATAGTTTGGACAATTTATGCCTCTGAAAGCGTCATTGAAAAGAAACTTAGGTTACCGCCTGGAAGCACCTCTTTTGTTTTTTGTTCTAGTTATATACAGGCGCAGATTCACGGGGGGGAATGGGGGAAAATTTCCCCGCCCTCGAAATTTATAAATAAATATTCATAGAACAGAAACAAATAATGTTTGTTTAATTATTATGTATTAAAACAATTATTTTTCAAAAATCCCTCCCGCGAAATAATTATCTGGATCTGCCCGTTATATATAAACATTTTATTCAAATTTTGTTTATACAAATAGTGACAAATGTTAGTAACGTTTTTAAAATGTATTACATGTGCATGCAGTGGCTGAGTACTGGACGGCTGCTTGCGGTTTTAGACACTTTGCCGACCGTGGACACTACGCCGACCGCAAGCGGTGGACACTTTGGGCGATTAGCGTATTATTCACGGTCGGCAAAGTGTCCAGTAGCAAAATTTATTTTAAGAGTCGGCGTAGTGTCCGCGGTTTGCGTTGTGTTCGGTTGGCGTAAAGGTGTATCCCTGAGCTTCTAATCTAAATCCCAGTAAGCAAACTGACGTCATTTTAACGTTGATTATTGGTCAGTCATTACGTCATTTTCACCTTTGAAGTGACGTTATCATGATGTTAACAAGACGGGTAAATGTCACAGCTCAACGACGTAAAAAAGACGTTGTTTTATGACGTAAAAAAACCGCATATAATCATTTAAATGACGTTTTATTGATGTCTTAAGGACCTATTTATTTCTACTTCTGCAAATAAAACACCTTAATTTGAAAAAAGATTTATTTAAAATTCTGAAACGTAAATGTAATCACTATTATTATACGAGTATTATTATACTTATATGGCGGCCCTAAAACGCCTGTTGTTTTGGAGGCGACAGCCAAAACGCGCATACTTCTTCCGTTTTTTTTTGGTGAATTGTATGAAATGCCATCCTAATTTGTTTTACCAACACCGACACAGAACTGTAAGAAATGCCCAGAAATAAATTACCACAAACATATATTTTTAATGAAAGATGTACACATCAAGCAGCTGAAACGAAATCAACCAACTTTTTGCACGGATTAGGCGGCTCCTTCGTTGCGTTCTTTGTCGGGACAAACGAAAATAAGTTTGCTACAAAATTGCTACGCAAATTCATGTTCGCAAATGAAAGTTGAGCGAAAGGCAAATTTGCTGAAAACTTTCGTGCTATCGGGGTTTGGATTATCATCAGAACCTTAAATCCGGATTACAATGAAACCAATGTAAATAAATTGCTGGTCCAGATTATAGTGATATTCGGATTAACGTAGATTCGGATCATCGAGACTTCACTATATTGATATTTTATTATAAATACTGACCATTTATTTATAATACTCATTAAAAATGTTTAAAAATACTAACTCAATAAATACCAACCAATATTATTTTCGAATTTTTAAAATAATTTATACCAGAAACTCATCTTGTCTGTTTTAGAAATTGCAAATGAATCTGTATCCAGGTGTTGTCGCCAGCTACTATATAAAAACAATATTTATGTGGGAGACTTGGCAAAACGATGACAATGTATGGGGTCATTCCCAAAGTTATACTTTTGTAACTGTAAGTTTACATTCTTATTTTAATATTTTCCAAATATTTATTAAACTATAAAATGCATATTATCTTGTAGATGTTAAAAAAGTATAAAGAATACATTGAGAGCAACACAATACCTTATTTTTGGAATGAAAGGAATCAACTTTTAAAAGTCAGTAACGTGACTTTAAAAGATTTAGCAAATAGATTGCAGCGGATTATTAATGCCATCGAAAGTCATCCGGATCAACCATATATAATTGCAAAATATTTATGTAAGTGTAATCTTACTTGGAACAAATATTAAGTATTAACGATTTTATTTTTCAGTGACTAAAGAGGAGTTGATCAGGTTTCCAAGTATTATGAAGAGTTAATGCTGTTATCATATTTCACATAAATAAACGTTGTTGTAAAAGTTTGTTCAAAGAACCGTTTTCTGTATTTCTTTTTATAACAATATACAATTTTATATAAAGTAGTAGAGTTCATATGTTTTAACAAATACGGAATGGAGAATATTATTGAACATAAACAAAAAGTTAAATGTTTTATTTATTATTTGCGTTACATTATTTGTAGAATTTAAGTACAATTAAAACATTTTTCAGAATTATAAGAATATTTATTAACAATAGTAAATTAAAAACTTGCTAAATAAATACTTTAATAAATTATAGAAACAACAAATATGGAAATTGAAAATATTTAGGAAAATGCATATAAGTAATAATTTAGAAATTTTACGATATAAAAACAATTTCTCAAAAATTGGCTTCTTTAATTATTAATTATAGATAATTATTAACAAGACAATAATTACACCAAATTTCTGGAATATTCTAGACTATTAATAACAATTTTAAAATACTCCCATATCTGGTGCATTTACTTTCAAGTTTAAAATTTCAATTTATATTCAGCTGCCTGATTGGCATGGTTATTGTATACCCTAAACTGAAGAGATTATATACTCAAAGCACTCCCAAACATTCTCTGTTTCAAGTCAGTAGCAGACACTGCATTCCTTTCAAGACACTGATTAAATACCCTCTTCCTCAAGATGCATGCCAGCATATTGTCTCCTTGAATGCATACTGGCGTAACTCTGTTTTAGCAACTTTACATTAATTATCTGAAATGTTGTAACTAGCAACAGTTCAATTAATAGCATAACGATAATTATTTTCTACACCAACAAGTTTTTTTATTTAGGGCCAAATACGACATACGCGTTTATGTCTTAATAAATATGCCAGTGAAGAAATTTATATGCCTAAATAGGAAATATTATATGTCTAAAAGTTAACAACGGTTTTAAAGAATTTATATTACCATTGTTATTATTTACTTATACATAATATTTTAATATAAAAAACAAAAACAATTAAACAGCCGAAAACTTATTAAATAAAGAATAATGAATGGATTAGTTATTAAAAATGTACAGAAATAGTTTATGAAATTAAAATTTCATTGGAAGATACTATCATAATGTTTTAATACAGAAAAAAATAATTTATTATAAATAATTAATTTTAAATAAATTATGTTTTTATTAATGAAGTAAAGAAGTATTAAACTGTTTGTGTTCTGGCTGTCCAATGGGAGGTTTTAGCCCCAGAGAGAATGTAAATCTTCATATTTCTTGTTGTTTGTATATCATAATTATAAGTTACGTACTGATATGATATTAAGAGATTAAATTTTTAATAAGAAAAATAGAAAGCATCATGTTTGGGCGCCATAAATGTTTTATCGTGATAGGCGCTGTACTAGTATATACTTTACAACACCTAATCATAGATTCATTTAAATTAAAGACCACTATCACTTATGTCTAAAGGTAGCAAGGCAAACTGAAAAGTTATACAAAAACAAACACCACTTACCTTTGTGATGAAAAGAAAATTTGCACCGGCTATGATTTTAAAATCCAAAGACAAGCTTAGGAAAATTGCATGAGAAAATTTCAGGCGAGTTCGCTCTTTTACAAAATAATAAAATATTGTTCAACCTATACCTGTAAAATTCTGTTAATGAACACAAAAAAAAATACACAAATAAATCTCCTTTTGAACATTTAAAAATATTACTTTATTAATAAACACATAAAAAGAATGAAAACTTAAAGTTTATGAAAGAGAAACAAAAACAAAAAAAATTCTTATTATCTAAAATGGATTCAATTAACAAACTTGGAATAATTTAAATTAATTATTGGTGTCAATTGGATTTACCAAAATAAGAATTAAGAGACAGTCTAATTCCCTTTGTCCTGATTAATTTTTATTTTATCAATCCCACGATCTTAATTTATAATTAAATAAAGAAAGAAACAAAAAAAATTAAAGTTTGAAAATACATTTTTAAATTCAAAAATTTTGGGCTTGTTTGTTGTGATGGTGAACACACATTTTGAAAGTGATCTTTCCAGTGACAATTGTATTGTAAATAATTACCATTATTAAGTATTGGACATGTTTTCTCCAAAACGTGAGTACATCAAATCAGTGATTTCCAATAAATTACCATTATATTCTGTTTTAAAATTCCTTCAAAATGAAAATCAAGAAGAAAGTCGCCAGATGTTCGACCTGCTTCATATTCTTTCAAAAACAAACGCCAAACATCCTCTTTCCACTAACAAAATCTGGTAAATTACTAAAAAAAATTGAACATCTAACCTAACAAGATTTACCTACATAACCAAATTATTGTGAAAAAATTATATTAAATGTTTATACAAATTACATAATCGGAAAGAGGATAGTTTTTTCCTCTATTTTGGTATATTACATGTCTAACAAAAAGCAAATTTAACTCCATGATTCAATGGCAACCACCTTGAATTTATTGACAAACATGATTTTACAAAATTACAGATAATAACATTTTCACACCTTATTACTTCCTTTTTTGTATTATTAAATGAATCCTAACATCCTATTACACAATATTTACATCAATTTTGGCACCAAAACTGTAAATATTAACTAGATTTTACCATTTTAACAGATCAGGTTCAAATGATACAAATTTTAGGCTTCAACAAGCTAAACCTCTATATAGAGCTGCCCACTTGAAAATTCTATTGCTAAAGGTGCACTAGAACCTAATTAAGAATATTGCAGCAAAACATTTTGGCTGCAAGTGCATAGATTAACGGAAATTATACATTTATCATGAAATTTGATGAATCGTTAAACCAGCATGGGATTTACTTGAAATTCAATAACAAAAACTGTGAGTATTGTGGTGATTGCTTGCATACATCCTTCCAGGTATGCCTTTTATAATTTACAGGTGAGACTACACCTTACAATGGCATCAATTATGAAAAACTAAGTCCAACGACCTAACAATATGCAAATCTAACTTGTCAAAATAATTTTTCAGTTTTAAGTGGAAAATCCATTTAAGATCTACTTATTATTATCAAGTGATGTAGAGTGTATCCTGTACTTATTAAGTAACAAATTAATTTATTTAATTAAGATTTGTTAAATTTGAGTCCAAACCCCTAAATATATAGGCAACCCAAATGACATATTCAACTATAAGAGCTGGAATCACAGCAATACGTGGAACGTTACAAGATTGAGCTTTTTTATAATTTAATTCTTTCACCTTAATTGAATGCCTTATTATATATAAAAGTTTCGCGTCCCGAATTATTTTTCCCGGGACTTGAGACATCAAAAAATTGAGCCATTTTTGGGACTTGTGTTCTAGGGGTCACATACACTAATTAACACCCAAGCATTTACAATTGAATTAGAAGTTCTTATGTGTAATAGTTTTAAATTATGGATAATGTCTCATTTTTGCTAAAACGTATTTTGATCCTGATTATTAAAAATGAGAATTAACTTATGTTCATCTAAGATCTAAACACTTTTGAGATATAATAAAAAATGTGTATGATGCCGTAATAGTTATTAGGTACACTTACCTGATGGTGTTTATGATTTAACAAGAGTATATTATGATGTATATATCTTACATATAATGAATTATTCTTATATTTATTTTAGGGGTACGTAACTCTACAACCACTTACTTGAACACCCTAAGAAATAATGACTAATTTTTAAGAAATTTCTCAAATATAAAATATGCAGCTTAGGGTGGTTCTTATTTGGGTCATGTTAGAATTTCTGTTTTGCCGGGTGCCCATTTGAGTCCAAAAAATTCCAACATGACCCAAATAAGAACCACCCTAATTGCAACTAGTGTTTTAAAATAAACAGATGTAGTTGTACATACCATAAATTAAGGGCAGGTTTGTCCAGATAGTTTCTATGGTTTATTGCAAGTTATTAACAATCACAATTTAACAGTTTATCTTGCTACAAAGAGAATTTTCAAAATAGTAAACCAGGATTTTTGTAATTCAAGTCTTTTTTTAGTTAGAAGTGTATATAGAATTTTGAAGTAATTACAATAAAATACGTACTATGCAATAATTAAAACCTTTAAGCATTGAAAGCAATGACGAAATACGCCTGTTTGTGACAAAAAATATTTTAATTTAGGAGTTAAGTCCTCATTTTTTAAATAATATCTTCTAATCAGTAAACAATTAGGCTGCAATTGTCTAATATGTTATAGAGAATATCAAGATAAAGCGTTGTGTGTCATTATCTTAACTTTGCTATTTTTCGAGATTAGCATTAATGACGACGATATACGTAACCCACGCGATTGGATCAATTTGAGTCAACTTGTCTTGTGTACAGACTTCAATATAATGGACTGCAAAATTGTTAAACCTTTTGAAATCCAGTTATTAAAAGTTACAAGGTCATAAATACAAATTTTATTTGCTTCAAAACTCGTACATTTTTTTATGTTTTTGGTCAACATGATTATTTTTAATTTTTAAAAACAAACGAATATGTCTTGCCAAGTTGTCATAGATCAATTTAAACATTATATCATTTCGCCACCTTCTACTGTCTGCTCTTGTTATTACTTTATAAACAGATTTGTAATACTGTCTGAATTTTATATATTAACATTTTATTTTTAACCATAGGCGCCCGGAAGGGGGGCAAGGAGGGGCACTTACCTCCCCTGGAAGATGAACAATTTTAATTTTATTGAAAATTTTGTCGTTTATTCTAGGCTTACCCCCCCCCCTAGCATGCCGTTCATTCTACGTTCAAATGTCTGCGGGCGCCTATGTTTTTAACGTATATATTTACCATGCCTGAATCTTATAGTAAGTACTGGGATGTTATGAAATCAGCATATTTTAATTTTCACTAATAATAATAATAACTTTTAAGATTTCCGATAATGCGGAAAATAGAGAAATAATAGGAATCTCTTTTTATAAGTACTCGTGCAAATAAAGACAATTAGAGACATGCAAAGTAGTTAGTTTATTTTGTTTGAAAGCTATGCATGTAATATAGCTCTTAAATTTAATAAAACAGGACTGTATTACAGGAATTACGATTATTAGACGACATAACCTCACTTTAATATAAATATTGAAGTATATGAAAATTATATGAGTATAGTTAGTTTCTATATGTATGATAGAACATGCACAACATAGCCAGGAAAACGAGATTAGGATATCATTTCAGCTATTCTTAGAGATGTCTTCGTTTCACATAGGTGATTAGTTGTTAAAAAGGGTTTTTGTTTATCCGTAAGGTAACACAGTTTCAGGTTTTGGTTTTACTGAAAATAAACAATATAAATCACACTTAAATTCTATAATGCCAGAATCAATACACTTATCTTTATATCTGGTAAAATTTTGATGTTTCTGTTTAGAAATGTCGATCCAAAGTCATTTTGGAAATTTATGTAATATTTTATGTTTTTGTCCATTGTTTTAATTCAGTTACCTTTCTTCATAGATTAAGATGTTATAAAATCATTAGATGCTGAAGCATCATTTTTCTTCACGTCCTATTTATGATTTTAGTTTTCTTTTAGTATTCAATTGTAAATTTATGTTAGGAAGTTGCTATGTGTTGTAAAGCAACTATCCCATGTTGTGACATAGCTGAAATTTATGTAATTAGGGTATAATTAAGTTATCAATGATGTTTGACAGCTGGAATCTTTTTTGATTTTCAAAGTTAGGAAATATTGTGGACCATAAGTGTATAATATGGATTTGTTCGACTTTTTACGAACTACATTTCTATGTAATTAGATTTACATCACATGTTCGATTTATATGACGTCATGAACAATTGAAGTGGCAAAAATTTGATGTTTTTTTCGATTGTTTTAACGAAACTATAAAAGGAGTTATAAGAAAAAACAACTCCAGTCAGCAGAAATATAAGGGCGGAATCTATGCCTCTCTGACTGCGAATTTACCAAACAAAAGTTGGGTTTGTAACCCCATGTTAATGTAAACAAAGAAACTTAAAATGTTACAAGATTTATACCTGTGTATACATTACTGAACTTAAGAAGAATCATTATCACTTTATTATGCAATTGTAAGGAATTTTAATGGATTAAAATGTGGAATTAACTTATTTTATTTAAAACCAAGATTTTTTTATCAACTGATAATTTTTCGATGCACAAATGAAGTGACAGCTGATAGAATTCAAGGTGGTGTTGTGTTTACTAGATTTCTTACTTCACCAGCGGGAAATAAGTGATGTGTTTGTCGTATTGGGATTATATTTTATTAAAAAGTAAAAGTGAACATTTATATTTTTCTGATCAGAAATAAAAATAAAGTAATGAAAAGAGCTCATTAGAGATATTTGTAATAAATTGAATTTAGTTATTAGAGGTTTGCTGAAATGCACAACGTTGACAATCTCACTAAATTAATTAATTAAATCTCATTGGAGTTTTGGTTTAATTTTGATTTTATGTGTTCCATTTTATTTAATTTTTCTTCATGTGTTGAATAAATAAAAACACCTGTGTTAATAATTTATTTATTGTATGTCATAAAGTTATTTAACCATTCTACATCAAAGATTATTATTATTAAAATATTTCTCGTCCAGCTGCAGAACTCCAGATGTGTTTCTGAAGCTTTTACAGGTATAATAATAATAATAATAATAACTACTACAACCCATAACCTAAACCAAGGCCCCAGAAGCTATAAGCTTGTGCGGGAGGGAGGGGGCGATTATTATTATTATGTAGGCCCAATGTGTGGCTATTAAGATTGGTAAGATTATTATTTGGCGCTTTATGTTGGTTTCATGCTCAAACAAATTTAAGAAAATTGAGTTATCCTACTGGGTAAATAAAGAATTATTGGGATGTTTAATTCATTTCATTTTAGCTAGTCGAACTTTAAGAAATATTAAAATATATATATTTTTTAAATTCAATAACATCTCAGTATTGTTGCCGCAGCATGGGGCAAATATAAAAGTATTTTATATATATTTAATTTAAATCTTATAACACTGCAGTACATATTATGGCTGAAAAGAGTGAAATGACATGAAGATTATCTTTCCAGTCCTAGAGATTTTTTATAATATTTTAGGACAGTTAAAAATTTATTCATTGCCATTCTTATTAGTACTTTTTTAAATTTTAAGAAATTTTCAAAGAATAAAAAAGTTTTACCTGATTTCTTTGATTCATGCTCAGTCTAATGTTTGCTTCACAGCACTGCGAGTAGTGAGATAATACACAGCATCTCTACAAGTTGTAATGCTCGTAGGTCTTGCAGTGTAATATTTTAAAAACTATCGGATTTTATTATGAGTTTATTCTCCTTTCCTTTCTTCATAAAAATTCGCGGCCGTTCTAGGACATCACATCTCTTAATAACACAGGTACTCTTAATAACACTCGCACAGGTACTGAAAAACTAGTTAAAAACAACAAAAAAAATATCAGAACTTTTAAATTTCTTAAAAAAAAATAAAAAAAGATTGAGGATCTGGTATTGGGAATTGCATTTGTCATCAAAACTTGATTTTAATTTCCATTATTTATATTTTAAAAAATAAACAATTCTTATAAACTATTTCGAAGGATTCTTTTTACAACTGTGAGAAAGCATATGACGTTGAAGGTTACATTTTTGTATACATTTATAATCACATAAGTTACAATGAAAAGGTTTTTCATCACTGTGAGTAAGTACGTGCTTTTCCAGATTGTGCTTGTGAAGACTTTTAAAACCACATACAGCACACTTGAAAGGTTTCTCTCCACTGTGAACAAGAGCATGTTTGTTTAGATCAGCTTTCCGTGAACACTTGTATTCGCATGATTTACACTCAAATCGCTTTTCACCACCGTGAATCAGCATATGCTGATGCAGACTGCTTCTTTGTCTACAGCTGTGATCACATAATTTACATTTAAATGGTTTTTCGCCACTATGAGTAAAAACATGCTTATTCAAATCACTTTTTCGGGAACACTTATAATTGCATATGTTACAATCAAATAGTTTCTCGCCACTGTGTATCAACATGTGTTGTCGTAGATTGCCTTTCCGTAAACAATTATAGTCACATAATGAACATTGAAATGGTTTTTCATCATTCAGAATTGACGTGGGTTGTACATTACTTTTATGTGAAGACTTTTCGTTACATTTTAAGTGATCTATTTCATCCTTAAATACCTTAATATCGACGACTTCAGTTTTGATGATATCAGAACAGCTTTCATAATCTATAAAATGAACGTGATCACTTGTTATCAACGATATAAATATTTGTTTTTACTTAATGATGGATCCTTTTCCATTTTTATATGATTACAAAAGGGGAACGAATGTTCTATGCATAATTTTAAATTATTAGTTTAGAGGTTACAATTAAAATACAGCGTGCTTTGTAATCAGTGCCGTAACAAGCGTGAGGAATTCGACCAGGCGTTCAAATTTTGAGCATTTCATTACATTTAAACACAAAATAAGTAAATTATTCTTTACTTTCGAATCGGGAAATCAATATACTAGAACATAAACTGAGACTATTTTAAGTTAATTCAGTAAACCGATGTACATAAGAACAAGTAAGTTCGATGTGCCATTAGCATGAAACTTGGAAATCGGAAATGGTCGAGACTGACGAGAAGGGGCGTTTCAATTTTAGCCTAGACGCTGCCAAATTAGATGCAACGGTAAACTAGGTACACGGTTAACGGTCATTCATTCTTTTGCTCTTGATGATAATATGTTGATAAGGATATAGATAGTAACCAGATATCTATGAAGAATTTTAAGACATCTATTTTCAAAAATGGTCTGGTAATTTCTTGCATGGAAATGAATGAATGCAAAGGCTTACGTAAAAATACATCCTTTTCATATTTAACATATTGTAACGTTCTTTCTAAAAATAATAACACAAGTGCTGTTTAAATCGTCTATTCACAAACAAATATTTATTTCTATACACTAATTAATACACTATAAATTAACGCTATGATTATAAACCATTAAAAACTATTATTTACAGACTATGAATTACAACATTTATATTCACTATTTATTTTGTAATACACAGTTAATGACTTGCTGTTGACTGCTCCTTTTCTCCGCGACGTCGACTTTATACCATCCTATAAACGTTCCAGAAATCGCCCGAACATACCATGTATTTCTAGAATACACCAGAATAAACCGCGTCTGGTTTACATGCTTGTGCGATGCGTCATTCTCTCGAAGGCGGCAGAACACACCACCTGTCGCTCGAAAAGAGGTTCGTTCCTTTTCTCTCTTGTTACAATATGTTTGCCATGAACACCTGTTGTTAGTTAATTGAGTTTCCTTCATTTTACAGGTTTTACTGTTGTTTACCAATAAGTGTGATTAGCATTGTATAGATGTCGCTACGGTTATTTGTTGCAATTAATGTGAGGATATAATTTGCGGCATGTAGAATTTACGTAATTTTCGTATAATCTCGCTTCTTGGATATATAAATAAGAGTTATAGACACACACTAAACTGTATGCTATACCATACAAATCATCGACTGTTGAACTAACTATAAACTAAAGAACATAAATTGTTTACCTTAAATTACAACGATGGTGTTGAGTTGTATGTAGTAGATACAAAATTGTCAAATTTTAAATAAGTCTTTAAAAACGGATTATATTTTTTGCATATTACCTTTTGCATTTTAAAATTATTTATAGAGCTAATTTATGCGTCTTTTACAAGAAAGATGGCAGAAAACACCTATAGCAGTCAACGATACATTTCTAGATGAGTCACAACTAAAATATGTTGTATTGCAAAGCAAGCTACAGCCTCCTCAGGAGATTTTAGAAATATTCTTTCATTTCCAAGCTAGATTTATATAAAACAATCAGTTTTAATATTAATCCTGAAAATGTGAATTATATATTTGTTCGGAAAATTTTGTTTTGGTCAATAGTATAATATATTGTCATGATTTTTGACATGTTTTGGAATTTATGCTACCCATTTATAAACATGTTTGTTGGGTTGCGTAATCTCTAGAGGAATAATATTTAATTAATTTTATTTTCATGAATCCAAAGAAAAATGTTTTAATTTAATAAAGAAACACTCTAGAACGCACTAGGTAGAAAAAAGTTAAATTTTAAAATTGAATTTTCTGATTATATAGTGATAAAATTTCATTGGTTAGCTAACGATATGCTATCGTTATTTAATTTTGTACACAAATATGCATTTAAAGCCATTTCAAGGCTTGTTTTGACCTAAAAAAGACAAAGTGCATGGTTGTGAAGATGTATGCAAGTATTTATAACCTTGCCTGTAGGTTTATTTTATAAAGAAATTCTTACAAGTTAACGATTTGATGAAATATTTCATTGAATTGTTGTCAAGCAGTTTCTTGAGCACAACTGAGAAATAAAAGTAAATGTTGTGATTGCTTTTTATAGATCATGCTTTGGTTTGAAAATACAAATTTCCGTGCTTTACCATGATAATCTGAAATTATGTAATTTAATTGTTATTTTATAGTTTTGATATCTAAAAATATATGAGTAATGTTCAATAGGATGTAGGTAGGCAGTTCTAAATAATTAATTTAATTTTTAATTATTAAATAAACGCATTTTAAAAATCATTTTCTTGACAAGTTCTATCCATCTTATAATTTTGTCGTAGTACAAGTATTTTATATCATTAAAAATAGATTTTTTTCTATCTATCTATAGAATTTGTTTAAACAATTATTAATAATTATAAAAAATTATGTGGTTATGTAGTATTTAGTTCCAAATTATCTTTTATTTTCCACCAAAAATCTCACTAAAATATTCGTTTGTTTTCAAAAGGATATAAAAACGGCAAGCAATTTGATGACAAACTCTCTGTAAATTTAGATCTTTCAAGCAGTGCTCGTATGCCCAGAGCAAAATTTTAAAGGTTATGTTGTGAATTAAAAAAATGCAAACAATTCCAAACGTCAAAATGTTAAGTTATATTTTGGTGAAACGTCAACGTGGTTAATAATTTGTTAAAGTTCTTTGAATTTAACTAGTTTGTTTTAATAATATTTACTTTTAAATGAAATAATATTAAGTGCTGTGAATTTCTATCAGTGGAATAATTTTTCTTTTTCGTAAAGAAAATTTCTATGGGTTTGAGAATATCAAACTTCTTTGTAAATTGGATTATGGAAGGGAATTTAGCAATTTAATTATTGAATGGACTTACCTTATCTCAAGAAAACAGCTGGTCTTCAATAATTATTATTATAATACCATTTAACTTAGACATTTATATGAAGAGAGGTGAATTTTTGTATTTCAACCATTTCAGTTATAAACCATATGGAAGAAAGAGGATTTCTGTTTTGTTACTACATCTGTTGGTAATTGAAAAGACGCCAATACATTGATATTATTTAAATATTTAAGGTATTTAATTAGTTTAATTTTAGTGTTTAAGATAATAAAAATGATAGAGATATTACCCCTGAAGATAAAAGCATTATGATATCTTAGCATTGGTCTTTGTTTGTTCATTTGTTGTGTTAAATAAATTTTGGTATTTTAATTTTAAAAAATTTATGGTTTATTTTTTTTGTTTTGTGTGTAGTTTAATTATTTTTCATAGATCCATATTTATTTATTGTCCTATTAAAGCGACCCGCCTGTTGAGTCTCGCTTGTGGTACGATTCAAGCTTCACAACAATTATTTTAGCCGGAGCATTTTTCTATTATGTTAAAGGTAAGGTGGTTTATGTATATATCTACACTGTGCTTTGTTTTATATTTTGTTTGTACTCTTAATTTAAATCAATTTTAACCAATTATCAATATCAATCATCATCATAACCGGGGTGGTTTCGCTCCCCAAACCCGGGTTGTATAAATCGTAATAATATGTAATAATTCTTGACGTGTTAACTGCACCTAATTAGATTTATATAATTGTCATCTTCATAATTTAATTTACTAAACCTCTTTTTATGACACTCTAACAGCACCTAGCTTCAAAAAATGAAATTATCCTATAGAGACTCACATCCGTGACCTAAACTATTACTGTTGAAATATAATATGAATACAAAGATTAGTAAAAGTTTCACAAGTTTTATTAATATCTTAACCTGACAATATTGTTTCGACACTTTGTGTCATTATCAAAGGTAGATAAGATTGATAAACAAACAAGTTGCTAAGGATAAATACATACAGAAAATCATCCACACTTTGGTAATCCTTTCGAAAGATGTTTACACACAAAAGGTTAATGATTTTATTAATAAAGAAAATTTAGATGTTTTAAACAAAGATCCTACCACAAAATTTCAAAAAGAAATAAAACAAGCTTTAGAAAACTGCAATATCTGCTTTAACGAATTAGAAAAACAACAAATCATACATAAAAACCCACAACCACCAAAACTATATGGACTGATTAAAACATATAAACACAACATGCCTATACGACCAGTAGTATCATATATCAACGCACATAATCACACCTTGTCCAAGAAACTCAACCATATTATTAACATCATAGGATACAAATCGAAATACTCTGTCAAAAATTCATTAAAATCAGTAGAAAAACTACAGAACATACATCTTCCAGCACATTCAAAACTTGTAAGCTTTGACATTTGTAACATGTTTTCAAAGATTCCACCACAAGACTGTATTCCTTTGTTAGATAATTTTCTAGTTAATAGTAATGTAGAATTAGTAAAAAGATTAGAGTTAATTCAATTATTTGATCTTTGTATCAGTCAAGATTATTTCACTTTTAATAATATAATTTATTTACAGTAAGATGGTTTACCTATGGGTAATTCTCTGAGTCCTCTATTAGCTAACATATTTATGGATAATTTGGAAGATCGAATATTTGAATTAGATCTTTCTAAACACATTATTTTTTGGTTTCGTTACGTTGATGACATTTTAGCTTGTTTTGACAGTTCTTTTGAGGTTATCAATGAGTTTTTAATTCTTATTAACAGTCTTCACACAAACATCACGTTTACACTAGAAACAGAACAAAATAGAGCTATTGATTTT
Organism: Agrypnus murinus; assembly: GCA_929113105.1. Classification (NCBI taxonomy): domain Eukaryota; kingdom Metazoa; phylum Arthropoda; class Insecta; order Coleoptera; family Elateridae; genus Agrypnus; species Agrypnus murinus. The sequence continues at coordinate 10,931,012 of OV816027.1, forward strand.
TTGGATTTAACTATTACAATTAATACAAACAATGAATTTGATTTTTCCATATACAGACAACCCACAAGCACAGACGTCACTATACCTAACGATTCATGTCATCATAAAATGCATAAACTAGCGGCTTATAGATCTTTAGTACACCGAGCTTTAACTACTCCAATGAAACGATCACATTTTGATAAAGAAATTTCAATCATCAAACAATTAGCATATGCAAACCATTATAACCATAACATGATTGACACTTTAATTCAACAAAAAGATTATAGGTTAGCTATCAAAAGAATATTTCCAATTGACACTCAAATACAAGACACAAACTACATATCAATACCATACTTTGACAAGATATCAGAACAAATTGCAACTATACTAAGAAAAACCACCAGTTACAAAATAACCTATAAAACTAACACAAACACCTTTTCAATTTTATTCAATGCTAAAGACAAAACACAAGATATCATGAAATCCGGCATTTACCGTTTGAATTGTTCTTTTTGTAACTCGGTTTATATTGGGCAAACACTTAGAAATTTCGACTTAAGATACAAAGAACACGTACGCTCTTATAGACTTAAACATCCAGAAAAATCGAATTATGCCAAACACATTTTGTAACAGAACCACCCAATGACACCTCAAAACAACATTAAATTCTTACATTTTTACAACAACAAACACAAATTAGACAATTTAGAAGCTTTTGAAATATACAGACATAAACGCACAGTACCTTTAATGAATGAACAAACTGAGCTTAGTAATTCTCCTTTATTAGAAGTGTTAGATATTTAGTTTTTGTTATGTATTGTATCTAGTTACCTATTTTCTGTATGTATTTATCCTTAGCAACGTGTTTGTTTATCAATCTTATCTACCTTTGATAATGACACAAAGTGTCGAAACAATATTGTCAGGTTAAGATATTAATAAAACTTGTGAAACTTTAACTAATCTTAGTATTTATATTATATTTCATGATTATGGAGTTCCACAAAGTAAGGCTGGAGACAGTAAACGCTAAACTATTACTATATAACACACTTTAATTGTTCATATTTATAAAATCTAGCATAGACCCCACCGCGAATATTAACGGTCATGTCGAGTACTACCAGCCTTAAATAAATAACTACGAAATAGTAGCCGCTCAAACGTGTTCCAATCCTGAGATCTCTTTTAGTACTTTGGTACCGGTAGAACAAGAAAATAAAAATAACAAAATCGATTGCCGACTTATATATTAAATCACATATCATAAATAAAAAATAATAAAAAATATTTATAGATTCATACAAATTAGAACTCTGTTGTAAAAAGAAGCTTAGCCGCATTTGATCTTACCAGAAGTTCCATTTTCTCGTAGGCTTACTAGGTTTTTGAAATTTATCCACTTCTTGCATTGTCATGACTCTATTATATAGAGCTTGTAACCTAGTCTCGATCATATTCTGCACTATATGCAATTCATGATGATGTCCACGATGGCCTAGTCTGTCGCTAGATTTTATATAGAATTTTCTTGTCATGGTCGATATAATTAAGGGCCGTCTTTGACTATGCTCAGTATGAGTTATAAGGTCTATAATGTCATCAGTATGTCCTTCAAGATGAAGATGTTTACATAGTTGTCGAATGAATATATTCCTATTTTTCGAGCCTAAAAAGTAATAGATAAATAAATAGCTCTACGGCAAGTAATGTGTAAGATTAGCACAACCTATGATTGGTTTGTGAATTATAAGTAGGTCAGCTTCAGCTGGAACGTCGTATGCATTTTTAGGTGGTTTCTCGTAGACCTCGATATCTTCCTCAGATATCGCTCCTAGCCTTATTGGGTAAATGTCCTTCAGCACAGGTAGTTTTGGTTTTTGGTATGACTATAATTTTAACTTATTAATTGTTTTCATATACCCTTATATGATGGGAAGCGATTAAGTGATTTTATTGAACGCAAGCGAAAACTAGTAGAAATTATCTGTATTTAAGAGATAAAATATTGCATGAAAGGACCTTCCAGTAGAACCATTTTACCTACCTATATGTTTGAAAAACTTACAAATCTAAGTTGACAACCTCTAATAGATATTTGAAACAAGGATTATTAATAAGTTATATCATGTGAGGGTCATGTGGAAGGTGGAAACCTTATCAGGAACTAGGAAAATGGTTTATTATTACATTTATAATTTTTAATCATCCAATCAATTTATAAATGTATTACAACAATTACCTTTCCTTGCAGCTGAGTAGGGAAAAAATGAGAGTTCTGGAACCACCCCCCACTCCTGACCTTGACCTTGAACCTATCTCGCTCTAACACATGGTGACCTTGAATCTATCTCTGTCACCTAGACGTGGCAACACCGCATTCTCAAGGTCAGCAAATGATGACCTTGAATCTATCTCTGTCACCTAGACGTGGCAACACCGCATTCTCAAGGTCAGCAAAATGGTGACCTTGAACCTATCTCTCTCTAACACATGGTGACCTTGAACTGATCTCTCTGGTGACCTTGAATCTATCTCTCTAAACGTGGCAACACCGCATTTGACCTTGAGCCTATCTCTAACACTAAATAATGTATCAAACATAAAATTTATTGACCTCATCAAAGTTAGAAATGATTACGACAGTTTTAACAAATTTTAATATATAGGTTTAATATATCCAAAGAGGAAAATAATTAAATGAAAAATAAATTCTTAACCACATTAAAATTATGTGTAATTTAATGCAATTATAGGTTATATTTTGCATTTGATAATTGCATTGTTTATAATCAATATACTTATAAGTGTTATATTATATATTAATTTCCATTTTCAATCGCATAATAATGCTCCCATGTAAACATAGTTGTCTACCCGAGATCAGAGATGTGGTCCCAGAACCGGCTATTTACCCTCTCTCGCAACCATTTATACAGAGGAACATATGGGATAATATATTATCGGCTTTCTACATTCGATTTGTACAGTTTAGAATTATTTAAAATATAATGTTTATATAAATTAAAATGTAATACAATTGAAATACCCAAGAGATAAAATATTAAAACTTTATAATTACGTAATTATCAAGCCCAACCAACTGGGTGCTGAATGGGTAGTTAAGTGACAATTTCGTGTAGTCGAATGTATAGGTATAAAATTACGGCGAGTCCAGGTTTTTAAACTGTAATAACTAGAAACAGTAAATCAACTGTTCAACAATTCTTTATAATCATAGAATAAATTACGCAAAAAATTAAAGCATTTAAGGTTTAATAGTTTCCCTATCTATAATTTAAATTATAATTTTTCCACCTCCTCAGCCCAGAAATACTTTACGATGTATAAATTTCAAAATTTAAATCAATTTCGAGAAGAAACATTTCTGTCTACGGAATTAAAAAGGTTTGTTAAAAAAACAGGTCGCTACATTTTGTTTTAACAAAGATGCAATAATTTAAAATTCGTAAATTGGCGTCATCGCGTCGGCGGCTAATGTAAAACGATATATAAAACAATAAGTTGCATTATCAACCGGTCTGGGCCGTATTGTTTGCATATACGAAATGCATACCAGGTAAGTTCAGTAAGATTTAAAATCTTATTTAAAAATTTAATTCAATAATTGTAATAAATTATCCGTCTTTGTTTAAATATTGCTTTACAGTAAGCATACAGTCGTGCACAGAAATTAGTTAAATATGGTTAAAAAAATACATAACTCAACGGAACTAAAAAGGTTATTTAAAATATAATTATAAAAAAGTAAATTGGCGTCGTCGTCTCGTCGACTAGGGAATTTAAAACAAAGAATAAAATGCATTATCAGCCGGTCTGGACTGTATCGTTTACACATGCGAAATACAAAGTAAGTTTTAAAAATTAATCCACTAAATAATTTATCTTTTTCTAAATATTGCTATCGGAATAATCGGAATAAGCATTCCGTACTTCAGTTTACATAATCGTAAGTACGCATAACAAAGTATAGGTAATTTTATACCTATACATTCGACTACACGAAATTGTGCACTTAACTACCCATTCAGCACCCAGTTGGTTGGACTTGGTAATTATTAATAATATTAATGAAATATCTAACAAATATTTAATGCATCTTTTTTCAATTCTTTCCTTATGACTAACATACATAATGTTGAGAATTTGTACAGATAGGGTGAATGCGTGCAAATCAGGATTGCAAGCAAATTTGATATTAGTGTATAAAAAGTTATTCAAATTTGATCCAATAATTGAATAATAAACCAAGTAGCTTATGCGTATGTATGAAGGTCAACCTGTTTACATTCGAATTCTTTACATAGCAAAAACTGCAAAACGAGGCATAAAAGAATATATGCACGGCGGGAATCGAAAGTTAATATTAAGACTGTGGAAACGAGTTCATTTTTATACACAGAAAAATTTTGCTTTTAAATAAAAATTGCAGGTAACATCAAAATTCTTTCCTTTCAAAAATGCCCCAACAAAAATATTTGTTTCAATTTAAAAGTTGAAGCAATGAATCATCAAAACCAGATTGAAAGTTGTCAGAACGGGTTTGCTTTAAATTAACATTAGGTTTCTTTTGTTTACTAACAACATAAACTCCTTTATATATAGGATGTTTCGCTTTTCTTTTTGTTTTGATACTATTCAATTTAATTTTGCGTCTTGCCAAGCTTTTTGTAAACGATACTTGAGTTCAACCACTTGAATGTGTGTAGTAGATGTTTTATGTAAAATAAACTTATTTATCCCACTGTCTAATTGTCAGTACAGTTTAGAATTATCTATGTCAATCGTTTATTAATTATTTGTTTCGAACTTTTAATTCAATGCAGTATGCATTTAAATACAAAACTTATTTCAGAGGTTGATTTAAATAGTTTTATTGTTAATTTAAAATTGGTATGCAGTGCTTTTTATATGAATGTTAGGTTTTGTTTTAAGTATTGCTATTTTTAGTTTTAATATTTTTTAATAACTAACCAAGTAATAATAGTTAACCAAGTAGTTTATTCTTATGTTCTGAAGTATGAAGGTCAACCTGTTTACATTCGATTTGTACAGATGAATCAAATAGGGTGAATCCATCAGTTAATGACCCAATCAGGATTGCAAGCAAATTTGATATTAGTGAATTCAAATTTGATCCATCTGTCTAGTTGTCAGTACAGTTTAGAAAGAATTATTTATGTCAATCGTTTATTAATTATTATTTTTTATTTAAGTGAAGTCACAAAACCCTAATGAATGATCAGTGAATTCTAGTTAATGACCAAAAACCAGTGAATGACCAGATAACTTTTATTTCAAAAAATGTTTACATAACTTGTTAACATCAAAGCAACTTAGACTACAAATAATCTTTATTTGAGAAACAGCATAAGAGTTGCCCCTACTGCAGGCTAACTGTGGATGTTCGATTTTCTGTAAAATATTTATATGATTGTACCAGATTTGGTCAACCTTTTCAGACCATTTCCCATATTGAGGACCACTTTTGTGCATTACCCTAACTTCATATTCAGTGCCCTTTTTGGTAATAATCACACCTGGAAAGTAATCCATTTCATATTTTAATATTACAAAATTTGCAACTGAGAAAGTGGTTCTTGATTTTAATTTGCTCCTAGTCTCATTTTCCATCCCTGTTTCAGATTTGCTGGATGAAATCAATTAATTCTTTTCACTGTTTAAGATTGTCTGGCATTTTTCGTCATTGCTGTCATATGATTTGCCCGAGGCTGAAAGTATCTGAAGACAAGTCTGAGACAGATATTTTCTTTTTCTTGGTGTTTGAAATTTTTTTTCTGTAAAACTTTCTGCCTTTTAATAGCTCTATTAATAGCTTATTAAGTTTCTTGGTTTAACACTATATTATATAAATAAAATTATGTAATAATATATCTACGAAAATATAATAAATACATTAATCAATATGCAGTCATTTACTAGATTTAATAATAAATCCAGTAAATGACCGCTTTTATTTAAATTGTGACACAGACATTAAAACCCGGTCAAATATTGGTTCATAAAATCATAACCATTCGTACATTTGAAATATTACTAACAAACCCACCTCGTGTTGTTACATAAATATTATTTAAGATTTTTCAAATTTTGCCGCTAAACCAGTGAATGAGACCACTTCGGTCAATTACTGGGTTTAATGTAATTTATTGAACCAATATATGACCATGCATTATTAAAAAGTTAAACTTATTAATTATGCCTCTTTTTGCGTAGAAATAATAATTGTAGACTCCTTATAAACCATTAAAACTATAATTCACTATACTTCAAACAAAGTGTTACCATTCTATGACACTACATCACAGAACACAATGTACTTACCTTATTAGTTTGTTAGATATACAGAACAACACGCTGTACTTGCAACTTCATTCGTCATTTGTAAAAACTGGAACGAAATTGTGATGTTGTCGCTTTTAGCACAAAGTTACTAAATGTTAGAAAAACCGCTAATATAATTATGGTTAGCTTTATTAAAAATTTGACGACTTCTGTAGTGTAGACGTGAAATAAAAAATATACGTTTTTCTCAATATGTTATTTTATTTATAGTATATAAGATACAAAAGCCAGCTTATAATATGCATTACAATCAAACCTTACTAAAGCGATCAATATAAATTTTATGTCTATGTTCTATATCTAAAATTCTATTTACACTACACTACACCACATTTCTCGATACGTCTTTGAAACCGACACCGAACTACAACACTTTCCATCCACAATGATATTCGTGCTTGTCCGTAGGCGTAATTCCACGTAAATAAATAATGTATTTTATTATTCTCCTCCTTGATCGTAACACGTTTCTTTCGGTTACTCATTTTTTGTTGTCTACAAACTCTTCTATTGTAGACGTAAATGATTCCAAACCTTCCTTATTTAATTTATCCAACAAGCAATCTATACATATATTTCCTTTTAAATACGATTCACACAAGTCTACCCCTTTCTGAAACTTTAGAACTCTTTCTTTACACTCTGCATCGGTATAATATTTCCCTAGGCCATAGACTGCTTCGTGATCGGCATCAAAGCGTAGATCGCGTAACTCTTCCTGCACTCTCTGTACTGCACTTTTAATATCAATAGCCTTAGGCCACGATTGTGAGCTATAACACATCCACATCTTTATACAAGAACGTTTTGCAAGTCGATGTCACACTGAATTCTTTCCGGATACAATGCCACCAGTTCTAAAGCACACACAACGTTCTCGGACGGTGGTAAAGCAGATAACACTTGTTTAACGTTTTCGGTGGAATCCCCGCTTAATACACTCGATCCTTTTAATAAAATTGAACAAAATTTTACAAAATTTTTTAAACGAATTTCTAGCAGAGGAAGTAGTTCTAGAAGCTGAATGATGCTTTCAAATGTTTGGATCTAGCTGAGTGGTGCGGCTTGAAGTTATAGATATATCTATGCCCCCACTCCTTTCGGTGTAAATACAATCTCGTTGACCTTGCCTTGTTTCGTCTGTTCTCAACAACGTCTGCTTGAAATTAAAATAGCATTAAAATTTTTCTTTTTAAATCTTAGGTTCGCTTTTTGATTTTTCTATGTATGTGTAGGAGTTCATTCTTAAATGAAACAATATAATGTGACATATTTGCATGGTTTATTTAACTCACTACATTTTACAATACCTATAGGATTGTTTACACATTATGATTGACTTTGATGTATTAGAGGATTACATATTTCAAATTTTACAACCTTGTATTTACAGAGCACATTTATCTTTTATTTAAGGAATATATCGTTAAGTCCCGGCGTAATTTTCACGTTTCTAATCAATGTATGGATGCGCTGGATGTTTCAGCACCTTGATTCATTGTTCTTTACGCGGATAAACATCACAACACTTTAACTCTCCATTGTTAAGATGGTGATACGACACAAATGTTCCGTTCGAAACTTGCCCGCATTATACTTGTCTATACATGTCATGATGGGACTTTTTATATTTGTATCGTACCATTCGTTTAACGGCTCTTCCAACTGTTTCGGCGATGTCGCACCTTTTCCATCCAACCATATGCTTTCCCCATTTAAGTCCATTGAATATGCAAACGTCACTAGCGCAAACACCAGATAACCAGCTTCAAGAACACGCTTCTCTTTGACGCGTTTAATGAATGCCTCTTTGTGGTGGTCTAAAGTTTTCTCGACGTTTCTACCGTATAGTTCTTCGTCTCTCATTTCATCGTCGTCGTCCTCAAAATCGAATGTTACTAAAACGGTTGCCTCTACCACGTTCATGATGCTGTACTACTGAAGTATTCTTGCATATGCGTTTATATATACTGAGTTGACGGGTGGGGTACAAGGTCATGGTCTTTAATGGTAACGATAACGAGCGATACAATATATTCCCATGCTTACACCCACTACTGCAACTAACAGGGTGCCCAAGGTCACCACGGAAGCATAACACGTTTCAATGCTGACTTTACATTGTTATACCGGACTATTCCCGATGGTTTGCCACTCACTGTCCTTAGTATGTGTTGGGTACACGAATTTGACCCTGAATCGTACTTCTTGCGTTCTATTGCCGACCTCGTGTTTAAACATTCCCATTTGTTGCAACGTCACTGGTTGCATTCCATACCAAACACTCGTATTGAAGTCATAGGAAATAAAAGCTGCTGTTGTATCTGGGAGTTTTGCAACGTACACTACACCCTCGTACAAGGTTGCTAATAATATTACCGCCTTGATTGGCAACATCTTCCTTAGTGTTATATTCTATGTTGTATTTGGTTCTTGCATCTTCTTTTAACCACAAACATCTCTACCACTTTCATCGTTAATGGGTGCTAACACGTTTGCAAACACGCAATGTGGTGACCATTTCAGGTGCTCTACGATTGGGCTATCCGATGGTTCCCATTTGAAAATGTTCACTCGGCAATAAAAACATTCTACTCTATCTTCACGTCCCGTGTAGACAAATCCGGCCTCAGCTAAAGATTTTGGGGTTTGTATACCCTTCCAATTACGAAATGATAACACTCGTTCTGTCAAGCACGTATTCTGCAAGCTAGCTTCTACACACATTTTGAACTTTCAATACTTGCAACCTGCTATATATACCTAGTGAAATTTCAAAAAGAAGTTAATTTAAATTTTAATTTTAATCGAAGGAAATTTGTTGTTCGAAATTAGTATTTCCAAACCATTTCTTAAATTTAATTGCTCTGATCAAACTGTTTTAAACTACCTATGTAGTAACTGTGAATTATAGATTTTCAATGCTTATATTAAATAGCTGTTTAACCATATTATTGTTTTATATGTTTATTTAGTTTTTGTTATGTATTGTATCTAGTTACCTATTTTCTGTATGTATTTATCCTTAGCAACGGGTTTGTTTATCAATCTTATCTACCTTTGATAATGACACAAAGTGTCGAAACAATATTGTCAGGTTAAGATATTAATAAAACTTGTGAAACTTTAATTAATCTTTGTATTTATATTATATTTCATGATTATGGAGTTCCACAAAGTAAGGCTGGAGACAGTAAACGATATTATTGTTTATTTTTAGCTAAATTTCAAAAATTGTAAACAAAATTATGCGTTTTCTAAAATGTTTTATTGTCTTTTATTTTTATGTTTTATTTTGTAAGTTACTACAAGTCTACGGTTAATCAACTCATGCGTTGCATTCGATGACCTAGTACTACAAATTAATCTGATGAAATTCCATCCGGAATATAAAAACAATAGGGCTCGTCCAGGATTTGAACCCGGGACCTCTCACACCATAAGCGATAATCATACCTTTAGACCAACGAGCCTGTTATATATGGAAAAATTTTGCTTCGAGAAGATTAGTATGTTTCTCATTGCATCTGAATAATATAAAATATAGAACCGATCTTGATACAGGCATTTTTAAAATTTGACATAATGTTTTAGCTAAAATTATAGGTCGCTTTGCTCTTATACACAACATTATTAACAGATTTATTTATTATACGATTTACTTCGAGTAATGCAATTACGTGAGTATCCAGTGTGAAAGTAAATATTGCGATTATGTATTATATAATTTTACAGTGTTGAGTAGAATATTTGGCAAAACAAACCTTACAAGACATTCAATCGGCTGACCGAAGAACAATTTGACAATTACTAATACATTCTTGCTGACAATGCAACGTATTTCGCAAGCTAACCCTCAAGTGGAAGATTTATACCAGAGGTATTAAGATTTCTTCGAATAATATTAAGGGGTAAAAGACATACGATGAACAGATATCGAACATACATCAGTTAACATTCTGAATATACTAAAATTATATGGGGTATATAATAAATTAAAACTTATTATTATAAATTTAAAGAGAGCGACATATTTTTCAAATTCTATTCTCTCTATAAAACAACCCGGCTATTGGAGACATAAATCACTCTAAAATATTATTATTAAAATTAAGAAATGTATTGCTTGTTATAATTTGCGCGCGGAAGGGTATTCTACCCAAAACTCTGCAGGTTCATCTCTTCTAAAATATTTAAATTAATCAATCGTTTTATGAAATCCATAGAGAATTATACAATCTTATTAAATAAGTCTAGAAACAGATTTATACCAGAACGTTTACTGAGACAGAGAGAGGTTGAGAAATAAGAAGCTTTTATAGAATGTATTTCGTTTATTTTGTCATCATATCAAAAATATCATATTACATATAAATACTATTACAATACGACTATATTCACGCTACTTTATTTTTAATTCTGTATAAAGTTGGTGGTTGTATGATCGGAAAGATTGCACATGTTTATAAATATTTACATTGTATAATACAACATTCCTATAGTCTTCCAAAGTCAGTTCTTTTTTGATAACATCCTTCTAGATACCTTTAGCTGTTTTGGTAAGCTTGCCCTCTACATCTACAGCATATGCTTTTGCCCCTGTTCCCAGAAATTCCAAGAGAATTCTACCCTAGTAAACGTAGTAAACGTAGTAAACGTAGTAGACGTAGTAAACGTAGTAGACGTAGTAAACGTAGTAAAAGTAGTAAACGTAGTAACCTTAGTAAACGTAGTATACGTAGTAAGCGTAGTAAACACAGTAAACGTAGTAAACGCAGTAAACGCCGTAAACGTGGTAAACGTAGTAAACGCAGTAAACGTTGTAAATGTAGTAAACGTGGTAAACGTAGTAAACGCAGTAAACGCAGTAAGCGTAGCAAACGTAGTAACATTAGTAAACTTAATAAACGCAGTAAACGCCGTAAACGTGGTAAACGTAGTAAACGCAGTAAACGTAGTAAACGTAGTAAACGTGGTAAACGTAGTAAACGCAGTAAACGCAGTAAGCGTAGCAAACGTAGTAACATTAGTAAACTTAATAAACACAGTAAACGCAGTAAACGTGGTAAACGTAGTAAACGCAGTAAACGTGGTAAACGTAGTAAACGCAGTAAACGCAGTAATTTGTTAACAAACTTTTCCAGTTTAAAATTATTTAATAACGTTTACCTGCAACGATAGATATAGAAACTCAGAAATTGTTCTAAGTCCTTCAATAAGTTAAAATTTTTAATAACTCGACAACCGCTGGAAATTCGACCAAAATAACATTTTTAAGACTCTTCCTCGTACCCCTAGAGCCGTTTTCAGGACGAACCAATCGATTAAACAGACTCCAAAAGGTCCAATGCCAAAAAAATTTTTTGAAAATTTAAAAATACCGATAGAAATGATAGAAAATATTTTTAAAAAGTAAAAATCGCAATTTTTCATCGAAATTCAGCACATGCTCATTATTTTAAAACGCGAACTTAATTTGTTAACAAACTTTTCAGTTTAAAATTATTTAATAGCGTTTACCTGCAACGATAGATATAGAAACACAGAAATTGTTGTAAGTCCCTCAATAAGTTAAATTTTTTAATAACTCTTTCTCAAATTTGTTCAAGGTCAAAACATTGTTGTCATATTGGTGACCTTGAATATATTGCTGTCACCTGAACGTGACAACACCGCATTCTCAAGGTCACCAATATGACAACAATGTTTTGACCTTGAACAAATTTGAGAAAGAGTTATTAAAAAATTTAACTTATTGAGGGACTTACAACAATTTCTGTGTTTCTATATCTATCGTTGCAGGTAAACGCTATTAAATAATTTTAAACTGAAAAGTTTGTTAACAAATTAAGTTCGCGTTTTAAAATAATGAGCATGTGCTGAATTTCGATGAAAAATTGCGATTTTTACTTTTTAAAAATATTTTCTATCATTTCTATCGGTATTTTTAAATTTTCAAAAAATTTTTTTGGCATTGGGCCTTTTGGAGTCTGTTTAATCGATTGGTTCGTACTGAAAACGGCTCTAGGGGTACGAGGAAGAGTCTTAAAAATGTTATTTTGGTCGAATTTCCAGCGGTTGTCGAGTTATTAAAAATTTTAACTTATTGAAGGACTTAGAACAATTTCTGAGTTTCTATATCTATCGTTGCAGGTAAACGCTATTAAATAATTTTAAACTGGAAAAGTTTGTTAACAAATTACTGCGTTTACTGCGTTTACTACGTTTACCACGTTTACTGCGTTTACTACGTTTACCACGTTTACTGCGTTTACTGTGTTTATTAAGTTTACTAATGTTACTACGTTTGCTACGCTTACTGCGTTTACTGCGTTTACTACGTTTACCACGTTTACTACGTTTACTACGTTTGCTACGTTTACTGCGTTTACTACGTCTACGACGTTTACTACATTTACAACGTTTACTGCGTTTACTACGTTTACCACGTTTACGGCGTTTACTGCGTTTACTACGTTTACTGTGTTTACTACGCTTACTACGTATACTACGTTTACTACGGTTACTACGTTTACTACTTTTACTACGTTTACTACGTCTACTACGTTTACTACGTCTACTACGTTTACTACGTTTACTAGGGTAGAATTCTCTTGGAATTTCTGGGAACAGGGGCAAAAGCATATGCTGTAGATGTAGAGGGCAAGCTTACCAAAACAGCTAAAGGTATCTAGAAGGATGTTATCAAAAAAGAACTGACTTTGGAAGACTATAGGAATGTTGTATTATACAATGTAAATATTTATAAACATGTGCAATCTTTCCGATCATACAACCACCAACTTTATACAGAATTAAAAATAAAGTAGCGTGAATATAGTCGTATTGTAATAGTATTTATATGTAATATGATATTTTTGATATGATGACAAAATAAACGAAATACATTCTATAAAAGCTTCTTATTTCTCAACCTCTCTCTGTCTCAGTAAACGTTCTGGTATAAATCTGTTTCTAGACTTATTTAATAAGATTGTATAATTCTCTATGGATTTCATAAAACGATTGATTAATTTAAATATTTTAGAAGAGATGAACCTGCAGAGTTTTGGGTAGAATACCCTTCCGCGCGCAAATTATAACAAGCAATACATTTCTTAATTTTAATAATAATATTTTAGAGTGATTTATGTCTCCAATAGCCGGGTTGTTTTATAGAGAGAATAGAATTTGAAAAATATGTCGCTCTCTTTAAATTTATAATAATAAGTTTTAATTTATTATATACCCCATATAATTTTAGTATATTCAGAATGTTAACTGATGTATGTTCGATATCTGTTCATCGTATGTCTTTTACCCCTTAATATTATTCGAAGAAATCTTAATACCTCTGGTATAAATCTTCCACTTGAGGGTTAGCTTGCGAAATACGTTGCATTGTCAGCAAGAATGTATTAGTAATTGTCAAATTGTTCTTCGGTCAGCCGATTGAATGTCTTGTAAGGTTTGTTTTGCCAAATATTCTACTCAACACTGTAAAATTATATAATACATAATCGCAATATTTACTTTCACACTGGATACTCACGTAATTGCATTACTCGAAGTAAATCGTATAATAAATAAATCTGTTAATAATGTTGTGTATAAGAGCAAAGCGACCTATAATTTTAGCTAAAACATTATGTCAAATTTTAAAAATGCCTGTATCAAGATCGGTTCTATATTTTATATTATTCAGATGCAATGAGAAACATACTAATCTTCTCGAAGCAAAATTTTTCCATATATAACAGGCTCGTTGGTCTAAAGGTATGATTATCGCTTATGGTGTGAGAGGTCCCGGGTTCAAATCCTGGACGAGCCCTATTGTTTTTATATTCCGGATGGAATTTCATCAGATTAATTTGTAGTACTAGGTCATCGAATGCAACGCATGAGTTGATTAACCGTAGACTTGTAGTAACTTACAAAATAAAACATAAAAATAAAAGACAATAAAACATTTTAGAAAACGCATAATTTTGTTTACAATTTTTGAAATTTAGCTAAAAATAAACAATAATATCGTTTACTGTCTCCAGCCTTACTTTGTGGAACTCCATAATCATGAAATATAATATAAATACAAAGATTAATTAAAGTTTCACAAGTTTTATTAATATCTTAACCTGACAATATTGTTTCGACACTTTGTGTCATTATCAAAGGTAGATAAGATTGATAAACAAACCCGTTGCTAAGGATAAATACATACAGAAAATAGGTAACTAGATACAATACATAACAAAAACTAAATAAACATATAAAACAATAATATGGTTAAACAGCTATTTAATATAAGCATTGAAAATCTATAATTCACAGTTACTACATAGGTAGTTTAAAACAGTTTGATCAGAGCAATTAAATTTAAGAAATGGTTTGGAAATACTAATTTCGAACAACAAATTTCCTTCGATTAAAATTAAAATTTAAATTAACTTCTTTTTGAAATTTCACTAGGTATATATAGCAGGTTGCAAGTATTGAAAGTTCAAAATGTGTGTAGAAGCTAGCTTGCAGAATACGTGCTTGACAGAACGAGTGTTATCATTTCGTAATTGGAAGGGTATACAAACCCCAAAATCTTTAGCTGAGGCCGGATTTGTCTACACGGGACGTGAAGATAGAGTAGAATGTTTTTATTGCCGAGTGAACATTTTCAAATGGGAACCATCGGATAGCCCAATCGTAGAGCACCTGAAATGGTCACCACATTGCGTGTTTGCAAACGTGTTAGCACCCATTAACGATGAAAGTGGTAGAGATGTTTGTGGTTAAAAGAAGATGCAAGAACCAAATACAACATAGAATATAACACTAAGGAAGATGTTGCCAATCAAGGCGGTAATATTATTAGCAACCTTGTACGAGGGTGTAGTGTACGTTGCAAAACTCCCAGATACAACAGCAGCTTTTATTTCCTATGACTTCAATACGAGTGTTTGGTATGGAATGCAACCAGTGACGTTGCAACAAATGGGAATGTTTAAACACGAGGTCGGCAATAGAACGCAAGAAGTACGATTCAGGGTCAAATTCGTGTACCCAACACATACTAAGGACAGTGAGTGGCAAACCATCGGGAATAGTCCGGTATAACAATGTAAAGTCAGCATTGAAACGTGTTATGCTTCCGTGGTGACCTTGGGCACCCTGTTAGTTGCAGTAGTGGGTGTAAGCATGGGAATATATTGTATCGCTCGTTATCGTTACCATTAAAGACCATGACCTTGTACCCCACCCGTCAACTCAGTATATATAAACGCATATGCAAGAATACTTCAGTAGTACAGCATCATGAACGTGGTAGAGGCAACCGTTTTAGTAACATTCGATTTTGAGGACGACGACGATGAAATGAGAGACGAAGAACTATACGGTAGAAACGTCGAGAAAACTTTAGACCACCACAAAGAGGCATTCATTAAACGCGTCAAAGAGAAGCGTGTTCTTGAAGCTGGTTATCTGGTGTTTGCGCTAGTGACGTTTGCATATTCAATGGACTTAAATGGGGAAAGCATATGGTTGGATGGAAAAGGTGCGACATCGCCGAAACAGTTGGAAGAGCCGTTAAACGAATGGTACGATACAAATATAAAAAGTCCCATCATGACATGTATAGACAAGTATAATGCGGGCAAGTTTCGAACGGAACATTTGTGTCGTATCACCATCTTAACAATGGAGAGTTAAAGTGTTGTGATGTTTATCCGCGTAAAGAACAATGAATCAAGGTGCTGAAACATCCAGCGCATCCATACATTGATTAGAAACGTGAAAATTACGCCGGGACTTAACGATATATTCCTTAAATAAAAGATAAATGTGCTCTGTAAATACAAGGTTGTAAAATTTGAAATATGTAATCCTCTAATACATCAAAGTCAATCATAATGTGTAAACAATCCTATAGGTATTGTAAAATGTAGTGAGTTAAATAAACCATGCAAATA
This sequence comes from Agrypnus murinus, assembly GCA_929113105.1. Taxonomy (NCBI): domain Eukaryota; kingdom Metazoa; phylum Arthropoda; class Insecta; order Coleoptera; family Elateridae; genus Agrypnus; species Agrypnus murinus. The sequence goes on from OV816027.1 coordinate 10,947,358, forward strand.
TGTCACATTATATTGTTTCATTTAAGAATGAACTCCTACACATACATAGAAAAATCAAAAAGCGAACCTAAGATTTAAAAAGAAAAATTTTAATGCTATTTTAATTTCAAGCAGACGTTGTTGAGAACAGACGAAACAAGGCAAGGTCAACGAGATTGTATTTACACCGAAAGGAGTGGGGGCATAGATATATCTATAACTTCAAGCCGCACCACTCAGCTAGATCCAAACATTTGAAAGCATCATTCAGCTTCTAGAACTACTTCCTCTGCTAGAAATTCGTTTAAAAAATTTTGTAAAATTTTGTTCAATTTTATTAAAAGGATCGAGTGTATTAAGCGGGGATTCCACCGAAAACGTTAAACAAGTGTTATCTGCTTTACCACCGTCCGAGAACGTTGTGTGTGCTTTAGAACTGGTGGCATTGTATCCGGAAAGAATTCAGTGTGACATCGACTTGCAAAACGTTCTTGTATAAAGATGTGGATGTGTTATAGCTCACAATCGTGGCCTAAGGCTATTGATATTAAAAGTGCAGTACAGAGAGTGCAGGAAGAGTTACGCGATCTACGCTTTGATGCCGATCACGAAGCAGTCTATGGCCTAGGGAAATATTATACCGATGCAGAGTGTAAAGAAAGAGTTCTAAAGTTTCAGAAAGGGGTAGACTTGTGTGAATCGTATTTAAAAGGAAATATATGTATAGATTGCTTGTTGGATAAATTAAATAAGGAAGGTTTGGAATCATTTACGTCTACAATAGAAGAGTTTGTAGACAACAAAAAATGAGTAACCGAAAGAAACGTGTTACGATCAAGGAGGAGAATAATAAAATACATTATTTATTTACGTGGAATTACGCCTACGGACAAGCACGAATATCATTGTGGATGGAAAGTGTTGTAGTTCGGTGTCGGTTTCAAAGACGTATCGAGAAATGTGGTGTAGTGTAGTGTAAATAGAATTTTAGATATAGAACATAGACATAAAATTTATATTGATCGCTTTAGTAAGGTTTGATTGTAATGCATATTATAAGCTGGCTTTTGTATCTTATATACTATAAATAAAATAACATATTGAGAAAAACGTATATTTTTTATTTCACGTCTACACTACAGAAGTCGTCAAATTTTTAATAAAGCTAACCATAATTATATTAGCGGTTTTTCTAACATTTAGTAACTTTGTGCTAAAAGCGACAACATCACAATTTCGTTCCAGTTTTTACAAATGACGAATGAAGTTGCAAGTACAGCGTGTTGTTCTGTATATCTAACAAACTAATAAGGTAAGTACATTGTGTTCTGTGATGTAGTGTCATAGAATGGTAACACTTTGTTTGAAGTATAGTGAATTATAGTTTTAATGGTTTATAAGGAGTCTACAATTATTATTTCTACGCAAAAAGAGGCATAATTAATAAGTTTAACTTTTTAATAATGCATGGTCATATATTGGTTCAATAAATTACATTAAACCCAGTAATTGACCGAAGTGGTCTCATTCACTGGTTTAGCGGCAAAATTTGAAAAATCTTAAATAATATTTATGTAACAACACGAGGTGGGTTTGTTAGTAATATTTCAAATGTACGAATGGTTATGATTTTATGAACCAATATTTGACCGGGTTTTAATGTCTGTGTCACAATTTAAATAAAAGCGGTCATTTACTGGATTTATTATTAAATCTAGTAAATGACTGCATATTGATTAATGTATTTATTATATTTTCGTAGATATATTATTACATAATTTTATTTATATAATATAGTGTTAAACCAAGAAACTTAATAAGCTATTAATAGAGCTATTAAAAGGCAGAAAGTTTTACAGAAAAAAAATTTCAAACACCAAGAAAAAGAAAATATCTGTCTCAGACTTGTCTTCAGATACTTTCAGCCTCGGGCAAATCATATGACAGCAATGACGAAAAATGCCAGACAATCTTAAACAGTGAAAAGAATTAATTGATTTCATCCAGCAAATCTGAAACAGGGATGGAAAATGAGACTAGGAGCAAATTAAAATCAAGAACCACTTTCTCAGTTGCAAATTTTGTAATATTAAAATATGAAATGGATTACTTTCCAGGTGTGATTATTACCAAAAAGGGCACTGAATATGAAGTTAGGGTAATGCACAAAAGTGGTCCTCAATATGGGAAATGGTCTGAAAAGGTTGACCAAATCTGGTACAATCATATAAATATTTTACAGAAAATCGAACATCCACAGTTAGCCTGCAGTAGGGGCAACTCTTATGCTGTTTCTCAAATAAAGATTATTTGTAGTCTAAGTTGCTTTGATGTTAACAAGTTATGTAAACATTTTTTGAAATAAAAGTTATCTGGTCATTCACTGGTTTTTGGTCATTAACTAGAATTCACTGATCATTCATTAGGGTTTTGTGACTTCACTTAAATAAAAAATAATAATTAATAAACGATTGACATAAATAATTCTTTCTAAACTGTACTGACAACTAGACAGATGGATCAAATTTGAATTCACTAATATCAAATTTGCTTGCAATCCTGATTGGGTCATTAACTGATGGATTCACCCTATTTGATTCATCTGTACAAATCGAATGTAAACAGGTTGACCTTCATACTTCAGAACATAAGAATAAACTACTTGGTTAACTATTATTACTTGGTTAGTTATTAAAAAATATTAAAACTAAAAATAGCAATACTTAAAACAAAACCTAACATTCATATAAAAAGCACTGCATACCAATTTTAAATTAACAATAAAACTATTTAAATCAACCTCTGAAATAAGTTTTGTATTTAAATGCATACTGCATTGAATTAAAAGTTCGAAACAAATAATTAATAAACGATTGACATAGATAATTCTAAACTGTACTGACAATTAGACAGTGGGATAAATAAGTTTATTTTACATAAAACATCTACTACACACATTCAAGTGGTTGAACTCAAGTATCGTTTACAAAAAGCTTGGCAAGACGCAAAATTAAATTGAATAGTATCAAAACAAAAAGAAAAGCGAAACATCCTATATATAAAGGAGTTTATGTTGTTAGTAAACAAAAGAAACCTAATGTTAATTTAAAGCAAACCCGTTCTGACAACTTTCAATCTGGTTTTGATGATTCATTGCTTCAACTTTTAAATTGAAACAAATATTTTTGTTGGGGCATTTTTGAAAGGAAAGAATTTTGATGTTACCTGCAATTTTTATTTAAAAGCAAAATTTTTCTGTGTATAAAAATGAACTCGTTTCCACAGTCTTAATATTAACTTTCGATTCCCGCCGTGCATATATTCTTTTATGCCTCGTTTTGCAGTTTTTGCTATGTAAAGAATTCGAATGTAAACAGGTTGACCTTCATACATACGCATAAGCTACTTGGTTTATTATTCAATTATTGGATCAAATTTGAATAACTTTTTATACACTAATATCAAATTTGCTTGCAATCCTGATTTGCACGCATTCACCCTATCTGTACAAATTCTCAACATTATGTATGTTAGTCATAAGGAAAGAATTGAAAAAAGATGCATTAAATATTTGTTAGATATTTCATTAATATTATTAATAATTACCAAGTCCAACCAACTGGGTGCTGAATGGGTAGTTAAGTGCACAATTTCGTGTAGTCGAATGTATAGGTATAAAATTACCTATACTTTGTTATGCGTACTTACGATTATGTAAACTGAAGTACGGAATGCTTATTCCGATTATTCCGATAGCAATATTTAGAAAAAGATAAATTATTTAGTGGATTAATTTTTAAAACTTACTTTGTATTTCGCATGTGTAAACGATACAGTCCAGACCGGCTGATAATGCATTTTATTCTTTGTTTTAAATTCCCTAGTCGACGAGACGACGACGCCAATTTACTTTTTTATAATTATATTTTAAATAACCTTTTTAGTTCCGTTGAGTTATGTATTTTTTTAACCATATTTAACTAATTTCTGTGCACGACTGTATGCTTACTGTAAAGCAATATTTAAACAAAGACGGATAATTTATTACAATTATTGAATTAAATTTTTAAATAAGATTTTAAATCTTACTGAACTTACCTGGTATGCATTTCGTATATGCAAACAATACGGCCCAGACCGGTTGATAATGCAACTTATTGTTTTATATATCGTTTTACATTAGCCGCCGACGCGATGACGCCAATTTACGAATTTTAAATTATTGCATCTTTGTTAAAACAAAATGTAGCGACCTGTTTTTTTAACAAACCTTTTTAATTCCGTAGACAGAAATGTTTCTTCTCGAAATTGATTTAAATTTTGAAATTTATACATCGTAAAGTATTTCTGGGCTGAGGAGGTGGAAAAATTATAATTTAAATTATAGATAGGGAAACTATTAAACCTTAAATGCTTTAATTTTTTGCGTAATTTATTCTATGATTATAAAGAATTGTTGAACAGTTGATTTACTGTTTCTAGTTATTACAGTTTAAAAACCTGGACTCGCCGTAATTTTATACCTATACATTCGACTACACGAAATTGTCACTTAACTACCCATTCAGCACCCAGTTGGTTGGGCTTGATAATTACGTAATTATAAAGTTTTAATATTTTATCTCTTGGGTATTTCAATTGTATTACATTTTAATTTATATAAACATTATATTTTAAATAATTCTAAACTGTACAAATCGAATGTAGAAAGCCGATAATATATTATCCCATATGTTCCTCTGTATAAATGGTTGCGAGAGAGGGTAAATAGCCGGTTCTGGGACCACATCTCTGATCTCGGGTAGACAACTATGTTTACATGGGAGCATTATTATGCGATTGAAAATGGAAATTAATATATAATATAACACTTATAAGTATATTGATTATAAACAATGCAATTATCAAATGCAAAATATAACCTATAATTGCATTAAATTACACATAATTTTAATGTGGTTAAGAATTTATTTTTCATTTAATTATTTTCCTCTTTGGATATATTAAACCTATATATTAAAATTTGTTAAAACTGTCGTAATCATTTCTAACTTTGATGAGGTCAATAAATTTTATGTTTGATACATTATTTAGTGTTAGAGATAGGCTCAAGGTCAAATGCGGTGTTGCCACGTTTAGAGAGATAGATTCAAGGTCACCAGAGAGATAGGTTCAAGGTCACCAACATTGGGTGACCTTGAGAATGCGGTGTTGCCACGTTTAGAGAGAGATAGGTTCAAGGTCACCATTTTGCTGACCTTGAGAATGCGGTGTTGCCACGTCTAGGTGACAGAGATAGATTCAAGGTCATCATTTGCTGACCTTGAGAATGCGGTGTTGCCACGTCTAGGTGACAGAGATAGATTCAAGGTCACCATGTGTTAGAGCGAGATAGGTTCAAGGTCAAGGTCAGGAGTGGGGGGTGGTTCCAGAACTCTCATTTTTTCCCTACTCAGCTGAAAGACGTGATTGTTTTACCAGTTTTCTCTGTTCATTAAAACATCCATATATACTAACTATTCTGAGAATATACGGTATTTTTAATAAAACTTCCTTGGATTGGAGTTTCATGTGTGAGCAAAGGAAAAATAGCAAATACTAATTCATCTGAGAAAGACAAATATCGCATACTTGCCAAGTTTTAAAATATAATAACATTTTTGTAAAGTTGATACTAGGTAAAAACTATTAAAATAATTGAAAAATAGTTTTTTTAGGTTATTGTGTCAAAAAGACAAACGTCAATTACATTTAAATAATCTTATCTATAGCACTAACCTTACAAAAAGTTACTATAGTTTAAGACTTATTTTTATAGGATACTTTTATCATGAATAATTATTTGCCATGAAAATCATGCAGTAGCATAACAAGACAGCATTGGGTCCCGGGGCAAGATAATCATTAGAGCCCCCCACGGTCGCAGAAAAAGAGGAAAAATCTAAATAAAATCTTAATAATAAGACACTGGTATGTATTTTTACTACTGGTAATAAAACTGTATTTCACCCTCACCACACACACTTTTAATCGCCCTGTACACTTAGCTCAACAGCTAACATCTTCAGCAGACACTGAAAAAATAAACTAAAATCTAAAAAATCTAACCTTATATACCTACAGAACTTCACGATTTGTCGGTAATCGGTCAAATTTGACTAATCGTCAAGCTTGACTGATTACTAGAACAATTCTAAAAGACTGGAATTAATAGGACCTAAATCAGAGTTCCTATCCTATCCAGAAGTACCTCTGGCAGGTAAAGGCATGAAATGAATTCTTCCGGTTAAAGGGCAGGATAGAGAAGGACTATAGTAAGTATTTAAAAAAATAATAAACGAATAAAGTATAACCATGTAAACTAAACATGAGGAAAATAAGCAGCCTTAAAAATAACAATAATTACAACATGATAACTCGTTACCTGAAAGATAAATATCTTTGGTTTGTATTTAAACGATGGGCATTTATCACTAGTGAAAGGGGTCCAAATATCCTTTAAGGACAGGGTATTTTTTACGACCTCACAGTACCCACCATAATCTATCCGGTTGTCATCGGGGAAAATGTAATAATCTGCTTCTTCGTACATATTTCCCAAAAATATTGCAATTAGACAGGTTTTATCCGAATGGTCACTTTCGGCAACTACAAAAGGAACAGACATTAAAAAAAGTGTTAAATTAACATTTCTGAAATCTTACCTTTTCTTAAAGAATTCATAACAAAATGTTTTGTAGACATTCTGTAAACAGTCACGTTATAATCGTATTCTAAAAAGGCCTCTTTTAAAAGTATTCCACCTTGCTTGTCGTTATCAGAGTGAAATATTAATACTAAACCCTGTGTATTATCTTCATGGATGTATTCATCTGGTATTAATTCTGTTGAGGGTGGTACAGTAATTTTTTCAAAGTAATCTAAATTATGTTTGTTAGAATTATTTGGTACAGGTGGAAGTAAGGTTGGATCTGAAGCAGAATGTTCTACACGGTAAGCGTTTTCATTTTGAAATTTTTCATCAGCTTCATTTTGACTTTTGTTAACTTTAGAAGAACGAAAAAACTTTGACATAGTTTTCATAATGTCAAATAATGAGCAAGACTACGCTACGTACCTACGTAATTAATATGTTGTAATATTGTTACTCTTTATAGTATGCGTATATCGATTATAATCTGGTAATCCCTATGGCTTATCTGTATTTATTCTTTATCTGAGTAGATAAATTAAAGAAACATGAACTAATATTTAGCCATAAAATTATTACCACGATTAGTATTAGATCAACTGCAAACAGACAAATTGAGGAAATTTATGTGATAAAATAGGGTGGCGGTAGTGCCATTTTTCCTTGAAGATTTAGAAGCGTTTCAACTACAATCGCTCTATATTCCAATACCATCACTTTCGTCAATTTAATACTGCTTATGTGTGTGCTTGCTGGCCTTATCTTATCAAAGTACAGTTCGGAATGCAATATTTTTAATTTGATTTGTATTCTGGATTTTTTTTGCGTTACTAATAATCTTTATTTAGCACGAAAATATAATGGAATATCTTTTTAAATTCTTTAAGAGGTAATGGTAATGTTATTTCGAACTAAGTCATTATTACGGTTAGCAGTTTGTTTCAGTCCAAGACAAAACAAGCAGTATTAATAAACAATAAGTAGAACAACGGGGAATTGAATATAAAATTATTTCCTTACATTTAAAAATACCCAGCCAGCACACTGACGTCATAATGACGTTATTTTTATTATTATGATTATGGAGTTCCACAAAGAAAGGCTGGAGACAGTAAACGTTATGTTTAAGTGATTATTGGTCGGCGACGTCATATGACTAATAAATGATGTTCATAAGACGTCATGTTATGGGACGTACGTAGACGTCTTCAAAACGACGTCTTTTAGACGTACAATAAGGTCATTTTTAGACTTCTAATGTTATTATGATCTATCTAGGTAACCAAAAAGTGATATATTCCTTAAAATATTTTTTATTTTTACATTTGCATAATGTAAATAGAATACATTATTTTACTGTTTTCAATATTCAATTACACTATTTTTGTATTGTCAGGTCTACTGATGTACGAGAGACAAATCTAGCAAAACTGTTTACTTTTTTTTTTAATGAACTGCACGTGACCACATGCCGCAATACAAACAGCAACAACGTCTTTCGTGTATTTGTTTTGCTCTTTAATTAGTAACATTTCTACTTATTATTCAAGTTATTGACGTACCTACATTTATAGTGTATGTTTAGGTGCAACTACTGCATAATAATTGTGTGGTTTGTCACAAAGGGTGAGTATTAATAATTACTTGTTCCGTCGCAATACTACATAACCTATACAACTTTACCAGTTCGACGATTTTGTGAGGTTACTATTGTTAATAAATTAATACTAATGGAATGGTTTCTTAGTACTTACTAATATTATTTTAGTACCATTAATTATTCTGCATATTGTTTTAGCAGTTTTTCAGTTAGTACGAGGGTTGCGCTGAAAATTGTTAGTTATAAAAAGAACGTTGCATTTTTTAACAAAAAATCTTTATTGTTTTTCAAAATAATCTCCATTCAGACTAATACACTTGTGCCTTCTTTGAAACCACTTTTTAAAACATTCGGAAAATTCATTTTCTGAAAGGTCCTCAAATGCAAAAACTCGTTGAAATTCTGTAACTGCTGCATCTGCGCTGGAAAATCTTTTACCTCGCATCATTTTTTTAACAGTTGGAAACAAAAAAAAGTCGCACGGCGCCAGATCTGGGCTATACGGAAGATGAGTTACCAATTGAACTCCCGTATCTTTCAAAAATCCAATGTTCTGGCAGCATTGTGGGAGGATGCGTTGTCATGATGGACTAAGATGTTACGCAAACCGGTCCTTTGGCGACCTGTCTATAATTTTGCAAACATCTGTGGTAAAGCCACTTCGCAGTACCATTCAGAATTAACAGTTCTGCGATCTTCAAGTGGAATAACAGCAACAGGACCACTTCGGCGGAAAAAACAGCAATCATTTTTTTATTGACGCTTCTGAATTACTTTTGTGGGCAAGTCTTCATCTTCGAATACCCAAACACTAGACTGCTGTTTAGTTTCAGGGTTGTAACTGTATACCCAAGATTCGTCACCAGTTACAATGTATGCCACTTTCTTGGAAGCTCCTCCGTCAAATTCTTGCAACATAAATTTACACCAGTCTACTCGAGCCTGTTTTTGACTTTCTGAGAACAAATGCGGTATTCAACGGCTTGCTAGCTTTCTTACCCCAAGATGTTTATGCAAAATGATATTCACCGCCGAGGATCCAATTTACACTTCCTCCTGAATCTCCCTATATGTAATATTTCGATTGGACTGAATCAAGCTTGCCACACGATCAACATTTTCTGAACAGGCAGCTTCCGCAGGTCTTCCAGGTCTTGCTTTGTCTTCTAGCAGCTCTCGCCCTCGTCGAAATTCGCGGAACCAACAGCGGTTAATGAAGGAGCAGCATCGCCAAAAGCTGCTATCAAATTTTCATGGCTTTGCTGGTATCCTGTCTTTTATAGTCGTAGAAAATCATAGCTCTAAAGGCAGTTCGCTCATCTTAACTGAATTAAAAATGCACAACTACTTATCTTACAAAATTAACTACGTTTCACAAGGAAATCGGAACGTTTGGCAATTGTGAGTAACGAATGTCAACTAATGCGACATTCAATTGTTGCAATGGTTTCTAGTCAATTGAGGTTCCATGGCCTGCTACTAACTATTAACAGAGCATCCCTCGTAAATGTTTACTTTTGTTAAATAATTATGAGATTTTGAGTTAATAGAAGAGATGTATTTCTGTTATTGAATGTTTACTTTTGCTTAATAATTATGTATGAAATAGTATATAATAAATATTATTTCCAATATTCAACTATTTATTTATAATCCCTGTCCTAGTCCTAGTATAGGATGTTTTAATGGCGTCATTGAACAACGTTTTAATGACGTCGGTGAACTACGTTTTAATGACGTCTTATATTGACGTCCTTGGGCTGTGACATAATGTTGTCAGTTTTACGACAATTTGACGTCATTTTAATACGTCATTTGACGTCGTAACTGCCGAAAAAACGGCGACATTATGACTTTGACTATGACAGTGTGCTGGCTGAGTACGGAGGGGTAAAATCGAAAACAACCAAGTACCACCCTGGCTTTTGCAGTTGTTGTCCCAAGCACGGTGGTAGCAGAAATGAAAAGAAAGGGAGGTGGTGGCGCTGAGTTGTCGCGTCGTCGAAAACCCCGCCAGAAGATGTGAATTCTGATTATCATTCATATTCTTAACTTATAATGTTTGCGTTATATTGCTTTGTTAGTCAAAGATTAAACGAGTTTTTAATTTTTCCATAAAACTTTACTGAAACCTAGGTTAAACTACCAACAGCACAAAACGAGTATTATAGAGGCAAGATAAAGCATAACGTCATAATTTACATTCTTAATCAGCGTTCTTAAATCGATGTTTGAAAGATGTAACGTGCAGAAAATTTGAAGATTCAATTTATAAAAATAATCCTACTACCATCCTGTGTATAGCGAGATATTTCGTATAGGTTAAGTTTAAATTGAATTCCCACGGGTAAAATTCTTATTTTGATGTAAGTCTTCGTAGAATCATTTCAGTTAAAAAACATTTTTAGCTCCTTATCTAAGTAATAAAGATATCGAGTCTCCTTATTGGTTGAAAATCACGTACAGACTTCATATGAAAAAAACAATTTATGGGCTACATCAATTGAAATCGTAATACGTCCTTTTGTATTGTAAGCTACGAATTAAATCAGTTTATCAGTTCGTAAATAATTTTATAGCTTGGCATCCTGTAGATCTGATAAACCTTTCTAAAATATTTAATATGATTAGAATTTCGTTTACTTTTCTCATTGGTTAAAAATGTCGTCGGGTTTGATTTGTTTAGACCGTTAAAAAAAAACTGCCTCTCTTAAATGTGTAGAATTTATGAAGTTTTCGCACTCTGTAAGTTAGTTCCGCGTCGGCCTTCGGGCTGGCGTGGATATTTATTATTATCATATTACCAAAATATGAAAATTGGTATAAGCCTTTTCGAGTGTTCAATATTGCTGATTATGTTAATACATAATTAATTCAGTAAGAAATAATTATATCTCGGTACAACTTATTGAGAATAAAGTTTAACGTTAAAGTTCTCTCATTTGCACACTATATTCGCTTAAAGAATCAGTGTAAAACTAGTAAATAGTTAATTCATGTTAAATCGATGCGTTTTAATAATAATCATATATAAACGGGTTATGTTGCATTGAAGGACACATCAATAATTCATTCAAGCAACATTCTAGTTAGTTTTACGTAACGTTCAATCTGAAGTTATTATAGTATTTAGTATCGTTAACTTTAAGATTTAGTATTGTACCTTAATGCAAAGTGTAAAGTCTGTCGTTCAACGTGGAAAATAGTTTAATGTTCAAGGTGTGTTTCCCGCAATTGTAGTTTTAGTCAACAGTTTTTTTATCTGAATTTTGGTGTTATGGTCTGTAGTTTATTGGCTTTAACCATAGTTCTGGTATAGTTTTAGTGCAAATTACGAATTGCACAGGATAACTGTTTATTGGATTACGATGATGTATGTTACGGTATGTTGTAACCGGTATTACGCTACCAAAAACAAAAGTACTTACGTTATACAACTATTTATGCCTCGACTTAACTTAAATATCATCAAATAAAAACTCTCTTCCTCTTTTGAGATTAAGGCAGGTCATAGCTGGATTGTAGCATCATCCAATTCATAGAGATATGGATATAAGGGCGCCAGCATAATTGATTTAAATTAATAAAAGAGTGACGTTAATGCTCCACTATACAGAGCGCTAGATCTTAAAATGATTCAGTCGCAATTATGCAAGGACCGAATTCCGCACTCTGTTATTACACAACTATAGCACATAATAAAAAGTAAACAAGAAATAACACCAGTAATACCATTTATTTATTTTACATAAAAAAATCATTAGATAGTAAAAAAGAACTGGAAGGCCTTCAGTTGTTATTCAGATATCTTAACATGAATTATAATAATATTACAACTAACTTTAGAAATTGGTACTATGATCGTTATTAGGTTTCAAAAATTTACTTATTCTCATATCAAAAGTTTTCTTTAAATTACAACTTTCAAATTTCTATCCAAAAATATAATAATCCACTCTTAAATTTTGATCAAATGAACTAATTAACGCTTCCACAAAAAATAGGATATAAAGAACCCACCTGGCTATTTCTATAAACTTAATTTGGTTTACGAACGTTACTTCAAATAACTCGTTGAAGATGATCACCAGGTAAACCAGGTTATTGTGAGCCTTTTTCGAGAAGGCTTTCAGTGATTCACTTATGGGGTTTCAAAATACTACGGATTGCAAAATTAAATTTAACAACAGAGGAGATACAATTAAGTATTAAGAGCTTTTCTTTGCAAATTTAAATTAAAATGTTCATACATAAAAGAAATTTCAGTCTTTTTAATTCACATAGAAGAATAACAATTCTTCTGGTATCAGTTATACATATACTTTTTGTTTCGTTATTTTGTGTTAATAAAAATATAAAATTGTGTTATTTTTATCTTTGAGATTTATTTGTGCATGTGTTTTTTTATTATTTTAGCCATAATGAACAATAATTTAGAAAACTTTTAAAGGGACCCGCCTGAGAGAGTCTCAATTCTGTGGAAAGTAAAGCTTTTCACTACTGCAATACATTTAGCCGGAGTATTATTTTATTATAAGGTAAGCAAGTTGTAAGTTGTATGCTTTGTGTCATTTTTGTATACAAATAATTTTTTGTCTATCTGTTATTATTATTATTTTTAAAACATACCATACCATAGTAATATTATATAATAACGCATAACATCTATATATAGTACATACAAGTATTAACCATATAGTAGTATATGACAAAGAAAATTAAAAAGAAAATACTGTAATTAGTGTATGTAAATAATATTTCTCTTGTTAATAGATGATTAAACAGCATTTTTGGTATTATTTTAAAAAGAATGTTACAATATTAATTAATTTATTGTTCAAAATCTATTACAAAATAAATCATTAAAACTATTTTAATTATGAATGAGGGTATATAAATTAAATGATTCATTATTTTATTAAAGATTGGTAATTGTTATTTTTTTTACGTACTACATATCAGTAGGTACTCTTCTTTGTGATTTAGCAACTTAACTAAAATAATTATCTATCATTTATTAATTAAACAATATAAATAGCTTAAATACTTAATAGTTCTTAGCATCATGTATCACTTTTTAGGAGTTTTGACCGTAACAACTAATGCTAGTTTTATTAATTTAATATCCTATTATTCTTATTCTGCTTAGAAACTGGATAACATTATTCTACTGTAAGGCCGCAGTCTCACTGAGCCACTGTCAACCACCCACTGCCATCAACTAAAATTTAAACATGCATTAATCAATGCCGCTGGTCTCACTAAACCACTGTTAGCCACCTACTACCATCAAACGGTGACCACCAGTTTGAAATTTCGAACTTGTTCGAATTTTGGTGGTTGGTGGTCAGCGGTAGTTGAAATGCGCACGTGTCAGTGAGGATGATGATAACTAAAAATTTGCATTTCCTTTCCACAGGTCTTTCGTTTTTAGTGATTGGTATTATCAATGTGTGATGTTTCACGCTGTTTTGACAACATAACCTGAAAAAAATTTAAAATGCGTGAGGAGAAGTCGTGGTCTACAGTCGAAATCGACAATGGAATTATATGATCAGAGTTCGTCTAGTTATTCGAATTTAAATACCATGGACATGCTTTGGCGTCACACAAGCGACCAATTTCCAATTTGTTTTATTAAACGCAACGCGACAATAGTAATCAAACCAATGCACATAACCTCATTTAATAGGAAATAATAATAACAGTAAGCTTGCTAAGTTGGCAACATGTGTACTTCAAAAGGAAATGAACAAAAAACAAGCGCGAAATTTAAAATTTTACATAAAACTGGTGGTTACTACTTGCTTCAGTGGGACTGCACGGAATTATTTTAATTGGTGGTGGTCGGTGGTAGTGGCTGCAGTGAGACTGCGGCCTAATTAACACAATGAGATTTTTTGTTAATTAGAACCACATTTAGACAGATTGTGACAATATAACTCATTATTTTCCTACTATTCATATTATCTTAATATTCATTATTATCGTTATTTATACTTTCATCAAAAGTCCAATAATGCAACATTTTTTTTTATTAGATTTCAAAGAGAATAATAAAATACAAATCGGAGTTTAAACAGCTTTAAATAAAAACAGAATGATTCAAATCGGTTGAAAATCATAGAATTTAGCATTTTGGGTTGGGAGTCCCCTCAAGTATTTTTATCTATATAATTGATTTCCAGGGAAGGACCCTCGAATCTGAAAAATACAAAAATTCAAACAAAACTCACAAAGCATTTAAAATTCAAAGATTTCCGTGTATTACATAATTTCCGAGGATGCATGGTTTTGCTGTAACATCATTCATTCGCCCCATGGTCAAGAGGTAGAGATCGTACTTTTTGTTCAGAGGGACAGGGGCTCAAATGTCAGCTACAACTAATTTTTAAAAACTTAGTACAATCGTATTTGAGATCTTTACGATAAGGTATGAAAGTTGTATAAGTGATAAAGTATTGGGGAGCATAGTGTACTTGCCACAATAACTACATTACCTTCGTTGCTCTACCATAATAAGAGTTTGTGTGGAACCTCAACACTGGAAACGCGATAAAAGGGGAATATATTAATGTATGTATTTATTATTCATTCCATGTTCATGTTTGCCGTTTTAACTTTGAAAGAGAGATCTACATCTATATATAGCAATAAAATAAAAGTAATATTTTTATCTAAAATGGTTTCACATTATCCATAAGTGTTAATGACATGAACTTTATTGAACTTATTAATGTTAATTATTAAGAATGTATTTGAATGGTTTTCACCACTGTCGATGAGCATGTGTATTTTGAAATTATGATTTAGAAAAAAACATAACATCTATATTACATTCAAATGCTTCTACCAGCGACAATAAATACAGCACATCAATATAGGCACGAAATATAGTAATTACAAAAACAGTTTATTGCTATTATGAATCAGAATGTGCTTTTTCAGGTTACTCTTTTGTGAACATTTGTAATCACATATGGCACATTCAAATGGCTTTTCACCACTATGAGTAAGCATATGTTGTTTGAGACTATTTTTTACAGAAGATTTATAATCGCAAATATTACACGCATATGGCTTTTCACCACTGTGAGTGTGCATGTGTTGTTTAAGATTACCCTTCTGTGAACTTTTGTAATCACACATATTACATTGAAATGGCTTTTCACCACTATGTGTGAGCATATGCCTTTGGAGACTACCTTTCTGCATAAATTTGTAATCACATATACTACATTCAAATTGTTTTTCATCACTATGAATGAACATGTGTCTCTGAAGACCACCTTTCTCTGTAAATTTATTTTGACATACATTACATTCAAATGGTTTTTCACCACTATGGGTGAGCATATGCCTTTTGAGGTGACGATTCCGTGAAAATTTCTTTCCACATACATTACATGCAAATGGTTTTTCACCAATATGAGTAATTATATGCTGTCTGAGGTAACCCATTTCTGAACATTTATAACTGCATACGTTACATTCAAATGGCTTTTCTCCAGTATGAGTGAGCATATGCTTTTTAAGACTGCTTTTTCGTGAGCATTTGCAATGACATATATTACATTCATATAGTTTTTTACCACTATGAATGGATATGTGTCGGTTAAGATTACTGCTTCGCGAATATTTACAACCACATATATTACATTCAAAAGGTTTTTCACCACTATGACACAACATATGTCTCTTTACAAGCCACTTTACTTTAGAATGGTAATTACATACACTACATGCAAATTGTTTATCATCTCTATGTTTTTGTTTCTTGAAATTACTTTTCTGGGAAAGGGTTTGTTGATATTTGCGAGATTTACTAAGTTTGTTATCTGTATTCATTTGCTTGCAAGTTTCCAAAATGCCGATGTTATTGAATAGCTTCTCTTCAATCTTGGTGTACATTTCAATTTTCATCTCATGCTTGATGCTACAGTCTTCCATTATTTGCAATTCTACATTTATATTTGTTTCAGTTTTGATTGTAGTTACTTCTTCATTGTCCATTGTGTTAATATTTTCGGAAAGAACTATTTAACTAAATGCAATCAGTTTTCTTACATGAAAAAAAACTAGTATTATTATTAAACAATGATAGCATTCAGTAGATTTCAGTGCTGACATGGAAGCATGGAACATCTGCAAAAAAATGGTATCGGTTACTACATGATATCAGTACAAAATGGTATCAGTTACTGTACGACCTTCTCCAAAAGCAACCCAGACGCAATTTTTGATGCATTTTATATTTTATCTTTCTGGAATGATTCTCACTTCTACAAAGCTAGCCTAGATTCTCTACTAGACAGGTGACTGATATTGTGTTAATTGTGTAACTAAGTTAGGGTGCCGAACACTTCCCTTTTCTGTTTTGGTTACTGTACAAGTCAAGGCTATGGGTAATTACTTCAGATTTAAGATGGCCTAATCCAGTAGGTACTAGAGACACGCGAAACATAACAGTAGTGATTCATAAATTTCAATCACACCAGCAACTGGGTATTCAGCTATAGAGAGCCTATATAAGAATGTGAGCCACAGAGAGTGATCAAAGCCCAAGGTCCGTTAACTGAACGTTAGTATGTTACCATAAAGATGCTTTCCACTGGACTAATCTACCGACCCATGTTACTTCTAGAATTATCTGGTTCATTTATTTGTTGTTCCATTGACCCTGGAGCTTGATGATCTAATCTGATCTGTATTACCTCCCCTCTTACTCTTCAAGCACCTAGTTTTTGAAGATCCTAGATTTAATGATCCGAGAGAAAATAATATTAGCTGGTTGTGGATGCTTAAAAAATTATATTCTTCTGTAGGAAAAATGCTGCAGATGTTGGAATGGTGTAGGCAGCCATGAACTTATGCACATAACCTTGGCGTAATATTTTACAAACGGAATACGAGTTGAATTTTGTATGCATTATTTAATTAGGACATTATGAAATAAGATGATATTTTTGTATTGAACTGGTATGCACAATAATGTAAAACAAAATAAGCGATGTTCATTAACATAATCACTCAGTCCTGTTCCAATGATACGCTTTTGCAATAAATAAATTATTGAAAATATGAATAGAATTCAATTTGTAGAAATTGATATACTTAAAATATTTATGTTTAAATAAAGTTTACTATAACATAAATAAAGCATTTAAGATGTCCAACGTAAAACGACATCGATAATTTTGGCGCTTGCTTGTATGAATCCTTTACTACTACTTCTACCGCAGCACTCCACTGCACATTTTAAATATTTGCATTGGTACACATTCTTTAAAGAATTATTTACTAATTAATTCGTAAATATTTTCAAAAAGTTTTGACGCATTTGTTGTTTTATTTATTAATACTATTTTTTTTACAAAAAAAAAGAGATTTTGATTAAGGCACCAGAACACCAAAATGCATTACCCTCTATTTCATGGAATAACTTAAGAAAGAATCCATATATTGTAACATGTTAAAATTCTCGATTTAATTTTAATGCATTAATGATTAAAAAAAACCTTAGTACAGCCCTGTATATTTCAATACATTTTAGTTGATTTAAAAGTGCAGACTTTATATTAAATTAAATGGTGCTTTCGTCAATATGAAAGTTCATTACCAAAGCGTTCTCACACAAATGAAATTTGTTTTTGTAAAAAAATACTAAGATAAGAATTATTCTTATAAATAACATGCCTTCATAAATGCATTTAAATTTATGTTTCATGGTGCGAGACTATTTTCATTTCTGACGAATAGATTCTTCGAGAACAGGCATATAAAAAACAGTCTGGAATATTCTGTTCAGTTTCTCAGTGCTAAGCAAATTGTGGTCGCTGTAAATTCTCAGTGAAACGTTCTAGAACAAAAATTCTGATTGGTTTAGAAACACGTCAGTGCAGCCTTGATAGGATATGTATGTTTACCGCCTTAAAAATCATAGCGTAAACAAAAATGCTTGTTGCATCCCCAAGAAGTCAGTTTAATACAGTAAGTCTGGTAGAAAACTAAACCGAGTGAAGTGACGGATGTCACGGAGCGGGCTTCGGCCTACGCTCTCTGTGGTGGTTAGCTCCAAAATTACTGCCATGTGTCATGAGTTAGTTTTCGTTGAATTTGTTTTGCGGATTAATTTTCTTTTGTCTCGTTTATCGTAAAAGTATAAGTAAAGTGGCTTTATTATGCAGTTAACTGTTAGAGTGAATAATTTTAAACAATTATTACCGTTTGTAGTTTGTTGTGATAATTTACAATGAACTTAGTCTTAAACTGAAAGTTTAACATATAGTCTTTCATATTATCGATCCAATAACTATTACAGTGTGCGTCTGTTGACATTTTATGTTGAAAACTTAATAATAAACTAAAAAAATGTTTATTCTTCTAAATTTTTATTGATTAATGGCCTAACAATTATTTTGGGAAGTGCAGAATCTCGTGCGAGATTCAAAGATAAGTGTCATAATCAATATTATTCTCGCACCATTTAGATAAGAACTGTTATGAAGCTGATGTCTACTGTTTATAGTGATTTTACGTGGAACTAAAGGCAATATAGTGAAGTGAAGTCTTGCATGAATGATTAGATATTAACATCAATCTAGGATTAGTGATGAACATTAGTGTCTAAGTAAGTTGTCGTAGGTGTTAAGATTGTTTATATTTTTTAAGATATTCAAATTGTTATTAAACTATACTATTTCTTGACTTATGAATAAACCAATTTAAACTAAATATAGTTATGATGTTGGACCGTTCACTTGCATAAGTTAGTAAAATACGTTAACATACCTAATATTAGACTAATTACGATTAATTATTGAATAATAATATAATAATAATAATTGCTACAACCCATAACCTGGAAACCAGGCCCCAGGAGCTAAAAGCTTGTGCGGGAGAGGGGGGCGATTATTATTATTATATAGGCCCTACGTGCGGCTACAGCCGACTTACAGATGGAACAGCGTAAATCCCACATTTGTGTCACAGCTAAGGAAAACTGCAGAAAACCTTAATCAGATTTGCCGGTGCCCAGAGTCGATCTCGGGCCGCTTGGGTGAAAGTCCAGCACGCTAAACGTTACACTGTCCAATCAGCTTAATCAGAGTCCTTTTTTGCTTGCGGACTTTGAGGATGTATTATAATAACTTGCGAGAAAATGGTTTTCACAATCCTTTTTTTATGTCTATAAACCTATTTTCTTTACAATCTATAAGCTAGAGAGACCAGTATCTACGCCCTGGATTATAAGTTTTTCAACAAAAGAAATCTTAAGTCAGTGCATTAATGTACAGTAAGTATTTACTATGTATACTTACCATGTGGTACATTACCATATACCACAAATGGCGCCCATGCGTGGGACTATTCGTTCGAGTAATTTATGAAGTTACAATATTAAATTACAATACAAAATCCATTAGCTACTTGCATATAAAATTGCATTATAGATTCTATAGAGCAGTTACTAAAATATTAATTACATGCAGACTTGACGCTAACATACTGAAAAATTAAAAATGCGAATTTTGTCATGAAACTTGCTACTAAGGATCAAAATTGAATTCTAAACAACTTTTTCTAATAACTTTTTTTTATATCTCCAACGCGAAGCAAAATATCGATAACTGACCCTGTTTGAAGGGCCATGATAGGCCGGGTTAACAGTTAACATTTAAGTTAAGTACCTCAAAAAATGCAAATCGTGAATATGTATCACTGTGTCAACATTCAAATTTTTACTCCTTAAAATAACAAAACTACGGGTGTATCCATCTTAAATACGACACACTGTATATGAGAGTCACGGTATATATTTTGAGATACAAGAAAACTACATTTTTTTTTAGGAAAATGATTTTATTTATGTTCAGTAATCCCCACCTACATCAATACACTTTTGTAACCTAAGCTTCCACAACTTAAACGCTTAGAGCCAGCCATCTTTTGGAATGCTCTCAAAAAATGGATGAATTGATTCATCTATCTCACCCTACGTCATTAAAGAAAAACCAGAAATCACACATGGCCAAATCAGGCGAATAGGATGGATGTTCAATGACTGTTACATTATTTTCACGTAAAAATTAGGAAAATTAGAAGGGTAGGAATATCATAAAATGGTATGCGTTTCATCACTTGTTACTATTTTAGAAAGAATACGATGCCCACCATTATTTAACATTTCTAACGTTTCCCGCGCGATTCTTACTCGCTCTGCCTTTTGGAAATCGTTAAGCGTATGTGGCACCCAACGAGTAACAATTTTTTTCATATGAAGATGATCATGTAAAATGGAATTTACTGTTGCGGATTCAACACCAAGAGTTGCCTCAATCGCTTGATAGGTGCATCTTGGATCTTCTACGATCTTCTACATCTCACTCTCTCAGTTTCCAACAGTAACTGACGAACAGGGCCTACCAGCACGTGCCTCATCACCAAGCGATATCCGTCCTCTTTTACATTCGCTATACCAGCGAAACACAGTTGCGCGCGAAGGACTTTCATCAGCAAATGTGCGTTGCAACCGTTTAAGACTTTGTTGTTCACTTAAACCAACCTTGAAATCGTAGTAAATCATAGAGCGCACAAGTGCTCTTGAAAAATCCATGTTTCGACACGACAAATCGTATGTACCACGTTTAGTCTGTGACAGCAGCGACTCAACTGTTGTCAGAGCTTACTAATGAAGGATGGTGGTATGTAACAATTCTGTGTTGCCAGCTCTAACTCCTCTAGTTTCGTGGCATTTCACAATATACGGGTGGCCCTCGTATGTAGTATAACACAAATATTACCAATCTTGCAATACAAATCGTTTTCAAAAACGGTTTAATAATAGCCTCTATTATTAAATTGTTTTCAGTAACACAATGAGCTTATTGTTAAGGCAAAGTATAAAAAAATCATTTAATTATAGCAATCCCAAACTGTAATTTATCTTTTGGTTTCTTAAAACTATGAGAATGTAATTTACTTCATTTTCATATAATATCGCTACTTGAGCAATTACAAGGACAGTTTATTGCTGTTATGAACCAGCATGTGCTTTTTCAGGTTACCGTTCTGTGAACATTTATAATCACATATCTTACATTCGAATGGTTTTTCATGATCATGAGTGTCTTGTAAGATTACTATTCAATGAAAAATAGTTTGTCATCACTATATGAATAAACATGTGCCTTTTCAGACTACTCTTAATAGAACATTTATAATCACATATATTACATTCTAATAACGACCTACAAGTATGAGTTAGCATATGTTTTAGTAGACCACCTTTCTTTAACAATTTATTGCAGAGAATACTATGTAATGACTTCTCACTACTATGAGTAAGCATATGTTATTTGAGAATCAGTATCAGTGGCACAGTACTCTTATGCGAAAATTTGTAATCACATACGGCACATTCAAATGGCTTTTCACCACTACGATTAAACATATGTACTTTGGGATGACCTATTACAGAGGATTTATAACCGCAAATATTACGCTGTGAGTGTGCATGTGTTGCTTAAGATTACCCTTCTGTGAACTCTTGTAATCACATATATTACATTGAAATGGTTTCTCATCACTATGAGTGAGCATGTGTGTTTTTAGATTACTTTTCCGTGAACATTTATAACCACATATATTACATTTAAATGGTTTTTCACCACTGTGAGTAGACATGTGTTGTTTAAGATTATTCTTTAGCGAACATTTATAACCACATGTGATACATTCAAATGGTTTTTCACCACTATGAGTGAACATGTGTTGTTTGAGATTATTCTTTGGTGTACATTTATAATCACATATATTACATTCAAATGGCTTTTCATCACTATGAGTAAACATGTGTAGTTTGAGACTATTCTTTAGCGAACATTTATAATCACATATATTACATTCAAATGATTTTTCACCACTATGTGTGAGTATGTGTCTTTTGAGATAACGATTCCGTAAAAATTTCTTTCCACATTCATTGCATACAAATGGTTTTTCACCAATATGAGCAATTATATGTTGTCTGAGATTACTCTTTTCTGAACATTTATAACCACATACATTACATTCAAATGGCTTTTCTCCACTATGAGTGAGCATATGGTTTTTAAGACTGCTTTTTCGTGAACATTTATGAGGACATATATTACATTCATATAGTTTCTCACCACTATGAATGGACATATGTTGGGTAAGACTACCCTTTCGTGAATATTTACAACTACATATATTACATTCAAATGGTTTTTCATCACTATGACACATCATGTGGCTCTTTAGAAGCCACTTTACTTTGGTCTGGTAATTACATATATTACATATAAATTGTTCACTTTTCTGGGAAAGCATTTGTTGATACTTGCGAGATTTACAACGTTTGTTATCCATAATTGTTTGCTTGCGAGCTTTCACAATACTAATGTTACTGAATAGTTTCTCTTCACTTTGGCGTACATTTCAATTTTCATCTCATGCTTGGTGCTACAGTCTTCCATTATTTGCAATTTAACATTTATATTTGTTTCAGTTTTGATTGTAGTTACCTTCTCATTGTTCATTGTGTTAATATTTGGAAAGGTTACAACCTGCAACAAGAATTTCTAGATTGAATAAAATGCAATGTATGTTGGTATAAGCAAATGAACTATTTACCTAATGGCAGTAAACTTTCCTTCATTTAAAAAACTAGTATTATTAATTAGTAATTATTTCAATTTCGTACCTATTCATTACAACACAGTGCAAGCTTGTAGAATGTAGAGAGCACATGAATGTCACAACGGGTATACTCGAAGGTACATAAGGTTCAGACACTTCAATTGCTAGTGTTGTAGTTACACGGTCAACCGGCGTATAGAAATAATAAGTAGCGACCATGGTAGCGACATTGTCTACCGGCGTCTTTGATGTTCATGTACCCAATTTCAAAGGCATTCAAAGACTTTGGCGTCTATCTTCAGCTAGCGGTTAAAAGATGTCGCTGTAAAAGGAGGCAAATTCGAGAATATAACGGTTTACACTCACAATTAATTTTTTTAAATTTTTATAAATAAACTACATTAGTTCTAAAATATACTTGATGTATTGCAAAATAAATATTTGATACTATTAGAATGCAACATATGATCTACATAATTTACACTTACATATATTTATTTATTTATTTACTTCCCTTTGCCTTCACATACTACATGACGTATATTACAAAAAGAAAAACGTTAGTACTTAATATTAAAATAAGCGTAATTACAACAATATATTTGTATAACAACGTAAATGCAAACGAAAGGACGAAGAAAAAGTACACCACATGACTATAAAACAGTCGTGCGTGGTTTTGCAACATGCAATTCTTTAAAATAGCATATATGGATATCTAAGCACCATCTACTATATGCCATCTAATCTTGTATATACAGTTTTCAAAGTTACGAATATTTATAGTTAAATTTTTTTACGTAGTAATAAGAGTAAAATTACTGATTGCTAGGTAAAGTTAAATTTAAAATGAATTGTACATCAATTTTTTTATAATTATGTTGTCTAATTATTAAATTATTATCACTAATATATTTTTGAAGGTGGTTATTTAATTTAGGAATATAATACAATAAACTTCTTTGACCTACAGTTTTTTTTTACTTTTAAAAGTTCAGCGCCGTTTTTATTTCTGGTATTGAATGGATGAGACAATGTTCTCAATATTAAAGGATTATTTTTGGTATACCTCAGTAAAGACGTAAA
Source organism: Agrypnus murinus (assembly GCA_929113105.1). Lineage (NCBI taxonomy): Eukaryota > Metazoa > Arthropoda > Insecta > Coleoptera > Elateridae > Agrypnus > Agrypnus murinus. The sequence goes on from OV816027.1 coordinate 10,971,378, forward strand.
ACAACTGCGTTACATCAAGGACACCAATCTCACCATACAATAGCTCTGTGGGATATCTATTTGATTTGCGTAGTATAGCTTTTAAAATGTAATTTTGTTTTATGTTTACTTTTTCTAAGTAAACATTAGCCGCACCACCCCATCCTATGATTCCATAAGTAAATAATGATTGAACAAGGGTGCGGTACATGCCTAGAAGTTGTTTTACGAATAGGATCTCCCTCAATCTCTTCAACAAATAGATCATTTTTTTGAGATTACTGCTGAGATATGCTGTTTGCGCATCCCATCTCATATGTTGATCAATAATAATTCCTAAATATTTTACATTTTTACTTTTTTCAATGACAACGTTGTAGTTACAATTTATTTGGCAATTGTTTTTATTATGTACTAAGATTTCTTGTATTATCGGTTGAGTATTATCATAGCTTGTGAATGTCATGAAAGAGCTTTTAGTATAATTTAATGTCAACACATTAGAATCTAACCATTTTTTAATAATATTCATATGGTATTGTGCTTTATTCTTAACATCTTCCCAGATGTCTGCTTCTTCAAATAATACTGTATAGTCAGCGTATGCAGTAATTTTACCTTTAATCGATTTCTCAATAATTAATGTAAATTGAAAATAAGAGTGGTCCCAATCTACAATTAGGTTTTATAATATACAAATAAGACACACATACAAACCACAATATACATGTATATATACTAAATTTAATCATGCCTCTATATTATAGGTTTTCGATGAACTTTCTTACCACATCATTTACCGCTTTTTAAATCTTTATTTATAAACTTGTGAATATAATAAAGTCGCATTCGACAATGCAACCTTTTCATATATACATACATATAAGGAAAATTACTGTATACATGATTTAATTTTACAATTTTAAAGACATTTAAAAATCTAGGAACTATTTGATTATGTACAATTGATTCAAAATGTTGCTTAAAGATTTTGCTAAATCACATATAAAAAAAGGATTAGCATGTGTTATATTATACTAATTACCAAATAGTTAAGTGTTTGTGACTTTATATGCTTTGAAGTTGCATAGAAGTGATGTTTCATCCAATTCTTTATGTGAATTTGCGTTTTTAACCATATTAAATACGAACAAATTAAAATTAGATTAAAAAGGGAACAGTTGTATTAACAATTGATTTTATAGCCGCCAATACCAATAGAACGCACGCCATGTAGCGGTAACATAACCAAACAGACGTTAAAATTCGCGCACGCGTTCTCAAAATTTGTTCTCGTAAATTAAGCGAGTGACCGTACTTCTTATTTCTACACGCTGGAACAACTGTAGAAATTGTATTGGAATGGAGTTCAGATGCATGATGCGAGTTCTGATCAATCTTTGGCGCGTTCCGATTGGTACAAAAAGGTATCAGTTACTGCACTCGCTACGCATTTTTCTTGTACTTCTATACTTTTGGGGAAGAATACAGCATCGAAGTTCAGCCCAATGTTTTTTAATTCAATAGTAAGAATATACTTGTACATTGACACATATTTAAAAGTTCAAGGATATATTAACAATACTGCTTGATTTCTAAGATGTGCATGGTAGCTAGCAATAAAGTAGTAAACCTATGTTTATTTTACAGTTTCGTAGAATAATAACAGATAAACAGAACTTTCGCTTGATATTATTTTTCAAAAATGGTATTTTTGTTTTGTGATTTGTAAGGTACCTAATTTCAAATTCTTTAATGACTTACATTTACATTTCACCGAGATAAATTGAACTAATCAATACACGTATTAGGCGGCACTAGACATTTTTACTACAGTATAGACAAGTACAGTAATTTTTACTTTACCAATATACATCTAGATCAACGGTCAAAAATACAATAAAATCAAATGATTCCATTCTCCAATTGATGATATATGAATAATAATAGTTATTACACACACCGTTATTACAGCCTTTATAACTTCTTCATGTCTTGTAGAGATACGTTGATACATTGCATCAATGTACCTCTCACAGAAATATGTATCAATGTACCCCAAATGCACTCCAAAACAAATAATCACATGTTGCATACCTAACCTTACAATGCATATACTTGGTAGCAAACAATGTTTAAATAATACTTACTCTAAAGGGTCTAAAGCATCATACGCAATACGAACTTTTATTTGAATTATTTTCTTATATTTTTCATGCTACCGTTAAGGCTAAGTTCTCATGCGTACGAAATCCGATGATACGACAATCCGAAAATCACCTGATTGGCCTAAAAATTTAAAAATCGATTGGCGGTAATTTCTGCACACGAAAATTTAACTTTATCCGTCATCGTATAAAAGTTGAATTCAGTTCAGCTTTTTCCGATATTTCGTGTGTTTTTAACCTCGTTTTTATTATTTATGTATGTGTCAAAGTCATTAAAATGGATTGCATACAGTATCAAATATATTTATTTATTTATTTATTTATTTAATTTGAGCTTCCAACAGAAGAATCCAATTACAGGAAGCAATATAATTGAAGTATATACAATAATTAGTGTCAACAGCACACAATAATAATTGAAATAAAAATATAAAATAAACCCTAGTTTAAAGTAACATTAATTCCACAATTTAACTAAAAATAAAAAAGAAAGTTTAACTTTAACTAAAAATAAAAAAGTTATTTACTATATAGTATGTACATAAGTAACATATTAACAAGTAACAGAATAACAACTTAAACAATATTATACTTATCAGGTAATAATATATTAGTTAAAAATTTCCTTACCAAAATGCAACCACAATATTACATTAATTTAATTATCAAATAAAGAATACAATTTGTATTTAAAGGAAGTGTAAGAGCAGCCAAACATATCGATTCTATCTGATATAGAATTGTATAATGTACAAACTCTATTTACAGGTGCTGACAGTGCATAATTGGTTCTGGCTGACTGTATATAAAAAGTATCTCGTAACCGCGAGTTATCACGAGGAACTCTAAACATAATTTTTTCAAGTAAAAACGAATTATCGGCAGAATTATTTAGAACTTTATGAAGATAAAGTAATGAGGCTACGTTACGGCGATTTTCTAAAGAAATAAAATTAAATAATGCTAATAGTACACTGTAGGGCAAGAAATTAGGATATTCATTATGCACTTTATTGTATAGATATCTTAAAAATTTAGATTGTACAACTTCCAACACATGCTTTTTGTAATTATGTGTAAATTTATATCTGTATAAAATGAATGTTATTTGTCTTGTGTGCACACAACAAACAAATTAAAAGAAAGAACAACAAATTAACTACAAATGTTACTACATTTACATTGCATGCGTTTCATTTGTCACATGTGGTTTCTCGTCAATGCGATTATGCCATGTTCCTTTCAAGATTATCACTTTGGGAACATTTGTAGTCACACAGATTACTCAAATGGTTTCTCGCCAGTATGAGTTCAAATGCATAGATTAAGATCACCACTAGTTGAACATTTGTAGTTACACAAAACGTGTGTGAGTTCGAGTATGTTTCGTAAGATGACTAGTAGTTGAGCATTTGTAATCACACAAATTACACTGGTATGGTTTTTCACCAGTATGAATTCGCACGTGTATTGTAAGATGACCACTAGTTGAGCAATTTTAGTCACACAGTTTCTCACCAGTGTGAACTCGATTGTGTTTTTTAAGGTCAGTACTAGATGAACATCTGTGGTCACATAAATTACACTCAAACGGTTTCTCACCAGTGTGAATTCGCATGTGTTTTGTAAGTTGACCACCGGTAGGGTATTTGTAGTCACAAAAATTACACTCAAATGGTTTCTCACCAGTGTGAATTCGCATGTGTGCTTTAAGATCACCACTAGCTGAACATTTGTAGCCACGCAAATTACACTCAAATGATTTCTCACCAGTGTGAATTCGCATGTGTTTTGTAAGATGACTACCGGTAGGCCATTTGTAGTCACACATTACACTTAAATGGTTTCTCACCAGTGTGACTTCTCTTACCAGTGTGAGTTCGCATGTGTCTTTTAAGGTCAGTACTATATGAGCATTTATAGTCACATAAATTACACTCAAATGGTTTCTCACCAGTGTGAGTTCGCATGTGTGTTTTAAGATTATCTTTTCGAGAACATTTGTACTCACATAAATTACACTCAAATGGTTTCTCACCAGTGTGAGTTCGCATGTGTATGGTAAGATAACTGCTAGTTGAGCATTTGTAGTCACACAAATTACACTCAAATGGTTTGTCACCAGTGTGAGTTTGCATGTGTGATTTAAAGGTACCATCTTGAGAACATTTGTAGTCACACAAATTACACTGAAACGGTTTCTCACCAGTGTGAGTTCGTATGTGTGTTCTAAGATTACTCCTTCGAGAATATTTGTAGCCACATATATTACACTTAAATGGTTTCTCACCAGTATGAGTTCGCATGTGTCTTTTAAGATTACCACTTCCAGAAGATTTGTACTCACATACATTACACTTAAATGGTTTCTCACCAGTGTGAATTCGCTTGTGTCTTTTAAGGTCAGTACTAGATGAGCATTTGTAGTCACACAAATTACACTCAAATGGTTTGTCACCAGTGTGAGTTTGCATGTGTGATTTAATGCTACCATCTTGAGAACATTTGTAGTCACACAAATTACACTGAAACGGTTTCTCACCAGTGTGAGTTCGTATGTGTGTTCTAAGATTACTTCTTCGAGAATATTTGTAGCCACATATATTACACTTAAATGGTTTCTCACTAGTGTGAATTCGCATGTGTCTTTTAAGATGACTACTAGATGAACATTTGTAGTCACACAAATTACACTTAAATGGTTTTTCACCACTATGATTTACCATGTGTCTTTTTTTACTATCACCAATGGCTTGTGTGGGTCCTTCTGGAGTACTGGAGTTATGGAACAGATTTTCGATTCTCTTAGAATAAGTGTCAATTTCATCCATGGTATTAAAATCTTTCATTATTCGTGGTTCGATTTTAATCTCCAATTCTTCTTTGATTACTGTTAGTTCATCGTCATCCATTGTAGGAATATTTAAGGTATTATTGCAATCTGCAGTAAAAAATAACAGTACTAAGATTTAGCTTTCTGAATTTAATAGCATCAATGTTAATTTTTGGATACCCAGTTTAATTTTATTAAATTGAATACATTTATAGATTGAAGAAGTGAGTACTCTCTTAAACTCAATGTTATGACTATCAGCAGGTAATCAACAGTATCATTCACAAGTAATTTACCTTTAAAGATGTATGCACAATTGCACATACAATACACTGTATATGGGTCATTATCATATCATATAAATAGTGTTTAGATGAATGAATGTGTTTTGTCCGAGAGCTTTTTTTAAAAAGCTAAAATTAGATCAGAACTGTCCCTTATTTAAATATCATAAGTGTCCCCATAAATTATATCTGTCCCTGACAAATTTATGGTCTTGGCCCTTTTGTTTGTCATCAGGTAGGATTTATAATAAGTTAATTAGGGGCCTATTGCAGTTTTACATGTAAAACAATGACATTGCGATATTTAAACTACCAAGGAATGATTTTTTGAAAACTTACTAAAAACTGTCTCAAAAAAAGAGGGAAGTTCAGCCATTAGGAAGTAGTTTTTATGTTCCCTGTATATTTTTAGTGAAAATACGATTTGGTGATTATTTGATACCTTAAGCCACAAAGTCCCTGGGAAGTAAATGGCATTAGAAACAGAGATAACCAACGATGACAGAAATGATGATTTTATGAACTTTGGCTTCTTTTGGACCACAAAAATGTGTTCCAATATTTTGTTCCTTGTGCCAGTGTCATCACCGTTTTATTAGTTTATATAACTTTCACAATCATTGACCATAAAAGAAAAATAAATAATTTTTTTTTTATTACTTTTTATTCTTGAATTGGACCATTTTTTGAGAATGACCCATATAAATAATGTATCGTATATCTCCAAATAGGGTCAGTTGAAAAAACTGCTATACTGCTTGATTACATATGCTATAATTCTTTGCCCAGATCGTATCAAATGTTTATCGACTAGTAATTTAAATGACAATTATAACATACCAATTATAAATCCACTGTAAAACTAAGAATTGATGAATTTTTTGTTACAAATTCATAATTCACGTCAAGGCTTTTTAAGGTTATTAACACTTGAATATTAATCTAACTATGTGCTATACTGTGTATTATAATAATTATTGATTGTTAATTAGCCATTTATATGAATATTAGTTATTATTGGTCACAGTATACGAATATTATATGTGGCATTTCACAAATTATAATATAGTCGTATGTATTAACACTCTGTACCTATGATGCGTGTAAAGGATATAAAAGTATAATTTTTCTGAATACGAAATAAATTATTATTATTAACAAATTATCGATAAAGTAAGTAAATAAACCTATATTGGCGTATAAAGATGCAATACATCAAAAATAAACAAATAGTCACTTACAATGACATTAATGACTGTATAAACCAGGCATATGTATGATGCGTGTAAAGGATATAAAAGTATAATTTTTCTGAATACGAAATAAATTATTATTATTAACAAATTATCGATAAAGTAAGTAAATAAACCTATATTGGCGTATAAAGATGCAATACATCAAAAATAAACAAATAGTCACTTACAATGACATTAATGACTGTATAAACCAGGCATATGTATGATGCGTGTAAAGGATATAAAAGTATAATTTTTCTGAATACGAAATAAATTATTATTATTAACAAATTATCGATAAAGTAAGTAAATAAACCTATATTGGCGTATAAAGATGCAATACATCAAAAATAAACAAATAGTCACTTACAATGACATTAATGACTGTATAAACCAGGCATATGTATGATGCGTGTAAAGGATATAAAAGTATAATTTTTCTGAATACGAAATAAATTATTATTATTAACAAATTATCGATAAAGTAAGTAAATAAACCTATATTGGCGTATAAAGATGCAATACATCAAAAATAAACAAATAGTCACTTACAATGACATTAATGACTGTATAAACCAGGCATATGTATGATGCGTGTAAAGGATATAAAAGTATAATTTTTCTGAACACCAAATAAATTATTATTATTAGCAAATTATCGATAAAGTAAGTAAATAAATGTATATTGGCGTATAAAGATGCAATACATCAAAAATAAACAAATAGTCACTTACAAGGCGATTGCGTGTTTATTAACAACTAATATCTAATAAAAATAAACTCCTGTGATTTGGGAATAACTCTTATTACACTGTTGCCAGTCCTACTTTTTTTATCATTAATAAAATATGAATGTACTGCATACATTTAACATTTTGGTGTACAATAGGGAAGACGCACGTATTTTTTTAAATTTTTGTATTCGTTCATTTTGGTTAGAAAAATATTTCCAGATAAGCGGAATTTCTAAAAACCCTCAATTTATTTGAAAAAATTAAATTTAAAAATTCTCCTCATTTAAAACCGAATTTGGCCTTGAGCAACTTCCCTCAAAGCTATTTGATGTAAAAAAGTAGGTACCGCTGTGAATGTGAAGAAGCAATATTGACGATCTACTCAACGTTAGATGGCGCTGATGAAAACCAATAAACTGAATTTTGAATTAATATTACCAGAAATATTTAACACCACTTTAATTATGGCATTTAATTACACAACAGGATAACGTACATTATTATATTAATTACTCGTTAATAAGTAGACGATATTTGAACTTGAAGTTAAAAAATTTTTCAAACTGACGGGTAATACAGGACTGTTAACTGTTTCATTAGCACCAACAGTGGGTCGTCTTTGGAACTGTAAGAGGTAACAAAGTTTCATCCATTAGAGGACACTAGTATTGCATTTTAAATTTATTTAAATTTTCAAGGTTTTCAAAAATTAATTACTTAAAATTGGTAATTGTTTAATGCATTTATAACTGATATTCTAACTAATTTAGTAATGACGTTTATGAAAATGCAAGAATCTCCTCAATTGACGACATATGCGTCATCCCTAAACTGCTCATGTGTACCAATTTAAATAACAAGCATAACTGCCAGCGTAGTTCCATTTTTTTTACCAATTTTAACTGAGATTAATAAAAAGGGAAAATTGCACATGTCCGCAGAAAAACGATCTTTTTTTACTTTTCTCGTTTTTCTTTTTGTAATCGGATGTGTCGTTCTTGAGAAATTCAAGCGTTTCCACATTTTTTGGACACCTGGTATATTATAATAATTTAAGTTGATTGGAGTGCATTTGTTTAACTGTTAAAAGTGTAAATATAAATGTAAATAGTTTAAGAATCGTGGCAACACCGCAAAGAAATCAGTCAATTTTGTTGGTAGCAATGTTTGGTTTCAGCTTCCAGAGTTTGAGTTGACATCCTAACCGTCAAATGTCAATCCCAAAATATAAGTGGAAACATTATTTGACCCAGTAATAAAGATAAATAAAATGATTTCAACTATGACATGAAGCTACTCTGCAATTTGTAAAGTGTGTCATAATACTAGCACAGCATTATTGCTGGCAAAGGTAAGTAATGCTGACTCTAGCATTATGACACTGCCCTGGTTAATAGGGACATGTCGAGCTATCCTTAATTGCAAAGGGAGATTGTAGTAGGGATTAAGAGTTAAGATGGGAAGTGAGAATCAAAAGAGATAGTTAGTTGTATAGTGAACACCAAAGAAATAAAAAGTCTTTTCTATTGTAATAACCAAAGTAAGGGAAATGGCCCTACAAATTGTGATTAGTGGGTAAGTATAAATTATGTTAATTATATGTAGAATTAGTCAAAGTTATAAGTTAGGTAAATTTAAGAAATAAACAAAATGGATTAGATAAAGGGTGAGTGTCTTTATTTAATGCTACATGACTTGGTAACGTCGAGAAGGGTAAATAGCAGTAGAAGCATGGTGAAGGCAAGTAAGAACGAAGCAATCCAAGCTTCGTAACATGGTGGAGCTTCGTAACAAAGCTCGTAAAAAGCTCACTGGCATTAATATTCTTTGATCAATTCTTTGACTGCCAAATGGCAAATTGTCTCCTTAAGTACAACAGCTTCAGTTTGGAACTAGAAAGCCATAACAAGGCAATATCAATGCCTTTCTTCAACAATAGATCAACAGCACTTTCGCCAAATTCGAAGAATGATGTGGGATCTCCTGGGGTACTTGAAGTTTGTTATCTTTTACTAACCACTTGATCAGAATATTTTATTGTCTTGAAGTTAGACATCTTTTGGTTAATTGGATGATTTCTTTACATCTTGCGACAGGTTATCTCAGACGTAGTTTAGCAGTAGTAAACCTATGAAGTCAAATTTTATATTAAAAGTAGTTTTAGATTGTTTTGCATCTGTTAATATATTATATCTGTTAGCTCTGCTAATAAATATTGCTTTGTTTGCTAATGGTTACTACTAACTTTATTACGTCATTTTACATAAGAAAACTTCATATTAATGTTTGAAAACTTCTTAAGATTTTTCTTTGGTTTTTATTTCCATAAGCATTCAAAACCTGATAATGAATCAGAGGAAAAATGGAGGATGCAAACGAATCTTTGAAATTTTTTTTTCTAATTCTCGGAAAGACCACCATTGCTTACTATAAACCTTGCAGTTGCAAACTAGGGTGCAACGTTTTTAAGGTACTATGTTTTTAAAAAGTTTGAATCCAGAGGGTGGCCTGTAATGGGATTTAAAAAAACATAAAAATGACGAATATCTTGAAAACCATAATAGGTACTTTGTACTGAGGTATGTGTGGTTAAATAGGTTCTAAATGACGTCTTCTATCAGCTACTAAAAAGTTTGCATCGACCTGTATAACATTCGGTATTTTGTATAACATTCATTTTCTTTAAAATGCTACAAAAAATTTTACTTAGATGTTTATGTTACATAACAGGGCCCCATTTCCAAAGTTGCGGGGAAGGGGTTACTCAGTTATTATGTTACTGGGTTCTAACACTTACAAATCACCATTACGTTTTGTAACGAAGTTACTTAATTTTGGTTATTTATTTTGTATATATTAAATAAAATCCATATCTTGGCGTGCAATCTCATTCCGTCCGGATAAGAGACCGACTCGAGCGAGTGCACGCGTCCCTTCCCTAACCGATATTTGGCGTGCGCCGCTCTGATTTACTCCTACCATTTCTCCCACGCTCCGAGAGCGCCTATATAAACAAGCGCCTGGCGACGATTTATTCAGTCCGCGTCCAGGACTCCCAGCAGGACCAGCCAGCCAGCACAGCCAGCACAGCCAGCCAGCCAGAGCCAACCGGACCGTTCCTGGGGAATATAAGAGTAAGATATCGGACCGATAAACCGATCCCCTTTCCGCCCGTTGTATACCTTACCCCTTTTCCGAGACTTCACTGTGCGTAGCCTGGAGGTCTCATCCTTATATCCCTACCTTTTCCGAGACTTCACTGTGCGTAGCCTGGAGGTCTCATCCTTATATGTTCTCTGAATTTTGAATTGCGTCATAATTCGAAGATGCTTCTCCCACAGAAGCCACTTATCATATATCTCATTGTTGATCGGTTCTTCCGATCCAATTTTCAAACGCCATATTTCTTGCATTGGGATCTTGATGTAGACCAAGAAGTTTGCGATCACTTCGAGGGGTTCAAATATCGTCATTAAGACGAGTCGAACTTGTCGTTTTGTTGGCCGAATTTGTCCAGATAATAGTTCACTTGCAGCTGAGTTAAAACTCAAGGGAGAGCCCAAATCGCTTACTCTTTGGTGGACTGGTAATACTTGTCGAAACGAAAAGGATTCTCAAATCGTATCTGTCCAGATATCCAGCGTCCACAATCCTGATAAGAAGTTCTTCATTCCTGTCGTCCAAACAGTAAAGTCTTTGTGCTTGCCAGAACAATTGCTAGATGTAAAAGAGTTGACCACGCAGTACCCATACCTGCGAGGATACCCGATTAAATCGTACCAGCAAGCAGTTCCTCGATTACTCATCGGACTCGATAACGTAAATTTGTCAATTCCGCTCAAAGTTATTAAAGGCACCATAGGCGACCCGGTAGCAACTAAAACGCGATTGGGATGGGTTGCTTATGGATCATCATCATCGAAGGTCAATGATTCAGGTCAGTCAGCTTTTCATAACTTTCATATATGTGAATATAAAAGTGAAAGCTGTAATGACAAGGTGTTACACAACTCGATGAAAGATTATTTCTCACTGGATAGCCTCGGTGTAGTCAAGGTGGACAAGCTCTTCAAATCAACAGACGAAAAACGTGCATCCCAACTGCTAGAAACTACCACAATCCGAAAAGGCAATCGTTTCGAAACAGGTCTATTGTGGAAATATGACGACGTACGATTTCCCGATAGCTTCCCCAGGGCTCTTCGCCGATATGAATGTTTACGAAAAAGAATAGTTCGAGATCCCGAATTGGCCACAAATCTCAAACGCCAATTCGAAGAATATTTGGTTAAGAACTATTTCCGAAGGTTGTCCGTCGAGGAATTGCGCCAAGAATTTCCCCGCACGTGGTATCTTCCAGTATTTGTTGTCACCAACCCAAATAAACCGGGCAAAACAAGAATAGTTTGGGACGCCGCCGCCGAAGTCAACGGAATCTCTTTAAATTCTGCATTGCAGAAGGGTCCTGGCCAACTTACATCATTGCCATCCGTCTTGTACCATTTTCAAGAAAGAGCAATCGCTATCTGTGCAGTAGTGGTGTGTTATAACGCTTCTCATGACACCCAACGCCCAAGCGTCGGGAAATCAAAAGATCTCTAATACTTCTCGAGACATCAAGGTAAACAGTAGCGATGCGTCATAGCATTTTGTTATCGGAAGTACTAACAGTAAAGTTCGTGCATTTATCATGTTACCCAGATGCACGTCTATGCGTGCGCGTAAGCATGGATGGTACTCTCGAAGGTCGCTCGAATTGTTAAACCAGTGGGAGTGATAGAAACGGCAATATATAAAAATCTGTATTTAAAATAAAGATGGATATACTGCATAATTGGAGTTGGCAACACCGCGTTGAAATACGTTAATTAAATTCCTGGCATTTGTGCCGTGGCTGCAGTAAATTACAATTATTGATTATTCAGGGCGAGATAAGCTTGAGAAAATAAAACTTGCCAAAAATGAAGTTTGGGATGTTTTCCTATGACATACAGTAACCATTATCATTTACAGATATTCACCACTGCAATATACTGGCATTCGTGTACTATCAAGAAGCTTGTGTAGTGGTATGATGAGTTGCTTTGCCTTCTGGTAAGGTTTTTAAATTGCTTCAATCCAGAAAAGCTGCGCAATACAGTGTGGCTCTATACAAATCACAAAGTTTTCATAACATCCTATACAATTGGTGAAAGAACTTTAATTTTTACTTGTAGATCTAACGATAATTTTCTAAACAGCTTATAATGGATAACGAGGAAAAATGCACCACAATCAAAGCTGAAACATACATAGATGTAGAATCGCAAATAATGGAAGGTTCTAACACCAAACTTGACATGAAGAGTGAAACATACATCGAGAATGAAAAGAAACCATTTGATAACATCAGTAGTTTAGCAACTTGCAGGAAAATTAATATGAATAGTAACCTTTATAAATCTGACGATTATCAACAAAACCTTTCCCGGGAAAGTAGTGACAAGAAACAAATTCTCATTCATAAAGATGACAAACTATATGTATGTAATAAATGTGATTACAAGGTTAATATGAAGAGTCTTCTCAAAAAACACATAAGCACCCATAGCAATGAACAGCTGCTTGAATGGAATCTATGTGGTTATAAATGTTCGAAAACGAATAACCTCGAGCAACACATGCTCAGGCATAGTGGAGAAAAGTCATTGGGATGTAATGCATATGGTTATAAATGTCGCCAGAGTCGCCTTAAAAAACACATGTCTACTCATAGTGATGAAAAGCTATTTGATTGTATTATATGTGATCGTAAAAGTTTGAAAAGGAATAATTTTAAGCGGCACATGCTCACTCATACTGGTGAAAAGCCATTTGAATGTAATATATGTGTTTATAAATGCTCACGAAAGAGCCATCTTAAGCAACACATGTTCATGCATAGTGGTGAAAAGCCATTTGAATGTAATATATGTGGTTATAAATGTTCGCAAAAGGGCGATCTTAAACGACACATGTCTGCCCATAGTGGAGAAAAGCCGTTTGAATGTAATATATGTGGTTATAAATGTTCGGTAAAGAATGGCCTCAAACAACACATGTTCACTCATAGTGGTGAAAAACCATTTGAATGTAATATATGTAGTTATAAATGTTTGCAAATGAGCGTTCTTAAACAACATATGTTTAGTCATAGTGGTGAAAAGCCATTTGAATGTAATATATGTGTTTATAAATGTTCACGAAAGAGTCATCTCAAACAACACATGTCCACGCATAGTGGTGAAAAGCCATTTAAATGTAACATATGTGGCTATAAATTTTCACTAAGAATTGGTCTTAAACAACACATGCCTACTCATAGTGGTGAAAAACCATTTAAATGTAACACATGTGGTTATAAATGTTCGCTAAAGAATAATCTTAATCAACACATGTCCACTCACAATGGTGAAAAGCCATTTGAATGTAATATATGTGGTTATAAATGTTCACGAAAAAGTAATCTTAAACAGCACATGCCCACTCACACTGGTGAAAAACCATTTGAATGTAATATATGTGATTATAAATGTTCGCTAAAGACTCATCTTAAACAACATATGATCACTCATAGTGGTGAAAAACCATAATACCATTTCAATGTAATATATTTGGACCACATATAAATGTTTGCTAAAGAGTAATTTTAAACAACACGGGTCTAATCATAGTGGTTCAAAGCCACTTTAAATGCAATATATGTCATTATAATTGTTCGCGAAAGGAAAATTGTTGGAAAATTTAAAATTGACAATAGTCATTGCTATGATAACAAATTTTTGTAAGTTGAAAAATTTGTCCTAAAATTTATGTATTTATGCAAAATTTTAGAAAAATCATAAAAACAGTATTTTTTGACAATATTTTCCGAAGAGATTGAAGTTTGTTTTTTACAAACACAATTAAAAAATAATTTAAAAAAGTGCTACTTTCATTACGATTTATCGTTAAAAAAAGTCAACTTTCCTAATCAATATGCAAAAAAAAACTATTAAAATACATTGTCAACTTGAGGTGGTTTTTTTTACATATTTTAATATGATAGCTGATTATTTATCAGCTTTGATTATAAAATTAAAAAACATATATAGGCACTTGAAGTATAAAAAGATGGAAATAATGTTAAACGAAAATCACGGTTAGAAGTAATCATATGTGTGGGTCAACCTAACACATTTATAACAATATAATTAATGCTGAATGTGTTATGTTGACTTTAGAGTTGACAAACACAAGTCTTGTTATGAAGTGAAGTTTTGAAAAAAGTTTTTTAAAATAAATACTTATATTGAAAAATACTTTTATTTTTTTCTGGAAATTGTATTTTTAATTTCTAGTTATAGTATTGCATTGGTATTGGCAATGAAAATGAACCGGTATTGCCGTAACTCACCCTAATCAATCGAAATTTAGTTTTGCTATTTTTGATCCTCAAAGACTGCATGTACTTAATAGAATTGTGTATTATTCATATATCATCAATTGGAGAATGGAATCATTTGATTTTATTGTATTTTTGACCGTTGATCTAGATGTATATTGGTAAACTAAAAATTACTGTACTTGTCTATACTGTAATAAAAATGTCTAGTGCCGCCTAATACGTGTATTGATTAGTTCAATTTATCTCAGTGAAATGTAAATGTAAGTCATTAAAGAATTTGAAATTACCTTACAAATCACAAAACAAAAATACCATTTTTGAAAAATAATATCAAGCGAAAGTTCTGTTTATCTGTTATTATTCTACGAAACTGTAAAATAAACATAGGTTTACTACTTTATTGCGAGCTACCATGCACATCTTAGAAATCAAACAGTATTGTTAATATATCCTTGAACTTTTAAATATGTGTCAATGTACAAGTATATTCTTACTATTGAATTAAAAAACATTGGGCTGAACTTCGATGCTGTATTCTTCCCCAAAAGTATAGAAGTACAAGAAAAATGCGTAGCGAGTGCAGTAACTGATACCTTTTTGTACCAATCGGAACGCGCCAAAGATTGATCAGAACTCGCATCATGCATCTGAACTCCATTCCAATACAATTTCTACAGTTGTTCCAGCGTGTAGAAATAAGTACGGTCACTCGCTTAATTTACGAGAACAAATTTTGAGAACGCGTGCGCGAATTTTAACGTCTGTTTGGTTATGTTACCGCTACATGGCGTGCGTTCTATTGGTATTGGCGGCTATAAGATCATTTGTTAATACAACTGTTCCCTTTTTAATCTAATTTTAATATGGTTAATAACGCAAATTCACATAAAGAATTGGATGAAACATCACTTCTATGCAACTTCAAAGCATATAAAGTCACAAACACTTAACTATTTGGTAATTAGTATAATATAACACATGCTAATCCTTTTTTTATATGTGATTTAGAAAAATCTTTAAGCAACATTTTGAATCAATTGTACATAATCAAATAGTTCCTAGATTTTTAAATGTCTTTAAAATTGTAAAATTAAATCATGTATACAGTAATTTTCCTTATATGTATGTATATATGAAAAGGTTACATTGTCGAATGCGACTTTATTATATTCACAAGTTTATAAATAAAGATTTAAAAAGCGGTAAATGATGTTGTTATAATATGAATATGCTCATATGTACGTTTGGTTGCATATACTTACAAAACATGTTCTGTACACTTTAAAATAAATCAGTTGTAGCCCGACTCTTATTTCATTATAACCTACGAACTCATCCCAAACTAAAAGTGAATTAAAAGATTAAATAAAACAACATAAAATATAACATGGCGCAGTTTTAAGTATAATGGAATAATAAATTAAATTAAAAACTACAGAATTAAAGAAAATAAATAAATTAAGTGGAAATACACGTGAAGTGCAATCGACAAAATGGAGGGAAAAGGCATTCAATCTATGCTGTTAACGGGTAACCTTGCAGAAAACTGGAAAAGATGGAAGCAAAGATTTGAAATTTATGCAGAAGCCTGTGAATTAAATAAAAAAGACGAAAAAGTGCAATGTGCTCAACTTTTATACTTGATGGGAGAAGAAGCAATTAATATTTATAATTCGTTCTCTTTTACTCAAGAAGAAGAAAATAAAATCCAAGTGTTAAAAAATAAATTTGAAAATTATTTTGTGCCTAAAAAGAACGTTACTTATGAACGATATAAATTTTTCACAACGAGACAAAGCAGTGATACAACAGAACAATTTGTAACGGAACTTAAAAATAAAGCCAATCAGTGCGAATTTGGTACATTAAAAGACGATTTAATCAAAACAATGTTAATTACGGGTATAAAAGACGAACGAATACGAGAAAAACTTTTACAAGAAGAACCTATATCATTGGAAAAAGCCATCGAATACTGTATGGTAATGGAGAATTCCCGCCAACAACTTCAAGAAATGCAAACCGACGCCAATGCAGCTGTTACGAGGTCATCGTTCCATGATATCGCGATAATGCATCGTAGACAAGCGGCAACGTCAACTTCTTCCCGCCCACAGAACACATGTTCCCGCCAAACCGAGACGTCAAGAGGTGCAAACAAGAAAACTTCACAAGAGAAATCTGTAGGTAAACAAATAAAAAATTGCAGAAAATGTGGTTATACACACGATGTTAATAAATGTCCTGCGTATAATAAAACATGTCACTATTGTAAAAAATTAAATCATTTTTCTAATGTATGTTTCCAAAATAAATCAACAAGAAAAACTAGAAATATAAATGAAATTGAAAACGATAATGATCTAAAATTAAATGCAGATTATTTTTGTATTGATGTCATAAATAATGCAAAGGAAAATAATCCTAGTTTAATTAATTTAGTAATTAACAATAAGTTATTAAGATGCAAAATAGATACTGGAGCTAATGCAAATGTAATCTCAGTATCAAAATTAAAACAAATAAAGTTTAATTTAAGAGAAATCACTCATACAAATGACACATTAACAGCATTTACAGGTGAAAAAATTCCAATTATTGGAAAATGTAATTTAACTATTCAATTTAATAATAAGATGTGTAATGTTGATTTTTATGTGGAGAATAATCATAAACATGAACCAATTATAGGTATTCAGACTAGTCTCGATTTAAAATTAATTGTAATAAATAAAGAAATTCAGTCAATTGAAAAGCAAATAAACAAAAATTACTTATATAAAGATTTAATTGGTGAATTTGAAACAAATTTTAAAGGGATTGGTAAATTAAATAAACCATATCACATTGAAATCGAAAAAAATGCAAAACCCATTATAAATGTAATTAGAAATGTTCCTTTTGCATTACGAGAAGAATTCAAAAAATGTTTAAACGAGTTAGAAAAGGCAAACATAATTAAAAAAGTAGAAGGTAGTACTCACTGGCTAAATTCTTATGTCCTAGTAAGAAAAACAGATGGTTCCTTACGAGTATGTTTAGATCCCAGAGATCTAAATAAAGTAATTATAAATCAAAAATACAAAATGCCGAACATGGATGATATTATTTCAAAATTAGAAGGTTCCACCTATTTTTCAACTCTAGATGCGGCAAATGGCTTTTGGTCTGTTGAATTAGATGAAGAATCGACCAATTTATGTACTTTTGGAACTCCATTTGGAAGATTCAAATTTTTAAGGATGCCATTTGGTATAAAAATTGCTAGCGAAGTTTTCCAGGAATATTTTCATAATATATTTTCAATGGAAGGAATTGAGATATACGTAGACGATATTTTAATTCATGGGAAAACAAAAGAGGAGCATGATGAAAGGCTGAAAAAAGTTTTTCAAATAGCTGAAAAAAATAATGTAAAATTTAATTTAAACAAATGTAAATTTGGCCTAAAAGAAATTTCATATTTAGGACATAAATTTTCAAATAAAGGGGTATCGGTAGATGAGGATAAAATTGAAGCGATTCAAGGTATGCCAAGACCAACAAATAAAAAAGAGGTACAGAGATTTTTAGGTCTTATAACATATGTGGGAAGGTTTATAAATAATTTGTCAGAAAAAACACAACCATTAAGAAAATTAATAAAAGATGCGAGTATTTTTTACTGGGAAGATGAACAAGAAAAAGCTTTTACTGAACTAAAGAATATGTTAGTAAAAGAGCCAGTTCTTCAGTATTTCGATTCAAACAAAGAAACTACGATCTCAGTAGATGCATCACAACATGGACTTGGAGCAGTGTTATTGCAAGAAGGAAAACCATGTGCATATGCTTCTAGAGCCATGAACTCGACTCAACAACGCTACACCCAAATTGAAAAAGAACTTTTAGCAATTGTATTTGGTGCTCAGAAATATTATCCATATGTGTTTGGACGAAAATTTACTGTGGAAACTGACCACAAGCCTCTTATAAGTATTTTTAAAAAATCGCTAAATGAATGTCCGGCAAGATTACAACGAATGTTGCTGTCACTTCAAAAGTTCGACATTAATTTGGTATACAAGCCAGGAAAAAAATTGATTATTGCTGATAGCCTATCGAGAGCAAATTTGAATAAAGAATTCCATGATAACTTAAATTTAGAGTTACAGGTGTGTTTAATACAAAAAAATTTAGTAATAAATGATAAAAAATTAAAGGAATTAATTACTGCCACTGATAATGATGAGGAATTGCAACAACTAAAACGTTATATAAATCAAGGTTGGCCAGATAATATAAAAAAAGTACCCATTGAGTTAAGAACATATTATAAAATCAGATCGTTAATAACAGAAGGTACCAATGGATTGCTTTATATGTCTCAAAAAACAATCATTCCAAAAGCTTGGAGAAGCAAAATACTAAGTTACATTCACATAGGACATTTTGGCATAAAAAAATGTATTCAACGAGCAAATCTTTCAGTATATTGGCCAGGCATAACAAGTAATATTGAGACGTTGGTCAGTAAATGTGAAATGTGTAACACTTATGCTAATTCAAATATAAACGAACCAATGATTCCACACTCTATCATAAAACAACCATGGCGAAAATTAGGATGTGACATAATGTTTGTAAATGATCAATCTTACTTACTTTTGGTAGATTACTATTCAAAATATCCTGAAATTGTTAATTTAAATCATAATTTAACAGCAAAAAATGTAATTGATAAATGTAAATCAATATTTGCAAGACATGGGATACCAAATATAGTAATTGCAGATAGTGGTACTCAATTTTTAAGCAAAGAATTTATACAGTTTTCACAAGACTGGAACTTTAATGTAATCCCAGCATCACCAAAACATCAACAATCAAACGGTTTTGCTGAAAGAACAATTCAAACTTTAAAAAAATTAATTAAGAAAACTATTCAAAGTGGAGAAGATTTATATCTTGCTCTTTTATCTTATAGAAATACTCCTGTTCTTGACACCTATACACCATCACAATTACTAATGTCTAGATATATTAGAGATAATTTACCAATTGTAGACAAAAAATTAAAACCATGCATAATTAACACAAAAAAGTTCAATACAAAATTAGATAATAGTCAAAACTTAAGTAAAAAATATTATGACAAAAAAGGTGTAAAAAACTTTAATGATATTTTACCAGGTACACTTATAAGATATCAGGAATTCCCTAAAAGCAAATGGAAACTAGGTAGAATTGTAAACAAAGTTAGGGAAAGGACTTATAAAATAGAAACAGGGAATGGAAGATACATAATTAGAAATAGACATTACATCAAAGTCACCAAAGAAACTTTCAATAAAATTATGAATACTCCACAACCTGAACTTAATAAAAAAGATGATAATTATTTTCATATTCCAAAATTATTAACTAAAAATCACAATAACTGTCTAACTGAAAATAATTTAAATGAATCAGAAATCCATAACAATAAAAAATGATAATAATGTACAACCAACTACAAGTAATTTAAATGTTACTAATGGAAGGATTTCTAAGTTTGGTAGAAAAATAATTACACCAAATAAGTACAATGATTTTGTTACAGGTACTAATTAATTTAAACAATGATTTTTTAATTTGTTGTATGTTTATTTATAAGTATTGTGTGTATTGACAAATAAAGTGTTTTTTTTAATTCTTTAAATTTTTATAAAGAAAGGAGATGTTATAATATGAATATGCTCATATGTACGTTTGGTTGCATATACTTACAAAACATGTTCTGTACACTTTAAAATAAATCAGTTGTAGCCCGACTCTTATTTCATTATAACCTACGAACTCATCCCAAACTAAAAGTGAATTAAAAGATTAAATAAAACAACATAAAATATAACAGATGTGGTAAGAAAGTTCCCCGAAAACCTATAATGTGGAGGCATGATTAAATTTAGTATATTTACATGTATATTGTGGTTTGTATGTGTGTCTTATTTGTATATTATAAAACCTAATTGTAGAGTGGGACCACTCTTATTTTCAATTTACATTAATTATTGAGAAATCGATTAAACGTAAAATTACTGCATACGCTGACGATACAGTATTATTTGAAGAAGCAGACATATGGGAAGATGTTAAGAATAAAGCACAATACCATATGAATATTATTAAAAAATTGTTAGATTCTAATATGTTGACATTAAATTATACTAAAAGCTCTTTCATGACATTCACAAGCTATGATAATACTCAACCGATAATACAAGAAATCTTAGTACATAATAAAAACAATTGCCAAATAAATTGTAACTACACCGTTGTCATTAAAGAAAGTAAAAATGTAAAATATTTAGGAATTATTATTGATCAGCATATGAGATGGGATGCGCAAACAGCATATCTTAGCAGTAATCTTAGAAAAATAATCTATTTGTTTAAGAGATTGAGGGAGATCCTATTCATAAAACAACTTCTAGGCATGTACTACACCCTTGTTCAATAACTATTAACTTATGGAATCATAGAATCGGTGCGGCTAATGTTTACTTAGAAAAAGTAAAAATAATACAAAATTACATTTTAAAAGCTATACTACGCAAATCAAATAGATATCCCACAGAGCTATTGTATGGTGAGATTAGTGTCTCTGACAGTTGTTGTCACGCAGTTGTTTTATACGTCTTTACTGAGGTATACTAAAAATAATCCTTTAATATTGAGAACATTGTCTCATCCATACAATACTAGAAATAAAAACGACGCTGAACTTTTAAAAATAAAAAAAACAGTAGGTCAAAGAAGTTTGTTGTATTATATTCCTAAATTAAATAACCACCTTCAAAAATATATTAGTGATAATAATTTAATAATTAGACAACACAATTATAAAAAGATTCATGAACAATTCATTTTACAATTTAACTTTACTTAGCAATCAGTAATTTTACTCTTTTACTACGTAAAAAAAATTAACTATAAATATTCGTAATTTTTAAAGCTGTATTTATATAAAATTAGATGGCATATAGTACATGGTGCTTAGATATCCATATATGCTATTTTAAAGAATTGCATGTTGCAAAACCACGCACGACTGTTTTACAGTCATGTGGTGTACTTTTTCTTCGTCCTTTCGTTTGCATTTACGTTGTTATACAAATATATTGTTGTAATTATGCTTATTTTAATATTAAGGAACGTTTTTCTTTTTGTAATATACGTCATGTAATATGTGAAGGCAAGGGGAAGTAAATAAATAAATAAATATAATGTCGATAATTTATATAATCATATTGCTAATTTAATAATTTATGTAATATGTGTTTTTCCGTATCAGTTATGCAAAGGGGCTTTGACTTATTGATAAACGAACATATTGTTATGTTATCATTCTTGTTTGTTATTTGGTGAAGTAAAGTTGTATTGCGTTATTGGTGAATTTAAAAATTGTTTAGCAATTAAATTGTTTTCTTTTCTAATATTTAAAATTTAGATAATATCAGAAGTGGGATAAAAGGAGGGTCGTGAGCGTTTTAAAATACGTAAGTGTTTAAAAAAATGGAGAGAAACGTCATTAGAACATCACGAAAACGGAAATCTTCATCAGTAGTTAATGATGGGGGAGCCATTAAATTCATCACCTAACGCTGGTACCTTGGATGCAGTTTTACATTCAATGCCTCGTTGTGTGAATTCTATGGAAAAGTGGCATCATCTGTTAAAAATATTCATCTTTCTATATTTGATCCAAAAGAATATGATGTTCCTGATTGGATTGCTGATGTTGAAAGGGCTAAGGAAATGTACGGATGGGATGATTATGAAACCATGCATCGAATTCCATTATATCTTACGGGTGAAGCTCTATAATGGTTTAAACAGTGGGAAGTTGGAAATGGAAAAACAGTGGAAATGGTTAAATTTCGTAACAGAAATACGTTGTTCATTTCCAAGACGAATTGATTTTGGTATGCGATTTGAGAGGCCAACTGAATGTAAGTCTTTTCCGTGTTATTCTAGTTATGCTCGAACAAGCTTATCTAAATCGTTTAAATAAAAATTTTGGAGATATTGAACTCGTAAGTGTTATCGGTACAGGTATTGAGTGTGTAAGGACGCGGGATGAGGTTAAACTGCATCAAAAATAAACAGTGCCTGATTAATTTCTCTTCTTTTTTGTGAATTTGATGATTCGGGGAAAACTCCTTCACCTAAACCGATAGCTAAAGATTCTCATACTCTCATACTCTATTCTCAAACAGATTTTTTATCTTGCGTTGTACGTGACAACAATTTCTTTTCCGAAATTTTTAGATCGTTTTTTAATCTTAACGTCTACTTATTTAGATATTGCTTAACCTTTTTAATCTTTATCTGAATATTTATTTTAAGCATATGTAATTAATAAAAATGATCGATAAAACATTCTAAATTGTAATCTGGTCTGCATATGGCAAAATAATATTTAAATCATACTAATTTGTTAATTTTAACAGAAAATAACTTGCTACAATTCTTTACTTCGCAATTCTATTTAAGTAGTATGTAACTGTTGAAAATCAACTGTTCAAATAAATAATTATTTCACAATTTAAAATTTTATTCGTTTAAATTTTTCTTACTTTATGGCCTGAGTGGATGAGATATCCATATTTTATCATTCATTGCTATACGCTAAAAGAAAGATAACAGTAGGGTATATAGGCCGATTCTGGTGCCACACCTCCACACCTATGCATGAGAAGGAAGGAAATATATCCATCTCTGTCTAGCACAGGTATATGTCTATCCTTCTCCAACACCAACATACAGGAGCGTTCAATAAAAGTTTGACAACATGGTTGGGGTAGTCACTAAAAGTCTACTAACATACAGGGGAGGTGTGTAAGAAAATTCTGACAGTGAATACAACTTTCAAAAGCCAACCAACCAAAGCGAAATCACAATCACTGATACAACTGCGAGGGTTGCAAGCTCGTCTTAAGGATGTATCTATGCGATTTTCAAACCTTCGTAAAGGGTAAGATTAGTCAAAGCCTTTAATAGCTGTATACCCCGTATTTACATACACCTGTTATACCATGACTTATGTGAGTAGTAAGTAAACCAAGATTCACCTCTGCATGAGAAGGAAGGAAATATCTCTGTATATGTTAGGGGGTTATGTTAACTTTTTTGAAGTTTTATTGTGTAGAACAACTACAGCTGTTATAAAAACAAAGATAAACCTTTTATATTGTTTATTTAAAAACATTAATAATCAATTCATTACATATTATTGTACACAAATATTAATTATTTACAATAATTTTACAATTTTCATGTATGAATTTAACATCTTAACTTAATTTCAATAATTATTTAACTATTTTTGAAACAGTTTCTAATATACATAGTTATTCAACATGTTTCGGAATTCTGTGATGCCCCCAAGCTAGAGTGTCACCGGAACCGTCAGGTATGATGTATCTCTTATCATCTAACCAAGAAAGTGCTATTTTATTCTTCAGTTCAGTATACAGTTGATGTTTATGTGATCTAGCTGTTCGTACATTCTTGTATATCACTGCCTTGTTAAATACTACATTCTTATAGTCTTCAAGTGTTAACTCATTCTTGATTATATCTTTTTGTACACCTTTAGCCGTTTTACTTAATTCGCCCTCAACATTGACAACGTAGGCTTTCGCTGCTGTCCCCACGAACTCCCATAATATCTTTCCTGCATATTCATCCTTCATTTTTCCTATCACAGAATCGGTTTTAGGTATTCCAAATTGATTATCTTTCTTGAGATTTGATGTATCATACTTGTTTAGATAATTCTTCATATCTTGGTAAAAATCAGTTGTACAGGTCCTCAGGATCAGGATAGGCTTGATAAAGTTGTAATAAAAATCATACTCATCATACGAATTAGAACTGTTTACGGATATCGATATGGTTCATTTTATTAAAAAGGGTATTAGGGGTGGTGTAAGTAAATGTGGTAAGAGATATGTTAAAGCTAATAATAAATACATGTTGAAATATGATGAATCTAAGCCTACAGTCTTTATCAATTACCTAGATGCAACAAATTTTTATGGGAAAGCTTTATCAGCCAATCTACCCATCAATAACTTTAAATTTTTAACTTCTGAAGAAATCGCAAATCTGGATATATTAAATGTACCTGAAAACTCAAAAACAGGTTATATCTTGGAAGTCGATTTAACCTATCCGGAAGATCTTCACGATGGACATAATGATCTACCATTTTGCCCAGAAAATATCACGCCTCCAGGATCAAAACAACAAAAATTAATTCATAACTTGAACAACAAAACTAGGTATATTATCCACTACAGAAATCTACAACAGTGTTTAACCGCAGATTTAAAACTCGAGAAGATTCATCGGGTGCTATCTTTTAATCAAGCATCTTGGTTAAAGGAGTACGTGGATTTAAATACACGTATGAGGAATGCGGATAAGTCTGAGTTTGGAAAAATGTTTTCTAAACTTATGAATAATTCAGTGTTTGGGAAAACTATGGAAAATGTGGATAAACGGATCGACATAAGACTGGTTACACACTGGGAAAATAAAGGGAAAAGGCTAGGAGCTGAAGGGTTAATCTCCAAACCTCAATTTAAAGATGTATCTGTTTTCTCAGATAATCTGGTAGCCATTCATCTAGAAAGAATGTGGGTTAAATACGATAAACCGATATATATTGGATTCTGCGTTCTAGACCTAGCTAAACACGTGATGTATGATTTTTATTACAACTTTATCAAGCCTATTTATGGGAGTGATGTGGAACTAGCCTATACAGACACAGACAGCCTGATCCTGAGGACCTGTACAGCTGATTTTTACCAAGATATGAAGAATTATCTAAACAAGTATGATACATCAAATAATAGCTATAATAACTATAATAATAATAATAACTACTACAACCCATAGGCTAAACCAAGGCCCCAGAAGCTATAAGCTTGTGCGGGAGGGAGGGAGCGATTATTATTATTATGTAGGCCCAATGTGCGGCTGCAGCCGACTTACAGGTGAAACAGCGCAAATCCCACATTTGTGTCACAGCTAAGGAAAACTGCAGAAAACCTTAACCAGATCTGCCGGCGCCGGGAGTCGATCGCGGGCCGCTTGGGTGAAAGTCCGGCACGCCAGACATTACACTACCAAGGCTGGATATAATTTAGATGTGGAAGGACTAGACTCAAAAATTTCAAGAAAAATAATCAATTTGGAATACCTAAAACCGAATCTGTGATAGGAAAAATGAAGGATGAATATGCAGGAAAGATATTATGGGTGTTCGTGGGGACAGGAGCGAAAGCCTACGTTGTCAATGTTGAGGGCGAATTAAGTAAAACGGCTAAAGGTGTACAAAAAGATATAATCAAGAATGAGTTAACACTTGAAGACTATAAGAATGTAGTATTTAACAAGGCAGTGATATACAAGAATGTACGAACATTTAGATCACATAAACATCAACTGTATACTGAACTGAAGAATAAAATAGCACTTTCTTGGTTAGATGATAAGAGATACATCATACCTGATGGTTCCGGTGACACTCTAGCTTGGGGGCATCACAGAATTCCGAAACATGTTGAATAACTATGTATATTAGAAACTGTTTAAAAAAATAGTTAAATAATTAATGAAATTAAGTTAAGATGTTAAATTCATACATGAAAATTGTAAAATGATTGTAAATAATTAATATTTGTATAATTAAATTATGGTTATCGTTTATTTAAATTTGTAATATTTAATCAACCTAAAGCTCAATATCAATTCCGTACAGCAAATAATATACTTATTTAGAGTACTATTTTAAATTACGCTCATTAAACTTGCGCGGAATGGTAATACCAATTCAAATGTGTTACTTACACTGCATATAAGCACTGATTTCGTTGCTTACTGCACTTCTTGCTTTTGGTAGCGGTCGGGTGGCGGGTGCGTTGTGGGCTACAGTTAACATCGTATAAGGTCGAGTTATTTTTATTAGCGTGCTCCGTGATCAGATGTTTATTATAATTTCGTTATTTGTTCGATTTTTCGTGTTTGTTAAATGTTAATCTGCGAATGAGACTGTATTTTGGAACATTTTATTATTTATATAAGTTGGGATTTTTTTAAAGACAAATAATTCTATTTAATTTGTTATGCATGCAAGATTTAAACTTGCTTTATCGTCATGACTGCAAATTAAGCTGCTTCGGTGGGAGGTTCGAGTACTTCCGATACAAATTACGTTAATTAATTTTTTTTTATCGTAACTTTTGGATACTTGCTTGTCACTCATGTTTCAATTATACACAAAATAAAATATACGTTTTTATTGCTTTTATTTAAAATAGCAGGTTACAAAATTAAGTTCCCTTTTGTTACAGATTTTTGATGGCCATTTGCAGTTTGCGGTTCTTAACAAACTACCTAACTAGAACATATGTCGTTTTAGATAAAATGCGGTATAAAAGATAAATTATGAAAAAACGTTTTAGTTGCAAGTTTAACATAGACAAAATGTGGATAAAATACTATGTCATTACTTGTGTAAATGATAATTATTGAAAATAATGCAATTAGCAAAAAAACCTTTAGATAAAGTACGATTTAAAAGTATAGTTATCAATTATGACTTTAATTACTATCACTAAACTCAGTAGCGGCGACTTGGAGATGAAAATCCAGTGGCGGCGTATGTGTAACTTACATCCGAATCGCGACGAGTTTGTTGTTCAATTTGTAAAGTATTATTATTAGTATTAGATAAAGAATTTTCTTTATACAGTTTCGGAGGGAATTCAAATTGTTCAGAAAGGCAGACCAAAACCAGAACTTTTAAATTTCGCTAAAGACCGGAAAATCGAGTTGCATTATAAATAAATAGTAGTAGTTTTTTAAACAGAGAATAATAGTCAACAAATTCCATAAGTATAAAAGACGTGTTCTTTTGCACAGTGTGATTAAATTTAAACGATAATAGAAATTTGAAAACACTTTGTCACAAAAGAACGTTGGCAATAGTTACAAGTTTCGTCACAGCACTTTTTATGATTCAATCATGTTAATTACAGAATTTCTACATTTCAAAGGGGTAAGGGGATTACCAATCATGCTCAAAATATCTTACTAGATGGGGGTTAATCAGTATTCAAAAAAAACGAGATGTGCTAAAAAATTACCATTTCGATTAATCATTATAGAGCAAAAGAATACTGCTGAAGTGTAAAAGTTCTTTAAAAAACTTTTAAGCTTATTTTTAATTTATTTTTATTTAATTATAACACTGTCTTTAATTGTACCTAGGTATATTAAAATTAAAATCGTGGTTGCTTCCCTAGCCTAAATTCTCACCGCACGCCACTGAAAAAAACAACTATTCTAACCGGAAATTTCATTCAAGTTTACTTTTTTTATTAGTAAAAATAAGATAATATTACTATGTAAGCACTAAAAAAAAATAAAGAAATTCCTCTAGAATGTAAATAAATTATACGCTTCTAGACTAGTGAGGAAATGACAACGTTGCCTTAAATTGGTACCAGTATTTCGTTTGTTGTTTTGATGAAAACAAATTAACGCACTAAATGACGTTCACTCAAGTTTTGAGGTTATCTTTGCGAATATATGTACACTGGCTTGAAACAAAATCGCATACACTATTATGTAGTTTTTGCTATGTAAACGTGACGTTTCTGACTTTTGACATTACATTTTTGACGATTCATTTAAAAAGTAGCAGTAAAAAATTCCGAATTATGTATCCTTTTTATTTAATACAACTGATTTTGTTTTCGATATGTAAATTACGAGCGGCCAGTGGTGCTGCATGTAGTTATATAAAGCATTTAAGTTTCCCGCTCGTTTGTCGTAACGCAAGCTTGCTACTTTGCGAGCTATATCAAGCGTTCAATAGACAAACTCTTCGTATTAATTTTTTTGCCAAAAGTATCTTTCTAACAAATTTTAAACTTTAACGGTACAATCTTAAAACGTTTTTATGTAAAATGTTTTGGTGTCAATTTTTTTTATCATTCTTTATGAAATTGTTACAATAAATCAACAACTTCACCATCAACAACTTACCATTTTGCATAAGATCGCGTGTTATTTTCAAATGCAATTTTGCATAAACAAACTTCCTAAACATTCAACATTTTTCAGAAAATAATGTTGTGCATTAAGAACTATCAACTGCACTAATTTCATTTAAATTCTTATCATTTTTTACCGCCACAACTTCCTTAATATACTATTATTTGACATTCATTTGATATTATGATAACACGTCCTATTTATACAATTTTTATACAGTATTGTAAGTATTTATTTACAATTTATTGTAATATAAAAGTAGCTAGAAGCACCGTATTCAAGGTGAAAAAAAAATATGAGGCAGAAAAATTACAATCTTCTAAAAACTACTTGAAGAAAATCTCTTGTTAATAATGTCGACGAACACGACATAAATTTAATTCGGAAACAATACATGGGTTTTTTCGTGAAAGTAAAATTCCATCTTTAGATGATATTCACAGAGCAATTTAAAAGAACGAAGATATAATAAGTTTTAAGAATATGAAATTCTTTTTCATATACCCAGCAAACACAGCAACATATTATTTACGTAACTGAGAGTAACAATGCCCACTTTATTATATAGCAGCTAATTAAAATTCTAGTCATCTGGAGAGCGTTATGTCCTCCTCATTATGCATCTGTTATTTACGTAAATGCTATATCACTGTTAATACATACGATATATGTAAATACAATCTGTATTACAAACATATACAAAGCGTTTTACGTTTATTTAATTATGACTTTGTTCCATCACAACGGGTATATAAAGTCGATATATTGCGGTCCCACGCAAATTTTTAGGCGGCGATCAACCTTTTTTTTAGAGGTTCATTTAAACGCACTCCAAAGTTTTATCCGCCACCAAAAGCACGTTTAAATAAGTCTAAAAAAGTGGGGTCACGACCAGAACTTACCTGCAGTCCCTTTGCATGAGAATCTTTAAGTTAAAGCAACAATTTTCAAATTTTCCACTTTGTGTGGGATAACTTATTTCTTTAAAATAGTTAAAATAGATTCCTGCAGTAGTAAAATTAGGGGAAAAAGAATAGTCAGAACAAATTTAGAACAAAAAAAGGAAAAGATATAGTTATTAATTAATAACTTATTATAGAAAAAAATCAAAAGCTATGTATAAACAACATTAATCAAAATGATAAATGATCAAGATTCTTCGTGGTTTTTTAACAAATGCCATTCGGTTTCGGTATTTAATTTCTCGATTCCTAGTAAATGACATGTCGCGTGCATTGCTGAAATTTGCCGAATCTCTCTTTTTATGGAGTATAATATAGATGCTTATTGCTAATGTAATAGATCTGTTACAATTGTAATAGATAATAACATCCCTGATATAATAACAACTTTTCTATATGTTTGTATAAAAAATAGATGCGCTCTATCATTCACACGCTATTTTTATTTCGTTTCATATCACTCGTCGCCATTTTAAAATACGTTTCACTTGGCGTACTAATAATATATCAATTCACTGGAAATTCAATTTGTCTGGTTATAATTTAATAAATACTATGAAATTTTTTACTAATCTTTACTTATTTTATGATTATGGAGTTCCACAAAGTAAGACTGGAAGCAATAAACAAGAAAATCTATGTCATTGACAACTTGCAACGATTGTAGATCTATTAATGTAATAACAAATGACACATCATTAAAATTAATTATAACATTACCTTTGCATTCGCTATATGTACTATTTTCGCTTTTAATTAACAAATTAAAAAGTTATCATAGCAATGACTATTTTCAATTTTAAACTTTGGGATCGGTTGTCTCATGTTAGTGACTATAACTGCCTGTGTAGTTACATTTGTTGTTTCACTGAAAACTCAAGTGTTTTCGAATCGATGCTGCATAAGTACAGTTGGCTTTTTTAATTGATAGTATTAGCATAAGTTTGTGTCTGAATACTGATGTGTTCAGTTGTTTGCCTTACACCAATTAAGAAAACGAATTACAGCTTGAAGCAGTACTTTAATGGTATTTTACTGACGAATGTCTTGTTATTATTTATAACAAATTATTATTCAATAAAACATGTCCAATAATCAATTGTTTATTAATGTGTTGTTTTACGAATGATAAAAGTAGTGAAATCTTTGTTACAATTTTGTTAATATGTAACTGTATTCCTATATATTAATTACATCTCCCTTTGATCTAAAAATATGAATAAATTTCATCTTTTAATTAATAAATAAACATTATACCAATTGCAACAGATTAATGTTCTCATATAAATTTTTAATTGCTAATATCTTCCCCTGCTAATAACATATTTGCCAGTTGGTGTTTGTACAATTAACATCTTGCTTCTTCTGCTTTGTTTGTCCTTTATATTTCTCCCTGATTGAAACTCCCATACACCATTTCTAAATGTTGGTAAATTCATATTCCTTCTGTTAGGGTATCACTTCTCTTCGTGTTTTTAATTTCTCCAAAAAATATTTTCCCATAATCATGTGCGAAGTTAAGGTTTCTCTGTGTTTTTGAAATGTAAAAGCGGTAGCTGGATGACTAAACTTTCCTCTAAACATACCTCTCAACTAAATCATTCAACTTGGGAAACCACTTTAATTTTCAAGTAGATTCTTTAAATTTTTCAGATATATATATTTTTGCTTTTCTTCAGTTTTACCACGAAACTCGTGTCCGAATATAAAAACTGTGCTTGATCTAAACAAACCTTTTCTGATGATTCTTTTGATTATTACACATATTTTACATTAATTGGCTTTTCATTAGTATGAATGCACACACGTTTAAGAGTGTTCTTTACATATATTGCATTTAAAGTGGCTTTGAACCACTATGATTAGACACTCTAAGATTACTCTTTAGCGAACATTTATAACCACATCTACTACATTGAAATTGTTTTTCACCAGTATGCATGACCATATGTTGTTTAAGATAAGTCTTTAGCAAGCATTTATAATCACATATATTCATGATCACATTTAAATGGTTTTTCGCCAGTGTGAGTGGGCATGTGCTGTTTAAGATTACTCTTTCGTGAACATTTATAACCACATATATTGCATTCAAATAACTTTTCAACTCTATGTGTCAATATGTGTGAGTATGTGTCTTTTGAGACAACGATTTCGTAAAAATTTCTTTCCACATGCATTGCATACAAATGGTTTTTCACCAATATGAGTAATTATATGTTGTCTGAGGTTACTCTTTTCTGAACATTTATAACCACATACATTACATTCAAATGGCTTTTCACCACTATGAGTGAGCATATGGTTTTTAAGACTGCTTTTTCGTGAACATTTATAAGGACATATATTACATTCATATCGTTTCTCACCACTATGAATGGACATATGTTGTTTAAGATGACCCTTCTGTGAACTTTTGTAATCACATATATTACATTCAAATGGTTTTTCACCAGTGTGATTGGGCATGTGCTGTTTAAGATTAATTTTTCGTGAACATTTATAACCACATATATTACATTCAAATGGCTTTTCACCACTGTGAGTAGACATGTGTCGATTAAGATTATTCTTTAGCGAACATTTATAACCACATGTGTTACATTTAAATGGTTTTTCACCACTATGAGTGGGCATGTGTTGTTTAAGACCAATCTTTAACGAAAATTTATAACCACATATGTTACATTCAAATGGCTTTTCACCACTATGCGTGGACATGTGTCGTTTAAGATGACTCTTTCGTGAACATTTATAAACACATATATTACATACAAATGGCTTTTCATCACTATGACTAAACATATGTTGTTTAAGAGTGCTCTTTTGCAAACATTTATAACCACATATATTACATTCAAACGGCCTTTTTCCACTATGGGCAGACATGTGTCGTTTAAGATCGCCCTTTTGCGAACATTTATAACAACATATATTACATTCAAATGGCTTTTCACCACTATGCATGAATATGTGTTGTTTAAGATGAATCTTTTGTGAACATTTATAATCGCAAATATTACATTCAAATGGCTTTTCGCCAGTATGAGTGAACATGTGTTGCTTAAGGTTACTCTTTCGTGAACATTTATAAACACATATATTACATTCCAATGACTTTTCTCCACTATGCATGAGCATGTGTTGCTTGAGATTATTCCTTTTCGAACATTTATAACCACATAGATTGCATTCAAGCAGCTGTTCACTGCTATGGGTGCTTATGTGCTTTTTGAGAAGACTCTTCATATTAACCTTGTAATTACAAATATTACATACATATAGTTTGTCATCTTTATGAATAAGAATTTGTTTCTTGGCGCTACTTTCCCGGGAATGGTTTTGTGAATAGTTGTCAGATTTATAAAGGTTACTATTCATATTCATTTGCATGCAAGTTGCCAAACTACTGATGTTCTGGAATGGTTTCTCTTCATTCTCGATGCATGTTTCACTCTTCATCTCAAGTTTGGTGTTAGGACCTTCCATTATTTGCGATTCTACTTCTATGTATGTTTCAGCTTTGACTGTGATGCATTTTACCTCCTTATCCATTATAAAATGTTTAGAAATTTATCGCAAGATCTACAAGTAAAAATGAAAGTTCTTCCACCAATTGCATTCGACCTATGAAAACTTTGACGTTTGTATATGTTTGTATACGTCACACTTCATAGTGCAACTTTTCTATTTAAAGAAATTAAAAACAGATGTTGGTATAATGAAACTAAAAATTTACCAGAAGGTAAAGCAACTCATCATCTCACTACACAAGCTTCTTGATAGTACGCGAATGCCAATATATTGTTGTGGTAAATGTCAGGAAGTGGTACCGGTTACTGCATGCCCTAGGAAAACATCACTAGCTTCATTTTTGGCAAGTTTTGTTTTCTCAGACTTGTCTCACCATGAATAATCAATAATTATATTCTACTGCAGCCATGGTACAAATGGCAAGAATAAATGTAGGTAGTTCAACGCGGTGTTGCCAACTCCAAATAAATAAATCTGCCAACAGACGTTGCAATACCTCCAAATTTGAAATAGTAGGAAATTAGAAAGAAATCGTTTATTTTCTTTTAACTTTACAATGACGTCAAAATTATGGTGGTATAAAACAATGTATTATTTTTACTTTGTTTATGGTGTATTGCCATGGCGCTAAAAAATAAATAAATAAAGAGTTCATATAAGACATTTTAAGACAGATCAGTTTATTTCGCTTGAAATCAGTTTTTTCTACATAATATTCTCACAAGAAACTGTAGTTCTACAAAAAAAGAAGCTACACCTTACAGTCTACAGTTTTCACTCTTGGCGCGCCAACTACACTGTACAAACTGGTACTGCTACTGATACATCGGGCAACAACCTACGGAAACAGGAACCTCTGCGAATGTCCTGATTCGAATGAATCAGTGTCAGGTTAGTGACTATCTTTTTGCACTGGTTGAATGGTCCTTAATTACATTCTTATTATAAATAATAATAAATGCCAAAGGTCAGCAACAGAGCATGGCACGCAAAAGAAGAATTAAGTATAAATAAGCAGCAAAGATAATGAAACATATATAAAACTGTAGTTATGTTTTTAATTACATATCGGCAACATGTGGCGGTGTTGACGGTTTCCTTATTAGGTTTGTATGGTCCACGACCTCCTTGATTTGACGTTTCGTTTGACGTCTTATACGGCATCATCATTTGCCAGTTTTCGGCGTTCTCCGCTTGGCGCTGCGTACCGGGGGAATGTAGAGTCACTGCATCTAGTTACCTAGGCCAGCTGATCGACCAGAGTACCGCAAACCGCCGCCATATTGGGGCAAACAAAACACGAAATTGTTCATTATTTGTTTTGTATTGAATTTAATCAAATCCACGTTTACTTTAAAAGGTTTTTCTTATTCTTAAAGATCAAACCTCTAATGTGGCAAACACGTAAAACGTGGTTTTTATTTGTCCATTATTAAAAATCACCCTTCTCTGTCCCAATATGGCGGCGGTTTGCGTTACTCTGGTCGACCAGCTGGCCTAGGTAACTAGATGCAGTGACTCATGGACGCGTTCGACGGTTCGATGTAAGTCGATGCGTTTACACATTCAACGAGTGCGTTCAAAATAAAGCCCGGACTTTTTTGAAGGTTGTTGACAAATATTTGACTTTTCTGTTTTATTCTACTTTATCGCGAATTTAGTGTGTTTGGTTTTGTTTAATAAATTTGTGGTATAAGAATAGTTTAAGAACAGTAGTATTTTACTGAAAAATATCAACTCATAAAAAATGCTATGTGGTAACATGCAGAAATTATAAAACTGCAAAAAGTTTCTACGAATTTCCTTCGTGTCTTAGCTTGCGAAATAAGTGGATTGAAGGTTTACGTATTACTTCTGGTATGATTAAAAAATTACGTACTTTAATAAAATGTTCATTTATTCTATTATATACATACTATATTATACATTTTAAAAAGTATATGTAATTTACTGCATGTACAGTAGAAAGAGGCAGCACAGTTAACATAATTTATTACAGATACAAATATACCCGAAAGTGCTGTAATCCACACTTTGAAAGCAGTTGCTATACAGACAGATCTTCTGGTCGAAAGTTATTAAAATGTAATGCGGTGCCTACATTATATACAGTAATTTCTAAAATGTATTTAAAAAATAGCTTTTATTAACATAACACTTTTTAGACAAGTTTTACAAACACTCCTGATGATGTACCGATTATGAAAGAAAGATTGCCTGCATCTGGAACTATTCCTTTGCTTTCAACATCGTGTGCTTTCATTTCTACTTCCAATCTTGTGGGTAATTAATAACATAATCCATGAATAGTTAAACTGTAATTTAAATTCTAGATATGTAATGAAAGCACTCAAGTCAATTTAATTTCCGAAAATGCAGTAGAAGAATATAAAAAAGAAGTTTGTCTAAATTCTGTATTGACCAATTCCTTCTCAAATCCGTTACTAGGTCTGATCAGTTTACAAGATCGTGGATGCTTGAAATATCCTAGTAAAAAATTCATATTATTAATAAACCAGTTAACAGAGCTGGTTTTAAATATATTTCAATATTTACCTCAAGAATGCAATCCTTGCAGTACATTAACTGATCTTCTTGACCCACTAACTACTTCTAAAATTCTTCATCTGTAAGATTCACAACAAGGACCTTTGTAATATAATTCTAAGTAAACTTCTAAAACCAGTATTAACTAACCTTGCCAAAACACGCACCGATAAAATATCTGCAACGCCACGGCACATTAAACCTCTTTCTAGAAAAGTACTCAAACTCTGAAAAATAAATGCTTTTCATAAAAAAATGCTTTTTCTTAAAATAACTACTGCCGATGCCATAAATTGTAATTTATTTGAAGTATGTTAACTGTTAAAAGTGCAAAGACTGCAAAGTACTCTTCCTGCGCTGTAATGCACTTATCCATCCGCCTTTTCCAGCCATCAAAGCACTCGCGAAATTCTTCTTTTGTTACCACTGACAGCACCTCTGACGATGACTCTTAAATAGCCTCCGGAGTCGGAAAATGGTGCCCTTTCAATTTTCTTTAATTTTTGGAAATAAAAACAAATCACAAAGGCCAAATCCAATAGGGGGGTGATGTTCAAGGTCCATGGTGGACGTTTTGGATAAAACCGGTTTGACAATGATGGCTGTGTGGGCAGGTGCATTGTCGTAGTGAAGCACCCATGACTGGTCTTGCCACAAATCGAGTCCCTTACTGCAAACCCTTTCACGCAAACGTTTCATTACCTCAAGGTAGTAAGTAGAATTAACCGTCTGAGCCTGGACAACCCATTCTAGGAGCACGATTCCAAGGGCGTCGAAAAAATTATATGCGATGGCATGACTCATTTGCATAGGCAAGCAGAATTTGCTCCTTTAACAAATAATCAGCTTGCGGCACGACATTCGGTGTCAAAGGAACTCCCGTATTTTAAGGGCAATCCTGAGGATTGGCCGCTGTTTATTTCCAGTTTTGAGGGCAGTACTCAAATGTGCCGTTTCTCAAACCATGAGAACCTTCTACGCTTGCAAAAATGTTTCTAAGCTA
The DNA here is from genome assembly GCA_929113105.1 of Agrypnus murinus. Taxonomy (NCBI): domain Eukaryota; kingdom Metazoa; phylum Arthropoda; class Insecta; order Coleoptera; family Elateridae; genus Agrypnus; species Agrypnus murinus. The sequence continues at coordinate 11,008,159 of OV816027.1, forward strand.
TCTTTCTAAGCCTGCTTAGATATCTACGGTGTTATGTTCTACCATGTGGGTAATAGAAAAGACAAATCCTTGTTTTACACCCCTTTTAAAATGCGAGGGATTACAAATTTTTAACAAGACGATGGGTGATCCTACTAATGCCGATGTGCTCTATCGAATGACGCCAAAAAGGAACCTCCTTGATCCACCTTGTAGGGGGTAAGGGGGGGCAACTTTAAAAATTCAAATGGGAATCCCTAAATTTTATTGCATATTTAGATTCTACTCATCAAAATATGAATAATTTATTTAAAACATTTTTTATCTTCGCAACAGGTGGCGCTGTAATCGCAAAAACCCGATTTTTTGAATTTTCCGGCTTTCACCTTGGCATTTACAGCCGTATTTACAATTACAAATAATAGTTTTTCATATATATTTTTTAATAGTTCTACGCACACTTTCCGTCATGCCATTATGCGCACATTTTCTCCACTTGATTCTTGTTTATTAATTATTTATTAATCTTCGATTGTTCAATTCAAAGTTTTTCTTACTTATTCTCGTGTATTGAATAATGTTAATTTTGTAGGAAGAATACTAGAATTACTAGAAAACTAGTAGTAGAACTTCTAGATTCTATTAATCTTAATTTTTCATACACATTTTTTTGTACTACGCCTTTAAATAGTATGTAATTGTTCAAAATTAACTGTTCAAATAAATAATTTTTATTTCACAATTTAAAATTTTATTCGTTTAAATTATTCTTACTTTATGGCCTGAGTGGATGAGATCCATATTTCATCATTCATTGCTATACGCTAAAAGAAAGATGACCACCGAAATTTAATAGTGAATTACAAAGTGAAGTTCTCGTCGGCAGATTTTTGTAATGCAGCGTGACTTGACATGTTTTGAAGTAAAACCATCTTCCCCAGTAGAATCTTGGAAAATGTTTTTAGAATGGAACATAAATTCTAACAACATTTAAGGCAAAAAAATATTGTTATCACGTACTACAACGTTAGAAAAAAAATCTGCTTGTCGAAAACACCTTTGGTAAGAATTTGCGTTTTTCATTGTAAGGTAAAATTTTTTCTCATAAAAGTACACATTAGCAAAGCTTTTTCATCACTATTGAGTAAAAAAATATGAAAAACTGTTATTTGCACCTGTAAATATGCCAAGGTGAGACGGCGGAAAATGTAAAAAAATCGGTTTTTTTCGATTACATCGCCACCTGTTGCGAAAACAAAAAATGTTTCAAATAAATTATTCATATTTTGATGAGTAGAATATAAATATGCAATAAAATTTAGGGGTTCCCATTTGAATTTTCAAAGTTGCCCCTCTTACCCCCTACAAGGGGGAATCAGGGGGTTCCATTTTGGCGTCATTCAAAAGAGTACATCGACATTAGTAAGATCACCCATCGTTTTATTAAAAGTTTCTAATCCCCCGCATTTTAAAAGGGGTGTACGGGTGGTCTGGACCACCCTGTATATGTGCCACCGTGTATATACATGCGCATTACCTTCACACCTTGCATGTTACTTTCTCGGTAATCAGGATACAGATGCAAGATGGAAACTTCCTGCATTCATCTACAATTTTAACTTAAAACATAAACACATGCGCACTTAATAATAATACAAAATAAAACTTATACTATGAGATAAGATTCAAATTCACATACGGACCTTGATAACTGCCACAGATTCCGGTTTGAACTCCGAGCTCATAGTGTTGCTACATTTCTTCTTTAATTTTTTTAAGGGCAGCTAGGCTTATGTGTTCACAACGCTCATGTGTATTACGTTCAGATGGTCAACAATTTCTAATTCCGTCTGCACAGAATCCAAATCTTGAAAACCGGTTTCGGTTTTTTGCAAACTGGCTGCTAACATCATATATTTTTTGTGGTTTTGAGTATCACTGACAAAATCTTCAAAACGGGTTAACTGCCCCTTTAGTATATCCCTACGAGCCTTTAACCTTTTAGTTTTTTCTTCGCCCATAATATAAATGAACAAGTAAGTAAATTACAATAAACTATTTGAAGAGTTAAGGTAATAAAACACGTAATAATGTTTTTATATTAGGCAAGATGATTATGAAAATATATGGCCTTGCCTACAGTAAGTCCCAGTAAGTAACTATAAGTGCCGTCTTATTTACGTGTTTTTTAGTCATATTTGGTCGCTGATGGCGAATGCCTATTTATAACGTTATAATGACGTCATACCAGTATGACAAATTAATGTAGAGTTATGACGTCGACAAATTTCCTTAAAAAATGTAAATAAGTCCCGTTTCACATACAGGAGAACTTGGAAATTGTAACCAGAATTTTGCTGGAAATTTTTACACAATTCTTACAATAAATTTACAATTAATAGGTATATTCATTGAATTTGAATTACCATTGTCACGTATCGGGCTTTAGCTCAGGTAATTAAGAGTACATACCTACATACATCGCTTGGCTTATTTACGATAGGTAGATACGAGCTTTGGGATCAAAAGGCTTGTAGGATTGGGTAAAAAAAATAACACATAAAACATGGTAAAAGATAAACAAGGTTTTATATTAATTAAGTGAATAAAGCGAAAAGCAATTGAACAATTATAGTATTAATTAAAGAGTTAACTTACATATTAAATAATGATTTATTCGCTGATAAATCATCCTTCGAAGCCAGGTTCTTCAATGATTCCATTATGACTATGTTTCGGGTGTTGTTGATGACACTAATTACTACTACGAACGACCAAGTCTCAGGGAATCTCCCGGGTTTTATAGACTTCTCCAATGAGAGAATCTATCACGTGCTTCCAAATATATTTCAGGAAGTTCAAGTCACGTTGTCCCCGAAATGTTAGTTATTTCAACGGATACTGAGGTTAGGCTTACGTCTGGGATTATTCATAATTAGCCAACCTCAAGATACGTTTTAACCAAAGGTTTTAATGATAAGAATTATATTTGAGAAAGAATTACAATTTAATGCATATTGAATAATTTGAAAATATATATATGGAATTTGGAAAACAACATTTCGTGACACTATGAAATAAACCTAAAAATATCTTGCACACTTAGCGCTAAAATATTACTTGATATTTAGCTTTATTATTGTTGCAGGCTCAATCATTTTTATAAACAAAATAAACAGATGTGGTGCATACGTTTAAAAAATTCAAAATCCGAGTGTTCTAGCATCACGTGACCGGTATCATCGGTAAAGATCGTGAAAAACAACGCAACGAAGGAGCCGAATACATGCAAAAAGTTGATTGATTTCCCTGCAGTTGCTTGATGTGTACCTATTTCATTAAATAATATGTTTGTGGTATTTTATTTCTGGGCATTTCTTGCAGTTTTTGTGGCGGTATTGGTAAAACAAATTAGGATGGCATTTCATACAATTCACCGAAAAAGACGGAGGAAGTATACACGTGTTGGCTGACGCCTCGAAAACAACAGGCGTTTTATGGCCGCCATATAAGTATAATCATATAATAATAGTGATTATATTTATGTTTCAAAATTTTATTTAATAATAAATACCTTTTTTTCAAATTAAGGTGTTTTTATTTGCAGAAGTAGAAATAAATAGGTCCTTAAGACATCAACAAAACGTCATTTGAATCATATGACGTTTTCTTTACGTTGTAAAATGACGTCTTTGAGCTGTGACATTTATCCGTTTTATTAACATCATTATAACGTCACTTCAAAATGATTTTCGTTGTCTTTTTAATCGATGTTTCTTGAGACTGCTTTAGATAGAAATTTATGATTACATAAATAAGACTCGAACGCTTTCTTAGTTTCACCCTCTTGTATGAGTAAACATGTGTTTTTTAAGACTACCCTTCAGTGAACATTTATAATCACATAAATTACACTCAAATGGTTTCTTGTTACCCATATGATTGAGCATATGGGTTTTTAGGCTACTCTTCATTGTACATTTAAAAACACATAAATTACACTCAAATGGTTTCTCACCACTATGAGTGAACATGTGTGTTTTTAGATCACTCTTCACTGAACATTTATAATCACATAAATGACACTCAAATGGTTTTTTACCACTATGAGTCAACATGTGTTTTTTAAGACTACCCTTCACTGAACATTTAAAATCACATAAATTACACTTAAATAGTTTCTTATACCTATGATTGAGCATGTGGGTTTTTAGCCTACCCTTAACTGAACATTTATAATCACATAAATTACACTCAAATGGTTCCTCACCCATATGATTAAGCATATGAGTTTTTAGATTACTCTTCAGTGTACATTTATAATCACATAAATTACACTCAAATGGTTTGTCACCAGTATGAGTGAGCATGTGTATTTTTAGATTACCCTTAACTGAACATTTATGATCACAGAAATTGCACTCAAATGGTTTCTTACCCCTATGATTGAGCATGTGTGTATTTAGCCTAGCCTTAACTGAACATTTATAATCACATAAATTACACTGAAATGGTTTCGCATCACTATGAGTGAGCATGTGTGTTTTTAGGTTACTTTTTCGTGAACATTTATAACCACATGTTTTACATTTAAATGGCTTTTCACCACTGTGAGTAAACATGTGTTGTTTAAGATTATTCTTTAATGAACATTTATAACCACATGTGATACATTCAAATGGTTTTTCACCACTATGAGTGAACATGTGTTGTTTGAGACTATTCTTTGGCGAACATTTATAACCACATATATTACATTCAAATGGTTTTTCATCACTGTGAGCGAACATGTGCTGTTTGAAACTATTTCTTAGTGAACATTTATAATCACATATATTACATTCAAATGGCTTTTCAGCGCTATGAGTGAACATGTGTTGTTGAAGAATGTTCCAATGCAGACATTTATAATCACATAGATTGCATTCAACCACCTGTTCACTGCTATGCGTTCTTATGTGTTTTATGAGAAGACTCTTCCTATTAACCTTGTAATTACATTTATTACATACATATAGTTTGTCATCTTTATGAATGAGTATTTTTTCCTTGACACTACTTGCCTGAGAAATGTTTTGTTCATAGTTGTCAGATTTATAAAGGTTGCTATCCATATTCATTTGCCTGCAAGTTGCTGAAATACTAATGTTATAAAATGGTTTCTCTTCATTCTCGAAGTATGTTTCACACATCTCAAGTTTGGTGTTAGAGTCTTCCATTATTTGCGATTCTACATCTATGTATGTTTCTGCTTTGATAGTTATGCATTTTACCTCCTCATCCATTATAAAATGTTTGGAAAATTATTGCAGATCTACAAGTAAAAAGTAAGGTTTTTTCACCAATTGTATAGCACCTTATGAAACTTATGTCATTTGTGTACGGTCACGCTACATAATGGAACTTTTCTGGATTGAAGAAATTAAAAGACTTTACCAGAAGGCATAGCAACTCATCATCCCATTACACAAGCTTCTTGATCGTACGTGAATGCCAGTATATTGCAGTGGTGAATATCTGTAAGTGGTTACTGTATGCTGTTATTACTGAATGATCGATAATTATAATTTACTGCAGCCACGACACAAATGTCAGGAAATAATTTACGTAGTTCAACGTGGTGTTGCCAACCCCAAATAAATAAATCAGCTAACAGGTAAAAACCAAAAAATAGATAGGATAACAAATAAGAATGGAAGGCTAACAAACTCAAAAAAAAAAAACAGTAGCGCCACCTAGCATGTTGGACTTAACTGCTGGGAAGGTGATTATATTTTGAGGTAAGTTTGCATGATGTTGACACATCAATAGTTGATCAAATGGGTTAAGTAAGTATTTCGCTGTTAATAACACTTGTTAGATAGATCTTTTTATGGAAAGTATTATATATTGTTTTTTTATGTATTAAAATTTAAAAAATATCTAGCGATTACTGCGCCACCTTTACGTGTCAGGTGTTAACTATTACTGTAAAATAAGGTCGAATTTTTACATATAGTTCTTATGGAGCCTTCCATTCTTATTCACTCTATTCTTTGATTGAAAACGTTGAAATACTACCAGACTTGAAATGAAATAAGCTAGATTTTAGAAATTTGTAAATTGGAAAGATATAGTTTATTTTTTAACTTTATAACTTTATGATGTCAAAATTACGATTTCAGTGGAATAAAACGGAACAAGTAAATTTTACTAAAACTAAAATTGTAAAGTTGTCTTGAGCATGAGAGACTGTCGTGTGTTCGATTTATCACCACTGTATAGTGGCTCTAGAGTTTCTTCCGATCGCAGGACTTCCTGCAGTTAAGTCATATGGTGATCCCAATAGCATCCTGAATACAACTACCCCGTCTAACTGGGATAAACCTCACTTCAATTTTTTTTCATATTATTCAGTAAATCAACGTTTATGAATATTTGTAGAGATACACTTTTGTATAACTCTACCACACATTTCATTCTGGCCTGAGCAACCCGCAGCCCAGATTCATGGAATTTTATTTACCGGTACCAGTTCCATGGGTAGGTGCCGTGCAATAATGCTTTACCCACCCAATGTTCCTGAGGCATACATACATACAACTCTGCACTACGAATGGAGTCAACCATTCTTGCAGCACCTTATAGACTCGATTACCTATAATTATACAATAGACCATATTTGAAACTTTGGGCAGTATGTTACAATTATTTCGCTGGACGTCCGGGCGTTCCGTCCCGTCTTATCTCTAAGACACGAATTGAGATACGCTCAATTAGTGTTCCTGAGACAGTGATCAGTAGGTATAGGATTTCTATGCATTTGCATGTTTTTTCTGCTTATAGCAAACATATGCTGAGTTATATTTCCACATGGTTAAGCCACATATGAATCACATATGTCAATTTGAAAGTGCATATAAATGCATATTTAAATGTTTTTTATAAATGCATGCATATTTTAGCATTTTTGAACGAGTGTGCATATTTTACCACTCTTTGAGCGTTTTACATGCTTTAATTATGAAATTTCTAATATTTTTTAAATAATTTTAGCATTTTAGACAACCAACCAAGGGCGGCTTAGTTGAGTCTAGGGGAAACCCATAATTTAAACTTATTATTAAATACTAGGCTTTGAAATATTTTACTGCCTTAACCATCTGTGTACTTGTTAATATTTTCTAAGAAAGAAAAAGTTTCAACTAAAATTTAAATACTTACATCCTGCGGTATTGTGATAAATAGGTATTAGGAAATTCCAAAGACCCTTTGACAACTTCCTGTTCATAGAAAAATTTGCCTGTACTTTTGTTTACTAATCTTGTAATCTTTCAATTAAGATAGTTCAGAAATTGCAAACTGCATTTCAGTTTGAAATTTTAGAGTGTAAAGATGGGTAAAGAAAAACGGTCTGTGTCTGTTACACTTCGAAGTTATGTTAAGGAATTCAGTGTTCTTACAACTGACGATAAGGTGTTGTATTGTACAGTGCGCGACGATAAAGTGACTGCAACGAAACGCTTTCAAGTTACACAACATCTGAACACGGTTCGACATCAAAAGTGTGTTGCCCTGAAATCAAAAAAACAAACATTGTTACCGGGGTACCTTAATAATTCGCGCGGTGAATCCAGAAAATCGATCGAATTTAATAAAAATCTATGTAGTGCATTAGTGGCTGCAGATATCCCGTTAAGTAAAATTAATCACTCAGCATTTCGTAATTTTCTGGAAGAAATTTCAAAAATGCCAATACCCGATAAGTCTACACTCAGGAAAAACTATTTACCTCGTTTATACGAGGAGACTTTATAGAGAATCTACTGACACTACTGGAAGGTGCGTAGAAACTTTATTTCCTTCGTTTTGTTAGTAAAATTTAACTAATTAAAGACAGCAGAGCAATTTACGGATGTTTTATTTTCTATTTCTTAGTTACATATTTAATCACAATATTTTTGCTTGATTAAAATATATTTTTTTTAAATAACTGTTTTGCGCTAATTGTCTGTAACCGACTATATTAAAACCCTATGTCCCTTAAGGGAATACTGGGACCTATTATATTTATTATATTCAAGACTTGCTTATTTTTTCTTTGTCGGTTAAGAAATTTATATAGCATTAGCTGAGTGTTAAAGTTTAGCTGTCTGAAGCCAGCGGCTTACCAATTCTTCGTTTTTATTTTAATCTAACCCTTCTCCACCAAGTGAGTTGAGCGATCAGAGTAAACAAACCATGAGTGGCATATATTTTTTTAATAATATATATAAACAATTTTAGACATATCTTTTTGGTGTATATATGTATATATATATTTATAAAAAGATAAGCGCTACAACTCACGATTACGTACCACGTGCAACATTTAATATTAATTCATTCTTAAAAAGAATTGTAAAATAACCATAAATTGTTTAGTACCAAAGATGCAGGCACTATCAGCAAGTGCTAACAACAGTAATTCTATTTAAAAGCAGGAGTTCTTAAAATGTTTTGGGGCTTTTTGTATTTGTTGGCTTTTCCGAAATTTCTTAATTGTTTGTAAAATGCCATCAATGAGGTACAATCAATGTGGATATTCAGATTATTTGTTTTATGCAACTCTTCTGATAAACTGTAGTGTAATGAACATTTATTTACCCAATTCTTTACATGTAATTCCTCCGGCTTGTACATAGCTTAAGTTGCCAAAACGATGTAGCAAGAGTCGAATAAAAGATTATTCGACTTTATTATGAATTAATAACTTTATGAAATATAATATAAATACAAAGATTAGTTAAAGTTTCACAAGTTTTATTAATATCTTAACCTGACAATATTGTTTCGACACTTTGTGTCATTATCAAAGGTAGATAAGATTGATAAACAAACACGTTGCTCAGGATAAATACATACAGAAAATAGGTAACTAGATACAATACATAACAAAAACTAAATATCTAACACTTCTAATAAAGGAGAATTACTAAGCTCAGTTTGTTCATTCATTAAAGGTACTGTGCGTTTATGTCTGTATATTTCAAAAGCTTCTAAAATGTCTAATTTGTGTTTGTTGTTGCAAAAATGTAAGAATTTAATGTTGTTTTGAGGTGTCATTGGGTGGTTCTGTTCCAAAATGTGTATGGCATAATTCGATTTTTCTGGATTGTAGTATATTCAATGTTTATACATTGGCAATACTAAAATATAAGGTGGGGGATAAGAAAAGTTGTTAAGTGGTCACTATGTTTTGTAACCAAGTTTGTTGTGTAGAGTTTGTTTTACAATTAAATAAATATTAATACGATCATCTCGTTATTTATAAAATGTGGGCACGTGAATATAACATGGATGTTTAAGTCTATAAGAGCGCACGTGTTCTTTGTATCTTATGTCGAAATTTCTAAGTGTTTGTCCAATATAAACCGAGTTACAAAAAGAACAATTCAAATGGTAAATACCGGATTTCATGATATCTTGTGTTTTGTCTTTAGCATTGAATAAAAATGAAAAGGTGTTGGTGTTAGTTTTATAGGTTATTTTGTAACTGGTGGTTTTTCTTATTATAGATGCAATTTGTTCTGATATCTTGCCAAAGTATGGTATTGATATGTAGTTTGTGTCTTGTATTTGAGTGTCAATTGGAAATATTCTTTTGATAGCTAACCTATAATCTTTTTGTTGAATTAAAGTGTCAATCATGTTATGGTTATAATGATTTGCATATGCTAATTGTTTGATGATTGAAATTTCTTTATCAAGATGTGATCGTTTCATTGGAGTAGTTAAATGCCGAGCTTTAGAAGGTCGGTAGGTTTCTTAGGTAGATTAGGCAATAAATTAAACATATGGTCTAGAATATTAGTATATAAGAGTATTATTGCTCCACATTTTGAGTATTGTGCCTCAATTCTATTCCTAATAAAGGAAACTGATATGCAAAGACTTCAAAAATTACAAAACAGAGCTATGAGGATTATTCTGAGTTGTAACAGAAGAACTACAATATCCCTTATGCTGGATATTCTAAATTTTTTCACCATAAAACAAAGAATTTATTATAAAACTCTATTTTTAATTTTTAGAATAATGAACAGGCAGTTACCACATTACATGTCAAAATTCATGACGTATAATAACAGGGAATACCATGAATATAACACTCGAAAATTAATGAATTTAGATTACCATTGCATACAAAATCATCCTTACAAAATAATGTATTCTATAAGGGGTTAAAATTATATAATGAACTACCACAGGATGTTAAAAATCCAAAAAATAATAGAGAATTTAAGCGAAGCTGTAGTAATTTTATTAGAAGTAATGTAAACTAAATTGATTTATACCTGTACTTACAGATTAAATATAGCGGTATGTAGGAATTAGTATTTTAGCATGTAAGCAACCAAATGTATCTAAATAACATCATATATGATGGAAATAAAGAATCTAACTAACTAACTAGTTGAACATTTGTAGTTACACAAAATGTGTGTGAGTTTGAGTATGTTTCGTAAGATGACTACTAGTTGAGCATTTGTAATCACACAAATTACACTGATATGGTTTCTCACCAGTGTGAACTCGCTTGTGTTTTTTAACGTCAGTACTAGATAAACATCCGTGGTCACATAAATTACACTCAAATGGTTTCTCACCAGTGTGAGTTCGCATGTGTGCTTTAAGATCATCACTAGCTGAACATTTGTAGCCACGCAAATTACACTCAAATGGTTTCTCAATAGTGTGAATTCGCATGTGTTTTGTAAGGTGAATACCGGTAGGCCATTTGTAGTCACACATTACACTTAAATGGTTTCTCACCAGTGTGAGTTCGAATGTGTGTTTTAAGATTACCTTTTAGAGAACATTTGTACTCACATAAATTACACTCAAATGGTTTCTCACCAGTGTGAGTTCGCATGTGTGATTTTAAGGTACCATCTTGAGAACATTTGTAGTCACACAAATTACACTGAAACGGTTTCTCACCAGTGTGAGTTTGTACGTGTGTTCTAAGATTAGTCCTTCGAGAAAATTTGTAGCCACATATATTACACTTAAATGGTTTCTCACCAGTGTGAGTTCGCATGTGTTTTTTAAGATTACCACTTCCAGTAGATTTGTACTCACATACATTACACTTAAATGGTTTCTCACCAGTGTGAATTCGCTTGTGCCTTTTAAGGTAGGTACCATATGAGCATTTGTAGCCACACAAATTACACTCAAATGGTTTGTCACCAGTGTGAGTTTGCATGTGTGATTTAAAGCTACCATTTTGAGAACACTTGTAGTCACACAAATTACACTGAAACGGTTTCTCACCAGTGTGAGTTCGTATGTGTACTCTCAGATTACTCCTTTTAGAAAATTTGTAGCCACATATATTACACTTAAATGTACTCTCACGCGAATTTACACTCTCACCAGTGTGAATTCGCATGTGTCTTTCTAGAACACCACTTTTTGAGCTTTTGTAGTTGCATAAATTACACTCAAATGGTTTCTCATCAGCATGTAGTCGAATGTGTACTTTAAGAGCACCACTAGCTGAACATTTGTAGTCACACAAATTACACTCAAATGGTTTCTCACCAGTGTGAGTCCGTATGTGTAATGTAAGATGACTACTAGTCGAGCATTTGTAGTCACACAAATTACACTCAAATGGTTTCTCACCAGTGTGAGTTCGCATGTGTGTTGTAAGATTACCATTTAGAGAACATTTGTAGTCACATAAATTACACTCAAATGGTTTCTCACCAGTGTGAATTCGCATGTGTCTTTTTAGATGACTACTAGATGAACATTTGTAGTCACACAGATTACACTCAAATGGTTTCTCACCACTATGATTTAACATGTGTCTTTTTTTACTATCACCAATGGCTTGTGTGGGTCCTTGTAGAGTACTGGAGTTATGGAACAGATTTTCGACTCTCTTAGAATAAGTGTCAATTTCATCCATGGTATTAAAATCTTTCATTATTCTTGGTTCGGTTTTAATCTCTAATTCTTCTTTGATTACTGTTAGTTCATCGTCATCCATTGTAGGAATATTTAAGGTATTATTGCAATCTGCAGTAAAAAATAACAGTACTAAGATTTAGCTTTCTGAATTTAATAGCATCGATGTTAATTTATGGATACCCAGTTTAATTTTATTAAATTGAATACATTTATAGATTGAAGAAGTGAGTACTCTCTTCAACTCAATGTTATGAGCCAGGGGCACCACATGGTTGCTGAATGGGTAGTTAAGTGCACAATTTCGTGTAGTCGAATGTGTATCTAACCGTACCGTAACCTACCGTAATTTTACACCTATCCATTCGACTACACGAAATTGTGCACTTAACTACCCATTCAGCACCCAGTTGGTTGGGCTTGGTTATGACTATCAGTAGGTAATCAACAGTATCATTCACAAGTAATTTACCTTTAAAGATGTATGCACAATTGCACATACAATACACTGTATATGGGTCATTATCATATCATATAAATAGTGTTTAAATGAATGAATGTATTTTGTCCGAGAGCTTTTTTTAAAATTAGATCAGAACTGTCCCTTATTTAAATATCATAAGTGTCCCCATAAATCATATCTGTCCCTGACAACTTTATGGTCTTGGCCCTTTTGTTTGTCATCAGGTAGGATTTATAATAAGTTAATTAGAGGCCTATTGCAGTTTGACATGTAAAACAATGACATTGCGATATTTAAACTACCAAGGAATGATTTTTTGAAAACTTACTAAAAACTGTCTCAAAAAAAGAGGGAAGTTCAGCTATTAGGAAGTAATTTTTATGTTCCCTGTATATTTTTAGTGAAAATACGATTTGGTGATTATTTGATACCTTAAGCTACAAAGTCCCTGGGAAGTAAATGGCATTAGAAACAGAGATAACCAACAATGACAGAAATGATGATTTTATGAACTTTGGCTTCTTTTGGACCAGAAAAATGTGTTCCAATATTTTGTTCATTGTGCCAGTGTCATCACCGTTTTATTAGTTTATATAACTTTCACAATCATTGACCATAAAAGAAAAATAAATAATTCTTTTATTACTTTTTATTCTTGAATTAGACCATTTTTTGAGAATGACCCATATAAATAATGTATCGTATATCTCCAAATAGGGTTAGTTGAAAAAACTGCTATACTGCTTGATTACATATGCTATAATTCTTTGCCCAGATTGTATCAAATGTTTATCGACTAGTAATTTAAAAGACAATAATAACATACCAATTATAAATCCACTGTAAAACTAAGAATTGATGAATTCTTTATTATTACAAATTCATAATTCACGTCAAGGCTTTTTAACCGGGGTGAAACTAGCAGCTGCCGTCTAGCAGCCGGAGTTGATTGTGAACCAGCCTTGCTCCCAACTTCCGTTAATCGTAGACTGGACGTGCGTTATAGCAGCAAATATATTATTAATTTCTACAAACAAAACTAACGAGAGAAACTAACGGTATTTTGCGTACTATTTGGGCTTCACAATGTAAATGATTGTTAATAGGTACACAATTAAAAATACAGGCTATTGTCGACATGTTCATATACTACTTGCTTTGAATAAAATAATGTTAAATCTGTTGCGTATATCAAATGCTTACGTGTACATCATACTGAATTCTGTTTTATCACGACCAGTTGCGACTCGATTAAAATAATAGGTATACAGCCTCATTCCTTCATATTATTCTTATCAGATTATTCCAGTTAACTTGGCTTAATAGCTACGTATGTATCATAGCAGGGAAAATGCAATATCTCAACGTTAATAGTATGTATAAGTAACTCCTAACTACGATATTTACACATTTCTTCGACAAAAGTTTTAAGAGCGAGTTCACCATCCTTACAGCAAACATAGTTTACACCCAGGACACTAACAATCTATTAGCTTTTGACCTCCTGTTAAACACCGGAAAAAATTAAATTCGGAATCTGCTAATAAACACGATATCTAAGTTATATACATTTTCTCAGAAAAACATCAAGAAAGCGAAATTTGTATTTAGGTGTTATTCTTCTTCCTGAACAATTTTTGGAAGAAAAGCTCGGACACATCAATTTTATTTTTTTCCTGCTGATTTTATGGACCAATTTTAATTTTAATTTTTTAACTTACTACTGTGGGACCTTTGACGTCATCAACTTTTTTTTTCAAATGCAACTCCCTAATTTTTTTGCTAATAGTTAAAAGTATATTTTTTTCTGAGTTCAGTAATACCCCATATATGGTATTTAAAATTAATATTTTTTAAAATATGGAGGACCAAATGGGATAACTTTCACGAAAATAATAATTAGACTTGAAAACTCAACGTGAACTTTACATTCCCAGTATCTTTACAGACATCTTTAAGAAGAAAACGTATTCACCGCCAAGAAGTTCCGTATACAATAGATAAGTTTCCGCCAACTTTCAAATCAACTATAGATTATTTCTCAACAATTAAAACAAGTAATATTTAAAGCTACCGAGTCTACTTGTGCCAACAACGTCTGTCGTAAACCGAATGAGGATATGATATTCTGTGAGGGACTATGCCGTGACTTCTACCATTATACTTGCCTCGGACTGACAAGCCGTCCTAAAGGGCGACATTATATTTGCCCTAGCTGTAAATAAATCTTACTAGAACCATGTACCAGCTACATATTTCCAAATACAGCAGTCTCTCATTCATACAAAAGAGATATTCACTCAATTGAATGTACTCTCTAAAATGGCTTTATTAATTTATTAACTTAAATACATTTTATAGGTGAACAAAACTGTCTGGTATACAAACATTATAACTGATAGATTGATTATTCAGTCATGCAAATTCAGCAAAGTAAGTCAGATATTTCGGTTATTCTGTTCATTGAATCGAACATGTACACATTTACAATATTAAAGTTTTTGTTGTTCATATAAACGAATTGTAAATTTAATTTTATTAGCAGATGAATTTAATTCTTTCCCGGTGTTTGACGGGAGGCCAAAAGCTGTTATTTATGGATTATTGATGTACTGGGGGCGGTCTTAGTTTGCTGTGAATTTGGTGAACTCACACCCAAAACTTAGACAGAAAATGTATATAACTTAGATATAGTATTTATTAGCAGATTCCGAATTTAATTTTTTCCGGTGTTTAACTGGAAGTCAAAAGCTAATAGATTGTTAGTGTCCTGGGTGTAAACTATGTTTGCTGTAAGGATGGTGAACTCGCTCTTAAAACTTTGGTCGAAGAGATATTGCATTTTCCCTGCTATGATACATACGTAGCTATTAAGCCAAGTTAACTGGAATAATCTGATAAGAATAATATGAAGGAATGAGGCTGTATACCTATTATTTTAATCGAGTCGCAACTGGTCGTGATAAAACAGAATTCAGTATGATGTACACGTAAGCATTTGATATACGCAACAGATTTAACATTATTTTATTCAAAGCAAGTAGTATATGAACATGTCGACAATAGCCTGTATTTTTAATTGTGTACCTATTAACAATCATTTACATTGTGAAGCCCAAATAGTACGCAAAATACCGTTAGTTTCTCTCGTTAGTTTTGTTTGTAGAAATTAATAATATATTTGCTGTTATAACGCACGTCCAGTCTACGATTAACGGAAGTTGGGAGCAAGGCTGGTTCACAATCAACTCCGGCTGCTAGACAGCGGCTGCTAGATTCACCCCGGTGCTTTTTAAGGTTATTAGCACTTGAATATTAATCTAATTATGTGCTATACTGTGTATTATAATAATTATTGATTGTTAATTCGCCATTTATAAGAATATTAGTTATTATTGGTCACAGTATACGAATATTATATGTGGCATTTCACAAATTATAATATAGTCGTATGTATTAACACTATGTATGATGCGTGTAAAGGATATAAAAGTATAATTTTTCTGAACACCAAATAAATTATTATTATTAGCAAATTATCGATAAAGCAAGTAAATAAATGTATATTGCGTATAAAGATCCAATACATCAAAAATAAACAAATAGTAACTTACAAGGCGATTGGGTGTTTATTAACAACTAATAGCTAAAAATAAACTCCTGTGATTTGGGAATAACTCTTATTACACTGTTGCCAGTCCTACTTTTTTATCGTAGATAAAATATGATGTGATGTGATTTGGGAATAACTCTTATTACAGCATCTGTAGAACGGTAAATGTTAACCATTTTTATTATTATTCAGGTCGTTTAGCATCAACTAATTTTATACCATTCCATTTAATGATTAAGTTTTTAAATTCCCTTCCAACATCCAAATTATAACGAAAGTTGTGTAAATGTATAAATGTAAATGTTTCATTATCCAAATAAAATTTCCTTATCGTAATTAAATATTGTTCGACAAATAAATTCACAGCACTGATTATTATATTAATTAAATGTAATTCTTATTAAAAAAATAGTCAAATTGACATTTCAACAAACTATAACCTAACAATTTTGATGTTTGGTTTGTTTACAAAATTATCAAACTCACTACATAACCTTAAATTTTTGCTCTCAATATGTGTGCACTGTTTAAAAGATCTAAATTAACAGAGAGTTTGTTACTAAATTGGTCCTTTTTTTATATCTTTTTTGAAAGAAACGAGGGCCTTAGTGATATTTTTGGTGGAAAACAAAAGAATTTTTAAAACTAAATACAGCATAACCACATAATTATTTATAACTATTAATTATTCTTTAAATAATTTCAATAAATAGATAGCCAAAAAATTCCCTTCCTCAATGATATATGACACTTGTATTGACATAAAAAAGGTCACTAGAAAAAGTCAACCAAAACACATTTCCTACTCAACTATCAAATAACTAAAATTAACTTAATTACTTAAGATTACCTAGTTACATCTTCCTATCTTGATAAAATCCAACCTTACCTATTTTTTACTTACTTATTTTTTACCTTTTAAATCCATTTCTATTGCAATGTATTTTTAAACAGAGTTCTTGTTTTTCCTCTATCTTATATGGTATGGCTTAGTGTTATACAAGCCACTCTTATCCATGAAAATCAATTGATTGCTGCACATTCTTGGTTATCAAAGCTCCAATCCAAACTCACGGTACGCGCTTATATTCTGGACATCAGTTTTTGCTGTATGTTTTTCAACATTGCATTTTATCGTGGAATTCATGGAGGCAGATGGTCATCCGGCAGTCTTGTAAACGAGATAAGTGAAGAGTTTACATTTTGGATTTTTATTAGATGGATCTTTAAAATACTTTAAACTTACTATTTGAAAATTATATTTTTTGATAAATTAATACTTGATAATATTAAGATTTATTTAAGGATGTTTTGTTGTGTTTAATATCGAAGTTTATGCATATAGGGGAGAGGGAGGCATAATGATACAATTCTTGCCCTATTTACGATTTTGTCGCGATTTCTAAATATTAGGCTTACACGCTGTATATTTTTCTTTCATATAATACTTTATTTCAGCAAAAAATGAAAACAATTTTGGAGTTTTCGTAATTTTGTTTAATGGTTACATCTGCATCAAACTGCCTTTCCGGTGGGGTAAATTGATACAGTGCTGGGGCACATTGATACACATACAATACAGTAGAAAAAAATTTCTAGTGCAATATGTAGTCGGAAAATAAAAGATCTATTTTGGCGAAGTACGAGGGTGGTCCCAGAAGTACCCGACCTGACCAAGAGGTGGCGGTAGTTGTTTGAAAATATCACTGTATTGGAAAGTACGCGGTCTATAAAGCATATGTTTCAAGTTTGAAAGCGCCACGTTGTTCAGTATTTGTTTGGTAGCCATCAATAGTGAACGTTGTCAGTGAATTTGTAAAAATGGAGAAAATTGGTCGTTATGTGATACAATACTTTTATTTGAAAGGCCTCAGCCAAACCAATATAAAAGCTGAACTGGATTCTACTCTGGGTGAGTCTGCTCCTTCGTTTACAACAGTTAAATTTTGGGTAGCTTAGTTTAAACGAGGCCGTACGAGCTGCCAAGACGAGCATCGCAGTGGTCGACCAAATGAGGTGACGACTCCAGAAATGGTGAAGAAAATCCACAAAGCGGTACTTGATGATCGTCGACTGAAAGTGCGAGAGCTAGCAGACATTACGGGCATTTCAAAAAGTGCGGTACATCGCATATTATCTGACAATTTGGACATGAGAAAGCTGTGTGCAAGATGGGTGCCGCGTTTGCTCACACTCGAGCAAAAACAGTGTAACAGTTCAAATTTTCACTTTAACAATTTTATTATAAATACATGATAATGGTTAAGTATTTATTGAAAAGATATAAAATACAGTCTAATTAAATCTTTAAATACATTGCTTTTCCACATCTGGATAGCTTACTCCTTTAGCCAAAGATTCTGACCTGAAATAAAGAAAAGGGGAATGATCTTATTTAGAAATTATTTCGTACTTACCTTAATTAGTATTTTGTCTGAAGGGACGCCCTGTATTCCATACAATTTTATTCTTGGTTGAAATATCAAAATATTTCCATCTTTTATACTTATTCTAAAAGTAAACAAGCGATAAATAACAACTGGAAAATATTATATATGATTAGTAAGTGAGTTAATAGTTTGATAGCTACTTACATAGAGGAAGTTGTTTCATCAACTAAGATCTATTAATTTATAAGAGAGTAATTCTTTTTGGGGTTTTACTAAAATTTACGTTGTGTTTACACTCTGCGATTATTCGTTTTGATAGAGGTGTCGGTATTGAAGATTTCTCATATATCGGCTCAATTTGCATTTTGCGAGAAGTACTTTCTTTAAGAGACTTCCTTCGCTTGGTACGTGACATCCCATGTACGACCGCCATATTTTTCTGGGTTTTGCACCCGCATCGTATTGATGGATTTTATATGGTGAAGTCGATAGAAAATATCCGGTTAACAGTCTTCTGTTGGAGAAATTATTTTTCGGAAAAGTTGGGTATTTTCTTCTCTCGTTGGAGGATCTAAATGCATGTGGCTCAAACGTATCTTCTCGGTGAGTGTAAGTGCATTCTGTTTAATTGTTTAATCCTAATTCCTTATCAACCATTTTAGAAATACATCTAAATTCACCAACTTCGTTGAAAGGGGATACTTAAAAAAAAACCTTTTCATAAACAAAACCCTCGTTAGAGGTAAGTGGATTTTTTCGTGTGGATTGTCCCGAGATTAATGTCGTCCTTTTGGTTTTAGGGTTTATTTATTTGGTTAGTTATTTTTTATATATTATTATTCTTGTTGGAGTGGTATCTTTTGGGCAGAGAGTCCGCCACCGCCACTCAAAAGAGAGCAAATTGGAAGAATTGTTGATTTTTTGGGTCAGCCTTATGGAGATTCTAGGCAAAGCAGCAATCAGGTTTTGTTGATTTTTTTTCATACTTCTACATGTATGTACGATATTTTAATTACTGTTATTATTGGCACTGAAGTTGATTTGATTAGTTAATGAATAATATGTATTAATTAATTTGGGTGGTATAGCTATCAGGAGTCAATTATTTACTTTTTTTGCATGTATGTAAAGCAATACAAGGGGTTAAACATTTTATTTCGTGTCTATCTTTTATCATTATCATATAAGACGTTAATACTATGCATTATATATGTATGTAAACGTATGTGATCACACACGGTACGAACTCGGTGTATTGAACTATTTAATCTGAACCTAATCATAAGGTAATTTTTATATCTTGTTGAGTATTATACAAGAACACTGAGACACGATAATAAATGTATATATATATATATATATATATATATATATATATATATATATATATATATATATATATATATATATATATATATATATATATATATATATATATATATATATATATATATATATATATATATATATATATATATATATATATATATATATATATATATATATATATATATATATATATATATATATATATATATATATATATATATAGCATTCAGCGATTTATTTATTTATTTTTGAAGCCACTTTGAATGCTTAATCGAATGAGCACAACTCTAATTGCAGCCAGAGCCTGAAGTCTCTTGAAGTGGATGAACCCCATCACCAAGAATTTACCGCCCTGTTGATAACCTCATGCTAAACTATTCGAGCTAGCCTTTATAAACCTTAATAAACCTTTTTTTAATTTGGGCGTAATAACAGTGTCGTGAAAATGTTTCAATTGAGTGTTTAGCGAAGTTTCACAGCAACAAAGCAGAATTTTTGCGCCGTTTCGTAACAATGGATGAAACATGAGTCCATCATTTCACACCCGAGACAAAAGAAAAATCGAAACAATGGACTCAAAAGGGAGAACCGGCTCCAAAGAAGGCGAAGACCGTTTCATCTGCAGGCAAGGTTATGGTGTCGGTTTTTTTGGGATGCGCGTGGAATAATTTTTATTGACTATCTCGAAAAAGGAAAAACTATCAACGGCCAGTATTATGCAAACTTATTGCAACGTTTGAGCGAAGAAATCAAGCAAAAACGGCCGCATTAGGCTAAAAAGAAAGTGTTGTTTCATCACGACAACGCGCCAGCTTACAAATCCGTTATTGCAATGGCCAAAATTAATCAATTAAAGTTTGAATTGCTACCTCATGCACCATATTCGCCAGATTTAGCCCCATCGGATTATTTTCTGTTCCCAAACTTGAAAAAATAGCTCAGTGGTCAAAGATTTTCCAACGATGAAGAAGTGATGTCAGCAGTTAATGGCTATTTTGAGGAGCAAGACAGTTCTTATTATAAAAAGGGTATCAAACTTTTTCACCGCTGGGAAAAGTGTATAGAGCTGAAAGGAGATTACGTTGAAAAATAAATAAATCTTTTTCCAAAATTTTTGTGTTTTCTTTGAAGGGTCGGGTACTTCTGGGACCACCCTCGTATACCAAAGTTTGAATACCACATCTCCTCGAAGCACTAAACTGATGTCTTGAACGTTAGGAAAAGCAAATGTCCTATTGTCAGTTTTCTTTTTTGATTCTATGTTGAAGTGTAACAGATTCTAAATTATGATCAGCAGTTGCAACTCTAATTGATTTGTGATGTTTAATGACATCCGTTATTACAGCCTTTATAACTTCTTCGTGTGACTTGTAGAGATACGTTGATACATTGCATCAATGTACCTCTCACAGAAATATGTATCAATGTACCCCAAACGCACTCCAACACAAATAATCACATGTTGCATACCTAACCTTACAGTGCATATACTTGGTTGCAAACAATGTTTAAATAATACTTACTCTAAACGGTCTACAGCATCATACGCAATACGAACTTTTATTTGAATTATTTTCTTATATTTTTCATGCTACGGTTAAGTTGCGGAAGATAAGGCCGTGTCTACTTTGAAACGGAAACAACCTAAATTATATTCGGTTTCGAGGAATTAATAAGTTTAATGATTTACTAAATATTAATCTTTTTTTTAAGGTGCTTAATGACCGCCGTATTTTCTTCCTTATGTAAATATCTGTATATTGTAATCAACGCAATCAGCCCTCTAAACGCCGCCGTAGAATGTTCGAGACTGCATGACTCATCAACATCTGCCAGTGTGGTTCGCCGGCACCTGCATGTGTAATTCATCAGCGTGAGTCATGGACGATGCGACAAACAATACATCAACTAGAAGAATCTATTGCATTTCTAGAAAGATTATGCAGTATATACACGCCATCTTACACGGAAGAGGGATTAGTCAACCGCGAGTAATTAGACGTGTTAGTAGACGCAAGTGGTAATAGATAAATATCTAAGTAGAATATATATGTGTGTGTAAATAGTACGAAATAAATATTGTGATTAAATATAAATAGTTTGTTAATAGTTAGTTTATAATTGTGTTTTACTAATTAGTTAAGATTAAATTAGTGTGTGTTAAGTGTAAATATTTTCTTTATTAATAGACGATCCAACAGCATTTTGTTATTATTTTAAAAAGAATGTTATAATATATTAAAACACATCCTATTTTTTGTTATATTAAATGTTGGTTTGTCTCAAGCCTTGCATTTCATTCAAATCTAATATTCTATATTTTCTTAACTTTAACCTGAAGCAATACTACTGTTTGAATTGCGAAATTTTGACAGGTGATAAACCTGGCTGGCGCCCAATATTTTGCCCACGACTCAGCTTACCAACAGGACTGATGCTAACGGCGCCCATCGTACGTTGTGTTCAGTAAAGCTGCTATCTCTTCATCACCGATATAATTGTTCATTTAAATTGAGATTTATCGCGTTTATAAAGCAAGGGTGTTAACTAAAGCAGTGTAAATTAGTGATATTGAGAGAAGTGAAACAAAAAGCAGTCCTTCGAAGTTAATATAAGGAAATTTTAAATCGTGAATTTTTGTAACCATTATTAAATTAAGAGCTATGAAAGAGAGAAGCATGCAGTTTGCGTATTTATTGCGGCCAGCTGACACTACAAATTAAGAGGTCATACGAGTTTGTTTATTTATTATCGAGTACGTAATACATAGACATGTCAAAGTCCGCGAGTTTGTATGCTAGCGATGGGTCAACCACCAACTAAAACAAAAAAAAGAGAGAAGCTAGTAAGGAAATTTTCGGAAAAAGCAAAAACATTTTAAGATCGCCTGAAAAAAGTGCATGAGGAAGGGACAGCAGAAGAAAATGATGATGATTTAAGGAAAATAATGGTACAAACATTGAAGGAAGTTAGGGAATCACGAAAGGATATGAAATGCTATATGGAAGAAATAATAGAAATAAAAAAGGAAAATACAGAACTCCGTTGTAAACTAGAAATTTTAGAAACAAGAATTAAAAAACTAGAACGAAGGAGGAGAAAAAACAATATAGTAATTAAAGGAGCCAATATACGCGCGGATATGGCGAAAACTGAGGCGACATTAAAAGTAACACCGGACTTTCTGTCTACGCATGCGCAACGGAAGAGCGCAATTTTAGAGATATCTTTTTGGTGTATATATGTATATATATTTATAAAAAGATAAGCGCTACAACTCTCGATTACGTACCACGTGCAACATTTAATATTAATCCATTCTTAAAAAGAATTGTAAAATAAACATAAATTGTTTAGTACCAAAGATGCAGGCACTATCAGCAAGTGCTAACAACAGTAATTCTATTTAAAAGCAGGAATTCTTAAAATCTTTTGGGGCTTTTCGTATATTTTTTGGCTTTTCCGAAATTTCTTAATTGTTTGTAAAATGCCATCAATGAGGTACAATCAATGTGGATATTCAGATTATTTGTTTTGTGCAACTCTTCTGATAAACTGTAATGTAATGAACATTTATTTACCCAATTCTTTACATATAATTCCTCCGGCTCGTACATAGCGTAAGTTGCCAAAACGATGTAGCAAGAGTCGCATAAAAGATTATTCGACTTTATTATGAATTAATAACTTTATGATTATAAATAATTATAAATCAATAATGCATCTAAATTTACATATTATGTACATTTTTACAGTTACATTTTATTTGTAACTTCTTTTAGAGTATACAATTTTTCAACTACGATTGCTTATAACTTAATGCAACAGAACAGAAGAGTGGAAATTGTATAATAACCTGTTAAGTTTTCTTAGAAATTAGTATTTTTGTAAATTTAAACTTTATTCCATCAGTATTACAATCTATTCACCTTAAAACTTTAGCAAAACATTAACGTTCAGTAAATGTTACGTTACCAATGTAAAATCCTGCTGCCAGAACTTCCTAAAGAGAAAGTACGAACTACAGCTGCTAGACACATCATAAGATTAAAATGGTTTCTCACCAGATTGAGTTAGCATGTGTCTTTTAAAATCATCACTATTTGAGCATTTGTAATAATATAAATTAAACTTAAATGGTTGCTCACCAGTGTGACATTGCATGAGTTTTATTTGTCACATGTGGTTTCTCGTCAATGCGATTTTGCCATGTTCCTTTCAAGATTATCACTTTGGGAACATTTGTAGTCACACAGATTACACTCAAATGGTTTCTCGCCAGTATGAGTTCAAATGCATTGTTTAAGATCACCACTAGTTGAACATTTGTGTAGTTACACAAAATGTGTGTGAGTTCGAGTATCTTTCGTATGAAGACTACAAGTTGAGCATTCGTAGTCACACAAATTACACTCGAATGGTTTTTCACCAGTATGAGTTCGCACGTGTATTGTAAGATGACCACTAGTTGAGCATTTGCAGTCACACATATTACACTGATATGGTTTCTCACCAGTGTGAATTCGCTTGTGTTTTTCAAGGTCAGTACTATATGAACATCTGTAGTCACATAAATTACACTGATATGGTTTCTCACCAGTGTGAATTCGCTTGTGTTTTTCAAGGTCAGTACTATATGAACATCTGTAGTCACATAAATTACACTCAAATGGTTTCTCACCAGTGTGAATTCGCTTGTGTTTTTCAAGGTCAGTACTATATGAACATCTGTAGTCACATAAATTACACTCAAATGGTTTCTCACCAGTGTGAATTCGCATGTGTTTTGTAAGGTGACTACCGGTAGGGCATTTGTAGTCACACATTACACTTAAATGATTTCTCACCAATGTGAGTTCTCTTACCAGTGTGAGTTCGCATGTGTCTTTTAAGGTCAGTACTATATGAGCATTTATAGTCACATAAATTACACTCAAATGGTTTCTCACCAGTGTGAGTTCGCATGTGTGTTTTAAGATTATCTTTTCGAGAACATTTGTACTCACATAAATTACACTCAAATGGTTTCTCACCAGTGTGAGTTCGCATGTGTATGGCAAGATAACTGCTAGTTGAGCATTTGTAGTCACACAAATTACACTCAAATGGTTTGTCACCAGTGTGAGTTTGCATGTGTGATTTAAAGTTACCATCTTGAGAACATTTGTAGTCACACAAATTACACTGAAATGGTTTCTCACCAGTGTGAGTTCGTATGTGAGTTCTAAGATTACTCCTTCGAGAATATTTGTAGCCACATATATTACACTTAAATGGTTTCTCACCGGTGTGAGTTCGCATGTGTGTTTTAAGATTACCACTTCCAGAAGATTTGTACTCACATACATTACACTTAAATGGTTTCTCACCAGTGTGAATTCGCTTGTGTCTTTTAAGGTCAGTACTATATGAGCATTTGTGGTCACATAAATTACACTCAAATGGTTTCTCACCAGTGTGAATTCGCATGTGTTTTGTAAGTTGACCACCGGTAGAGCATTTGTAGTCACACAAATTACACTCAAATGGTTTCTCACCAGTGTGAGTTCTCTTACCAGTGTGAGTTCGCATGTGTCTTTTAAGGTCAGTACTATATGAGCATTTATACTCACATAAATTACACTCAAATGGTTTCTCACCAGTGTGAGTTCGCATGTGTGTTTTAAGAGTATCTCTTCGAGAACATTTGTACTCACATAAATTACACTCAAATGGTTTCTCACCAGTGTGAGTTCGCATGTGTATGGTAAGATAACTGCTAGTTGAGCATTTGTAGTCACACAAATTACACTCAAATGGTTTATCACCAGTGTGAGTTTGCATGTGTGATTTAAAGCTACCATCTTGAGAACATTTGTTGTCACAGAAATTACACTGAAACGGTTTCTCACCAGTGTGAGTTCATATGTGTGTTCTAAGATTACTCCTTCGAGAATATTTGTAGCCACATATATTACACTTAAATGGTTTCTCACCAGTGTGAATTCGCATGGGTATTTTAAGATGACTACTAGATGAACATTTGTAGTCACACAAATTACACTCAAATGGTTTCTCACCACTATGATTTAACATGTGTCTTTTTTTACTATCACCAATGGCTTGTGTGGGTCCTTGTGGAGTACTGGAGTTATGGAACAGACTTTCGACTCTCTTAGAATAAGTGTCAGTTTCATCCATGGTATTAAAATCTTTCATTATTCTTGGTTCGGTTTTAATCTCTAATTCTTCTTTGACTACTGTTAGTTCATCGTCATCCATTGTAGGAATATTTAAGGTATTATTGCAATCTGCACTAAAAAATAACAGTACTAAGATTTAGCTTTCTGAATTTAATAGCATCGATGTTAATTTATGGATACCCAGTTTAATTTGATTAAATTGAATACATTTATAGATTGAAGAAGTGAGTACTCTCTTAAATTCAATGTTGTGACTATCAGTAGGTAATCAACAGTATCATTCACAAGTAATTTACCTTTAAAGATGTATGCACAATTGGCCATACAATACACTGTATATGGATCATTATCATATCATATAAATAGTGTTTAGATGAATAAGAAATGTGTTTTGTCCGAGAGCTTTTTTAAAATTAGATCAGAACTGTCCCTTATTTAAATATCATAAGTGTCCCCATAAATCATATCTGTCCCTGCCAACTTTATGGTCTTGGACCTTTTGTTTGTCATCAGGTAGGATTTATAATAAGTTAATTAGGGGCCTATTGCAGTTTTACATGTAAAACAATGACATTGCGATATTTAAACTACCAAGGAATGATTTTTTGAAAACTTACTAAAAACTGTCTCAAAAAAAGAGGGAAGTTCAGCTATTAGGAAGTAATTTTTATGTTCCCTGTATATTTTTAGTGAAAATACGATTTGGTGATTATTTGATACCTTAAGCCACAAAGTCCCTGGGAAGTAAATGGCATTAGAAACAGAGATAACCAACGATGACAGAAATGATGATTTTATGAACTTTGGCTTCTTTTGGACCAAAAAAATGTGTTCCAAAATTTGTTCCTTGTGCCAGTGTTGTCACTGTTTTATTAGTTTATATAACTTTCACAATCATTGACCATAAAAGAAAAATAAATAATTTTTTTTTATTACATTTTATTCTTGAATTAGACCATTTTTTGAGAATGACCCATATAAATAATGTATCGTATATCTCCAAATAGGGTCAGTTGAAAAAACTGCTATACTGCTTGATTACATATGCTATAATTCTTTGCCCAGATCGTATCAAATGTTTATCGACTAGTAATTTAAAAGACAATTATTACATACCAATTATAAATCCACTGTAAAACTAAGAATTGATGAATTTTTTGTTACAAATTCATAATTCACGTCAAGGCTTTTTAAGGTTATTAACACTTGAATATTAATCTAATCTAACTATCTGCTATACTGTGTATTATAATAATAATTATTGATTGTTAATTAGCCATTTATATGAATATTAGTTATTGGTCACTGTATACGAATATTATATGTGGCATTTCACAAATTATAATATAGTCGTATGTATTAACACTATTTATGAGGACGTGTAAAGGATATAAAAGTATAATTTTTCTGAATACGAAATAAATTATTATTATTAACAAATTATCGATAAAGTAAGTAAATAAATCTATATTGCGTATAAAGATCCAATACATCAAAAATAAACAAATAGTAACTTACAAGGCGATTGCGTGTTTATTAACAACTAATAGCTAAAAATAAACTCCTGTGATTTGGGAATAACTCTTATTACACTGTTGCCAGTCCTACTTTTTTATCGTAGATAAAATATGATTGTACTGCATACATTTAACATTTTGGTGTACAATTAATTTCAGGGTAAATGCTGCACAACTTCATTTAAGTTGATTGAATTGTACTTTACCTTTTAGTGTTTTTTTGATAGTAAGCTTAGTAAGTCGTTGGACTTTTGTGCAATACAGACGTGCTTATAAAATTGTTCTGAGTGTGCGGAATTCGATAACGCAATTATAATCGTAATCGCGCTCTAATTATGCGATCGCCGACCTTGCGAACCGCGAAGCCGGTCAAGTGCATTTAATTATTAAAATGGATAATCTGACGCCCACTAAAATAACAATTAAAACACAAAATGAACAAATTTTGTATAACTCGTACCAAGCAGAAAAACGAGAAAGATTAAAATTAGAAGAAATTGTGAAACAACTACAACAGAAAATTGAGTGTCTGCAAGAACAGGTACAGCAAAAGCAGCAACTGCAACAACCTAGACGAACATACAGCCCGGCAAACTCAGATGAAGAGGACGAACTGGTAGCTAGAGAAACAGCATGGTTACTGCCAAAAAATAAGAAAAGAAAAGCAACAAGTTCACCTGAACAAGTAAATAAATCAGAAAGTAAAACTTCTAAGAAACAGAATCCTAAAGTCCCGAAAAAATTAAAACCTCCACCGATCATATTGAGTAATGTGAAAGGTTACAGCTGCATTAAAAGCAAAATTAATTCAAAGAATTTAGAATACAATGCCAGCATGTTAAGCAATAAACAATTAAAAATAAATGTCGACACAGACATAGCGTACAAAAATATGACTCAGCTATTAAATGAAAACAAATACGAATGGCACAGTTATGAAAATAAACAAACACGACCTATAAAGGTTGTAGCAAAAAAATTTACACCCTTTATGCCACTCGACAGAAATTAAAGATGAGTTAATCCGTAGAGGATTTAAAATTATAAAGGTAAACAATAGAATTAAGAAAGTTACAGTAAATAATAAACAAATTATAACGCATTTGCCATTATTTATGCTAAGTTTTGACAACAGCGAGGATATTAAAAAATATATAAAACACAACATTTGTGTAATATGAAAATTAAGATTGAAGCATTAAGAAGTAACAAATTAATCCCACAATGCAAAAGATGCCAAAGATATGGACACACACAAAAATATTGCAAACGCGAACCTATATGCGTTAAATGCGCAGGCATACACTTAACAGTTGAGTGTAAGAGAACTAAAGCTGACAAACCTATATGTTCAAATTGTGGTGAATCACACCCTGCCAATTACAGAGCATGTTAGACTGCGCGCGAATTACAGAAAAGGCGTGACAAATTAAACAAAAGTAGAAATGATTCGCAACCGAAAACATTTACATCTAGTAAAACCATTGAAGGTGTATCATATGCTCAAGCCGCTAGGACCGACAAATCACAAATGCAACCCAATACAAGCGAACAAACATCCATGGTACAAATGATGCAAAGTATGATGGATTTAATGAACAAGTTCTCACAGAGACTCGATAAATTAGAAGCTAGAAATACTGGAGCTATACCGCGTAATACAAACTAATGAACCAAAGAGACTTACGAATAGCCACTTGGAATGCTAATGGCATCCAGAACCGTCTAATGTAAATTAGAAGTATTTCTGAATGAGCAAAATATAGACGTGTGTCTGATTTCAGAGACACATTCAACTAAACAAACATACATAATGATAAAAGGTTATCAGATCTATCAGGCAACTCACCCTGATAATCAAGCAAAAGGTGGTAGTGCTATTTTGATAAAAAATAACATCAACCATTATGAAGAATGCCATGTTCAAAGCGCCGAAACTCAATTCACAGTTGTGACCGTTAAATCTACCAGGCAAAATTTGAATGTTGGTGCAATATATTGTCCATCAAAATACAATCTCAAAAAACCGGAATACAAAAACTTGTTACAGCACCTTGGCGAGAAGTTCATCGTCGGTGGTGATCTTAATGCCAAAGATGTGGATTGGGGCTCGAGACTAACAACAAAAGGAAATGAACTAAGACAAGCCATTAGGGAAACAGGATGTAACTTCCACACCACAGGTAAACCAACCTATTGGCCCACAGACCCGAGGAAAATACCAGATCTTTTAGATTTCTTTATATCTAGAAAAGTTTCTCCAAACTTTATTGATATAGAAGAAAACTTTGACTTAAACTCCGATCACTCAGCAGTAATCCACACTCTAAGTGAGAGAATAATAAAAAAAGAACAAAAACCAACATTAGTTAATAAAACTACGGATTGGGAAAGCTTCAAAATAGAACTTGAAAATGAAATAAAACTCAATGTGTAATTAAAAACTGTTCCACAATTAGAAACAGAAGCTAAAAACTTTATCAAAATTATCCAAAAAGTAGCTTGGAGTAACACTAAAAAAATCACTCACAAAACTGCTGGAGTTAACTATCCTATGGAAATCAGAGAATTAGTTAAGGAAAAGAGACGAATCAGAAGAAAGTGGCAACAGACACGTGATCCGGCTGACAAAAATATTCTTAGTAATAAAACTCAGCAACTAAAGAGAGAAATTCAAAAGTTGAAAGAAGCCTCAATTGAAAGGTATCTCCAAAAACTAACAGCAGATGAAGATACTGATTATTCGCTGTGGAAAGCCGCAAAGAAAATCAAACAACCCCTCACCCACATTCCACCCATCAGGCAAAGTGACGGTACATGGGCTAGAAGTAACAAACAGAAGGCTGAAACTTTCGCAGAACACCTTGCTGAAACTTTTCAACCAAACGAAATTCAATCAAATGTAGAAACTGATGAAGACGTAATCTTGGAAGAAGAAGAAGACATCCAACAGGTCACCCCAAAGAAAATAGCAACAGAAATTAAAACTAATCTTAACCCCAAAAAAGCGTCTGGATTCGACCTTATCACAGGTGAAATATTGAAACAACTTCCCAGAAAAGCCATTGTTATGCTGACGTACTTGTTCAATGCAGCATTTCGATTAAAACATGTGCCTAGTGTCTGGAAGGTAGCAGAAGTTATCATGCTACCAAAACCAGGTAAACAACCTAACGAGGTGAAATCATACAGACCTATATCACTACTACCGATTATATCGAAGGTCTTCGAAAAACTCTCATTAAAAAGACTTAGACCTATTATAGAAAGAAAAAATCTAATACCAAACCATCAGTTTGGATTTAGACAACAACATTCTACAATTGACCAAGTTGATAGAATAACAAATATCATTGAAATGGCATTAGAAGAAAAATTAATCTGCTCAACGATTTTCCTAGATGTGGCTCAAGCCTTTGACAAAGTTTGGCACGAAGGATTGATCTACAAACTAAAAAAAATGTTACCAAAACATTACGTTAAATTACTCACGAGTTATACATCAGACAGATTATTCCGCATTAAGCAAGAAAATGAATATTCAGAGTTAAAGGAGGCTACAGCTGGCGTGCCCCAAGGAAGCGTATTGGGGCCCATCCTCTACTTGTTGTATACAAGCGATCTTTCACAACCGCAGAATGTAACTGTTGCCACATTTGCCGACGACACAGTGCTGATGGTTATTGGAACAACCATACAAGAAGCAACTGATAAGCTTCAAGAAGCCAGTGACGAAATACACCAGTGGACTAAAAAGTGGAAAACAAAGCTTAATGAATTAAAATCGGTTCATGTAAATTTTACTAATAAAAGGCTTATAAATACACCTTTAGTTAATTTAAATGGCATCATAGTTCCATATGAAAACACAGCCAAATACTTAGGAATGACCTTAGATACGAAATTGCGGTGGAAAGAACATATAAAAAAGAAGAGAATAGAACTTGGACTCAAGTATCGACAATTGTATTGGCTACTGGGACGCAACTCGCAATTGTCAATAAATAACAAAATACTTATATACAATCAAGCCTTAAAACCAATATGGGTCTATGGCATACAATTATGGGGATGTGCTAAAGAAAGCAATGTCAAAAGAATCCAAACGTTCCAAAATAAAGTACTACGGAATATGGTAAATGCTCCATGGTACATGAGAAACAAAGATCTACATCGTGATTTAGGGATTTCAGACGTGACAAGCGAAATCAAGAGATTCGCCACTAAACACGAAGCCAGACTACATCAACAGGTCAACGTCGAGGCATTACAACTACTCGACAACCTAAACATCATAAGAAGACTGAAGAGGACTAAGCCATTTGAACTAGTCTAAATACTGTGTAACGTGTTAATAGCAGAGCACAGTGCGCGATAGTGTAACGAGTGCAAGTGCTTCAACAAGCAAAGTCAGACTAAAATATAGGACATCAGTGGATGAACTGTAGCTTAAGTTTTATTTAGTTTTAAGAGTTTAAAGATAAATTGATGGTTAGTCTATTAGACCAGTTTCAATAACAAGCGCATATGCGCAAAAAAATGAATGTAGGTACTGTATACATTTAACATTTTAACATTTACAATTTCATTTCAGTTGATTGAATTGTACTTTAACTTTATTATTTATTTACTTTAACTTTATTATTTTTAGTATTTTTTTATAGCATGTTTTCTTGAAAAAACCATCTAAATTTTGTAACTTATTACATAAAATAACTTTCATTCAAATATTACTTATATGTAATTAGCCTCCGTCGAGTATTTAATAAAATTGTAATAAGAAAAAGTAAATACAAGAGAAAAAATAAACTCCTATAAAAACCAACATAAAATGCGGGTAGTATCACGTCTTTTTAGCGGTAAATTATTTTCAGTGTATACAATAAGCAAGCTGTACCTGATTTTTTGTAAAGGGCAAGTTCAAAATCTTCTTTGCATTCGTCCTTAAATTATATACAAAATGCTAAATGTATACAGTACATTAATATTTTTTCATTCTCCTCTTTACGAATGTGTAACTTTCTATCTTGATAAGGCAACCGAAAGCGAAAGTAAAACATGCTAGGTGGTTGCTAGGTATGAAAAACTTTCGGTCCCTTGACAACGAAGTAAAACTGTCAATTTTTTAAATATAATATTATAAGGTGGCTGTTGTCAACATTACCTTGGTAACAATACTGATGTATATACAAACATTATCAACCAAACTTGTTTTTTTTTTTGGTTACTAAGATCTACATTTCTGTAGTCCCTTGCAGAATCCAGAAGTGATACAAAGCAAGTGATATATGGATTTTATGTACCGGGTGATTTTTTAAATTTCTGATCTAGTAAGTCGTGATTTTTACGCCGTATCGAAGGTCACCGAAACGTAGGGCGTAGCGTTGATCACACTGCTATTCCAAATGTCATTTATGTGACAAATTGACTACTTACTTTTACATTTATTAAATAAATTGATAAATATTTAAACAGTGATCATTTGCGAAACATGCTTTTACCAAAGTGTGCATTTTATTGCGAGTTTAAGTGCAATTTCGATGTGATTATTGACTTGAGAAGTTTAGGTTATGGTTACAACTCGCTTCAATTTTTATTCCTTGGATTTAAGAAATAGCAAGATTTATTCACAATTATAACAATTTACATTGTTAACACAATATTTATTCAAAATTTACAACAACTGTTGGAAATGTTGACCTTCAGCATCTATACACAAATTAACTCGGCGCTTCATATTTTTGAAATCTGACAGTTGTGACAAATCGAACGATTCAAACTACGCCCTACGTTTTCCGCATCTTTTGTTTTAAAATTATGTCATGGCTTTCTAGATCAGAAATTTAAAAAACCACCCGGTAGTTTTTAACGCTGATCACGAATATCAACTCAGCTTTTCGATATCTCAAATAATTATAAAAAAAAATCGACTTTAAAATCTAATTCTGCGTACAATATAGCAATATAGCAATCAATATATATATAATAATAATAATAATAATAATAATTACTACAACCCATAACCTAAACCAAGGCCCCAGAAGCTATACGCTTGTGCGGGAGGGAGGGGGCGATTATTATTATTATGTAGGCCCAATGTGCGGCTGCAGCCGACTTATAGATGGAACAGCGCAAATCCCACATTTGTGTTACAGCTAAGGGAAACTGCAGAAAACCTTAACCAGATCTGCCAGCACCAGGAGTCGAACCCGGGCCGCTTGGGTGAAAGTCCGGCACGCCAGACATTACACTACCAAGGCTGTATATATATATATATATATATATATATATATATATACATACATATATATATATATATATATATATATATATATATATATATATATATATATATATATATATATATATATATATATATATATAGATACATATATATATATATATATATATATATATATATATATATATATACATATATATATATATATATATATATATATATTGATAAAGGGTACCTTGTCACCTCCAAAGTAGGTACCCAGCGTACGTTGTCACTTCATATATAACGTTGTGACCTCCGTTTTCGGAGGTGACAACGTTTTGCCCTTTTTTCGACTGTATAAGCATATAGATGGTGTTAGCAGCCTAAATTCAAATTTTTGTCTGGAGGTGATAACGTCATACTTATACTCACAAATTTAATTTTTAGTTCAGCTGTAGATCGCTGGCGTTGCCGTCGCTCCTAGTTGTATAATTGCCAATACGATGTCACCTCCGCCTGTATATGTAGTTTTTGTATCACGTACGGTACGTTACAGGCTCCACAGTTTGGCAACGTCGTGTACTAGACCTTAAGCATTCAGGTATATAGAATTCCATCGAAACTCATACATCTGGCGTGGTTTCGACCATTTCACGCTACCTAAATTTACACGTACTTTTTAGGATTAGTAGCTGCATTTAAACTAGTATTTTTAAAATACTCAGGAAATTTAAGGGATCGCTTGAATTGTACATCATTTTCAAATAGTTGTATGTTCGAAAAACGTGATCGGATAAAAGGTGCAAATATACAAGAAAAGACATTGATTATGGTTTAAAAAATAAACTAATAATTTCTATTCCATGTAAAAGGTTTTGAATTTGAACGAGTTCCTTTGAGATATGAAGAGATTAATATAGGAAATATTTTGTAGTCGTAATTATGTAAAAATAAAAAGTTATCTTTTACCAAAATGATCATTTCGGATTTATTGGATTATTATTTTTGGAATTATCATATGATACATTCAATCTTGCATCTACAAAAGAAGATTTAACTTTAAACATTTTTACAGTATTCTAATTCATAAATTTTTAAAGAAAAAAATGGTATTAAACAAAATGATGTAGCATTTGATATGTGGTGTGCAAATTCACTTGTGTTCACCACATCCGATTAATGAAGTTTTAATTTACATTATAAGTATGTAGTATGTATACAACTGACGAAGGAAAGAATAAAAGCGAAATGATCATTTTGTAAAAAAATATTAACTCTTTTTATATTTACATAATTACGATTAAAACATATTTCCTATTAAATCTCCATTTCTTTTCCATATTGTACCGGAAAATAAAACTACGTCATAAGCCTGACAGAAACTTTACGGTACTGAAAGGCTTCAACAATCGCAAATTTGACATAAGGTGTCGCATTTTTTTATTACAAAATGACTAAATTATTATTTTATTATTAAGCAGGGGATGATTAAACTTCTGAAACCATGATTTAAACTTGGCACAGAGTTTCTTTTTAAGAAATCCTGTTGTTAAAAAGTTTGTTAGAGAAAGAAATAGATATGAGCTCCAGATCTATGTCGCGACTGATCAGGGAAGACCTTGGTATGAGGGCTTGCCGTAGAAGTACTGGACACTTATTAATAGCTCGACTTAAAGAAATAAGAAAATCGGAACCAAGTCTCATTGGCAGAAGTACGCGAAAAATCTTCATCGCTGTATCTTGTTTACGGATGAGATAATTTTTACCATTAAAGAAAAATCTAATCGTCAAAAGGACAAATGTATGCTAAAAGCTCTAAAGAAGCTACTGCTGCAGTTGGCAATGTTCTGCGTGGTCATCATTCAGCAAGGTTGATGGTTTGGTGGGGAGTAAGTTGGCATGGTGTGATAATAAACTTTATTTTTGCAAGCAAGTTGTTAAAACCACTGTCAAAGTGAATCGAACAGAAACTCTTGAGAAGGTGGTTTTGCCGCTTAGATCAGACTTTCATTTTAAAACCAACACTGAATTCTCCAGCAAGACGCAGCCCACACAACAGGAAGTTCACAATTGTGGCTTGCAGAGAATGTGCCTAAGTTTATTAAGAATGAAGATTGGGCTCCTGAAAGGCTAAATTTAAATCCTTTGGATTATAAGCTTTGGGTTGAATTTAAGGCAATGGTTTGCAGAAAACGACATGCATCAATGGAATCCTTGCAACGCAGTTTGTCCAAAGCGGTTTAAAACTTTCCTATTGAAAAAGTACGTGCTGCTATAGATGAATGTCCAGATAGATTTTGGATTGTAAATTTTATGATTTATAGTAATAACTTCTCCTGTAGCCATCCTTATCTTGTGCTTTAAAAAATTCTAAATTGTCTAGTAACAGTGTTCATTGACACGTTCACTAATCATTTATTCTATATCGACAATTTATGGATGGTAATGGAACAATCTACAGAGTACAACGTAAGGACTGTATCGAAAAGAAAGTTGACACAAAACAAAGTTGAGACTCATATACCTTTTATAATTATCTAATACTTTTAACAATTTTATAATAAAACAACGCTTTAATGTCTAGAAAATTTAATAATTTACAGAAACATAAAAAATTATTATTATTTTGCCCGTTTTCCCACT
Organism: Agrypnus murinus; assembly: GCA_929113105.1. Classification (NCBI taxonomy): domain Eukaryota; kingdom Metazoa; phylum Arthropoda; class Insecta; order Coleoptera; family Elateridae; genus Agrypnus; species Agrypnus murinus. The sequence continues at coordinate 11,044,438 of OV816027.1, forward strand.
TTCTTTTTTAGGTTAGGTATTAAGTTTTGGATGACTTCGTTCGCTTTGGTGGCCTTATTCAATTTTTTTAAATCTTCTAGGCTAGTTGCAGCTTCAACGTTTTTCTGAAGATGTCGTTTAATAATAGTCCAATATCTTCAATAGAACGTGCTTCAGGGTAGTTTGGAGGATTAGGCTCTTTCTCGTTAAAATTGATTTTATGCTGTTTATACCATTCCCTAGTGGCCGCTGTATAGTGGCATGCAGCTAGATCCGGCCAAAATAAAGTAGGCGCTGTATCCTTTTTAATCATTGGCGCCAGTCTTTCTGCAAACATACTTTTCTTGAGTAAATAAGGGCCATACTATGACCTTTCTCCCATATTTTCCCACAAAAATCGAATTGTCGTTAGTGGCCGCTGTATAGTGGCATGCAGCTAGATCCGGCCAAAATAAAGTAGGCGCTGTATCCTTTTTAATCATTGGCGCCAGTCTTTCTGCAAACATACTTTTCTTGAGTAAATAAGGGCCATACTATGACCTTTCTCCCATATTTTCCCACAAAAATCGAATTGTCCTTTTTGCTCACATAATAGTCGGGGAGCAGGCATCTCAAAAAGCGCTTATTTAAAGAGGTGGTCCGGACTCGATGACACACGCTTTTTGAAAACTGATTTGTATGTAAATTCTCCCGCTGAATCCGAATCCCAAGGGCGGCCGTCGCGTCGATTTGAAATAAGCTTGACCCTTTAAAAGTCATTTTTACGTAAAATTTGGAAAATCAAAAACGCGCTTCTTTTCTGGTTGCAACGTCATAACTTCATCCTGGATGGAGCTAGAAAGTTAATTTTTATTTTGAAAAATTCTCCCAGAATTGTAGACTGCAACTCTGGTTGAGATAATAATGACGCGACGTTATAATACTTAGCCGCTATTGTTCCATCTCCATTCCTAACCTATCCAAATTCTAGTATTTCGGAGAGAATCGCAGGACGATGCCGAGAACCAATAGAAAAATTCAAATTTGAATTGTATCCATGACGATCACACAATTTTCCGGAAATTTATACAGTAAAGGCTCGCTAATTCGGACTAATTAAAACAGGGCCAATCCGAATCATCGCCGTTTTCGGATTACCGCGTCTGTAGAGTTACAATGTTTTATTTGTAAGTAAATGGAATTAAAACGTTCTGCAAAAACATTTATTTAAAAATAAATAAAAATACAAAAATATTTAACGCAAAACAGTTTTAAAAACGCAAAAATAATGTTCCGCATTAATATGTAGTTAATCAAAAACGGCGGCGATTTTGTTTGTTTCGTGTTTTTTAAACTTAATACCTTACATTGAGAAAAGCGTTTAGTTTGAAGAATTAAATTTATTCAATTCAACTAAATAGATAGTTAAAATCTGTTAAATCAAATTAAATTTAGTTTATTTAACTAAATATTTAGTTGAATTAAATACATTTAATTGGTCCTACTAAATGCTTTTCTCAGTGTAGAAACGATTTTTCTTTTGAATCTTCCAGAATCACAATTGTTTCAATTTTTCTACCGTCCATTGCAAAGCCACGCTAATCGCTTTGCAACTGTTTTTAATGAACCTTGCTGCTTGCGAATCATTGAATAGCTTTTCCCCGAGATTTTTAACAGACATAAATTGTATCTTTTTAAAATTAAGTATCCAATCTTTACTTGCCCTGAAGTCAGCCTTTTTGAAAACATCTTTGATAAAGTTACAGCAGCATGCGGTGCATACGAAACAATGCAGTTGCGATACGACGTATGCGCTATCGGACTCGTACATATTGCGTGCGAGCGTGACAGCGCATACGTCGCATCGCGATTGCTTCACTGTTTCCTATGCACCACTGCACACTTCTTGATAAAGATGCTTTGCCTTTTCGGTCAAAATTTCGGGAGTTCGGATTATCAAAACCTTTAAATTCGGATTACAATAGAATCAATGTAAATAGATTGCTGATCCGGATTGTCGTGGTATTCGGTTTAACGTAGATTCGGATCAACGAGGCTTCACTCTTTATATATGTTACCAAGGTGTAATTTTTTGGAAATTTTTTGGAAATTATACTTGTAACATATATAGCTACATAAAACTAATTAATCATAATGCATTTTTTTCTGTGCGTCGTGCGATTCTCTTACCGAATATAGCCTCGTGCATTGATTCTGCCTGGAAATTTTGATTTCGTGCATTTCTGCAACGTAATTGCACTCCACTTCGTGTCGTGCAATTATGACGTTGCAGAAATGTCACTAAAAAAATTTCCGGCAATAATCAATGCACTTGGTATATTTATAAGTGAAAATAACATTAACCGAGTTATGTAGATTCTAACAGTTTTGAGAAAAGAAATCTGAGACAATTACAATTTCGTTATACTATGTCATATTTTCAGGTTGCATGTCAGATTAAGAACATTATAAAAACTAAAATAAATCTTTTAAAAGCTTTACACTTGGCAAGAAGCAAATGTGTAGCAGCCATTGAAAATGCCAAAATAAACAAATTAGATAAAATTTTACCAGTAAAACTACAATTTTTTGACAACAAATGAAACTGCAAACAAATTAACTCAGTTCCATTGATGCAAAGGCTCTTGAGAGATGAAACAAGAGAGATGGATGAACAAACTAAAATTCGGGCCTTCTCGTATCCATGGACCGATTATCCGTCATCACTTTTTGAATCGGATCCATTAACACCTGGGGGATATATAATGAGAAACGGAAATAAATGTTATTTTTTCAGTGCGATAAATAAAGAAATATATTTTAATATTTCAGAATGCAACACTTTTCCGCGGGATAATTTCAATACTATCTACGTCATTGATATGATGTGTTTTGTACAACGGTTTCAAAACTATGGTTGTATCACATTCAGTGAATTATTTAAGAAATATTTTAACTCGATTTTTCAAATGAAGCCTTCTAATTGCACCTATGTTATTCTTGTGGGGGACAGGTACGATTTTCCTGAAAGTGCTAAGGGTGCGGAACGGAAACGATGATCCAGATTTACTGAAAATATTTACGAGGTCAGTGATACGGTAACAATACCACAATGGAAATCATTTATTGATAAATAATCAACTTAATAAGAGTAGCTTGCTTAATTTTATAGTTTGCAAAATACAAGAGATATAAAAATAGTTCTCTCTGCTGTTTAAATCGTCTATTAATAAAGAAAAGATTATTTACAATGCTCTTAATTAGAAAAAAACACTATAACTATAAACTATTTATAAAACTATTAAAATGCTAGGTATTTACAAATTTATATGAGGACTATTTATATAAAAACTATTTATGTATTACAATAATTATTAACATTTATTTATTCAGAGTACATTTCACTATGCTGGTCAAACACTAACTATTCATTTATTTATACAGAACACCATTCAATACGACGGTTAAATATTAACTAATTCCCTTCTACTCGCGATCTCTATTTATATATTTCATACGATGACTCATACACCTAGAATGTTCAATGACGTTTCGATGAGTCATACTCGCAGGTGTTGATAAGTGACGTCGATAGATAAGTCATACTGCACGTGTTATTGATGAGTCATACAGTTGATGACTCATACATCTAGAATGTTTGATGACGTCATATGTGGGTTAACTATTCGTTACATTATGTAACGCTTGTTACAGAATATGGTTTCATAAAGAGAGCAAAATTCTCTTTTCAGTAGAAAAACAAAATGTATAGGGTTTCAGTTGAAAAGTTTAAAATGACCATCAACAAGAAAATTAATATACATATATTTGTTAGATATAATTTATAACTTGTTAAATGTTTAGTAGGAGTATAATATACTAGAAATATTCTTAAAAACATTCTAATAATATTCCAAAAATATCAAAATAATATTCTAGGAATATTATATGAATCAGAAATATAACATTCATATAAGATATCCTAACTAGAATGTTAAATAAATATTATTAAAATAATATTGAGGATATATTTTAAATAATATATTAACTAAATATTTAGGTGGATGTTGAAAAAGATATATTTTAATTATTTGAAAAAAATATACATCTCCTCGAAGCACTAAACTGATGTCTTGAACGTTAGGAAAAGCAAATTTCCTATTGTCAGTTTTCTTTTTTTGTAAATTTTTTTTCGATTCTATGTTGAAGTGTAGCAGATTTCAAATTATGATCAGCAGTTGCAACTCTAATTGATTTGTAATGTTTAATGACATCCGTTATTACAGCCTTTATAACTTCTTCGTGTATCTTGTAGAGATACGTTGATACATTGCATCAATGTACATCTCACAGAAATATGTATCAATGTGCCCAAACGCACTCCAACACAAATAATCACATGTTGCATACCTAACCTTACAATGCATATACTTGGTTGCAAACAATGTTTAAATAATACTTACCCTAAAGCATCATACGTAATACGAACTATTATTTGAATTACTTTCTTATATTTTTCATGCTACGGTTAAGTTGCGGAAGATAAGGCCTTGTCTACTTTGAAACGGAACCAACCCACCCAAATTATATTCGGTTTCGAGGAATTAATAAGTTTTATGATTTACTAAATATTAATCTTTTTTTTAAGGTGCTTAATGACCGCTGTATTTTCTTCCTTATGTAAATATCTGTATATATTAAAACGCATCCTATTTTTTGTTATATTAAATGTTGGTTTGTCCCAAGTCTTGCATTTCATTCAAATCTAATATTCTATATTTTTTTTAATTTAACCTAAAGCAATACTACTGCTTGAATTACGAAGTTTAGACAGGTGATAAGCCTGGCTGGTGCCAAATATTTTACCCCCGATTCAGCTCACCAGGACTGATGGCACCCATCATATGTTGTGTTCAGTAAAGATGCTATCTCTTCATCGCAGATTCACCTTATGTCATACATCTCGCTTTCTATGGTGGTAAGTTTTAGAATTATTTGACCGTCATGTCTTGACGAGGTTTCCCTATTAAATAATTAAAATAAAAGTAGAGTTTGGGGATGTACTGGTTTTTAAAAATTAGAAGTACTATTCAAGACTTGCTTATTTTTTCTTTGTCGGTTAAGAAATTAATATAGCATTAGCTACGGGTTCACGTTTAGCTGTCTGAAGCCAGCGGCTTACCAATTCTTCGTTTTTATTTTAATCGACCCCCTTCTCCACCAAGTGAGTTGTTGAGCAATCAGAGTAAACAAACCATCAGTGGCATATATTTTGAATAATATATATAACCAATTTTAGAGATATCTTTTTGGTGTATATATGTATATATATTTATAAAAAGATAAGCGTTACAACTCTCGATTACGTACCATGTGCAACATTTAATATTAATTCATTCTTAAAAAGAATTGTAAAATAAACAAATTGATTAGTACCAAAGATGCAGGCACTATCAACAAGTGCTAACAACAGTAATTCTATTTAAAAGCAGGAGTTCTTAAAATGTTTTGGGGCTTTTCGTATTTGTTGGCTTTTCCGAAATTTCTTAATTGTTTGTAAAATGCCATCAATGAGATAGAATCAATGTTGATATTCAAATTATTTGTTTTGTGCAACTCTTCTGATAAACTGTAGTGTAATGAACATTTATTTACCCAATTCTTTACATATAATGCCTCCGGCTTTACATAGCTTATGTTGCGAAAACGATGTAGCAAGAGTCGCAGAAAAGATTATTCGACTTTATTATGAATTAATAACTTTATGATTATAAATCAATAATGCATCTAAATTTACATATTATGTACATTTTTACAGTTACATTTACAATTTACATTTTATTTATAACTTCTTTTAGAGTGTACAATTTTTCAAGTATGATTGCTTATATCTTAATGCAACAGAACAGAATAGTGGAAATTGTATAATAACCTGTTAAATTTTCTTAGAAATTAGTATTTTTGTAAATTTAAACTTTATTCCATCAGTATTACAATCTATTCATCTTAAAACTTTAGTAAAACATTCACGTTGAGTAAATGTTACGTTACCAATGTGAGTAAAATCCTGCTGATAGAACTTCCTAAAGAGAAAGTGCAAACCACAGCTGCTACACATAATAAGATTAAAATGATTTCTCACCAGTTTGAGTTGGCATGTTGTGTCTTTTAAAATCATCACTATTTGAGCAGTTGTAGTTACATAAATTGTTAAATAAATGGTTGCTCACCAGTGTGACATTGCATGTGTTTTATTTGTCACATGTGGTTACTCGTCAATGTGATTTTGCCATGTTCCTTTTAAGATTACCACTTTGGGAACATTTGTAGTCACACAGATTACACTCAAATGGTTTCTCGCCAGTATGAATTCAAATGCATAGTTTAAGATCACCACTAGTTGAACATTTGTAGTTACACAAAACCTGTGTGAGTTCGAGTATGTTTCGTAAGATGACTACTAGTTGAGCATTTGTAGTCACACAAATTACACTCGAATGGTTTCTCACCAGTGTGAGTTCACATGTGTGCTTTAAAATCACCACTAGCTGAACATTTGTAGCCACACAAATTACACTCAAAAGGTTTCTCACAAGTGTGAATTCGCATGTGTTTTGTAAGGTGACTACCGGTAGGGCATTTGTAGTCACACATTACACTTAAATGGTTTCTCACCAGTGTGAGTTCTCTTACCAGTGTGAGTTCGCATGTGCCTTTTAAGGTCACTACTATATGAGCATTTATAGTCACATAAATTACACTCAAATGGTTTCTCACCAGTGTGAGTTCGCATGTGTGTTTTAAGATTATCTTTTCGAGAACATTTGTATTCACATAAATTACACTCAAATGGTTTCTCACCAGTGTGAGTTCTCTTACCAGTGTGAGTTCGCATGTGTCTTTTAAGGTCGCTACTATATGAGCATTTATAGTCACATAAATTACACTCAAATGGTTTCTCACCAGTGTGAGTTCGCATGTGTGATTTAAGATTACCTTTTCGAGAACATTTGTACTCACATAAATTACACTCAAATGGTTTCTCACCAGTGTGAGTTCGCATGTGTATGGTAAGATAACTGCCAGTTGAGCATTTGTAGTCACACAAATTACACTCAAATGGTTTGTCACCAGTGTGAGTTTGCATGTGTGATTTAAAGCTACCATCTTGAGAACATTTGTAGTCACACAAATTACACTGAAACGGTTTCTCACCAGTGTGAGTTCGTATGTGTGTTCTAAGATTACTCCTTCGAGAATATTTGTAGCCACATATATTACACTTAAATGGTTTCTCACCAGTGTGAACTCGCATGTGTCTTTTAAGATGAGTACTAGATGAACATTTGTGGTCACACAAATTACACTCAAATGGTTTCTCACCAGAGTGAGTTCGCATGTGTGCTCTAAGACTACCACTAGCACAGCATTTGTAGTCACATATATTACACTCATATGGTTTCTCACCAGTGTGAGTTCGCATGTGTCTTGTAAGGCAACCATTGGTTAAGCATTTGTAGTCACACATATTACACTCAAATGGTTTCTCACCAGTGTGAGTTCGCATATGTGTTTTAAGATTACCACTTCCAGAAGATTTGTAATTACATACATTACACTTAAATGGTTTTTCGCCAGTGTGAGTTCGCATGTGTTTTGTAAGTTGACCACCAGTAGGACATTTGTAGTCACATAAATTACACTCAAATGGTTTCTCACCAGTGTGAGTTCGCATATGTGCTTTAAGATCACCACTAGATGAACATTTGTAGTCACACAAATTACACTGAAATGGTTTCTCACCAGTGTGTGCTCGTATGTGTCTTTTAAGGTCAGTACTATATGAGCATTTGTAGTCACAAAAATTACACTCAAATGGTTTCTCACCAGTGTGAGTTCGCATATGTGCTTTAAGATCACCACTAACTGAACATTTGTAGTCACACAAATTGCACTGAAATGATTTCTCACCAGTGTGAGTTCGCATGTGTGTTATAAGACTACACTTTCGAGAATATTTGTAGCCACATATGTTACACTTAAATGGTTTCTCACCAGTATGCATTCGCATGTGTCTTTTAAGCCTACCACTTATTGAGCATTTGTAGTTGCATAAATTACACTCAAATGGTTTCTCATCAGTATGTGTTCGAATGTGTGCTTTAAGACCACTACTAGTTGAACATTTGTAGTCACACAAATTACACTCAAATGGTTTCTCACCAGTGTGAGTTCGCATGTGTCTTTTAAGTTGACCACTTTTTAAACATTTGTAGTTGCATAAATTACACTCAAATGGTTTCTCATCAGCATGAGTTCGAATATGTGCTTTAAGATAATCACTAGCTGAACATTTGTAGTCACATAAATTACACTCAAATGGTTTCTCACCAGTGTGAGTTCGCATGTGTGTTTTAAGATTACCACTTCGAGAACTTTTGTACTCACATAAATTACACTCAAATGGTTTCTCACCAGTGTGAGTTCGCATGTGTGCTGTAAGACGACTACTAGCCCAGCATTTGTAGTCACATATATTACACTCATATGGTTTCTCATCAGCATGAGTTCGAATGTGTGCTTTAAGATCACCACTAGCTGAACATTTGTAGTTACATAAATTACACTCAAATGGTTTCTCACCAGTGTGTGTTCGCATGTGTTTTGTAAGTTGACTACTAGTTGAGCATTTGTAGTCACACATGTTACACGGATATGGTTTCTCACAAGTGTGAGTTCGCATGTGTCTTTTAAGGTCAGTACCATATGAGCATTTGTAGTCACATAAATTACACGCAAATGGTTTCTCACCAGTGTGAGTTCGCATGTGTGTTTTAAGATTACCACTTCGAGAACATTTGTACTCACATAAATTACACTCAAATGGTTTCTCGCCAGTGTGAATTCGCATGTGTGTTGTAAGATGACTATTAGTTGAGCATTTGTAGTCACATAAATTACACTCAAATGGTTTGTCACCAGTGTGAGTTTGCATGTGTGATTTAAGGTTACTACCATCTTGAGAACATTTGTAGTCACATATATTACACTCATATGGTTTCTCATCAGCATGAGTTCGAATGTGTGCTTTAAGATCACCACTAGCTGAAGATTTGTAGTTACATAAATTACACTCAAATGGTTTCTCACCAGTGTGTGTTCGCATGTGTTTTGTAAGTTGACTACTAGTTGAGCATTTGTAGTCACACATGTTACACGGATATGGTTTCTCACCAGTGTGAGTTTGCATGTGTTTTTTAAGGTCAGTACCATATGAGTATTTGTAGTCACATAAATTACACTCAAATGGTTTCTCACCAGTGTGTGTTCGCATGTGTTTTGTAAGTTGACTACTAGTTGAGCATTTGTAGTCACACATGTTACACGGATATGGTTTCTCACCAGTGTGAGTTCGCATGTGTCTTTTAAGGTCAGTACCATATGAGCATTTGTAGTCACATAAATTACACTCAAATGGTTTCTCACCAGTGTGAGTTCGCATGTGTGTTTTAAGATTACCACTTCGAGAACATTTGTAATCACATAAATTACACTCAAATGGTTTCTCACCAGTGTGAATTCGCATGTGTGTTGTAAGATAACTATTAGTTGAGCATTTGTAGTCACATAAATTACACTCAAATGGTTTGTCACCAGTGTGAGTTTGCATGTGTGATTTCAGGTTACTACCATCTTGAGAACATTTGTAGTCACATAAGTTACACTCAAATAGTTTCTCACCACTATAATTTAACATGTGTCTTTTTTTACTATCACCAATGGCTTGTGTGGGTTCTTGTGGAGTACTGGAGTTATGGAACAGATTTTCGACTCTCTTAGAATAAGTGTCAATTTCATCCATGGTATTAAAATCTTTCATTATTCGTGGTTCGATTTTATTCTCCAATTCTTCTTTGATTGCTGTTAGTTCATCGTCATCCATTGTAGGAGTATTTATGGTATTATTGCAATCTGCAGTAAAAAATAACAGTACTAAGATTTAGCGTTCTGAATTTAATAGAATCGATGTTAATTTTTGGATACCCAGTTTAATTTTATTAAATTGAATACATTTATAGATTGAAGAAGTGAGTACTCTCTTAAACTCAATGTTATGACTATCAGTAGGTAATCAACAGTATCATTCACAAGTAATTTACCTTTAAAGATGTATGCACATACAATACACTGTATATGGGTCATTCTCATAAAATGGTCTTTTTCGTGTCTTTGATAAAAGTTCATGCACATTTGGTTTTTATTTTATGTGAAAAACTATTTTCAACTGCCTAGGCTTCCTCTATTATATTAATTACCTGTAACTTTCAATATTTTGACAGGAACATATATTTATGGTTGTAAAATATAACCAAATATCATATCTGTCCCCTGCGCTTAAAAGATGATTATTTGACTTTCTCGTCTTCAAATTAACATAATCTTTGTCTTTCGGGAAGGATTTCCTTAATGATTCAAAAGGATGTTTTATAAACTATAAAATATAATTCAATCATTTCTTTTTTACACAACATTTAGTTACATATTCACTGCTGACAGAACGACATAAAAGTTAACGTCACATCTGTCCCTGATACTCAGTGTCCCAACTGAAGTTAAAATGTCTCATTGTTTACTTATGACTTAACCTTAACAGAGAAGCTATTTTTATGTTAGAATAGAACATACTTTTACGCCAACACATATTAATTTGAAAATATAAACCAAAGCATCATTTCTGTCCCCGTCTCATCTGTCCTCAGTTGAAATAATTTGAAAGGGGCAGATATGATGGTCTGGGACAGGAATGATGAAAAAAGCGTATAGTCACGTTGTTTGCTTTCTTTTAAGTTGTTTTCATGTTATGTCTGAGACAATTTAATTTTGGATTTAGCAAATTAAAAATTATGCATTCAAAATTAATAATTTTCATTTTGTCCTGGTTTGTGTAGAAAAATTGATGGATTTGAAAGCTAATCTGCAAAAAGTCTGAAAAGAGGCTTTAACTTTATGTAGTGTGGAATGCGACAAGCGAACTGAAGAGCAACGAAATATCACAAATAGCAAACGACAGGAGAGATAACTATAAACTTCATATTGAAGAAACAAATAAACTTTTGGAAACAGGTACGCCAAACACCAGGCAATCACCACCATTAGTGTGTAATTCTCCGATCATTTTTCGATATGAGTGACAACTAAAAATTGATCAGGTCACAACTGCAAAACAAGATATTTTCAAGAAAAATCAGTTAATTAGGGGCCTATTGTAGTTTTACATGTAAAACAGTGACTTTGCAATATTTAAATTACCAAGGAATGATTTTTTGAAAACTTACTAAAAACTGTCTCAAACAAAGAGGGAGATTCAGCTATTAAGGAAGTAATGTTTATGTTCCCTGTATATTTTTAGTGAAAATACGATTTTTGTGATTATTTGATACTTTAAGTCACAAAGTCCTTGGGAAGTAAATGGCATTAGAATATACAAATGATAAATAAACAGACATAACCAACGACAACAGAAATGATGATTTTTTTAACTTTGTCTTCTTTTAGACCAAAAAAATATGTGTTCCAATATTTTGTTCCTTGTGCCAGTGTCGTCACCTTTTTATTAGTTTATATAACTTTCATTTTTTATTATTTATTTTTGAATTAGACCATTTTTTGAGACTGACCTATATAACTAATATATCGTATATCTCCAAACAGGTTCAATTGAAAAAACTCAAAATAGTTTTGATTACGCAGATCAAATAGTGATCGCAATAGTGATTTAAAAGACAATTATAAATCCGCTGTAAAACTAAGGATTGATGAATTTTTTTGTTATAAGTTCATAATTAATCTCAAGGCTTTTTAAGGTTATTAACACTTGAATATTAATCTAATCTATATGCTATACTTACTGTGTATTTTAATAATTATTGATTGTTAATTAGCCATTTATATGGATATTAGTTATCGGTCACTGTATACGAATATTATATGTATGTGGCATTTCACAAATTATAATATAGTCGTGTATGTATTAACACTATTTATGATGACGTGTAAAGGATATAAAAGTATAATTTTTCTGAACACGAAATAAATGTATATCTATTAGCGTTTAAAGATGAAATACTAAATGCAAAATTAAACAAATAGTAACTCACAAGGCGATTGCGTGTTTATTAACAACTAATATCTAAAAATAAACTCCTGTGATTTGGGAATAACTCTTATTACACTGTTGCCAGTCCTACTTTATTTTATTATATATAAAATATGAATGTACTGCATACATTTAACATTTTGATGTACAATTAATTTCAGGGTAAATGCTGCACAACTTTCATTTGCTGCATCAACTCATTTCAGTTGATTGAACTGTACTTTAACTTTTAGTATATTTTTGATAGCATGTTTTCCTAAAAAAACATTTTGTAACTGATTACATAGAATAACTTTCATTCGAATATTACTTATATGTAATTAGTCTTCGTCGAGTATTTAATAAAATTGTCATAAAAAAAAGTAAACACAAGACAAAAAATAAACTCTTAGAAAAACCAGCATGACATGCGGGTATTATCATGTCTTTTTAGTGGTAAATTATTTTCATTGAATACCGTAAGCAAGCTGAAACTGATTTTTTTTATAGATTTTGTTAATGTAATTCTGTCCTTTGGATTCGAATCATGGACATTAACACAAAAACAAAAAAGCAGAATCCAAAGGACTGAAATGAGGTTCCTTAGAAAAATAGAGGGAAAACAAGAATGGATAAAAAAAAACATCACATTTAGAGAAAAACTGAAAAAAGCAATACTATACACAATAGAAGGACAACTAAGATGGCTTGGGCATGTAATGAGATTGGAAGAAAGGAGAACAGTAAAAAGGTATACGAAGCAAAGACGTACTGAAAAAAGAAGAAAGGAAGGCTGAGAAAAACATGGACAGACGAAATAAAAACAACAGCTGAAAAGCGAGGAGTAAAATGGCACGAAGTGAAACAAAAGACACAAAACAGAAGAAGATGGAAATAAATATGGAAAAGAAGACCTATGATATAAACTCAACCAAACAGGCCTACACCCTACACCGGAAACGGTAGAAAGTCTTTAGGTTTAAGCAAGGTCCATTCATGTATATGTATACCTAGTACACATACATAGGTCATCTCATCAAAGTTTAGACGGTCATATTTGAGCCCAAGTTTGATCTGTCAGTTTCTGACATAAGTGAACCGCCGAAGTCTTTTCCCCAAAAAATGACTGGTTGTAATGCACCAAACTGTTCTAGCAATTCCCGGAATGGTGCACGTTTGTTTCTTTTTCCAAAAGATAGGAAAATAAGACAAATTACAAAATACTTAAGATTATGTAAAGTAAGCAAGTTTGAGTCCTAATAAAATTTCATATAAAAATAATATAAATTATTTAAGCATGGAGAAAGGATAGTTTTTAGATTACACTCTTTTATTACCGTTTTACATTGCTATACCTACTCCTAAACTCTCGAAAAGATCTTTTGGAAGTGTTACATCTATAACATTTAGGTATTTAGTTCGTCTTGAGAAAATAGCTGCAGTTTAGAGTTTCTTGAAAATAATGGTTTAAAAAAATGCAAATTTCTGCATTATTGAATATTCGGTATCAACACCAGACTGCAGTGTTTTACGTGAAACTGGTACAGGTATATCAGCATCATGCGGAACTGATTTCATTGCCGACTGAAGATTGAGATAATTAATCTATTTAAGAGTTCTTATGTTATTACACTTTTAATATCACCAAGCAAAAATACCATAAAGTGGAAATTGGGTATAATGAGTTTCAGTTTGAATCTTCGTCAGGTAAGCTCCTGGATTTGATAGGTGTACGATCGCTTATGAAATATAATTTTCTAGCATTTCATCGATGGAAAGAGCAAATCCAAGACAGCATCTATCGTTTTATGTTCTGCATACTTCATGTCAATTATTAGCGGATGACAGTAAAAAAGAATTTTACAACTGTCATCGCTCCTATAATTACATAAACAAGGGGAAACGTGTAAGACATTTTAAAAGCAAAGGAACAAATAAAATTGGGAAAGCTTGTCCTTCAAGGATGGAGGTTTTAACTAAAAGTGATGGACTTATTTTGGTAAAGTAAAAGTAAAGGAAACTTATTTTGGTGTTAGGAACAGCTGACATTACACGAGACCAGGCATTGTAAAATGCCGGTGCATCATCTGACATAAATACGTTAGCCTGGATAATCCCTACTTTCAACTTAACGTTTTCAATTTATGTTCACATATATAACATTTGAATGGTTTATCACCAGTATGGGTAAACATGTGTCCTGTACATAAAGATAAAGTGGAAATTGGGTATAATGAGTTTCAGTTTGAATCTTCGTCAGGTAAGCTCCTGGATTTGATAGGTGTACGATCGCTTATGAAATATAATTTTCTAGCATTTCATCGATGGAAAGAGCAAATCCAAGACAGCAATCTATCTTTGTATGTTCTGCATACTTCATGTCAATTATTAGCGGATGGCAGTAAAAAAGAATTTTACAACTGTCATCGCTCCTATAATTAGATAAACAAGGGGAAAGGTGTAAGACATTTTAAAAGCAAAGGAACAAATAAAATTGGGAAAGCTTGTCCTTCAAGGATGGAGGTTTTAACTAAAAGTGATGGACTTATTTTGGTAAAGTTTTGGATAAACCATGTAGGTCACTCACTTGACATTGGCCGTGTTTTTTTAAGCAAAGAAACAAGAGCTGAAATTGCAGGTAGGTGCACACGCCCTTATTTAAAAACCATAATTTAGTAAACAATTTTTTGGGTTCCAGGCAAATTAAAAGAAGGTGTAACTTTTGAGCATATATTGGATGATATTCGCGATGCTAGTTTGACAAAAGAAGAATCACAGCGAATCCTACTTTTAGAGAAGAAAGATATGCACAATATTGTGCGAGATTTCCATATTGGTTATAATACAAAACGTCATCACAACGATGCAATTAGCATCAAATTGTGGGTAGAGGATATGAAGAATCTAGGTGATGAGTGTCCAGTACTATTATATAAAGAACAAGGTGTTGAAAGTGAGTGTGGGATTCTTAATATCAGCGACTTCGCTTTGATAATAATGACGTCTTATCAAGCTCAACAATTACTTCACTTCGGTCATAATAAAATATGCATAGATGGCACCCATGGAACGAACGGCTATGATTTTCAATTATATACATTAAGGACAGTTGATGAATTTGGCTCAGGATCCCCAGTGGCATTTTGTTTTTCAAATAGGTCTGATGAAATAATTTTTAATGTGTTTTTTGAAAACGTGAAGTTGAAAGTAGGGATTATCCAGGCTAACGTATTTATGTCAGATGATGCACCGGCATTTTACAATGCCTGGTCTCGTGTAATGTCAGCTGTTCCTAACACCAAAATAAGTTTCCTTTACTTTTACTTTACCAAAATAAGTCCATCACTTTTAGTTAAAACCTCCATCCTTGAAGGACAAGCTTTCCCAATTTTATTTGTTCCTTTGCTTTTAAAATGTCTTACACGTTTCCCCTTGTTTATGTAATTATAGGAGCGATGACAGTTGTAAAATTCTTTTTTCGTTGACCGTTTGTTAATGTCAATATTAATGAATGATTTTTTCTAAAAAAGGATGTATTAATGGACGTCATTAATACACTCTTTTTTATTAAGTAACTGTTTTGTGAAAAAAGGATGCATTAATGGACCTCATTAATACACTCTTTTTCATTAATAAACCCGTTTGTGATTTTGACGTTTTGATGATGTTTTACTTTGGGCAACCAGATATACGCACAAGTTTGGATTCGGTATTATTTGAAATTTTCTATCTTAAAATCGAAGAATTTTACGGTCAACGAAAAACTGTTGTAATCAATTCGTTTGTTAATGAGCAACTAATGATCTCAACTATTAAAGGCACTCACTCCCTATCGCTCGTTCGTGCTTTAAACAGTTTCGATCATTAATCGCTTTCATTAACAAACTAATTTATTAAATAACTATTTTACTGTCATCCGCTAATAATTGACATGAAGTATGCAGAACATAAAACGATAGATTGCTGTCTTGGATTTGCTCTTTCCATCGATGAAATGCTAGAAAATTATATTTCATAAGCAATCGTACACCTATCAAATCCAGGAGCTTACCTGACGAAGATTCAAACTGAAAATCATTATAGCCAATTTCCACTTTATGTACAGTGGTCATGTGTTTTCTCAAATTTTCTGGAATTTCGGGTACTTTCTTCCTTTGAAGCAATAATTCCATGGATTTGCTTTTGATGACGGGAAAAGTTCGATTTATTAACAAATTGCTGACCACATATATCACAAATTTCCCTAATGGTTTTTAGTGCAAAGGGATCCCTGTCGTGTATTATTCTTATATGAACGTATAGATTTCTCTTTTTAGTGAATGTAACATCACATTTCTCGCCAATAATCTCTTCCATAGTTGATATGCACGAAATATAAATAAAACGAAAAGGAAACTTCAGTTTTAAATAGGTTAGGTACTACAAATAAATTGTCAAATCCTGCGATGTCAAAAATCTTGCGATGTCAAATCCTGCGATGTCAAATATACATCGAATCGCATGTGGCGCGAGACGCTCGTCAAAAACGAGTATGAGTAAAAAGTAACTTCGTCAAAGGTGTCTTTGGAATTTTGAACTTATGTGTATTATAACCTCAGAAAATTATACAAAATAATCAGAGTCGTTTGACAGTGACAGTTGTTATAATTTTCTGGTATTATAATACACATGCGTTAAAAATTCCAAAAGCACCTTTGATGGAGTTTCTTTTTGCTCATACTATACCCAAGCAGCATTTAAGTAGCAGTAACTGAGATCGGAACTTTGATTGAGTAGTTGTTACGTAACTGCAACTAAATTTATGACTTTATAGGTTTAATTTCTTCAATTCGGAATATTTTAGTAATTGTGTAGTTGTTTCTACTATTTATTGGAACTATGTAGTTTCATTATTTCTGAGTAACTATTAAAGTATTTGGAACCGTATTGCCACTTAGTATACTTACTTTAAAGTCGTTGCAACTTCAAAGTGGTATTATGATTGTAGCAGTAACTTGCCCGAAGCTACTTTAAAGTTTTTAAAACCTTACAGTAGTATTGAATGTAACACTTACGTTTTTGCTACCCAGAAAAATCACATTAAAGTAATTTTTCGTAAACTACTCCATCTCCATATTTACTTGTAAAATGTTGGATTAATCAATAATCATTAATCAATTTGCAATTTGTTATGATTGTTAATAGATGTTTTACTATATAACCTTCAATAAAAATAACAAATTAGTGCCAAATTGTGCCTTAGGGATTGTTATGTATGTAGGTTGAAGTTGGCAACATTTATTTATAGTGATCTAACTAACCAATCCTGGCATGCTCTGGGCGTGCGTCAGTAACACTCGAGCCGCCTTGGAGGATATACGTCTTCTACAGTCTATGCATTGTGTATTTAATTCGCCCAGCTCACTCAATATTAATAAAGTTAATTAATGACAATAATTGAGTATCTTTTATTTAAACACATAAAAGAACATAACAGGAATAATATAAAAATGGTTTCTATCATGTGTATCAAACGTATAAGTATTTCGTGTATATTTATCATGTTTTATTTTTTGACATTTGTGACATTTTTTTACTAAAAAATATAATTAAAGAAGGCGCGTTGTTATTTTTCGATCTATCATCATCATATTTAACAGAAAAGTTGCAATGGTTTATAATTTTGGTGTACTGGAATGACAAAATAATCAAACATTTCATCGCTCTTTGTATTAAGTACGTATTACAAATAAACTGGTAGTTCATTTTGTGACACGATCCAGCATTATATAGTATAGAAAATGATAGAATATTTGTTAAGTTGCAAGAGCAAGAGAGAACAAACACGCGACATGATGTGTCAAAGAGAAAAGAAGTTCCACGAAAGTAGCAATTACTACGCCGCCACGTACCTGCTACCCAAAAATTGTTCCCCATTTTGGTTCCAGACACGTAACAATACCGTAGCAATTACGTTCTTGTGACTAACGGCAAAAACTTTATAGTTCCACCGGTGGTTGCTGGTACGTAGCGGTGACTAAAAATGCTGCTTGGGTAGTTTCCTGCGTATTCTTTGCATTTTATTTGCATTCAATGCAGAAACTGAATATGTCCACGTCTTATATGTATTTTTTTCTCTTAGAATACAAAACTTTGAAGTACATTGAACCATGTGATCTTACCTAAAAGGTACCCTTCTTTCATATTCCAAAAAGTCACGAAGGTCCATAAAAGCAATATTGAGTAATTCAGTTTTTCTTGTTTTACTCAAAATAAGGTGATTGGGGCCGATTCAATTGGCATTGAGCTAGTATAAGATGGTTGCTAAAAAACGTAATGTATGGTTTGATACGTTCTTTGTTTGCGGCGTTTCCACATATGATTCGGAACACAACTTAACCTTACAAATACCTTGCGCATTTTCAGCTAATCGCGTACAAGCTAGCAGTTATGATGTATACAGAGCGGGAAAATTACTCATTTAAATTTAAAGCAATTTTTAGGAATTTTTTTATGCCTAAAACCAGCCATAGGAAAATTATTTGCTTATATTCTGCTTTACTAGTAGGTGTTGACTGCAATAAAATTAAAAAAGAAGTAATTCCTGTAGCCTATTGAACTGGTCCCCTTAATTAATTAAATTCTAAAAACAAATAGTGTTAAAACATGTAATAAATTATTTAGGCCTACAATAAAAATTCCTACCAATGTTTCAATTTTTCCTGTTCTGTTCTGCCTTCTTCAGCAGTAGCTTGTACGGTGGTCAGACCATCACCGTCGAAGCCATTATTATTTATTAAACCATCATAGACAGTTTTGAATTCATTATTGATAAGATTATATCATGACATGGATCCTTTTTAGATTTTTTCTCTGGGTCTCCTCTGGTTGCAAATACTTCTTTTTTTCTTCCACAGCAAGTATCCTTTCCTCTTTCTATTTTCATAAAATTGTTTTAAAACATCTACAGATCTATACACGGTGTTTACTGCAGCATTATTAATTTCTTGCGCTATTTTTTCCATTGTTTAGTTTTTTCTGATGCCGAAACATGGCCAGTTTTCTTATTTTCTAATATACGAGGTGTGTCTAAAAAGTTCGGTGAATGCTCCGATATCTCAAAGGAAACTGGTCAAACGTGCGCGCGCATTGCTATGCATATATTTTGAGTTATATTTAGAAGCACCATGTAGTTGGGAATGCAGCTGGCAGCCAAGGTTATCAGATATGGGCGGTATAACGTGGTCAGTGTGAGTCGTACTGTCACAGTGCAATGGAGCAACGCGTTAACATGAAGTTAACGGGAAAGAAACGACTGAGGATGAACCACGTTCGGGTCGCCCGTCGACAAGCAGAAGCTCAGCAGATTCCAGTGCGGCAATTCTTAGCTCAGCATAGCGTAACTGTTCTCGAACATCCACCGTACTCCCCTGATCTGGCGTCTGCAGACTACTTTCTGTTTCCCAGTTTTGAGGACGTGTTGGCCATCCAAGAACGTGTGACCGCGATCGCTTCCTAAAGATGACTTTGCTGTCAGCTTCCAGAGACTTTATGGACGTTGTCAAAAGTGTGTTACGTTGCCAGGCGATTATTTTGAACGCCAACCAACTTTATTTGTTGCTATCTTTTGTTTTCTTTGTTCTTTGATACTATTCACCGAACTTTTTAGACACACCTCGTATGCTTGTACTTAGCACAAATATTCGCTATTAGAACATTTTCTTCTGTGCTGAAACTTACACAATGATCCCTCTTCTTTTTGTGTTCAATATCCATGTTGTACATAAATTATAATATATACTATCAAAGTAAACAGAAACAAAAAAAGCGACAAACAACCCAAACAAATTATATACTTAACAGATGTATATTTTGCTACATTGCCTGGTGAATTTACTGATTAGCTAAACAGGCTTTTATTATAGACGGTGCAAAGCGAACACACATAATCATTGTTTTAAATTTAAATGTTGATTATTTAAACAGTGTGTTTAAAAAAAACGGTGCACGTGGGCATAACACTTACAAATAACCATTTCCTATGGTGCATCTGCCTACATAACACCTAATATATAGTTCTTTACTGAACACCAGACTGTACAAAATTTGTTTGCCAAAAAAAAACAGGACATTACAGCTACAACAACATATAATAATAAAAGTTTAATGTACAAAAGTCTTAAACAAACTTAATGTTCATACATATAACAAAATATTATGATTATCAACCAATGTTTTACAACATTTATACTGAACTATTAATTGAAGGATCGGCTGTAACAACGTTGTATATAACAAAAGAATTTGAAGAGTAACACAAACTTTTAAGAGACTACAACATTGTTACATGGCATACTGCAAATTCACGCTTTCAAAACTAGCATTCCAGGAATCTGTTTAAGAATACTTTATATCTCTATGACACCAACATCTTCCCATAGGGATATACTAACGTTGTTTCTACGAAAATACCGCATTTTAGTAAAATGCTACTTACAACATTGTTACAACTGACCCTTCAATTAATAAAACTTACCACTACTTAACATTATTACAATGTTACTACTAATTGTGAAATACGTAAAACAAATAAAATAAACAAGATCAACAGGTTACTTTTGTAAAATTTACGATTTAGTTACAAGAATATTGAATGGTTTTTCATCGGTATGGATGAGCAAGTGACCTTAAAGGTTACACATGTGTAAAAATTTATATTCACAAACGACATTTAATGATTGTCACCAGTATGGGTAAAGACGTGTTTTATTAGATCATCTTTATTAGTAAATTTACATCTGCATGTACGACATTTCAATGGTTTCTCGCCAGTATGGGTGGACATGTGTCTCTTTAAATCACCTTTACTGGTGAATTTATGTTCACATATATAACATTTGAACGGTTTATCATCAGTATGGGTAAACATGTGTCTATTGAGATGACTTTTTTGTGAGCTTCTATAACCACATAAATTACATTCAAATGGTTTCTCACCACTATGAGTGAGCATGTGTCCTTTGAGCCTCCTTTTCTGTGAACACTTGTAATCACATAAACTACACTCAAATGGTTTCTCACCACTATGTGTAAGTAAGTGTTCATTCAAACGTGTCTTTTGCGAGCAATTATAACCACATAAATTGCATCCAAATGGTTTCTCGCCAGTATGAGTAAGCATGTGTCTTTTGAGATAACTTCTTTGTGAACATTTGTAATTACATAAATTACATTGGACTGTTTTTTCAAAATTGTGAGTGTGCATACGTATTTTGAGGGGACTCTTGAGTGAAGATTTATCATCAGTATGAATAAGCATGTGTCTGTTAAGATGACCTTTTTGGGAGCACTTATAATTGCATAAATTACATTCCCATGGCTTCTCACCACTATGAGTAAACATGTGTCTTTTGAGTCGACTTTTCAATGAACATTTATAATCACATGAACTACATGTAAAAGGTTTCTCACCACTATGAGTAAGCATATGTTCTTTAAGATGTGACTTTCGTGAGCACTTATAATCACATAGATGACATCCAAATGGTTTCTCACCACTATGAGTGAGCAAGTGTCTTTTAAGATGACTTTTTGTTGAGCATTTATACTTGCATAAACTACATTGGAGTGGTTTTTCACTACTATGAGTATGCATATGTATTTTGAGGCTATTCTTCAGTGAACATTTATATTCACATAAATTACATTTAAATGGCTTCCCACCACTATGAATAAGCATGTGTCTTTTAAGTTCACCTTTTTGATGGCATTTATAATTACATAAATTACAATGGTACAGCTTTTCAATACAGTGGGTGGGTATATGCATTTTGGGACGACTCTTCATTGACCGTTTATCACTAATATGGGTGAGCATGTGTTTTTGAAGATTACTGCTTTGGGTAGATTTAAATTTACACATATGACATTTAAATGGATTATCGCTGCTGTACTTTAAAAGTCGCTCATCAGAATGTATTATGGATAACTCTCCTAATTCTTCTTTTAATTCTTCCTTTCTATCTAAATTTAATTCTTCCTTTAGCTTTTCTTGTAATTCATGATGCGGTTCTTCCTTTAAGTCCTGTAGTGTTTCATTTAGTTCTTGTTTTATCAATTCTTTTTTTACAATAGGTTCAGGATTCTCTGTATTCATTTTTCCTCATACAGTTTCTGAAATGAGAATAATCTTGCTTTTATAAGTTATATAAAATTTATTATTACCTATTAATGTGATGACAACATATGTTATTCTAATAAGTATCTTGTGAAATTATTTGAGACCGTAAAGTAAGCAACGGTACAGCTTCTTCGTCATCATGAAGCACATAACCATTCATTCAGAGATACATTGCCCATTCAAATGTGAACAATTCAATCATTATTAATAAGACATTATTTTTATCATACTCTAGCCATGTTTAAAACTAGAACAAAATTAAAACGATTTCTATTGACGTCTACGGAACACATAACCTCTTTCATCAGTAATTACCACAATGACAATACAGTGGCGCAACAACTGCAAGTACGAGAACAAAGTATAAATAAACAAAAATTATAAAACTAGGTAAATCTTTCTTAGATATTTGTATATTGTAATTTGTGTACTTTAAACAATAAATTATAAGTAACAAAAGACTAACATAGTTATTTATTTAACTAAATAATTACATAACATTATTGGTGCAAATTAATTCAATTTTTTTTATAAGAATCAAGTTCGTTGCATTAATAGTATATTATGTATTAAGGGCTTAATTGAGTGTTTTAGAACCCGTATAGTCAGTTAGCGCCTGAGGCGAAAACCAAATATTTAATTTATAATAAAAATAATTTGAAAAGTGCAAAACCTCAAGTTCCTACTTCCTAGCTGCAGAGGTCTATAATTACTTTTATTACTGGAGACGGCGTAAACAAGGGTAGTACAAAGGGGTGCTCTAATCTAGCAATTTACGCTTTAACAGCAGGGCGCTAAATAGGTCATAATCGTCCGACCGTACATACAAGATTATTATTTGAAAGCAATCTTTGAACGATCACATGTAGTTGCTATGGATTTTTTGTAATTAATATACAGTGTGTCTGCTTAAGTTCGCACCATATGGAAAACTTTTTTATTATTAATTTTACGAAAAAAAGTTATTCTTCATAAAAAGTTCTGCATGTTCTAAAATCTAAAATACAATCATCAGGTAGCAAATTTTTTCAGTCGTATACAAGGTTTCTCAAAAAATATTAATTTGGTTCAAGAGTAAATTACCTTTATTTTTGACAATATCGAAAATTGTTATTAAGAAAAGTTTATCATAACTAAAAACTACGTTCAAATATGCAATTACATCCAATTACATGGAAAAAATCTTTTTTTCTTTTTTTATCTACAATAACAATGCAAATGTAACTGTGACTGTAGTTACGTGAAATCTAGGGTGCACTGATAAACAAATGATTTCTTATTAGCAAGAAATTGTTTGACAGTGAACGTAAAATAAAATTGGTTGACATGCCGGTGATATTTAGTGTGGAAGAAAAAAAAGAAATTGTGTTAATCGTTGGTGATAATTATAAATCTTATCGTGAAGCAGTTGAATTATTTAACAACAGACATCCAGAGAAAAATATACACCATACATCAGTAATGAGAATTATGGAAAAATTCAAATCATGTGGAGATGTTAATAATAAATTCACAAACAAACGTCGAAAACCTGTTGCAAGTGAGGAGATGAAGTTAAATGTAATGTTATCTGCAGTGGAAAACCCTAAATTGTCTCTGCGAAAAAGGGCATCTTCGCTTCCAGATAAAATTGGTAAAGATACAATAGCAAAAATCTTTGAAGAGAACAAGTTTCATCCATATAAACCACAATATATCCATACTTTAAAACCTGGAGACTACGACAGACGACTAGAATTTTGTTTTCTTATCCAAGGAAAGCTAGAAGACGATCCTTTTTTGGCTAGGAAAATAATTTTTTCTGGCGAAGCTACATTTACGTCTAATGGAACAGTGCCTTCGCAAAATTGTCGATGGTGGACTGACTCCAATCCTCACTTTACGATTAAAACTCGCGATCAATATTATTTTAAAACTAACGTTTGGTGCGGCATTTACAAGGATAAAATAATTGGCATTTTTTTTCGACAATCTATGACTTCTCAACGATATCTAAATTTTTTACAAAATCAGTTGCATGATTTTCTTCGTGATCTTCCAAGACATGAACGGCAACAGGTATGGTACCAGCAGGACACGGCGCAACATGCCATAGTACGCTGGAAGTAAGGCAATACCTTGAAAATATCTTTAATGGAAGTTTAATTCATAGATATTCCGATATTTTTTGGCCAGCTAGGTCGCCAGATTTAACCCCATTAAATTTTTTCTTATGGGGTTACTTAAAAGAAAGGGTATATCAACACAGGCCATTCACAAACGTAGAACATTTGGAAACAATTATTACGGAAACAATTCAGGGTGTAACTCCGAATATAATTAGAAATGTATTGAGGGAATTTTCTTCTAGAACGGAAACCTGTATTGTAAGAGAAGGCGGAAACGTTGAAGCACTAGTGAATTGATGATAAGCTAGGTATTACACGTTCGTTACGCAATTAACATTATTAGCACTGTATTTATGTAGTTGATAATTATTGTAAAATACATTATTTTGTTATGTATCATTTATTTTAATGCATCATGAAAATAATGCAACATAGAGGTTAAGAGACGTAAAGGTTATCAAATTTGTAACGAATAAAGAGATAACAGATAAAAGTTTCCGATATTTTCAAAAATAAATTTACTTTACTGTTGGGCAAAATTAATATTTTTTGAGAAACCTCGTATACGACTGAAAAAAATTGATATCTGATGATTGTATTTTAGATTTTAGAACATGCAGAACTTTTTATGAAGAATAACTTTTTTTCGTAAAATTAATAATAAAAAAGTTTTCCATATGGTGCGAACTTAAGCAGACACACTGTATAATTATATACCTCTATCAGCAATAAATTGTCGTATTTATTTCGTTGTCAAGACGACTTTATGGCACAACATTATGGCACGGGTGCCATAGAGTGACAGAAAAAGCAACATTTACACTATGCAATATTGACTGTTCTATGGCCGGTTTCACAAAGCTTGATTAAACTCTGATTAACTTAATTGTGATTAAATTTGAAATCTAGAAATATAATTGGATAAAATTCAAGGTCTGTTAAATCTCAGCCAATGAAATTTCTGAATTTTGAATTTAACGACAATTAAGTTAACCAGAATTTAATCAAGCTTTGTGAAACCAGACACTAGACTATTAGAAATCAGCTGTACATATTGCCATGTTTGTAACATGTCATTTTAGAAAATCTATGTAACTACAGTTACATCCATGTTTTTAGGGTTGCCTAATTTACAAGGGAATGTCAGGGAAATATTTTTTTATATAGAAATGTAAGTAAATACGTTTCAATTATGATTGAGAAGCACTATATAACACACTATCTAAAAAAAGAATATACTATTTTAAAGTGATTTTGCTCTTAATTATAGTAACTTTGCTTGATTGTATAACGACTTCCTATCGTTGTATGGCATTTGTTAATAAATAAATTTTAAAGCCACTTCAAGGTTTGTTTTCACTTGAAGCAAATTATGGGTGAAGTGTATACAAATATACTATATTACTTTACCTACTGTTCTTATTGTTGAAAATTAAGAAAAATTTCTTTAGATAGACAGATGAGAGGTTTTTGAACTTAAATATTTTATTGTATTGTTATCAACTAAGTTCTTGAGTATATTTGAGACTTACATGCCAATGTGGGGGTCTTTTGTTGCAGAAGATATGAGCATGTATATAACAAAAATTGTTGCATTTTGTCATAGTTTTCAATAGTTCTACAGGATGGTAGGATTAAGTTTATAATGAGAAAAAGATGTAACAATGTGTTTATAAACAAGTATTGTAAATTTTAAAATGTGTTAATCTAGGGAAAAACCAATATGGTTGCCATTAAATTCTAAGTTCATGTTAGCATTTAAGTATAATTGTATGGTATCAGTTAAGAGAGATTTCCCTCTATCTTTTTATAATATTATAAACAATTAGTTTAATATTTATGAACAATATGGTTATGAAAATTTATTTTTAAATCTATTTATTTGTTTTTGGTGGTAACTAGAAATCACACTAAAGAATTTTGTATAGAACCAGATATATCACTAGGTTTTCCAACTGTTTTTCAAAATTGTATAAATACAGCAGGAAATCTAGTGACACATTCTCGAAATTTTTCATTTGTGCAAAACACGCGTGCTCTTGGACAGTAAGATTTTCATAAAATTTTGAGGTTATGTTTATTTTATCAAACGTCAACTCAACCTCCTGTCATAAATCCAGTTAGTATTTTCTTTTAAGGCGCCAAAATTCTGGGAAAGTTAAAAGTAAATGCGAGTTGTTTTTTTAGTTTATAATTTATTTTATTTAATGGAAGAAGAAATATTAATTAACAAGACAAAGGGAATTATACTGTCTTATAATTTCAATTAAATTTTTGTTTGTTTGTGTGTTGAATACATTTTTTAATTTGAATTTTGTTTAAAGAAAATCAACCCTTGGTTTATTTATTTTGTTTGTGTGTGGAAAACTAAGTATGTTTTCTAGATATAATTTAATTAGTGCCCTACGTGAAGCGACCTGCTGAGAAGTTTCATGTAGTTTGGAGCTTACTTTCCAAATCTTATTAGTTGCCAGTGCATTTTTCTTTGATGATAAAGGTAAGTGGTCTATATTTTGTGTATGTTTACACTTTACTTTTGCCAGAATTTATTTAATGTCTTATAGGTTTTCAATAATAATAATAATAATTCAAATTTTGAAATTTATCAATTTCCAATCTTCATCGATTTAAATGGGATTTTCCCAATATATTTTCATACAGGAAACGTTTATCGTATCACATGTCTCCACAACGTGGAGCTTTCCCCAACAAACAATATAAATATCATACCATCAATATAAATGGTCTACCAATATCTACATCTACTCTTTCCAGAGGATTACGCAATCGCCTTCGTATTCCCAAGGGTTGCTTACTAGTAGCACACAGTTTATGTTTTTACGACACCACTCTTTTAAGTCTTCTTTACCCAACAAAAAGAATTGATACCCAATAAAAGCGCTCTCTGACCTTCCTGGGGTTTTCATACCAAAGTGTCCATGGAGGTGTCGTAGTACTGTTGCGACTCTACTTCATGGAACTATACAAGCTAAGGCCTAACTTCAAGACAGGCCAAGACTTGCTTCAGAAGCTTGTTCTTCACATCCAAGGACTTCCTGAAGACTTCACATCCATCTTCCTGAAATTCAAAATTTTCATCTTTATTTGGCATTCTCATTAACATACCTGCAGTATTCTGCTTTGATTGTTGATTGTGGAAAATTATGGGATACCCTTATTATTATCAAAAATAGTCAAAGGCAGTGTGGAGTTCGTAGGCAAAATGAAAGGTCTACCATATAAATATTGATTCATTCTTAAAAAAAATCCAAAAATTACTGCTAGCCCTTCTTTTTCAATTTGTGAATATCGTTGTTCACTGGCATTTAAAAAACGTGACTCAGTATTATCTCGACCCCGCATATAGTATGGCAAAGCATCTACTGACAATTTAAGCAAAATTAAACAATTTCAATGTCGTTCGTTGTATGCACTTGATGATGTGTATCATAATTTTTATTTGTGCTGACAACATTCTTTAAAAATATAAAAGGTCAGTCAGAATTCTGCTGGTCATAATTATAGTCATAGACACGTTATGAATCATGACGATTCTGTTATTTTATTGTTTTCATAGCAACCAACAATAAGTTCGTAAATTTAGTTTTCTGTGACAGTTATCAACGTAGAAAACAAATAAAAATAGGTTGGTAGTGCAAAAGTTTTAATTTCCTGGCTTCTAATAATTTTCAGAATTTCATTTGTTGATGCTGCCTCAAAAACTTTTAAATTTGGGTTTCCCAGGCAGTAGTGATCTACCTCTTGATTTTCCCAATTAATTGAACCAACCTAAATAAAGCTGATAGAAACTTCATTTAAGGATAAAGTATAAAATATGAATTATTATCTGTGTAGTATGATTAGAAAAGAAATTTACTTTTATTTATTATTTTTCTGAACAAGAAAATAATAGAATACAAAAAATTAAAATTAGCTATTTTGCAGGTACTGTTTATTTTATTAATTGCATTAATAATAAACTAAAAATAACAAAAACAAGAATATTATTTAACAATAATAAATATAACTTCATAGTTATTAAATAAATGTTATAAATTTTAAATGAATAATATAATGATTTACATTTTTAAATAATAATAAGTAGGTATTAAGGTGGTAAATCTTTCTCGAATCCAAGCTCAATTTCGTATCAGTTCAGATGGCTTTACTCAGTAAATGTCATTATACTCTCTAGAGCAGAATAGAGTGACAGGTATCTTTACCATTAGGCCAGTCGCACTGACAATTGATTTTAATTAATATTAATAATAATAACAGCACTTGCTGAGGTAGCTCACATTCATATATTCTGGGCTGGCTTAATAGGTCTTCCAAATGCCAAATCAAAAACAGTACAAACTGCATTGCAATTTTGGAATCAGTTGTGTTTTATTCAGTACTTCTCTTTTGTAAATGACTGTACTAAATATGCCAGCAGATATAATCTTTATACGGTATTAGAAGGGCTTCTCACCATAGAGCTAGTTTTCATTATTTAAAGCTTGCTGGAGTTTACTTAAATAATTTTAAAGTTATGTATGTATATTTCACCAAAACAGCTGTTATGTGCTGTGATTTATAATTAAATGTTTTGCAAGTAACCATTTTTGTGAACATTTATAACTGCAGGTTTTACACTGAAAAGGTTTCTCTCCACTATGAGTCATCATGTGCATTCTAAGGCTGCCTTTTTGTGCACATCTATATTTGCATATTTTGCATTGAAATGGTTTCTCCCCACTGTGGATAAGCATATGTTTGTTAAGGCTAGCTCTCTGTGAACATTTATAATTACATATTTTGCATTTAAATGGTTTCTCTCCAGTATGAGTAAGCATATGTAGCTTAAGGTAATTCTTCAATGCACATTTGTAATCACAGATTTCACATTGAAACGGCTTTTCTCCACTATGTGTAAGCATATGAGTTTTAAGGTTGCTCTTCTTTGAAAATCTGTAATCACATATTTTACATTGAAAAGGCTTCTCTCTGCTGTGACTCAATATATGTAATTTAAGGTTACTCTTTCGTAAACATCTGTAATTACACACTTCACACTGAAAAGGCATTTCGCCAGTGTGAGTACGCATGTGTTCATTAAGGATAAACCTTTCGGTAGTATTATATTTACATATACTACATTGAAAAGGCTTTTCCTCACTGTGGGTTAGAATATGTCTTTTAAGGTGCTGTCTTCGTAAAGATTTATAATCACATAAATGACACTCAAAAGTCTTCCCTCCATTATGAATAATCATGTGTGATTTAAGGTTGCTGTTCCTTGTACATTTATAATTACACAACTGACATTGGAAGGGTTTTTCCCCACTGTGAGTAAGAATATGCTCTTTAAGACAACTCAGCCGTGTGCATTTATAATCACACATTTGACACTGATATGGCATATCCTCACTGTGAATAAGAATGTGTTGCTTTAGACAACTGTTCCATGAAGTTTTATAATCACACAGATTACAGCGAAGAGGCTTCTTTGAACTGTGAGTATTCATGTGTGCTTGGAGGTGGTTCTTTCGTGAGCATCTGTAGTTACACATGATACATTGAAAGGGCTTCTCACCAGTATGAGTCTCTACATGTTTTTTAAGGTTGCTCTTTTGTGTAGATTTATAATCACATACTTTACACTGAAAAGGCTTCTCATCACTATGACTCAATATGTGTGTTTCAAGGTTGCTCTTTCGTAAACATCTGTAGTCACACATGCCACACTGGAAGGCCATTTCTTCACCAATACTTATTATTTAGTTCCTTAAAAGATGTCTTCCAACTGTGAGTAAGAATATGTTCTTTAAAACAACTGCTCCATGTAGATTTGTAATTACACAGTTTACAATGAAAAGGCTTCTCTGAGGTGCAAGTATTCACATGCGTATGAAGGTGTTTTCGTGAGCATATGTAGTCACATACAGTACCTACATTGAAAGAGCTTCTCCCAAATATGAGTTTCTATATGTTATGTAAGTTACTCACTTGTGTAACCACATAAAATTCTCATTGAAAGGGCATCTAAGTATAAATGTGCTTTAAGGTACATTGAATGGTCTTTTGAGTACATTTATAGTACCTACCATAAGAAACATTGATACGCTTTGTCTGTGTCGGTACCTATAAAAACTATACTGGATTTCAGTTTTAAGTAACTATTAGAGATATACTTTTACCACACCTTCGGCATTGTGGTGGCATTATTATTAGATAATGACTAAAAACAAATTTTTATCTTATGCCATCTACTCATTTCTTGTTAAGGTTTAATGTTAACTTTATTGTTGAATTTTGATGCTTCGTTATTCAGACTCACAAGACTTGTATTATTTAATTCGCAAGAATAAATCAGACATAAATGAAGCCAAATACTAGTATTAGCCTAATCTCAGACTTTTTTTATAGTGGTTCTGGGTCCGTATTCTCTGATCTAAACCTATTTTAAACCCAGTCTCTAAACCGATCTATTAGTATGACGTCACAGAGGGCATTTTAGTTGTGTGAATTGGAATTACGATTTAAACAAAATAAACAGCAGCAATGCTTGTGCTAATAATTGCCGAATAGTTTGTTTGGATCGCAATCTTGACTTACATCATAAGAAAATGGCGGCAGTGACGAAAGCAGTAATAGATCGAATTATGAAGCACGTGTGACGTACTCTTTAGAAAAATTACTTTTGAAATTAAGTTTTCTCTATCATTTGAAAGAATCTTTTTTGTTGAAAGTATTTAAAATATTGCTAAATGAATTTTTAAACAATTTAATATTTGTGTCTTCAATTCCAAATGAATAGACTCATTAATAAACGAGTAATTGCCAGCCTAGGTGAATTAGTGGCTTGCATGTTTGCTTCAGAAACCAATGGTCGCAGGTTCGATCCCCGGCCGAGCTGGTAATGATGATGCCATGAGATACGAAAGATGCTCCGCCATTCTGATTCCTCGCCCAAAAATAAATAAAATAAATAAATAAAAAATAAATGAGTAATTAGTATTTGAATGTTGGAAATGCGCATTGCAAACTTAAAAATGAATAAGAAATTGGCCCGTTATAAGGACTGTTATAAGGAATATAAATTTTTTTGTCTACTTTGAGCTACCAATTGGAATGCGCCAACGATTGACTTGCATTCTAGCGAAATTTTATTAAATCTAATTATGCGGTCGAATAATAGTCATATTAGAAGGTTTTAAGGTTATGGTGCAACTAAAGCATGCATTTAACTAGTTGCATGCACGATCACCTACCGCACACCAACGGGCTCTTTCAGCAGACTTACCGGTGATAAACCGGTGCTGCTCACCGGTAGATTTTAACTAAATGATGAAAAATTGTCTACCGGTTGATATGTTTAAATTTACTTGTCAAATATATAGTACTTATATACCAAAACTTAACCGAAAGTAACCGCATTTTTGGTTCTGGTTAGTCTTTGGTAACAAATGGTTGCTGAAAAACTTACATAGTTTTGAAACAGCTTAACCTTGTAGTGTGGTGTCAGATTTGAACGCTGCACCTTGACATCAGAAAATAACATTTAAGGGCTCTAAAGTTAATAAAATGAATAATATATTGTTTTTTGTGGAAAACATACTATCTGATGATAGCAGTAGTAGTGATGAAGAAGATGGTCAAAGAAGGCGTAAGTATGCAACCTTTTATACAGTTAGTTAAAATATCGGCAAATGAATTTTTTGCAACAAACACCACCAAAAACAAACTTTTGTGAGGTTAATGATGCCATAATCATTCTAGAGACCCTGAAGTCGAACACAAAATAAAGGCGCCAATTTTAGAATTTACTTGCCGATAGCCGGTAGAAAATACCAACTTTAAATCCCCTGGAAAATGGATCTCTTTTATGTATATAAATTAATAAATGCTTACGGAATAGTATATTGTACAACGAGTTATGAAAGTAATACTTTTTTCATGAATTTACAGTCTTGATTAAGGAGGGCGAAGCCCGGGTTTATCAAGCAAATGAGTGAAAAAAAGAGACTCTCTAACGTGTTGTACACGATATCTTTTTGCATATGGTAAGGTGAAAAATTTCTTCTAAAAGGATTTATGCAAAATGTTAAAGAAATCAGAAAACCGTAGTATTCTTTTAGAGTGGTGGTAAACTAACCGCAAGTCACCGCAAACAACCGCGATTTCACTGCGGTTGCAGTGGTTACTTGTGGTTAGCGAAAAGAAACCATTTTTTCAGGAACCGTGTTCCATAAATTAACTTTTTTCAGGAATTGGTATATTTTGAAACACGAAACCGAGCTTACGGTTACTGTGGTTAAGTTACGGAATATACTAATAGAGTGACATAAGCTACTTCGATATTTGTAATAATAATAATGGATCAGCTAATATTAGATGAGGATAATCTATATCTGAATTGTAAATATCAACAGTTTGTTCGGTAGAGATCGTAAAAATATCTATAAAGCACAACAAACGTCACGGAGCTCTGTTGTAACCTCACTTTAATTGTACCGGTACGGTATGTAAACAAACCGTATTTAAAATGTGGTGCGCAAAACAACTACCGGTGACCCAGACCGGTAAGTCTGCTGAATGTGCTCAACAAAGTCGTTTTGTTGCTGTACAATGTCATCTATATTTATTGGCGCGTCTAAGGTGGCACTGAAAACAATTTTTAGTTTAATAAATAGGGGTTTTTATTAAATAGTGAGGTTGGTAACATTTGTTTAATATGCAGTATTACGGGGGACTCAACCCCGTATGCAGTATAATAAAATATTTAAATGTTGACAGCCTTGGTAGCGTGTAGACGGAGAGCCAGCAACGTATTTCGAGTTGTCATTTCAACAGACGTGAAAATTTGGGTACTAAATCTTATGTATCTGCTGAACACTAAAAGTCGACTCTGGTAGCTCCCTGCGGCCGAGATACTACCCCAAAATTACTAAGAAGGTGAGAAATAAGATTCAATTTATTTAAAGTAACAGTCATGAAATTTCAGGAGGTTACTTTCGATAGTATTCTTTATTTATAAAAAATATTGCCAGAACATTTCCTCCCCTTCTAAATGTTGCCGCACGCTGTAAATGTTGATTTAAAAAAGTGACATTTTTGTTATTTTAAAAGTCTTGAAATTTTGACACAATAAATAAAGTAGGTATATGTAGGTTTACATGTTAGTGCGAGAGAGACAGTTATATAGCGGCCTGCGGGTTAGAGAGAGAATCTTATTTTTCACCCTCTTAGGCCCGGTTTTACCAACGCTAAATAAATCAATGAATAGTTATTCTATGAATAAAATTTAATATCAGGTTAACTAGTAGACGTAGTTAGTTATTCGATGAATAAGGCGAAGTTCATTGTGAATGCGCCGTTACTGTTTACAAAATCTAGGGTCCCTAGACTGATTTCTAGGGGTATTTAAGTTGGACACCAATACAATTTAACCTGATTTTCGTTTG
The DNA here is from genome assembly GCA_929113105.1 of Agrypnus murinus. Lineage (NCBI taxonomy): Eukaryota > Metazoa > Arthropoda > Insecta > Coleoptera > Elateridae > Agrypnus > Agrypnus murinus. The sequence continues at coordinate 11,078,248 of OV816027.1, forward strand.
TTTATGTTCTATTTGTTTATGCGGTTTTTGTTTTAGGCTTGCTATTAGAAGATTGTTTGAATCAAGTAGCCATGCAGCAATTGTCTTAGCGTTAAAATTATGACGGTTCTTTACAAAGTTTCTTTATTAAAACTGAACTGCCAGTCTCGGTGGATTAGTGGTTTGCATGTTTGCTTCATAATCCAAAAATCGCAGGTTCGATCCCCGGCCGAGCTGGTAATTTTTCATAGCGGAGAAAAATGTAAAACATGCCTTCTTTTCGGATAGGAAGTAAAACTGTAGGTGCCGTGTCAATGCGATGTTTGGCACGATAAAGATCCCTACTGGGGATGGAATTCCCCCAGATTTGGCTAAATTCTAGTAGGGTCGGCCAAATGATCATAGCAATCGGTGCCATTAGGTACGAAGCATGCTCCGCCATCCTGATTCCTCGTCCAAAAACAAACAAACAACAAGACAAGAAGATATTTTGTTCTTTATTGTTTCCTCCCACTCTTCGTTTAGTGGCATTATTCCTGTCTGCCAGCGTTGCCAACCGTACTATAATTATAGTATTCATACTATAATTGGATCTACAGGTACTATGTACTTTTAAAACTAAAGTTGGGTATATATAATATTAAATTACACATAATAACATCATGCAAAAACAAATAAAAAATATCTTCATAATAAAAATTATGTATATTCTTTTATCGTTAAAAACAAACAATAAAATTCTTCTAATAGGAACTTGATAAAAGAGGTATAAATAATTTAGCGTATAAATATATAATTGTTTTGACTACATAAAAACTACCAAAACAAATGAGTAAGTATAGAAACGTGAAAAATATTGGCCTTTAGTTATCAAATACTATTAAATTTCGTTTTTACTTTTTAGCCTTTAGTTGATTTACGTTGATTTACAGTTCGCAAACTGACAAATACTATAATTTTTGGAAAATGCACTATAATTTTCAATATCCCTGTACTATTTCCGTTTTCGTCTAGGTTTATTTAGCCTATGGTCCAGGTTGGCAACGCTGCTGTCCGCAGACCTTGTCATGTTGTCATAAATTTGTGCCATTTATGGCGAGTGGCTTATTTTAACTCTTTCTGCTGGGTAAACAACGTATATTTATTTAACTTCAAAATATCGGTGCGTAAATCTGACTGAAATCTTTTGTGTTCGTTTATTGTTTTCTGCGATTAATAAGTAATCCAACAGCTGTTGTCAGATTTTTGGACTGAATAAACACGTAATCGCTTTGTAAGTTATTGTTATTTGTTTAAATTTTGATGTGTTGCATCTTTAAACTCTAATGTAGATTCATTTTATCGATAATTTGTTAATAATATTAATTTATTTCGTGCTTAGAAAAATTATACTTTTATAACTTTTACACGTCTTCATAATAGTTATTTATGTATTAAGGGCATAAAGAAGCTTTTATGGCCAGAAGCGTTATTTCTAGCCCGAGGCGTCAGCCGAGGGCTAGGAAAAGGCTGTAGGGCCATAAAAGCAAGTTATGCCCGAAATGCATACACTATTTTATGCACAGATTGTTTTTATCTCAAATCTATTATTGTGTAAAAAATATAATTAAATGAGTACGTAGGTTACATCAAGCCGCTGTACGTATACTTATGTGCATATATACGAAGTACGTTACTATAGTTACTATCTAAAATACTTAATTTCAGCTTATTTTCATTGGTGATAAGTTTACAAATTATATTAAGAACCAATCAAGTTCTACAAATACACCTCTGACATTTAATTGACGTTTCATTATTGCCCGTCGGATCATAAAGAGGCCCTTGGGGCATAAAGAGACAGTTATGTTTAGATAGATCTATCAATAATACTCTAATTATAATGCATCTGTGCATAAATAGTATTAATATATACGACTATATTATAATTTGTGAAATGTCACATGACTAATAATATTCATATCCTATGACCAATGACTAATATCTGTATAAATGATTAATATTCACTAAAGATCAGTAGCAATCAATAATTATATTATAATACACAATATACAGTATAGCACATATGTACAAGTAGACCAAGTAAATGTTTAACACTCAAAACTCAAGTGATAATAATAGAGGTTGATTATGAACTTGTAACAAAAAAATCATCTTTACAGTGAATTTACAATTAGTTTGTTATAATTGTCTTTAAAATCACTATTCAAAGACATTTTATACGATCTGGCTGGGCAAAGAATTAGGTATAGCATTTTAAAGGCCTATAATCAATACTATTTTGAGCTTTTCCAGTCAAACCTGTTTGGAGGTATAGGACATATAATATTAAGTATTGTATGTACGTACATTTTTAGACGTAATTTACTTGTAAATGATACATGTTGATTACATACTGATAGCCATAACATTGAGTTTAAGAGCGTAGTAACCTCTTCAATCTAATAAAGTTAAACTGGGTATCGTTAGCTATAGGTAAAACTAAAATGTCAATCTAATGCTGTCATTTTTGCTGCAGATTGCAATAATACGTTAAATATCAATACAATGGATGACGATAAACTAACAAGAATCAAAGAAGAATTGGAGATCAAAATCGAACCACAAATAATGCAAGATTCTAATACTATGGATGAAATTGACAGACATTCTAAGAAAGTCAAAAATCTGTTCGATAAATCCAGTACTCCAGAAGAATCCACACGAGCCATTAGTGATAGTAAAAAAAGACACATTTTAGGCCATAGTGGTGAGAAACCATTTGAGTGCAATTTGTGTAATTACAAATGTTCAAAGAATGATCATTTTAAAAAACACATGCAAATTCACACCGGTGAGAAACCATTTGAGTGTAATGTATGTGACTACAAATGTTCTCGAAATTATAGTCTTAAAATACACATGCAAAGACACACTGGTGAGAAACCGTTTGAATGTGATTTGTGTGACTACAAATGCATATCTAGTGTTCAGCTTACAAAACACATGCGAAATCACACTGGTGAAAAGCCATTTGTGTGTAATTTATGCAACTACAAATGTTTAACGAGAGGTCATCTTACACAACACATTCTAACTCACACTGGTGAGAAACCATTTAAGTGTAATGTGTGTGACTACAAAAGTTCAGCTAGAAGTCATCTCATAATACACATTCGAACTCACACTGGTGAGAAACCATTTGAGTGTAACTGGTGTGACTACAAAAGTATAGTTAGAAGTCATCTTAACGTACACATTCGAACTCACACTGGCGAGAAACCATTTAAGTGTAATTTATGTGACTACAACTGCATATCTAGTGTTCAGCTTAAAAAACATATCCTAAATCATACTGGTGAGAAACCATATGAGTGTAATGTGTGTGACTACAGATGCTCAACTAGTGGTGATCTTAAAGCACACATTCGAACTCATACTGGTGAGAAACCATTTGAGTGTAATTTGTGTGATTACAAATGCTCAAATAGAGGTAGCCTTACATCACACATTCGAACTCACACTGGTGAGAAACCATTTGAGTGTAATATGTGTGACTACAAAAGTTCAGCTAGAAGTCATCTTAAAACACACATTCGAATTCACACTGGTGAAAAGCCATTTGAGTGTAATATGTGTGACTACAAAAGTTCAGCTAGAAGTCATCTTAAGACCCACATTCGAACTCACACTGGTGAGAAACCATTTGAGTGTAACTTGTGTGACTATAAAACTTCAGCTAGAAGTCATCTTAAAATACACATCCGGACTCATACTGGCGAGAAACCATTTGAGTGTAACTTGTGTGACTACAAATGCATATCTAAAGTTCAGCTTACAAAACACATGCGAACTCATACTGGTGAGAAACCATTTAAGTGTAATGCATGTGACTACAAATGTTCAATTAGTGGTGATCTTAAAGCACACATTCGAACTCACACTGGTGAGAAACCATATGAGTGTAATATGTGTGATTACAAATGCTCAAGTAGAGGTAATCTTATAACACACATTCGAAATCATACCGGTGAGAAACCATTTGAGTGTGATATGTGTGACTACAAATGCTTATTTAGTGGTCGTCTTACAAAACACATTCGAACTCACACTGGAGAGAAACCATTTAAGTGTAATATATGTGATTACAAATGCTCAAATAAAGGTAGCCTTACATCACACATTCGAACTCACACTGGTGAGAAACCATTTGAGTGTAATATGTGTGACTACAAAAGTTCAGCTAGAAGTCATCTTAAAACACACATTCGAACTCACACTGGTGAAAAGCCATTTGAGTGTAATATGTGTGACTACAAAAGTTCAGCTAGAAGTCATCTTAAGACACACATTCGAACTCACACTGGTGAGAAACCATTTGAGTGTAACTTGTGTGACTATAAAACTTCAGCTAGAAGTCATCTTAAAATACACATCCGGACTCATACTGGCGAGAAACCATTTGAGTGTAACTTGTGTGACTACAAATGCATATCTAAAGTTCAGCTTACAAAACACATGCAAACTCATACTGGTGAGAAACCATTTAAGTGTAATGCATGTGACTACAAATGTTCAATTAGTGGTGATCTTAAAGCACACATTCGAACTCACACTGGTGAGAAACCATATGAGTGTAATATGTGTGATTACAAATGCTCAAGTAGAGGTAATCTTATAACACACATTCGAACTCACACCGGTGAGAAACCATTTCAGTGTAATATGTGTGACTACAAAAGCTCAACTAGTAGTCATCTTAAAAGGCACATGGCAAAATCACACTGGTGAGAGACCATTTGAGTTTAATTTATGTAACTACAAATGCTCAAATAGTGATCTTAAAAGACACATGCAACTCACACTGGTGAGGAACCATTCTAATGTTATTTACGTGTCTAGCAACTGTGGTTAGCACATACCTTTTGGGAAGTTCTGTCAGAGGGATTTTAATCGCATTGCTAACATTGTTTTACTAACTCAAGTTTTAAGATGAATAGATTGTAAATAATGATGGAATTAAGTTTAGATTCAAAAAAATATTAATTTCTAAGAATGTTTAACCGGTTATTACACAATTCCCACTATTCTGTTCTGTTGCATTGAGATACAAGCAATCATAGTTGAAAAATTGTATATTATAAAAGAAGTTATAAATAAAAGTTTTATGTAAATTTAACTGCATTATTGATTTATAATTATTTATAATCATAAAGTTATTAATTCTTAATAAAAGACGTTTTCTTTTGCCCATTGTGATTAAATAATAAATCCAAACAGTCATAAAAATGCTAGCATGTTTTGACAATGCTTTGTTGCAAAAGAACATTGGCAATACTTACAAGTTTTGCCAATCAGTTCGAGTCGATGTGTAGTAAAGAGTAGACGTGTATCGCTGAGCTCTGACCCAACTGATTTATTCTAGCAGTAACATAAGTTAATTAACACAAGTTTGTATATTGCGTTAATTCCCTGTTTAGAAAATACAGTTATTTTCTAAAAATAAATAAAATTCATAATGGTTATCACTAGGGAATGCCGAGAAGAAATAGAAAAAGTAGTCCAAACACCTGTAAGTAATGCTTTTAAATATGAAGAGATAAAAAAAAACAATATCAACCAGTGTGTCCGACGACGCAATAAAAACAATTGAAAAGAAACTTTCCGATCTAGGAAATAATGTAGGAAATAGAATTGAAGAGAAATTGAACAAAGTGGAAACAAATTATGATAGCAAAATAGAAGAGCATGAACGAGAAATGAAGAAAATTAATTTAGATAAAAATAAATTGGAACACACGCTTGATTTTCTGGATCAAGAAAGTAGAAAAAATAACCTAAGAATATTTAATATAAAAGAAGTGCCCAATGAAAATACTAGGGAAGAAATTTTAAAACTTTTAAACTCCAAAATGAACATTAATACTTTAAACAACGATATGGAACTATGCTACAGAGTGGGACGAAAACGAGAAAATAAAAACAGAAGTATCTTTCTTAAGCTCAGAACGCAGGTTACAAGAAATAAGATATATGCCGCAAAAAATTGCTAAAAGGAACTGGTACAATCATTAAAGAGGATTTAACACCAATGAGGGAGGATCTCTTAAACAAGACCATCACCAAAGCTGGAATGAAAAATGTATGGACAAACAATGGCAAAATATATGTGTATAAAGACAACAGAATGATCTTCATTAAAAATGAAACTGATTTAGAACATAATTATTTTTAAATTGTACCAGCTTGGCTTTTTGATTTAAATTATTGTATATTTTGATATTACTCTTATTTTCTTTCTGTTTCTTTTTAGCATCATGTAAATAAACGATAATAACATATTTTATTTTAATATACATTTTGAATATTTTGTTATTAGATTGGTATATCCTTATACATATTTACATACTACATTGTTTTCTTTCTTTTTAGTACTTGGGGGGTGGTTTCCGCCCCCAAGGGAGGGTCGTAAGTTTATGGGAAAGTGGTAGAATATGTAGCTTGTGAAAAGGAATTGTTTCGTATAGGTTAGAAGTTGGCTAAATTTTTCCTTCAATGTTGAATTAATTTTTTTATTATTTGGGGGTGGTTTCTACCCTCAAGGGAGAGTCGTAAGTCTATGAGAAAGTGGTAGAATATGTAGTTTGTGAAGAGGAATTGTTTCGCATAGGTTAGAAGTTGGCTAAATATTTCCTTCAATGCTAAATTAATTTTTTTAGTACTTGGGGGGTGGTTTCCACCCCCAAGGGATGGTCGTAAGTTTGTGGTAGAATATGTAGCTTGTGAAGAGGAATTGTTTCGTATAGGTTAGAAGTTGGCTAAATGTTTCCTTCAGTGTTGAATTAATTTTTTTAGTATTTAAGGGGTTGTTTCCACCCCCAAGGGAGGGTCGTAAGTCTATGAGGAAGTGGAAGAATATGTAGTTTGTGAAGAAGAATTGTTTCGCACAGGTTAGAAGTTGGCTAAATATTTCCTTCAATGTTAAATTAATTATTTTATTATTTGGGGGTGGTTTCTACCCCCAAGCGAGGGTCGTAAGTCTATGAGGAAGTGGTAGAATATGTAGTTTGTGAAGTGGAATTGTTTCCCGTAGGTTAGAAGTTGGCTAAATATTTCCTTCAATGTTAAATTAATTTTTTTAGTATTTGGGGGTGGTTTCCACCCCCAAGGGAGGGTCGTAAGTCTATGAGAAAGTGGTAGAATATGTAGTTTGTGAAGAGGAATTGATTTGCATAGATTAGAAATTGGCTAAATATTTCCTGCAATGTTTAACTAATTTTTTTAGTATTTGGTGGTGGTTTCCATCCCCAAGGGAGGGTCGTAAGTCCATGAGAAAGTGGTAGAATATGTAGTTTGTGAAGAGGAATTGTTTTGTATAGGTTAGAAGTTGGCTAAATATTTTCTTCAATGTTAAATTAATTTCTTTAGTATTTGGGGGGTTGTTTCCACCCCCAAGGGAGGGTCGTAAGTCTATGAGGATGTGGTGGAATATGTAGTTTGTGGAGAGGAATTGTTTTGCATAGCTTAGAAGCTGGTTAAACATTTCCTTCAATGTTGACTCAATTTTTTAATATTTGTTGGTTGATTTCAACCCTGATGGAGGGTCGTAAGTTCATGAGAAAGTAATTAACTATGTACAGGACAGAAGTTTTATGAAATAGCGAAATAAGGTAAATAGAGCAAATTGTTTAATCAAGATACATATTTCAATAAATTTTAGCTGCTGCCGAGCGAATATTTAGCAGTTGTATACTCTTCTCGTATTCCCACCTTTGGACGAACGCCACTGGTCATTCGGCTGTTTCCGTAAAATTAGCTGCTAGGTTTTGGCTGACAAGTTCACACCGGTGCCACACTACATCTTTGATAAATATTTTGCGTTTAGCGTACTTTGTTGACATTTCACGAAATATTTTATTTTGGAATCTTGGAAACTGTCGTGGTTTTGTTTTTTTAGGGCTTTCTTTTCCACCCTCTTTCTCGTTCTTATGCGATTCCTGAAGAACAATCAATTTGTATTTATTTACTATACTGAAGATTACCTGGTGTGGATCACAATATTATCGTTCCTGCAACCGTTGGAGTTAGATTGCGTCTCGTATCTACAAATATCGAAGGACTCCAGACATCTGCAACGCGAGAGGAACCAACCCACAGATAAGCCGTTATTTAAATTTCGATTGTCAATTTATTTAAAGTATTTATATCATTCAATATTAATATTTTATTTGTAAGATCACGTACCGGTAGCCGAGTTCTTTTATGAGTGTTACGGTGTCTATGAATAGTTTCTACTACTAACGTTTTTTTAACGTAATTAATAATTTGTGTTTACGCAAAAAATTTAAATTAAATTTATATGCAATGGTTATAATTTTGTCTTGCAAAGCAAAGTCTTGGATTTAGAATTATTAATTAAGGTTGTGGCTTCAATAGCACTTAATTTTGAGAGTTCAGATAATCAATTATTTATTGAAATATTTTAATTATTGGGAAAGTGGGATATATTGATATGACTAGTTAATCAACGTATTCACTACCCGCTTGGTTTACCTTTATTTTATATATCAGTGTAAAATTATTACTGCCACTTAATATAATTGTGCATATATGATACCTTAACCGTTGGTTTGTTTTTTTATTGTATCTGGTGTTAATGTTGTTGAGCAATATTGAGAGCCTCAATTTCTTTTTGTGTGTAATTGCTACGGGTGTCACAATTCGAGCTTGTTGGTCGGCTCGAAGAAAAACTGATTTTACTCTTGGACCAACTGGCGCCTTCGGCTTTAATTTATTTGTTATTATTTTGTTGTGGTAAGTATTGCTACACAACTTTGAGACCGCACGACCGTCTCCACTGTTTAAGAGTTAGTCGCGGACAACTGACCCTATTATATGTAGCAGGAGCATTGGATTGACGTAGCAGGAGGAACTGGAAATACTGGTAAATTCCGTGCCCAAAAGATGTGAACTATAGTCCAGTCCACGAACAGATAGAGTAAATAAAACGCCCACTTAAGAGCGGGCGTTTAAAAAGCTGTTGTGTAATTGGTAGGACAGTTTTACACTAGAAACACTAGCTAGAAATATGGTTTTGTCGCCCCCTTAAAAATGGACTTCAAGACATTTTACAGTTGATGACAAAAATACCATTAGAATTATTTTCAAAAGTTACAGTGAAGATAACTAATTTATTGGTAGAGTCGCAGGTATCCATCTATCCATATTATAATGTTTTTAAGCAAATGTCATTATTATACCATATTTTGTTTGGGGAAGCTTTTTTGTAGTGGTAATGTTAATAAATAAAAACACACACAAGTAGGTATTAGGGCACCTGGGCGTTGCCCCACTCTTCCACTTTTGGCCACGCCTGCTGCGCTCTGATTGGTTACCTCCACTCCTGTAGCTTCTTCCCTTGCTTCTGATTGGTCGACGCCATCTTGGATGACACGCCTCCTGTTCTCTGATTGGACGAGCGCCATTTTGGATGACACGCCTGCTGTTCTCTGATTGGGCGAGCGCCATTTTGGAACTTTGGGCGCCATTTTGACCACGCCCGTCCGCCATTATGGGAATCTGTATTACCGACAACCAGCGTATCGTCAATAGAGGGCGTCATGAAGGAATACCGACAAACTGTGTACTACGACTAGAGGGCGTCATGAAGATTCTGTATTACCGCCGGTATGTAGAGGCAGCCATTTTATATCACAACATGTGGCGCTAAAATTTGAATCTGTACTGAATCTGTCACTTTTGCTTCTGTCATTTTTGCATCTGTCATTTTGCATCTGTCATTTTGCATCTGTCATTTTTGCATCTGTCATTTTTGCATCTGTCATTTTTGCATCTGTTATTTTAAATCTGTCATTTTGAATCTGTCATTCTTAAAGCAGCCATCTTGGATTTCCCCAGATTTGAATTTTAGCGCTAACTCTGGGATTGGATCCTCCTTTCACTAAGCGGAAACTCTTTCTCTCTCTCCTTCTCATAGTATGACTACTTACCGTATCTGTACCGTCGGAAAGCTTCGGCTTTATTCGTGTACTCTCTTGCTGATGACGATCTACCTTTTATATAGTCACCCTTCACCCTTAGTCATGCTAGTCTCTTCACCCTTCACCCTTAGTCATGCTAGTCTTTTCACCCTCCTTCACCCTTAGTCATGCTAGTCTCTTCACCCTCCTTCAGCCTTAGTCGTGCTAGTAAATGAAACATCAATGTTTGAACATACATATTATTTATTTTGCTATACATTTAATGGACAATTGTAACATATGATTTGACAAATTATTCATTACACAGTATGAGTTGAGATCATCGCGTAACACTTGCAAATTGTTCAAATATTTTTGTAACCTATTTCTAAGATAGTTTATTTCCGCCATGGTGTTCTTAATACGACGGTGCAATAGTTGTCGTCGTTGACGTTTTCGGCTGCTGTTGCTGATATGATTGAAGTCGTGTACGTACGGCATCGAAAACTTTTGCGGATAATGTTTTATTATTTCTAATAAAATGAACGAGTTCAATCCACCACCAGTTGTTGTTGCTGCGTTGTCTATTAAACTGGTCGCTGAGTAGTAGCCGCATAACAGTTCGGTCGTGAATAAGATGGAGTCTGTAGGTGGAAGCGTTTTATAGACATCTTCAGGGTGTCTCAGTTGACCTTCTGCTACGTTCTCTATGTTTGCATGGTAGAAACGCGAAAAGTCCAAGTGATGTAACGTTCGAGCCTGATGATTGATTAGCGGTGCTAGATGCGTTATAGACTGAAACTCGTAATCGTTTAAGGTTATAGTCCGCTGTTTATCATTCTGATGAATCGCCACCCGGTTGCCGAAAAACTCGTTGTGAATAATCTCGATGTATAAATTCTCACATAGATGGACTTTCAAATGTTTATCACGATGTAGTACACTGTTGTCCTTGCGGCAGCAACCATAAAAGAAATTTTTAAACATTGCCTCGACTCGTATATCATACAGCTCGAACCAGTCACTTTCCGACAACACTATTTCACCATGCTGGCATACGTTATTCACGCATTCCAGTTTCACTACCACGTCAAATTCTCCCTGGGTGTCGTCGTCGTCTGGTGGAATAAGTCCTACTTGGATGTTGTGTATATGGTCGTAGTTTTCTTTTTCCCCGGGAGGTCTCGTAACATACAACGGATACTGGACAGCCCCGAGCAGTTGAACACGTACTTCACCTTTAGCTGCTGCTACTGGTGTATCTACAATGGTAAAGTTTGCTGATGCTGCTACAGCATCATCAGCGTAGTATAGAGGCTGCTGCGACAGATCATGGAACGCTAAAACAATAATAATACAATAATCGGTTAATATAAGCATAAACATACAAAAGTTTTAAACACCTTACCTAGTTCTTCTTCATTGTTCCACGCTTGACCGTTCTCGCTGTACTTGTCGGTACTTGCTGTTGATGATGATGCATGATCTGCAACATCCGGGCCTTCATCTAAACAAGCAGCAGCAAAATAGACACAAATTAGCATACAAACACAAACTTGAAGTTTTATAAACAACAACTTACCTATTTCCAGGGGTTCGCTCTCACAGGTCTCGTTATCATAACAATAATTAGGACTGCTTATACTCGACATCACCGTAATTGCTGCTGCTGCTGCTGTACACGTACTGTCTACTACACGCTCACAACTGTCGACTTTATATAGCCGTTTATGCTTACCTAGATCCAGCGCATGCTCAGTAACATGCATACGGTAAACAATCTGTCATCGCTGGCAGACAAGTCTCATCTTGTTTAATGACACGTCATCACAGGCAGATGTGTAGGTAATTACCTCATTCTTGCTTCTCTCTCATACTAGTTATAGCTATCACTTTCATGCCATGGTACAGAGGGGAGAATAGTAATAATACACATATAGAACATTAATCTTTTACACGCCCAAAAGTCTATTTATTGTTTCAAGTTCCTGTAAAAGCTGATTACATGCACTCACTGATTAATACAAAAGGAATTATTGCCACGTATAGGTATCAAGGATGCATAAACTAAACTTTCCAATGTCATAATTATTGTACCCAGATGGCGCTTGATTGATTAATAACTTAGAGTTCCTTTATGATAATATTAAATAATAAAAATAAGAGTTGGGACAACAGATATACCAGAACGTTTACTGAGGCAGAGAGAGGTTGAGAAATAAGAAGATTTTATAGAATGTATTTCGTTTATTTTATCATCTTATCAAAAATATTATATTACATATAAATACTATTACAATACGGCTATATTACATAGTACAAATTAAATATTTACTTATTCTATGATTTTTCTCGCTTTAAGCTCTGTGATGACTGAAATTATTTCGTTGTCGTTTTCGAGACTGCTGCTATGAGCTTTCTTTGCGGCGTACAACAATTGTAGTCGATCCACTAGTTGATCAGGCGTACTCTGACGTATCCAATCCGCTTTCATCATCTTGTTTAAGTTTTTGGGAAGACTAACCTCAAAGTCTGTTATTCTGTATAAATTTGGTCTGATTACATTTTCGTATTTCCAATGTTTAACGCTTATTAGTCGACCGTTGCGTCTATAGTCTTTCTTATGAGCATTAGTAAGTGAGATTATTTTCATATAGTTGTCGATATCGTCCTTTGTTGGACTAGAAGAGCTTCATCGTTTAAGCGTTAGTAAAGTAAACAGACCGGGTGTTTCATTGAAAAGTTTGTTTTTAATTAAAATATCTTTTCTCTGAAACTGTACTCGTGAACAAGCAAATCGCCACTCATCGTTGTCATTATATAGACCGTACCTAGTTTTATCTACGTTTTTGTTTTCTCCGTTAGCTAATAATGCTCTATAATAGTTAGAGGATTTCTGATAAATCTTTAAGTCAGAATCGCATTCTTCATCATCATCATCATCATCATCTTCAACAGATGTAACTGAAGATGCTTGTTCAAGTTTCGGTAAGAGATAAACGGTCTCCGGTCGAGGTTCAGTTTTATTACTGTGAAAGTAGGCTAATTTATTACGTATAGCATTACGAGCGTTTATTATTTCATCATCATCTTCGAGCTTTATTTCTTTATTTGTGTCACGGGGTTTATTGGTATGCATACGTTTCAGACCCGCGTCTTTAATTATTACATCATTTCTAGGATTTGTCTTATTATCATTATTATTCACACCTATGGTAGAATGGATTGTTTTCAAGTGCCTTTTATAACTACTATTACGTGAAAAGATTTGAAACATTTAGTACAAAGGACTTTGTGTCCACGATGTATATTCATATGGCTTGCATACCCGGAGCGTCGAATGTTCAGACCGCATATATCATACAAGCGTCGTTCCATAACGTCTAATGAATGACCAGGAACAAAGTTCCTGTTTATATAGTCCAGCTACATGTACATACACGCCCAATTTCAAACAGATACACGCACAGATGTACATTATAAGTATATATGTTACACGCGCAATTTGAAGTATATACACGCACAGACGTACATTATAAGTATATACACGCGCAATTTGAAGTATATACACGCACAGACGTACATTATAAGTATATACACGCGCAATTTGAAGTATATACACGCACAGACGTACATAATGAAGCATAAACACGCGCAATTTGAAGTATATACACGCACAATTTGAAGTATATATACGCACAGACGTACATAATAAAGCATAAATACGCGCAATTTCAAACAGACATACGCACAGACGTACATAATAAAGCATGTAGACGTGCAATTTGAAGTATATACACGCACAGACGTACATAATAAAGCATGTACACGCGCAATTTGAAGTATATACAAGCACAGACGTACATAATAAAGCATAAACACGCGCAATCTCAAACAGATACACGCACAGACGTACATTATAAGTATATACACACGCAATTAAAAGTATATACACCCACAGACTTACATTATAAGTATATACACGCGCAATTTGAAGTATATACAAGCACAGACGTACATAATAAAGCATAAATACGCGCAATTTCAAACAGATACACGCACAGACGTACATAATAAAGCATGTACACGCGCAATTTGAAGTATATACACGCACAGACGTACATAATAGAGCATAAACACGCGCAATTTCAAACAGATACACGCACAGACGAACATAATAAAGCATAAACACGCACAATTTATAATTATCGTGTTATATTCTATATCATTAACTCCCTTTTTTTGTTGCCTTTGCTGCTGCCTATGTTATCATGTTTGGTTTTTCTAGTCAGAGATTCATCATCATCCTGACATATTCATTTTCTTTTATACGAAAAATAAAAACATTAAAACATTTATCGAGTTCTCATAAAACATATACAATCATTTTTAATATGACTGAAAGCATTTACTAAATACAAAATTTATATATTTCATCTATTTAAAAAAACTTCCTGCAACGTGAAAGAATATATACAAATGTACTACAATTATTTTTTATCAAGTGTTGACATAAGTGAGCATGCAGTCATGTATTTTATCAAACTTTTGCATGTTTGTATGACGTTAGCTTAGACCGTTACAAGCACTGCTACTGAAATAGGTATGCTGACTCCTGCGTCTAAGATGCACTGCCGAAACTGGTGTTGTAATTGTAACTCATTTAGACTGTTACTGTCTTCGATCTCGTTTAATGATAATAGCGACATGATGTTTTGTTACTTTTTCTCTCTGAAAACAATGTCAACGCTTAAATTTAGTATAAATGAATCATTACAAAATAAGAAAAAATCCTACCTTATGGTCGGCTAAAGTAGATGATTTTGGCAGGTACTAACACACACACAGAGTTTTATTTAAAACCACTAAACGTAATGAAGCTCTTGAACGGTAATCGAGTATATATAACAAGTATCGCTATGAGCTTCGGTTTTTATACCCAAACAGTGAACGAGCCCTCTGGTGAATGCGTTACCAAACTATAAGATCTTGCGCAATATCCCATAGGGTTATCAAAGGTGATGCGCAGCATACCTGCGATAGTTACCGTCTAAGAGTTTGGTAAAATCAAGTTTCCACGAGAACACCTGCCTGTTATTTATTACTGTTTAAAAATGTAGATCTGAACATAGACAAGTTTATTCCACTCCCCTGCCCTGGGTCAACAGCTTATATTTATTAAGAGTCATTCTGTTCTTGGTTTATGGGGGAAAAATGGGCATGTCTATAAATTCTAATACAATAGAGCGCTTAATTACGTAAAATAAGCTGCATGTATAACCAACCTTTTTTTTTAATCTGATTAGCAGATCTATAACAACTGAGAAAACAAAATACCTTTCTGACAATTTTTATTACTCGTCTAACGATAACAGGGAAAGATAGAAATCTTTAGAACGACCTTCTCAAATGTTTATCGCGTAGAAGGGGCGATAATTCTCAAACTCTTTGACAGACCACATAAAAAATAGAACTTTATAAGCCGAGAAAAATGTTAAAAATTCCAAGTGTCAAAATTGGCTGCAATAAAAATTAAATCTTTAAAATAATGGCTGGATTTACTCGACTATTACTCAGTTATTACAGAGTTCCTATATAATAATAATAATAGGTTATATAAGATAAGAGTTAGGACATATGGATCCAATGTCAAGAACGACTTGATTTCTCATGAAGTATTTTTGCCTATCAACTTTCAGTTGTTTGATTTGACAAAATATGAAGATCGATGTCAATAAATTCTGTGATTCAACATTATTATAATACTCTTAATATTTATTTACTAATAAAAAATACATATTATTATTAAGCTAATTTAATAATATAAAGAAAAATGTGTGTATTAGGATGTAAAGTAATGTAAATTTTGTCAAAAAAACAAAGTGTCAGACTATTAAGATCATGTACTCATTGACATTGGATCCAACCAATTAAAATCAGGCATTATACATGTCCATGATTAATAACTCTAAGTTATTAATCAATCAAGCGTCATCTGGGTACAATAATTATGACATTGGAAAGTTTAGTTTATGCATCCTTGATACATATACGTGGTAATAATAATAATTCCTTCTGTATTAAATAAAGGTTACATTTGATAACGTTTTGCCCCTTTCTAACAGAACATTTAAAAGTATGTAGTAACTGTCGTCGTCGAACAGCTTTTAGTACGTCTTGACGTAGTAGTGTCGTTAACATTTTCGCAATATTTATGAGTGAAACATATGTAAATAGCTTATGAAAGACAACGGGAATAACCCTTGCATCTCTGTATTTAATATTGCATTCTTCAAGGGTCTGTAAATTTTAATGTGCACCTTAGCCTTTATTTATTAGTGTAGAGAATTTTAAAACTACTACAATACATTATATCAATTTAAGACAGCTTTTCATAAAGTATTAATTGTACCAAATTTCAGATCTATATATAAAATTGTCACACTGACAGTATAATTTATTAAAACCAAATTTCATAATTACCAACCTTCTAGTAAATAGTTTCAAATATGAAATGAAAAAAGAAGCTTTATTGAGAAGGTTTCTTCCATCTATTTTCACTGTAAAAGAGAGAGAGATTGGATACTAATTAAAAAGACAGATAGCGATTTAAAGCATTTATTATTTATATGTTGTTCAACATTAGTTGATATGTATCCTGAAAAAAAAAGTAAAGCTACATATATTTACACCGTCATATATAGAGTGATAAAACGTACATAGATAATCCAGCCCTCTCGCTGGTCGAGTCGCACGTACACCTCGACAAGGACCGTAGTGTCGCCAACTTCTAAATGACCCGTTGCTACCCGGGCCGCGACAAGCTTTGAATAGTCGGGTAGAGGGTCACTAGCGCCCATACAATGCATCAGGAACTGAAAAATATTAACACCGTTTTAGTATGTTGTTTATAGATAAATAAAACGGCTACTTACAACACCTCTGTGTACTGTGTCGCTACACAGTCGACGCAATAGACTTCCGGCCCACGAGCGTACGGCTATCGATACATTTGCTGCAAAATTTACGATTTTAAATATAACTGTTTGTAATCAAAGAAAAACAACTTACCCATTTTAAAAATATTTATAAACGGTAGTAGTAGTCTCGTTATGAAATTTTTTATTTAATGTTAGTCAACGTGTAGTAACCTTTTGTATTTATCTAAAAAGCGACAACTATGCAATTTCATCGTTTATTATCAATTATAATTATCTTATGTATAGTATTCATTAATACTAATTAATAACATTAAAAATTTTATAACGGTTTACAAAATAAAATTCACGGAAACCGTTCTCAGATAGATTAAAGAAGTTTTATTCTCAGGCAGATTAAATAATAAGATTGGTAAATAAATTTAGAAAACACTTTAAATTGAATACAACCCAAAGCGTTTATATTTCTCAGCTGACAGGCTACTACCTGCCTTCTATACCCCATTGTAATAGTTTCACCTCTTAAAAATCGAAATATGTAAATAATAATATAAGTTTAACCTTTTAATGGAGACGCTATAAAGGGATTATCACCGCATAAAATAATGCATCTATATATTTATTATTGTTCAATCTAAATAAGACGTATACTATCAAAGTTAGCGAATGAGAAGTCTCACGAACGATTTCTAGTTGAATGAATTTCAGTTGAAGCGTGACGTCACTGGGAACATGTATAATAACCACTTATATGTACCTATGATAATTTGGTGATACAATATTTTCAATAAAGCATCTAGCATAATAAGTAAAACATGTTGTAATATTATTTCATATTTAGTTCTTATTAATCAAAAATGAACTGATGCATGAATTAAAAATTAAATCTGTTATAAGAAAACATTTCGTTTTTTTTAGTTTCAATATATATAACACAATAAGATATGGCCTTCTGTCGTTTATACGCATTCTCATATTTTGGCAACCTCGAGCAAGTCCTTGCATGATTTTCACGCCAATACATAGTCGGTTAGATTGGCCACTTAGATAAATGTTAATTGACAGCGCAGGTGTACCGTCGACCCTTTTCACCGTTAACGATGCTGAATATAAGCTGACTATAACGATGCTGTATAAAGAGATACTATGTCTAAAGAGAAGAAAACATGATTTTCTGGAATTTTTAAGTTCTTTAATTTATTTTTATAAGTCCAAGAATCTTTTACACTGTATTTGTTTTTTGTTGTTATTTGTGTTAAAATTTGAGATAAATGTTTAGATAAATTATATAGTGGACTCATGTATGTTGCAACAATAGGTCTTAATGGGTTATTTTTTTAATGTAATTTAGGTAGTCCATAAATTTTAGGGATTAGTCCGTTATGGGAGATTAATTTTTTTATTTATTTATTAACATTACGACTACAAAAAAGCTTCCCAAAACAAAATATATAAATAATTATGTCGTTTTAAATTTCTTAATGAATTATTATTTTATTTTTATTAATCAAATAAACCTTGTTTACCGTTAGGTGTCAAGGAATGAATTATTATACCATATTTTATATTTTCTATCACAGGCGTAAGTGTGGCTAGCGTGTACAAAAAACTCAAAGAATATCAAAGTGAATCAAAATTCCAAAAACCAAAGCATTATCATCGCAACAGAGCTATTGTGGATAATGTATGTGATGGAATGAAGAGTGATATACGATGCTTAGTACTGCGGTGATATCAAATCACCGTATTGAAAATTTTATTAACGACAGACCGGAAACGTCAAAACAAACATTTTATATATCAGATTTAAATTAAAAGAGAGACATGTTATGTCATGAGCATAATTAATATAAAGGCTATATATAGGACAACAGTTAGGTTCATTAATATTTAAATTAAAAATTAAGAATAAAAATCTCATGCAAACATAACCTAGATTTCTTATACATAATAAATAAAAGGTTTCATTTTTAGAAAAAGGATATCATTCAGTTAGATTGCTTGATCATAAATATGTTTATGCAACCCAAGTTACACTTTGGGACGGTTTCCTCACTTGCAAGAAAGATGTAATTTTCTTATTTCAATTTACAGATTACGATGTTTAACGTTAGATAAACTTTTCTATATTCCAGGAGACCAGCTCAGTTTCACGTTGTTAATTAACTAAAAATAGATAAATTAGGTCAATCTTGTTATGACTTATACAATACAATTAACTTTTGAAATTGGTTATAAAATTTCTGACCATCTTAATTACTGAAGGTTTAAATCGTGTCGTTTCGTTACATTGTGACTCTTATTGACTCTTATCCTATTTTTCCTCGCCATTGTTTTGATGTAAGTGCTTGGAGTACTGTATGCTGGACATTTTGATCATAAATTGATTAATTTTGATTTAATATTTAAGCTGGAACTTGCATATGCATTAATTGGTTTATTCATTGTAGTTCGTACTGTAAAAAATTATGTTTGTAGTAAATTGTAAAGATGCTCCTATGGAGAATTTATTTGTGTTACTTGAATTGTGTATTTCTGTAACTACTGAATTTTATATGTATTTAGATCGTAACGAGATTTGTACATTGTTAATCGTTTTTCTTTAATACCTTCGTTACGATACATTTTTGGACATGGGATGCATTATACTTTTTTGATCCAAGGGCTACAATCCTGTAATCATAGATTTAAGATTAGTGATGATCAAGAACAGCTGTGCGGGATTAGTGACGTCATCAGCTTACATGAGGTGCTTTTGTTTTGAAAAAATAGCATAGTCGGTTTTTGTTCTGCCATAAAGTATATAAGCTGGAGCAAATTGTAACAAAATCAGTCGACAAAACGTTCAATGCAAAACCTATGCCCGACTCCGGATAAAATATCTGTAATTAATTTGAGGTTAAATACTTCAACCATATGTGTTTGACGTAAATGTCATGTATAATTAAAATTTAAATTAAACTAAAGTGTTACCTGAACAATTTCAAGGATTAAAAGAAGATTTAATTATTGTGCAACAATTATATAAAGTGAACGTGATTGTTTAAATAAATTCTGGTTGAATTTATTTTTGACATCGATCTTGTATCGATATTTTAAAAACAGAAAATCAGCTGATGCATATGACAGCAGTGTTACCACTAAAGGATTATTATATCAAAGGAAACTATTTTATAACATACCAGGTTGGTCATAATAAATGGTTTCTGTTAATCTCATGAATAATAATTAACTTATAAAGTTCATCCTCAATATTATAAACTTATTTGGTTTAGTTTACAAGGTTCTTTTGAGAATTTATTTGTGTTCAAGTAAATAAAACAATTTAATTTCTTTTATTTAAATTTATTTTTATTTGACAAACAGTTTATTTATAAATAACTTTTGATTTGTGTTGGTCTGTTCAAATGAATGACCGTATTGGCCCTATGTCAGGCCATTACAACTATTAATAACGTTTGAGCAAGCCTGAGAATTTATTTCTCAATTATTAATTGTATTAACTTGAATAATATTTTTTTTACATTGACCTTTCATTCGAATTTTTATTTCGTTCTTTAAATAAAGTTCATGTGTTTTCAAATTTACATATGTGTTTAATTGATGCAAATACAAGCATACAGTTTTCTTTTCTTTTGAATTCCGAGTTTAGCAGTGGTTGTCCAGCTTGTAGGAGCTTTAGTGTCTACAACATAAGTTTTTCTTCCTTTCCACGCATAATAATTAATAAGAGTCTCGTAATTCAAATAATTTATGCTTTACTGAGTAAACCTGAGCTAGCTGAGTGGAATAAAGAAAAATATCTGTGGTGTATTCTCATTTCAATCCACCGTATATAATTTATGTGTATATTTGGAACGGTGGACATATTTTATTTTACTTTTACAGATCATCGCATATATTTTATGCTTGCCCCGAATGTGACGCAAATTTTTATTAGTTAAATACACCGCAGTACATTCATTTTATTTTCGTAATAAACCACCTATTTTGGACAAAATACATACTGCACTATCTAGCAATGAAGAATTAGGTATAATAATATCACATACTTTACAGATTATTAACAGAAATGGGTTTTCGGTTAGTAGGTACTAATTCTTGTTCTTATATATTTTAATTTTACTACAACTTATCTTCTGCAGGTGGTCAAAAAGAAAGCAGTCTAGCTTAATTCAAGAGACAGAGAAGATAGTTGCATGGAGGCGTAAATATTTAAGACAAATAAAAGCATTTCGAGCTGCTGGTAAAACAATTTACTATTTAGATGAAACATGGATCAACGCAAATCATACGGTAGAAAAAGTATGGGTTGATACCACCATTACATCATACAGGCAGGCATTTTTACATGGTCTTTCGGCGGCCTCAAAACTCCATCAGGTAAATATTCTTGCTTTTACTGTTAGTTATTTTGAATGAATTGGAATATCTAATATGACCATTTACATTTAGGAAAGGGAAAACGCTTTATCATATTATATTGGTTCAGTAGAGGGATTTGTAGAAGATCAGCTACTAATGTTTGAATCCAGCAAAACCGATGACTATGACTTCAAGCAATGAATTCAACAATCTTTGAAAACTGGCTTGAAGCCATGCTACAAGTAATAAAAAAAGATTAAGTGATCGTGATGAACAATGCTTCATACCACAGCAGAAAAGTCGAGTGTTCCAAATAGCAACACCCGAAAAGCAGATATTCAAAATTGGCTCACTAGCAAAGCCATTCCCTTTGAACCCGACATGGTAAAAGCAGAATTGCTTGCAATAGTGAAGCAATATAAACCTGATGTACGATATGTAGTGGATGACTTGGCTAAACAACATCAAGCAACAGTTTTAAGATTACCTCCCTACCATTGTGTCAGCTTAACCCAATAGAATTAATATGGGGACAGATAAAAGGTGAGGTATCAAGAAAAAACACCACATTTAAATTAGCAGATGTGAAACATCTCTTCATGGAAGCTGTTCAAAAAGCTACACCAGCTAATTGGGAAAAAGCTGTTAAACATGTAACTGAAGTTAAAAATGATATGTGGAAATTGGATGAAATCATTGACGTGCAGGTCGAACCACTTATTATAAATGTAAGCGAGGATTCTACTTCTGAAAGTGACGAACTTTAATATGTTACTATTGTTTTATGGTAGTTGCCACTATCGATGTAAAATCACATTAAAGTAGCATTATTAAAATACTTTTTGTTTATGTACATTATTGTAATATAGCGACAACTATACAAGTATTATCGAATAAAAATATTATTGTTTTGTGTTCATTGTGCTGTATTTTTAACAGAATTATAGGATTTAATGGAATAATAAATGGGTTCTTTGTTATTTATTTATACCTATATCGTGAGTCTAATGCGGAATTAGTCTAGGTCAATTTTTGCAAAGATTGCGTTTTCGAGCCTAGTAGTTGCAGTTTACAGTATTGCACGTTTAAAGCAGAACCATCCTAATTCAATTTCATTATAATTAAGACGTTAATTATTTATTACAGTAAATCCTGGATGTATTTATTACAAATTAAATACAGAATAATTAAACTCGTTTTTAATAAATAGTATAAGATGTAAGTAAGGTTAGGTTAGGTAAGTAGGTTACTAAAGTAAAGTTAGGTTCATTCACCATATTATTCAGCTCCGAGTTGATTTTTCAATAAATATCATTTTAATTACAAATTATGCAGTCAATATCTATTCAGTTTTGTAATAATAAATGCTAAATAAATTAATGCAAATTTTTTAAATTAAAATAATCCTGAAAGTGACATCTGTTAACGCAATAATTAAATAAAATGTGTGAAACGGGTTTCCGTCACGGAGCTCCACCCATTTTAAATAATTACTCTATCTGTTCGTGATACAGACAATAGTCATCAAAAACAAGGGCTGGCCAATCAAATATTAAAATTAGTTTAAATTAAAATAATGTGTTGTAAAATGCTGTCGTAATTTACATTGCCTAATTTGTGTAATTTTGAATATATATTTTTTCTAACTTTATTTCTTTATGAACCAAGATTTTTGCTGTTTTTTTAATTTTATTATTGTGATTAAGTGCTTATTTGATAAAGAGAATAAATGGTTGAAAAATATTTGAAGTAAGTGCCTTAAACTTCTATTTTCATGAATTTTATGAGGTGATACAGGACTTTTAACACCACTGTACATTCTGTTTCCAAAGGAAAAATACGGTTTCTTGTGACATGTAAAATGTCTGCCAAAAACCAATAATGGTGAAGAAGCGCGTGTTTTTTTTTAATTTTTGTATTCCATTGTTTTGGTTAGAAAAATATTTCCAGATAAGCAATATTTGTAAACTTGTTTATTGTTTCCAGCCTTATTTTGTGGAACTCCATAATCATGAAATAAATAAAGATTATTAAAAGTTTCACAGTTTTATTAAAATATACCTGACAATATTGTTTCGACAGCTATGCTGTCATTATCAAAGGTAATATAATTATAAACAAACACGTCGCTAAGGTAGATACAAAATAGGCAACTAGATAAAATAATAATAATAATAATAAAAATTAATAATAAAAATCATAATTAAACATCTAATACTTCCAGTAACGGAGAATTACTGAGCTCAAGTTGTTCATTCATTAAAGGTACCCTGAGTTTGTGTTTGTATATCTCAAAGGCTTCTAAAATGTCTAATTTGCGTTTGTTATTACAAAAATGTAGGAATTTAATATTATTTTGAGGAGTCATTGTGTGATTTTGTTCTAAAAGGTGTTTGGCGTAATTCGATTTTTCAGGATGTTTATTTTTGTAATGACGTACGTGTTCTTTATATCTTATGTCAAAATTTCGAAGTGTTTGTCCAATATATACCGAACTACAAAAAGAACAATTTAAACGGTAAATGCCCGATTTCATGATATCATGTGTTCTGTCTTTAGCATTAAATAAAAATGAAAAAGTGTTAGTGTTGGTTTTAAATGTTATTTTATAATTGTTGGTTTTTCTTAGTATATGTGCAATTTTTTCTGATATTTTGCCAAAATATGGTATAG
Organism: Agrypnus murinus; assembly: GCA_929113105.1. Taxonomy (NCBI): domain Eukaryota; kingdom Metazoa; phylum Arthropoda; class Insecta; order Coleoptera; family Elateridae; genus Agrypnus; species Agrypnus murinus. The sequence goes on from OV816027.1 coordinate 11,102,162, forward strand.
ATATGTAATTTGTGTCTTCTGTTTGATTGTCAATGGGATATATTCTTTTGATAGCTAACCTATAATCTTTTTGTTTAATTAAAGTGTCAATCATGTTCGGATTATAATGATTTGCATGTGCTAGTTGTTTAATGGTTGATATCTCTTTGCTAAAATCTGATTTTGTTAGTGGAATAGTTAAAGCTCTGTGTACTAATGATCTGTATGCTGCTATTTTATGTGTATTGTGGTGACAAGATTCATTTGGTATTGTTATGTCTGTTTGTGTTGGTTTTCTGTATATGGAAAATTCAAAAAGATTGTCTGCGTTAATCTTGATATTTAAGTCTAGAAAGTTTATAGCCCTGTTTTGTTCTGTTTCTAGTGTAAATTTTATATTAGGATGGATATTGTTTATAAGAATTAAAAATTCATTGATAACCTCAAAAGAACTGTCAAAACAAGCTAAAATGTCATCAACATAACGAAACCAGAAGATAATGTGTTTAGAGAGGTTTAATTCAAATATTCGATCTTCAAACTTGTCCATAAATATGTTAGCTAATAGAGGACTTAGAGAATTACCCATAGGTAAACCATCCTTTTGTAAATAAATTATGTTATTAAAAGTTAATAACATAATTTATTAACGATTACTGAAAAAGTGATTAGGAATGCCAAAAGAAGATGGCTCAAAGAAGAATCGAAGAAATGGTTTAGTATAAGAGACAATATGCACGTTTATATAAAGGTACTCTATACAGAACTTACTCATAAATTACACAATATCCAATTTGACATCTTAGATTTTGACATTAGAGAAACCGTCAGTCACATTAAATTCAAAAAATACACCACACAGAAAAATAAACTTCATCGACTTGTACAACAAAAACGTACACTACAAAATAACCATAATTGTCAGAACACTGCAAACTTTTATCCTCGTTTCATAAACTTGTCGAATATAACATTCAATGACAGAGAAACACGATTTCTTAACAAAGGTTTCAAATTTTGTCCTTTTCCAAAATTTACCAACAAAATTAAAGAAATTTTGGCCGTTGAATGCGAAACTATACTTAAGAAAGATCATAATAACTATGCAAAATTCCAAATTTCGAATTTATTAAAAGAGATGTCTTTGAAACAGGACAAAATGTACAACACATCTAACATATCACTTCTTCAATCTATAAAACAGAAAATCACAGAGAACAATCTAATTTCTGTTAAAGCAGATAAGGGTAGCACTTTGGTAATTCTTTCTAAAGATATTTACATACAAAAAGTTAATGAATTTATTAATAAAGAAAATTTTGAAACGTTAAACAAAAACCCAACCACAAAATTCCAAAAAGAAATAAAACAAGGTTTAGAAAACTGCAATATCTGCTTTTCAGAATTAGAAAAGCAACAAATAATTAATAAAAACCCACAAATACCTAAACTGTATGGATTAGTGAAGACCCACAAACAGAATATGCCAATAAGACCAGTTGTATCATACATCAATGCACCTAATCACATTTTATCCAAAAAACTGAACCAGATTATTAACACGATAGGTTACAAATCGAAATACTCTGTTAGAAATTCATTAGAATTAGTAGATAAGCTGCAAAACATACATCTTCCACCACATTCAAAACTTGTTAGTTTTGATATTTGCAACATGTTCTCCAGAATACCACCACAAGAATGTATTCCTTTATTAGATAGTTTCTTGATCAATAGTAATATAGAATTAGTTAAAAGGTTAGAGTTAATTCAATTATTTGACCTTTGTATAAGTCAAAATTATTTCACTTTTAATAACATAATTTATTTACAAAAGGATGGTTTACCTATGGGTAATTCTCTAAGTTCTCTATTAGCTAACATATTTATGGACAAGTTTGAAGATCGAATATTTGAATTAAACCTCTCTAAACACATTATCTTCTGGTTTCGTTATGTTGATGACATTTTAGCTTGTTTTGACAGTTCTTTTGAGGTTATCAATGAATTTTTAATTCTTATAAACAATATCCATCCTAATATAAAATTTACACTACAAACAGAACAAAACAGGGCTATAAACTTTCTAGACTTAAATATCAAGATTAACGCAGACAATCTTTTTGAATTTTCCATATACAGAAAACCAACACAAACAGACATAACAATACCAAATGAATCTTGTCACCACAATACACATAAAATAGCAGCATACAGATCATTAGTACACAGAGCTTTAACTATTCCACTAACAAAATCAGATTTTAGCAAAGAGATATCAACCATTAAACAACTAGCACATGCAAATCATTATAATCCGAACATGATTGACACTTTAATTAAACAAAAAGATTATAGGTTAGCTATCAAAAGAATATATCCCATTGACAATCAAACAGAAGACACAAATTACATATCTATACCATATTTTGGCAAAATATCAGAAAAAATTGCACATATACTAAGAAAAACCAACAATTATAAAATAACATTTAAAACCAACACTAACACTTTTTCATTTTTATTTAATGCTAAAGACAGAACACATGATATCATGAAATCGGGCATTTACCGTTTAAATTGTTCTTTTTGTAGTTCGGTATATATTGGACAAACACTTCGAAATTTTGACATAAGATATAAAGAACACGTACGTCATTACAAAAATAAACATCCTGAAAAATCGAATTACGCCAAACACCTTTTAGAACAAAATCACACAATGACTCCTCAAAATAATATTAAATTCCTACATTTTTGTAATAACAAACGCAAATTAGACATTTTAGAAGCCTTTGAGATATACAAACACAAACTCAGGGTACCTTTAATGAATGAACAACTTGAGCTCAGTAATTCTCCGTTACTGGAAGTATTAGATGTTTAATTATGATTTTTATTATTAATTTTTATTATTATTATTATTATTTTATCTAGTTACCTATTTTGTATCTACCTTAGCGACGTGTTTGTTTATAATTATATTACCTTTGATAATGACAGCATAGCTGTCGAAACAATATTGTCAGGTATATTTTAATAAAACTGTGAAACTTTTAATAATCTTTATTTATTTCATCAATATTTGTAAAGACGCTTAATTTACTAGAAAAAATTAAATTTAAAAATTGTCTTCAATTTAAACCGAATTTGCTCTTAAGCTAAGTACTCACAGCAGCGGATCCGCAGGCGGCTGTCATACGATTGGTCGATTTGGCTTAAACTGACCCGAACCGACCAATCGTATGACATCCGCCTGCGGATCCGCTACTGTGAGTACTTACCTTTACTGAAAAGTAGGTACCGCCACAAATGAGAAAAGGCTACATTTACGATCTACTCGCCGTTAGATGGCACTGATGCAAGCCCAATATTTCGAATTTACAGTAACAGAAAATTATTTATGGCAGTTAATTGTAGTATAAAGTACATTATTATTTTAATTACTCGTTAATAGATAGACACTATTTGAACTTTGAAATACAGCATCTTTCAAAGTGACGGGTAATACAGGACTTTATCATGTTGTTACATTAGCACCAACAGTGGGTCGTACTTGCAACTGTGACATAACAAAGCTTCTTCCATTAGAGGACTCTAGTATTACATTTTAAAATTATTTAAATTTCCGAGGTTTTCGAAAATTAATTACCTAAAATTGGTAATTGTTTAATGCATTTCTAAATAATTTAGTAATGCAGTTTATAAAAATGCAATAATTTCCTCAATCGACGACATTTGTGTCTTCCCTACTTTTCGTAAGATGACCGTAATATAAGATGATGCTAGAGATACCACTGAAATCTACTAACATTCTTCTTCTGATACTGTCGTGGTCACTGAACTCTTATTTACTACATTACTAGAAGAGGCATTATGCATGAAGCAGATGTCGCCAACATAACGTCTAAATTTGACTTATGTTTGTTTATGCACAGATGCATTATAATTAGACTATTATTGCTAGACTCATCTAAACATAAAAGTCTTTTTATGGCCCAAGGGCCTCTTTATGGTCAGACGGGCAATAATGAAACGTCAATTAAATGTCAGAAGTTTGTTTGTAGAACTTGATTGGTTCTCAATATAATTTGTAAACTTCTTACCAATGAAAATAAACTGAAATTAAATATTTTGGAATAGTAACTATAGTAACGTACTTCGTATAAGCACATAAGTATACACACAGCTGCTTGATGAACCTACGTACTTATTTAATTATATTTTTACACAATAATAGATTTGAGACAAAAAATTAATCTGTGCATAAAATAGTGTATGTATAGCGGGCATAACTTGCTTTTATGGCCCTACAGCTTTTTCCTAGCCCTCGGCTAACGCCTCGGGCTAGAAATAACGCTTCTAGCCATAAAAGCTTCATTATGCCCTTAATACATAAATAATTATTAAATCTCCCACAGTACCAGTGGCGCCTCGTCAATCAAGGCTACATTTATAATTTATAAATGCCAAGAAATTAACTTAAATTAATAAGTAGCAATTTGGTTAATTTTTCACTGTTATAATTACACTAGTATTAGTAACTGTGTAAACAGTAATGTAAGTTGTTTCAATAAAACATATTAATTGTATTCTTCTCATTATGCAATGCATGTGTAAAGATGTAATTATATCGATTTAGGTAAAATCCTCATGTAACGCCTATGACAATTATGTCAATATACACAAAATAACTAAAAATACTTACTTATGAAAAGAGACTGATTTGTACAAAGTTCCACAAACACTATATGAATTCACCATTTTATTAATAAACTATTCACAGTTTACTATATTTATTTAAATTTACGTATAATTAAAAATTATTTCTACTCAGCTGTTGGTGATTGGTCGGTGAAGGTCGTATTTACGTCACCTTACTGAACAAACCAATAGAAAGCTTTGTGCGCGGTAAACAACTAAAGAGATTATCCGGGCTACAAATATTCCTATCACATTCCGTTTCTATTGGTCTTAGTGGCATGGTAGTGACGTATAAACTAATGTACTGGAACAAGGAATATTTTAATATTATTGTAAGGAATGTTGATAATAATAATAATCATGTCAATTTTCTAATTAACGAATAATGTTTTACCTTAGGGTAAATAGTTTGTCTGCTTATATCAACACACATTTTAATGTTTTTTAAATTTTTGTATTGCAGAAAAGTTGACACAAATGAAAAAGAATTGTGACAATTGTGCGTAATTGGTGAAAATAATTGCTTTATATGCTATATTAGTCTACATTTTCATTATTGTTGCATTAACATTGCAAATATTATCACAATGGACAATGAGAAAGTAACTGCAATCAAAACTGACATCGATATAAACGTGGAATGGCAGGTAATGGAAGGTTCTAACATCAAAAATGAAATGAAGAGTGAAATATACACCGAGAGTGAAAAGAAACCGTTTGATAACATCAGTATTTCAGAAAGCGACATAGAAATGAATACGGGTAACATACCATATAAAAAGAACAAATATCAACAACAACTTACCAAGGAAAGCAATCTCGAGAAAGAAATACTCATTCATAAACCTAACGAACAGGTTGTGTGTAATAAATGCAATTACAAATTTAAAACAATTGGTTTTCTCAAAAGGCATATGCTCACGCATACTCGTCAAAATCCATTTGAAAGTAATACATACGGTTATAATTGTTCAGAAAAGAGCACTGTTAAACTACACAAATTTACTCAGAGTGTTGAAAAACCATTTGAATGTAATATCTGTGATTATAAATGTTCAACAAAGATTAATCTTAAAAAACACATGTACATTCATAGTGGTGAAAAGCCATTTAAATGTGATTTATGTGGTTATAAATGTACACAAACGAGTAATCTTAAAAACCACATGTTTACTCACAATGTTGGAAAGCGATTAGTATTTGAATGTAGTGAATGCGATTATAAATGTTCTCAAAAGTTTCTGCTTAAACGACACCTTTTCAACCATACTGGTGAAAAGCCATTTGCATGTAATGAATGTGGTTATAGATGTTTACATAAGAGTATTTTGAAACAACATATGTTCACTCATAGTGGTGAAAAGCCATTTGAGTGTAACATGTGTGGTTGTAAATTTTCTCTAAAGGATTATCTCAGAAAACACATTAATACTCATACTGGGGAAAAACCACTTAAATGTAATATATGTGGTTATAAATGTTTGACAAAGAGTTGTCTCAGAAATCATATTACTACTCATAGTGGGGAAAAACTGTTTGAATGTAATATATGCGGTTATAAATGTTTGAGAAACCTTCACCTTAAACAACACTTGTCCATCCATAGTGGTGAAAAGCCATATGAATGTAATATATGTAGCTCTAAATTTTCTCAAAAAGGTCATCTTAAACGACACATGTCCATCCATAGTGGCGAAAAGCCATATGAATGTAATATATGTAGTTATAAATGTTCTCAAAAAGGTGAACTTAAACGACACATGTTTACTCATAATGCTGTAAAACCATATGAATGTGATTTATGTGATTATAAATGTACACAAACGCGTAATCTTAAAAAACACATTATGTTTACTCACAATGTTGGAAAGCAATTAGGTAGTATTTGAATGTAGTGAATGCGATTATAAATGTTCTCAAAAGTTTCTGCTTAAACGACACATGTCCACCCATAGTGGCGAAAAGCCATACCAATGTATTATATGTAGTTATAAATCTTCTCAAAAAGGTGAACTTAAACGACACATGTCTACTCATAATGGTGAAAAACCATATGAATGTAATATATGTAGTAATAAATTTTCTCGATAAAGTTATCTTAAACAGCACATGTCTATTCATAGTGATGACAAACTTGATAAAAAAGGCTTATCAAGAACAGGTTATTTTAAAGGAAAACTGGTGGACATACAAATTGTTTGAAACACTAGTTTAAACAATATCTATTTTTTTTATTAGTAATTAATACATTTAGGTTTTACTTAATCATATATTTTTTATTTTATGTAACTTAAAGAGTAATTTATGATAGCATTTGAAGTTATACAACTTGAGAATTCTTGAGTTGCTCACAATATTACTAACAGACTGGTAGACTTTAAGACTTCCCCGTCTTTAGACACTTTGTACTGCTACAATTCTACTAATATGGAACTTCTATGATATATGATAAATTGAATGCCATAATATTAAACATTTTTGTAATCATTAGTGTTGTGGTATATAGTCAACTTTAATTTGAAATGTCTGGTGTATCAGTTTAGGTAGACACATATTTTTTGTTTAAATTGTCTATTCCAATACATATTTGAATACAAGTTTTCGCCTTACTGTTCAAATATTAAAAACAATCACATTTTTGTATGTACCTACTGCAACTGATTGGAAATATAAGTAAATAAAATACACATAAAAGAAACGAAAAACATGTATCAGATAAATTGATAAACCTGCCATGTTTCGAGGTAGAATTATTTAGTTTTAATTTTGAAATCTGTTAAGGCTCAAGTAGTTCGTAGGAATTTACATCTAATAAGAGAGTATTACTATTGACATAAAATCTCAAACAAAACACCCCTAGAAACAATTTCTAGGGCTGTTTTGTGTGAAATTCTGTGCCTCTCAAATTATCAATTGGTTTGTTTTAATTCATTGCTGATATACTCAAAGAACTTTGACAACAAGAATCAAACTGTGAGAATGAATCAATTCAATTTTATTTTCAGGATCGTTTTATATTGTGAAAACACTGAATTAGAATATTTTATGGTAACACGATTAATACAATAAAGAAAATAAAAATTAATACAATAAATGTGAATCACAGGAAACGCTTCAGTACAGTCAAGCTGAAAAAAATTCATAGTAGACGTATCGATTACTTGTTGCTCTAATATATGTACAAAAGAAGTATTTTTTAAGTAATTAATGGAAAATGCATATGTATCTTTAAAAAAATTGTCTGTAGAAGATTATCATTATCATGATAAAAATAAAACACTTTTCATATTAATGTTGATTACAATTATTTCATTTTGATTATAAAAAATAAACATGATATTTCCAGAAATAGATTTGTTTAAAATATGAACAACTTTATTCTTTAACTTATTTCAATGTTTATTATATATCACTAATTTAATTTAAAATTTGGAAAAAAATTACAGTATTGAAATTAAATAATTTGTCCTAATTGTTGATGATTAAAATGAATTTTTGAAACTTTTTAATCTAATTCATTTATTCCATAAAAACTAATTCTTAAGAAATTTGTTTGAAATTTTATTTTTTTACGTAATGAATCTATGAACAAATCTCTCAATGTCGTGACCATTTTCTAAAAGCCATAGAAATTTGGATTTAAGAGAAAATAATTATTAAAGTTTGTAAAATTAGTACATAAATCTTCCATCAAGTTACTAAAGCATTTTCCAAGTTTTGAAGCAACTTAGGAACATGTTATATAGTGCATGACACAGCAGAGTATTGAAAGTTCTGATACCAGTTTATACCATAAAAATGCTGAAACAGTTAAGATTTGTTGGAAAGAGTAGTTTTTTTCTTTACCTAGTGTTGTTTCACTCTACAAGTCTTTGAGTTACTAAAAGCGAAATAGACTTAAAGGAGGTGTAGTGCAAAAAGATAAATTTTAGAATAAAAAAAATCTAAGAACAATACCGAAAACCGCACATTTTTAAGATAACTATAGTAAAACCAAAAAATGAAAAAACTAAACCAGACCAAATCTAGCAGTTGGAGTTGATTGTGAACGAGCCTTGCTCCCAAATTGTCAAATTTAGACAATTTGAAATAAAAAAATAGACATTTAAAGGGTTTAAAAGTAAAGTTTTAAAAGGTTTTTCAAAACTCCAATTATTAATTATTAAACTACTGTTAATAAATATCAATTGAAGTTGTGAAAAATCTTTTAAGCAGCAACTAATGTCGTGCACGCTTTTGCTATCAGAAGGTTATTTATTAATAGTAGTTTAACAATTAAGAATTGGAGTTATGAAAAACCTTTTAAAACTTTGACAGATTGCAATGCCTATTTTTTAATTTCAAACTGTCTAAATTTGACAATTTGGGAGCAAGGCTCGTTCACAACCAACTCCGACTGCTAGTCTGCGGCTGCTAGATTCACTCCGGTTTAGTTCTTTTTTTTTTGGTTTAGGTATAATAACCGAGATACAGCCACTATAGTACAACCATAAAATGAAGAAAATAAATCGGAGTGAACTAGCAGGCGCAGACTAGCACTCGGAGTTGATTGTGAACGAGCCTTGCTCTCAAATTGTCAAATTTAGACACTTTGAAATAAAAAAAACAGTCATTGCAATCTGTCAAAGTTTTTTAGAACTTTATTAAAACTACTATTAATAAATAACCTTCTGATAGCAAAAGTGTGCACGACATTAGTTGCTGCTTAAAAGATTTTTCACAACTCCAATTAATATTTATTAATTGTAGTTTAATAATTTTATTACTAATTGGAGATGTGAAAAACTTTTTAAATTTGACAATTTGGGAACAAGGCTAGTTCACAATCAACTCCGACTGCTAGATTTAGGCCCGGTTTCACCAACGCTAAATAAATCAATGAATAGTTATTCTATGAATAAAATTTAATCTCAGGTTAACTAAATTACTGTTTCACCAACACATTTGTAGACGTAGTTAGTTATTCGATGAATAAGACGAAGTTCACTGTGAATGCGCCGTTACTGCTTACAAAATCTAGGCTGATTTCTAGAGAATTTAAGTTGGACACCAATACAATTTAACCTGATTTTCGTTTGTTTATGTTCTATTTGTTTATGCGGTTTTTGTTTTAGGCTTGCTATTAATAAAGGATTGTTTGAATCAAGTGCCATGCAGCATTTGTCTTAGCGTGAAAATTATTACGGTTCTTTACAAAGATTCTTTATTAAAACCAATAAAACAACTCTTGATTGTTACTTGATTTTTGTTTTTAAACTTTAAAAGTGATGAGAGCGAGTATATACACTGCTCAACATTTGAACTGGTACACTTATATAACATGCAGTAAAAAGTATTTTTTTATTTTATTATTAAAACATTTGAAATTCGTTATTTAAGTTTTATTCTTCACCCTAAAAGTGTTTCCCAGAACCATATACTATCAATTAAGCAAGAAGGTTGCTCAAAAAGTAGTAAATTGTTATTTATGTATGTTCTTGTAAGTGTACCAGTTCAAATGTTGAGCAGTGTATCTCCAAAATTTTAATTTTCGAATTTTTTTCTAGTAGGTATATTTGGTCTTAGAATTGTATACTCTTTCCAAATTCATCATAAAAAGAGTTTCCATTTAGAAAATCTTTGCTATCGCCATAATTCATAAATAAAACACAATTTAAAAATAACAATTCAACTAAAATATATCCCATTTAACATAAAAATTGGCGTATTCCAGGTTTTCTTTTAACATTTTAATAAAAGATTTATGTCGATAGTTTCAGACTTTATTAGAATCGCATTGTATTGTATATACAATATTTAAATTATTCTAACGCTCGCAATTTGTAGTAACTGTCTGGGAATTTAATATAAATTCGGGGACAAACGTACTGTTTATTACGGTTTATTGGTTTCACTTTGAGGTTATGAATCTCTAAATAGTAATTTAACTGGAGATATTTCGTCAGTTAACTTATTTGTAGATTTAACCATTGAATAGTGCTATTCAGTGTTGGTGAAACGCAAAACATGGATTTTATTTTAGAGATTAAAGTTATTCTATGAATAAGTAGTTATTTGTTGTTGGTGAAACCGGGCCTTACTCCGGTTTATTTTATTCATTTTTTGGTTGTACTACAGAAGTTTGTCAGAGTTCGTTTGTGACGTCATACCGACACAGAGTTGTGAAACCTCAATGCATTTTAGATGCAGTATGCTCTCGCGTTGATTGCATTTCTTTAACAATGGCGTTTAGGTTTAAACAAAAATATACACAGTCTCAATTAAGGCAAATAAAGGAAGACCAAAAAAGGAGAAGATGGAAATCAGTCGAATATTACAATATTAAACAATCTAAATTGGTGCAAATTGTATGCTTATATCAACTGCAAGGGATGCATTTTCTCCAAGGAAAATGCTATTGAAAATGGAGTAAGTGGATAAAACATGTGCAGTATTCTTTGCGAATCCTTTGTAAATGCAGTTTTACACTTAAATAGTTTAAATATGGTAAGGCACAGCTTACTTTTAAAATGTAAAACGAAGAAGAAAGACAACAATACTACAATAATTGTGGCGGCATTTAGCTTGTCGCGATTTTGTCTATTGGAACCAAATCTTGACAACGCTTCTCTTTTGGTTTAGTTGGTTTTCAGTTGTACGATTTACTTTCACATTTGTTTTTGAAATACCAAACGTCGTTTATAACCGAAGATATGTAGTGCTTTATAATAGACACTACAGTTTTAACGTTTTAGTGAAGCCCGCAAATGAAAGAAAATTTATACCATTTAATAAAGTGCGGAAGGCAAATGAGTAGTTCATTTAGATGGAAAATAATTGAAGAGTATGAGAAAAAAACAAGGAATGTCACACTATCTTTGATTGTTCTTTACAATCAGTATTAAGGTAGTGAATATAATACCATAAAAGCTTTTCGCATGGTAGTTTGTATACTAAATATTCACTAAATGTACACTTCAAACTAGGTACAAGGTTATGGCTTTGAACAATATTTGCACGATTAATTCTATCTTTCCACACTTTATAATGCTTTCGTTCTTTTTCTTTTTTAGAGAAGTTATGAAGAGACTGATGAATTTTTTAAAATGTTATTACAACCGACAACGTAATAGTTAAACATTTTAACAATAAATTATGCTAAAAACTAAAAAACTATTATTATAATGCAAAGGCAAGTTAATATTAATATGAAACGTAAAAAATTGTGCACGGTAATTAACGTGTGGATCCACAGTGTGCATCGCTTTCTTAACTTCAAGTTGAGACACTCTGTCGATGTGACGTCACACACTAAACTCCTATACGTTAGGAGCCGATATCTCCGAAACTACTATCACTAAACAAGTACGGTTTTCATTTTCATTCTTTGCAAAAATTCTTTTCCATTTCAATATATAGATGATACGATTATTATTAATATTGATAAAAATGTAGATCAGGCTATCGCTCATTTACAAATGAATATCAACAATCTTTTTATTTAGTTTCATAACAACGCAATTTGTTTAAATTCAAAAAAGACTGAATCAATTATATTCAAAAGTTGTATGAAACATAAGTTTTCCAAATAAACCCTATCTTTATTCACGATAGTAATTGCTTGCAGCAAAATCTGGTAAACTGTTCTTGTAAATGTTTAAGTTATGTTTCTAAAATCAAATGTCTGGGCTTAACTTTTGATTCAAATATGAAATGGAATCACATATCAGTGAGATTTCAAAAAGATTACGTGTTATAGCGGTGAAATTATATCACTTTAGATTCTCTGTAGAGATAAAAACGTTAATTTATCAGTCCCTTGCTGAATCTGTGATCAGTTATAGAATAACATGCTATGGACTCACCTTTAATTATCACTTTACTAAGACTTCAAAACATTATGATAAAAACAGTCTGTATTAATATCAAAAATTCCGAATCATTCAATTTTACATTGGATACTTGTTATAATACTCTAGGTGTGTTTAGATTTTTTTAAATTAAGAGACTCGATAGTTATTTTAAAACACTATTTTAATAAGAAATACTTAGTATATCCACAAAATAATTACCTCCATCGACCACAAAAAGAACATACTTAACAAGAATTTAATAATCATTATGCTACAGCTGAATCAAGCTATTACATTCCTAAACTTTTAAACAAATTCCCTTTCAAAACTTTAAACACAATTTTGGAAATTAAAGTTAATCTTAAGAATTGGAATCCTGTCGCATAGTCCAACAATCTAATTGGATTTAGGGCTATTTCAAAGCTCGTGCATAGCCCTAATTTGATTTTTCTGATAATGTTTGTAATCACAACGGCATGTCAAATGAATGCGAAAAATACAGCATTTTGTTTTTATGGCATACAAAAATAACGTTTTGTTTCTTAATATTCTAAAGAATTTTCGTAATTTTCATGTATTATGGATACTTCCGACTGCCCTAATTCTATTTCACTTCAATCCGATAGTTGTATAAAATCCATGGTTACTTACGATGGTTTCAACAAACATTACCATGCAAACTAATCTCAAATTAAATTTAATTGAAGTTGATGCAACTGGTCATTATAGTAGTCTTTACTGTAGAGAATGATGCTTACAGTTGTGATCTTTACTAAGGAACGATAAAAAACTAGCGATAGCCGGTTTTTCAGTTTTTTGTACAATGTACGCTGTAACTCGTCTTGATTTATGAACTGGGCAATTATGTTAAAAAATAAAATGTTGTTGAATACCACATAATAAACTTGCATTTACTTTGTACAAAATACTGGAAAATCCACGGTGATGATTTTTTCATCGTTTTGTACGAATGGTCGCAACTTTATTTGTCAAGTAGGGCTACTTTATGGTTTTCAGTTGTTACATATCCATGTATGAACACGATAACTGTCTTCACACTTCATAGAATATTACCAAAACTTATTTTGGGATTTTACCAAATTAGGGAAAGTCTTCTGGGACTAGGTTTCTATTGAAGATGGGCATGATCTGACCACCATTACTATAGAAATTGAAAGAAACTGCTTGTACACAGATAAGTTGTGCTACTTCACTGTGGCCGTTTATTATAAGTAATAATATTGAAATGCCATATCACACAGTTATCATTAAACTTTAAATATAGAACAGAATTCTTATATCTTGTCTTGTTCACCCTGAAAAGTTTTTTCTTTTATATACCCTATCTAGGGGCAACCAAATAGTTTCTAATCACATTTATAATCACTTAAATTACATTTAATTGGTTTTTTATCACTATGAGTAGCCATGTGTAGCTTAAGATGAATCTTTTGTGAACATCTATAACCACATATATTACAATTAAAAGGTCTTTCACCACTGTGAGTAAACATGTGTTGTATCAGATGACTCTTTTGCGAACATTTGTAACTACATAGATTACAATCAAATGGCTTTTCACCACTATGAGTGGTGAAGTGTCGTTTAAGATCAATCTTCCGCAGACATTTATAACCACACATAGTACATTCAAATGGTTTTTCACCACTATGAGTGGACATGTGTTGTTTCAAATTACTCTTTTTTGAAAAATTGTAACTACATAAATCACATTCAAATGGTTTTTCACCACTATGAGTTGACATGTGTTGTTTAAGTGCATTCTTTTTTAAAAATTTATAATTACATATATTACATTCAAATGGTCTTTCACGACTATGAGTGAACATGTGCTGTTTAAGATTGCTATTTTGTAAACATTTATAACCGCATATATTACATTCAAATGGTTTTTCACCGCCATGATTGAACATGTGCTGTTTAAGATCGCAGTTTCGCAAACATTTATAATCACATACATTACATTCAAATGGTTTCTCACCAGTATGAGTCGATATGTGTCGTTTGAGATTACTTTTTAGAGAACATTTATAAACACATATATTACATTTAAATGGCTTTTCACCACTATGAGTGACCATGTGTTGTTTGAGATAACTTCTTTGCGAACATTGATATCCGCATATATTACATGCAAGTAGCTTTTCACCACTATGAGTGTACATGTGTTGCTTAAGACTACTTTTTCGTGCATATCGGTAGCTACATATATTACATTCAAATGGCTTTTTAACACCATGAGTAAGATTATGATCTCTAAGGTGACTCTTCATTTTAAATTTATAATTACAAATATTGCATATAAACTGTTCGTCTTTTTTGTTTGTAGCAAGTAGTTGTTTCTTGAAATTACTGTCCTGGGAATGTTTTTGTTGATATTTGCTCGATTGATGAAGTTTGCTATTATTTATTTGACTCTGACTTTTGGAAATAGTGATATTATCGAATAGTTTCTCTTCACTCTCAATATATATTTCTCTCTTCGTTTCATTTTTAGTGGCAGAGCCTTCCATTACCTGGGATTCTATTTTCATATCTGTTTCAATTTTGATTGTAGTTACCCCCTCATTGTCCATTGTGTTAAAGTTTATAGAATTATTATAACCTACAACAACTATAGGGTAAATTTACATAGCACATAAAGCGATTATTGTTTTCACGACTGGAGACCAGCGTTGCCAACCTTCCTACTGCTCGTTTGATAAATGATGTTGCTAAGAATCGGTAGATTTCGGGTAAGATCGGAAAGTAGGTATTTTTGCCTTTATAGAGAAAGTATCACTGCTAGAAAAATTATATTTATTATTTATAAATTCTATACAATAAACATATAAAATATTATTTTAATTAAGTGTAAACTCTGAAAAGAAATACTAAAATGATGGAAACTAGACTTGTCTTGCAAAAGCTCGTTTCTGCACATTGTGAGATTTTTTTTCTAACAACTAGCGCTGTTAGCTGAAAATGTAAACAAGAACGGTTATGTACCAAAAGTTACAACTTGTCTCCTAGAGCATGTTTTTCAACCTGTGGCACGCGTACCCCCCAGGGATACGTAAAATGGTCTCAGAGAGTACGCGAAAAAAAGATGTAATGGTGGACATTGATAGATAGATTGAACATAACAGAAAATATGAAAAGTTGTTGTAACAACTGACATCCAATTCAAATTATATTTCATTATGAAAAATTAAAATAATTAAATTGAATTCGAAATAATTTTAATTTAGAAAGAAATAAATGTTTTAAATTCAATTTAGGTATATATTTTATCTGCAGGACCAGTACCTATCGAGAGAGAAGGACCTCCTGCCCACACCTGACAATAATAGGTATATTTCGATAATCCTTACACAACGCGGGCAGGCATTTCGGTATTGTTTTCTGAAATAGAATTTTATTTCAGCGAAGAATCTGGGATAATCCCAGTGTTAGTCGTCGGCTTGGTTGTAATTTGTCCATTTCTTTGTCTCAGTGGTGCACACCGTACTATAAGTATAGTATTTGTACCATAATTAAAACTTTATGTACTATAAAATTTCGGAGTGGATATATCACGTACATTGTACTATAATTTTATATTATCAATATGCAAACTCCAAATATTTACGAATTATAATAACTATCAATATATCTCCATTCGCGTTAGTAAAGGGATTCCCCGAGTTAACATTTCTTCATTATTCAAGCGAAGTGTGACCTAATTATAAATGTATGCAAGATAAACGCCCACGAATGCAGGTGCAGTATCAAACCCACAGCCACGTGTGCGCATAGCAAGCAGCTGCAGTACTCAGAACTCTATAAGGAAGTCACGTAGACACACGGCCACGTGCGGTCAACTGAAGGATTTCACGCCCACAGAAGGAGTATATAAAGACCAGAGCTTTGTGGGACAGACCACAGTTCGCATCGAGGATCCATCGGTAGCACCCGTCTACCGCTTCGTCTCCGTCTTCAAGTCGCCTGCTGGTCTTCATCTTCGGTTGTCCTTCGGGGCATTCTGCAAGGGGAGCTGTAGTCGATTTCAAGCGTTTGCCGACTAGTTTTTGGTTCTTTTAAGAACCCTTTTCAGGTTTTCCCAGTCTACCGGCCAGAAGTCCTCGCTGTTCCGTTGCCGTCTCCGTCGTTGTTGCTGCTTTCTGCCGCCCATTGTGCCTACAGGTCCAGCGCCGCCGCCGGTTGCAGCTCAACAGTTACATCTGTCGGTAAAACCACCACTATACTAACCTAATAATGACGACCCAGAAGCCACCATAACAGGATAATTCGCTAGGTGAGGCTGCCTAGTGAACGTTCAGTATCCCCTGTCATTACTAACATTCCATCAACTTATTCTTATTCGCGCACATCTCCAACGCACTTCAACATGGTTATTAAACACTCACCTCAAAAACACACTCTTGTAAACCTCCTGACAAGGACAATACACCTCCTGATCCTAACCAAGAACCTAACACTAACACAATCACGACAACCGCTTCAGAAATACCAATACTGACACCAATACCAAACACGAACACGACTATGCAACCGACCACTCTCGACTTTACGCCTTCGCCCCTGGCTTCACCGATTCCTTCTGTTATTTCTGACTCATCTACGACTTTTACACCATTTTCGTACGCCAACGTGACTGCTGGGCCTTCCACAGTTCACCCCGCAATGATCTAACCTGATTTTTCGACCACAATGCCTTTTCTAACTGCAATCTCAAATCAAATGCAAAATCAACAATTTTTTCAACAACAACCACAATTCTCTCAATATCAACCACCATATCAACAACAACATTTTTTTCAACAACAACCTCAATACCAACAACCTCAATATCAACAACAAACACTAACTCAACAACACACACAATCTCAACCCACCATGAGCATCCCGATCATTCAAACAACTGCACATTCATGTAGCAATACAAACACAACTAACGTTACCACTACTACTGCCTCCACCTCTTCCAACACGGGTACAATACCTAAATCCTCCAAACGTCCTCTCGAAATCTCCTCGGCTGAATCCAGTCTTTTAGACTGGCAAACAGTCCCCCCAAGACGTACAAGGCAACCTGCCAAACGCCCAGCCACCACCACAAATAATACAAACACTTCTTCTTCTCCCGCACAAAACCAAGCCCGTCCTCCTAAAAATCATGCCTACCTTATCTCGGGCTTGCCTAACAACCAAACCACCAAATCGGTGACTACCCTTCTCAGAAACATTCCTAACCTTCTGATTACCAACATCTCGGTTTATTCAACCGGACCAATCCGTATTTCGTCACCTCAGGACGACCTCTGTGAGCGACTCGCTACCCTGGGTCACTTCGTAGGGGCCCCCGTCCGCATTGAACCCGCAAGGCCTATACAACCGAAAACCTACCTACTCCCAGAATTACCTCGTTCTCCTGCGTCATCAAATACGTCGACCTGGACATTACCATGGAAGACGTCGAAGATGCACTCAGGGAACAAAACCTGTCATTTTCCAGGGTGTGGCGCATCCGGTCAATGTCCAGGGATGAGGAAACGCGTTTTGTGCGGGTACTTACTACCTGCAAAGACTCGCTGGACCTACTCTTTGCTCATGGACTCAAGATGTTTCACCACACCTTTCCCGCTGAACCTTCCAATCCAACTAGACCTCAACCAATTCAGTGCTCCAAATGCCTGAAATTCGATCACCCCACTACAGATTGTTTAGCAAAACAGTCAACCTGTGGAATCTGTAGCGAAAACCATCCTACATCCAACGCCAACGTCCCACTGAACTTAAGTGCACCAATTGCCAAGGCAACCACACTACTTTTTCAAATGACTGCCCCAATCGCCGCGCAGTACCTATTAATCGAGAAAGCACAATTCCTGTTAAAGTCGCCATCAGCAAAAACCCGCGAAAACTCTTCGTTTTCTCATCACCTGTTTTGTAAACCTTTTCCCTAACCAAAGGGATTACATCATCAAAACCCTTTCAAACATTATCCAATCCTTCTACGGGTATCGCACCCACACCTTTATCAATGGCAATTTCATGCATATATCCTTTCATAAAACCCAATAAATATCCCTCTCACCGACTGCTTCTTGATTCTTAATGGAGCTACAAATAGCGACAGTGAACATCAGGGGCTTCGGCCCCAAACGTCTCCTAGTGAGAAATCTCATTCGTAACGACAATATTCACATCCTTTCCATTACGGAAACATTTCTAACTCAACCTAGATCTCTGTCACTCCCTGGCTTCACCATCTTCAGAAAAGACTACCTCCGCGCACAAGCCGGAGTCGCACTCGCATTCCACCAACAATTGCCAGTTTCCTCATTCGATATTCCCCAGGAGTTTTTAGATCTACAGTGCTGTGCAACCACCCTACATACGCCGAACGGTCCGATCGTCATTTTTTCACTATATATTCCTCCAAATGATCCGTTTCCTGAAGACTTCTTCGACTTCGTGGCCAGTCTTCGAAGGGCGGTGTTAATGGGCGATTTTAAAGCTCGGAGCACGTCCTTCGGAGACACGGCCAGGAACCCGAAGGGTCGTTCTCTTGAGGACTTTCTCCTCAGAACTTCCATGTTCAGAATTCCTAACAGAAATCCAACCTTTATTGGTCATCAGGGATCTTCAATCCTAGACCACATTATAATTTCCGATTCAATTATACGATCGTTTGACATTGATTCGGCATATGTAGGGACGCCTATAGCATCAGATCATTTGCCGCTGGTGGTCAGTACTTCACTGATAAATCCTCCTACGGCTCGCCCTAAAACCAAAAATTTTCGAGACTGGAACAATGCCAATTCGCAGCGCTTCCAGCAACTCGTTGTCGATAATTTACCCCAAAATCCTGCTCTTCACAATATAATCGACATCGATTCTACAATTGATAATATAACCCAGGTCGTTCAAGAAGCAGTCCAAGAATCAGTACCGTCGAGAACAATAAACATTGACAGACCCCCATTACCCAGGCATATCCTCCAGCTCATCCGCGAGAAAAGAGCCCTATACAGACGATTCGTTAGGACCCACGATCCTCTGGTTAAAACGGAGTGGAACCGTCTCAATGCCCTTGTCCGCCTGCAAACTACCAGGTACCGGGAGGAGCATTGGGCTGCCCTCTGTTCTAGCCTAGATTATAGGGACGGCGCCAAATTCTGGCGCAAGATCAAAGGCATTACCGGAATGCAAAAATCTAAAACATCTCACATCAAACATAACGATCAGATAGTCATTGACCCACAAGCGAAAGCATAAATCTTCGCCAATCTTCTGGATGAAATACACCAAATTTCTAACGATCCTCTTTTTGACGAACAACATTTTAATTTGATTCAAGAAAGAATAGGTGCCGATAGGTCCATATCTACCCTGATCAATGTCCCCCCAGTCGCTATCGACGAACCGACACCACCAGAGGTTATATCTCCTATTTCAGTGGAAGACACGGCGGTAGCCATTTCCACTGGC
This sequence comes from Agrypnus murinus, assembly GCA_929113105.1. NCBI lineage: Eukaryota > Metazoa > Arthropoda > Insecta > Coleoptera > Elateridae > Agrypnus > Agrypnus murinus. The sequence goes on from OV816027.1 coordinate 11,122,177, forward strand.
AAAAACAGCGCCCCTGGGGAAGACACACTTACGAGGCGGGTCCTCCGCCACTTACCACCCGAAGCCATAGAGCTCGTAACTCAAATTTTCAATTGCTGCCTTCGATGTGGCTATTTTCCTACCAAATGGAAGACGGCAGATGTCATCATGCTGCCCAAACCATTCAAAAATTCTACCGACCCTAAATCATACCGACCTATCACCCTACTGAATGTCTTAGGGAAACTCCTCGAAAAAATTCTTGCAAAAAGACTTCGCTCCCATTTAGAACTTCTCCACCTGCTTCCCGACACCCAATTCGGTTTTCGAGCAGGCAGATCCACTTCGGATTTGATCCTTCGTCTCCATACAGACCCAACAAAAGCCATCAATTCTGGCAACTGCCTTACAGCCACTTTTCTCGACAAAACAGAGAGGCATCTCTCCAAACTCTCCGTACCAATACAGGACCTCGTAGGCGAATCCCCAAAAATAACCTTATGCACACTCCACTGTTATTTTTACAAAACGCCCCACAACTCCCTCCTGAGCTGGAGGTCATTCTCGAGGAATCTCCGTTGGCATACCGCGGCATTAATCTTTAATCCCTAACAAAAACTCACATATACACAATACACACCCTGGTACATCGCAAGCTATGTTCCTTGAATCAACGGTCATTAGCTCCCTGTGCAGCTGGTCGGGGGAATTCGCGGGGGGATCCATGTATGGGAGCGATGACGGCCATATTGAGAGTCCAACGTGCTCCCTCAAGTATACACTTTTTACTCGGGTCGTCTCATAGGGGATGCCCTATGGGGCCGGGATTCATGGATGATCAGATGCCTGGAGGTCACGACCAGGCACAGAGAGCTAAGGGAGACAACCGATTCAAAGACCCTTTTTATCTTTTGGTTTTAATTGTTAATTTATTCTATTCTATTTGTTCATTTTTTTTGTTTTTTTGTCTTTTCTTTTTTTTTCTTCTATTTAATTTAATTCAAGTCATCTTATCTTAAATTAACTACTCAAAAGTATCTGCTCCTTCGAGCAAAACATCACATCTACTCACAGTCAATAAGCAAACACATATATGCCAGTCACCAAATTCACTCCTATCCACTAATACAATTACTACAAAATTCATCTACACAAAAAATTACTTATGTAATCTTAGTTCCCCTTTTTATTTTATTTGTTTATATATTTACTTATTTATTTTTTATTATTATTCTTTTTCTTTTCCTTTTTCTGTTCTCTGTTTTTTTGTTTCAGGTGTACCAGATGACTCTTCCCCCCCCCCCCGAGTGGCGTCGAGGCCGCGGGGGGTGCGGTTCTGAAAAATTCCGTTTTTTTGTTTTTTTTTCTAACTCGAACGTCGCCATTGTTCGTTAATCAATTATTACACTTATACTCCTCTGACGCGCCAGCCAACTGCCATCAACATCGGAGTGCGACCAACATCAACACTAACACTCCAACCACCGTCATCCGCCAGCTGCGTGCCTGGTCACCTTGCCTCCACCATATCACTCGCGAATAAGCCAGGAAGCGGAGTACAGAGCGAACAAGTCATTCATATCACATTGATGTCGTTGCCGGGCCGGTTATTATTAAATTTATTTAATAATAATTGGTCTGCCAACGGCTGGCTGAAGAGGCTCTCCTTTATAGAGCCTATAATAGCCTCACCCCGCTTCGCGGGGTGATAAAAATAACGTTGATCAGCAGCAGTGGGACAGACCAGTCTGAGTTACGACGGGCTTGAAGATAGAAACTGTTTACCTGGGTAAATGTTTACCTTCTTTTAAGCCATACTCACCCAAAAAGCTGTAGAAGCCATGGTTACTGTTTACCTCGGCCTTTCTGAACATCATTATTACCAGTTTTAAGTTGAAATTGTATAATAGTATTTAAGTGATTATGCAAGTGCATATTGTGTAAATTCACGACGAATAAATATCTTATTGTACATAACAGTAAACTGTGTTCGTTTTGTAACTTGGGCTCCGTCTTTTGCGTCTTTAAAATAAAGTACCATTTTTAAAAACGCCTTTCTTCGTCAAGAAAAGTTAATTCCCGGTCTGTTTTAATATTTTTATCATCATATTGATTTTAATCAGTTCCTACCTTGCCCTCCAAGTGAATAGTGCCATAGTTTTATAATTATTGTGACTTGGATGTTAACTATGGGGTGTTGACTATGTTAACATGGATCAATGGTTAAAATTTGGTACTATTAAGAAAAGAAGAATGACTGAATTGGTATATGATCCAATTCCATCATCGATAATCAGTTCTTCTGAGGAGCAACCTAAAAAGAAGGTGCCGCCGCATATTAGTGCAATGAAGCTTCCAGTTCCAGTTGCGTAACCGCGAAAAGTGAGAAAATATTGTGAATAATATTTGTCATACGGAATTTAATTCGTAATAGGGAAGACGCACGTATTTTTTTAAATTTTTGTATTCGTTCATTTTGGTTAGAAATTTTTTTCCAGATAACCGAAATTTCTAAAAACCCTCAATTTATTTGAAAAAATTAAATTTAAAAATTCTCCTCATTTAAAACCGAATTTGGCCTTGAGCAACTTCCCTCAAAGCTATTTGATGTAAAAAAAGTAGGTACCGCTGTGAATGAGAAGAAGCAACATTGACGATCTACTCAACGTTAGATGGCGCTGATGAAAACCAATAAACTGAATTTTGAATTAATATTACCAGAAATATTTTACACCACTTTAATTATGGCAGTTAATTACACAACAGCATAACGTACATTATTATATTAATTACTCGTTAATAAGTAGACGATATTTGAACTTGAAAATAAAAAATTCTTCAAACTGACGGGTAATACAGGACTCTTAACTGTTTCATTAGCACCAACAGTGGGTCGTCTTTGGAACTGTAAGAGGTAACAAAGTTTCATCCGTTAGAGGACACCAGTATTGCATTTTAAATTTATTTAAATTTTCAAGGTTTTCAAAAATTAATTACTTAAGATTGGTAAATGTTTAATGCATTTATAACTGATATTCTAACTAATTTAGTAATGACGTTTATGAAAATGCAAGAATCTCCTCAATTGACGACATATGCGTCTTCCCTATTATTGAGAACGCCCCTAGACCTAAATGTGTTGTTTGCGGAGAAGTACTGTCTAACGGTAGTATGAAGCCTTCACTACTTACTCCTCATTTGCAAACTGAACACTCAGATTTCAAAGACAAAAATCTGATTTTTTAAACGTTTGCTCGAAAATAAAAATATGTGCGATATAGTTACGTACTTGTCTTCTGGTTATACTAATGAAGATGCTGTTGAAGCCTGCTATCGCATCAGTTACCGTATCGCCAGAATTGGTAAAAATCACACGATTGGTGAAAATTTTATTTTACCCAGCATTAAAGACGCAGTTTTTTGTATGTGCGGTAATGAGTATGTTCACAAAATTAATGTTATCCCCCTTTCCAATAACACAGTCTCTCGTAGAATCAAAAAAATTTCTAATAATACAGAGGAGACGATGATAAAAGAAACACAGTAAATATTTTTCCATTCAAGTTAATGAGTGTACTGATGTAGCACAATTTGACGTTTTGATAGTTATTGTAAGGTATTTGAAAGGAAATAAATTTGCAGAAGGACTTTTGCTTTGTCATCTTCTTTCTGAACGTACGACAGGTGCAGATATTGCAGGTAAAGTGGACCTATGGCAGGTTGTTACTCAGGTATTCTCGGATAAGTCAAAGCAGTAGCCCCTTTGGTATAGTGGACACATTGTTGCATTCATCGACAAGCTCTAGTATCGAAGCTCCTTCCTACTGACATGAAAGACGTTTTGGATGATTCTGTAAAAGTGATCAATTTCATCAAATCTCACCACACGAATTCACGAAAAGTTAAGTTGATTGAAGTGAAAACGGATTATTCACTTAAGGTAGAATTTGAAAAGAAATGTCTCATCTCATTGTGGATTGACTTGAAAGAAGAATATCCTGAACTATTCAACAAGGCAATTGTTTTGATACCGTTCACAAACAACGTATTAGTGGAGAGGGCTTTCTCGTCCTACACTTACCTAAAAAATAAGTACAGGAACAAATTACCCAACGTAAGCTCGGACTTGAGGCGTGTATTTGTCATCTTCCGATCCGGATTTGAAATTACTGAGTGCTGCCAAACAACCTCAAGGTTCCCATTTTTTAATTTAATTAAATGTGTATAATTACCAATGTACACCTTTTTTTGCATAACTGGTAATAATAAAATAAAAATATTTATTGTTTGAAAGAAAAGCCACATAGCAAGTAAAAACACCAATCATCCAATATTTGTGGTATATGGGGCTTCGCTTATAGGAGAAGACAAAATCTCTTAGGATCAAACACCTTACCAAAAGGTAAGACCCGCGTTAATGGGATTTGCATAACTGGCAATAGTTATTTATGTATTAAGGGCATAAAGAAGCTTTTATGGCCAGAAGCGGTATTTCTAGCCCGAGGCGTTATCCGAGGGCTAGGAAAAGGCTGTAGGGCCATAAAAGCAAGTTATGCCCGCAATACATATGCTATTTTATGCACAGATTAAGTTTTTATCATAAAAATTTATTATTGTGTAAAAATATAATTAAATTAGTACGTAGGTGCATCAATAAGCCGCTGTGCGTATACTTATGTGCTTATACGAACTACGTTACTATGCATACTATTCCAAAATATTTAATTTCAGCTTATTTCCGTTGGTGCTAAGTTTACAAATTATATCAAGAACCAGTCAAGTTCTACAAAAACAGCTCTGACATTTAATTGACGTTTCTTTATTGCCCGTCGGACTATAAAGAGGCTCTTGGGTCATAAAGAGACGGTTATGTTTAGATGAGTGTAGCAATAATAGGCTAATTATAATGTATCTGTGCATAAAAATACAAATGTCTCTGTATTATAGTGTTATTAGTGTACCTGTATGTAGATAGTAATTATGCATCATGGGGGTGGGCTACGTGGAGCAGTGATGATAGGTCAAGGGGTACGCAAGTAAAAAAAGGTTTAGAAGTGCTGTCCTAGAGCATAAGAGTCATAGTGGTATAATCAAACACGGCTGGTTACTACTTAGTCAACCCATTACACCAAAGAGCTACTATTAGAACAATACCTTAACAAGTTTCAAGTACCAAGTTTGACGGACCAAAAGTAGTAATTAAAATTGAAACCAAGTGGTATTTGGCGTCATAAGTGTTCAATCAAACGCCATTGGTTTATTGGTTATGACTTAAGAAATCAGAAAATAGAAGAGTCTTGCGGCGAAATTAACGTTGTGCGATTGTTTGTCCGTTGTCTATAATAATAAAAGAGAATTCCATCATTAGCTAGTATAGTAGCAATGCTCTAATAAAACTCATATATCACTAATCACTATCAGCAATGTGTAACATTTGATTCGGTGCTTTAAAAGAGAGTATCGTTTTGATATTCATCGTGTAGTAGTTTTACAGCAAGATTTTAATTGTATGCAAAAAATAAGGGGCCTAGATGAAATAAAACTATATTTTTTATTTTTATTTTAACACATGTTCTGAAATTATTATTTTATTTCACAAAAATACAGGGTGTTCCGGTGAAGTATGTAATGGTTTATGGGGGTGAAAGGTGGCCATACAGAGACCCCAAAATTCATAAAATGAAAAAAAAATGTAAAAAATTTTCCGAATTTTTCCGCCTTTTTTCAAGACACGAGTCGACTATGGATTGTTTTTAAGATTTTAACCATGAATTACTGATAAAGCAAACAATAATCTCACATCTGCATAACTGACCTACGCTACGCGTATCAATTTACAGAAACAACAGACTTGGGCTTGGTTCCGGGTGACTCACTACCTTGTTACTTGATCATTATTAAGGTCGGTAAATAAAATGTAACATACGTTCATTGACCTAATTGTGATGCAAATTTCATTGCCTGTTTTTTATTTTACGAATGCGATTTTAACAAAATGAGCAAAACTTACCGTTTAGATGCAAACAATCTTTATAACATATGTTCAAATAAATCGTCCTATGATGGATTCGTTAGGCCTATAACGCACGGGCGATATTTTGCTAAAATGAATCGCACTAAAGCAAATTACTGTAAGCGCACGGACGATTATAAAGTCATGGCGATTAAAAAATTACGTTTCGACTTATTTTACTGGCGATGTATTATCGCCCTGCACAATCCTACAAAATAGAATAACGTGTTTTAAAGACATGTGCGCGCACAGACGGTTTATTCGCTTGTCTTGTTCAATAAACAGCAGTGTTTTCTAATGTAATTTGAGGTTCAATCAAAACCATTAGTCAATCAAAACTTTCGCAACTCATTCTGAAATAATTAAACATTTTGGAAGATGATTCATAAAAGTTTAAACTTTTTACAAAATGTGTTATTTAATAGCCCTTCATCAACGTTCGAATGCACCCACAATTGTTTGTAGCTTCTTTTTCTTCCTTTTTTAAATTAGTGAAGCAACACAAGCAGTTCAATAACAGTCATCTTCAAATGCCGAAGATACCGACGATTTTTCTTCGCCCGTGCACGAAATCAATTATTGTATACGTAAGCGAAACTCAAGTTTACGGTCACCTAACACGAAGAAAATTGACGACAAACTGCATGCTACATTACAATTTCAAAGACCTGGATCATTAACAGTTATTTGCACAGATGGTTAGAATGAGTTTATTATCATTTAAGCTAAAAGCACGTACAACTATTTTGTTTTGGTTGCAATATTCGAAGAATTTAGTTACCCTGCTACTTGCTTGTGGTTATTTTGTGGATGACCTTTAAAAGTATTAATAGGCACAATTTTCATATACTTTTATCTACTACTTGGCAGTGGCGTGCTTATTTTTTTTCTAAGAGGGGTTGTCATTTCAAAGCGGCATTTCAGTAAATTGTTGGTGAGATGTTACTCTACATATGTTTCCCTATTGCCCTTTAACGGTACTGACACATTTTCCAAAACACCCTGTATATTAAATTTGGTGTACGAGTGGTCGGAATTTTTTGAAAGATAATTATTTTTAAATAAAAATATTTGAGTTAATATTTTTTTTCTATTTTGCGTCTATAATAAAGTTGTTAAAGCACCCAAAACAGTGCGTTAGTAGCTTTTTTGAGTGCTTTAATAGCCCAACTTTTTCGAAGTTGATAGCATTGAAAAGAAAATTGAAAAGATTGACAAAAACTTCACTCCAGAAATTTGAATTTTCGAATGTCACATTAGTGTTGTCAACTGTTGTCAACTACAACAAAATTCCCTAAATCTTGAAATTGCGAATTTTTTATTTAAAAAGGGAATAAAATGCGCAAAATAGAAAAAATACATAAAAAAAAACTCGTTTCATAAGTCATTATTGCACTCGTCCTTTTTTTTGGACTCGTGCAATAAATCTTGCCTTATGAAACTCGTTCTTTAATATACTATTTTGTCACTAAAGATTTTCGAATTTTTTCTCTTCAAGGTTTTTCAATTTTTGTTTAATTTTGACTTTTGATTTATGTTGACTTTCATAATTATTCCAACGAATGAGTCGCAATCACGCTATGCAGTTTCTGTAAAATGTTCTCCCCTTTTCCTCTATCAAAAAAAAGCATTTTTTGTACATTCAATAATTTTTACTTCAACAGACAAATCTACAAATAATCTATAGGCAACCAACCGTACAGTGTGATGTGCATTCTGTTGCCAAAGAAAAATACACGTTTTCTTGTTGACATAAATTTCTTCCAAAAACCAATAATTTCTCATAAGATGACAATAATCTGTTGATAAAATGGTGATAGCGATATCACTGAAATCTACTAATATTCTCGTACTGTCGTACGAGCTTGCGTGCTTGTGAACTGGAACAATGAACATTTTGTTGTAAGGGATCTCAATGATAATTATTATTAACTAATAATGTCAATTTTCTAAGTAATGAACAGTGTTTTGCCTTCGAGGTCAAAGCTTGAGGTAGATAGTTTGCTTATATGAACACATATTTGTTTTTAAATTTCTCCATTCAGATGCATAACGTAGTGATTGTACACAAATGCAAAAATGGTCAGAACAGTTGTGTGTAGATGGTGAAAATATATGTTATATTAGTCTACATTTTCAATGTTATTACAGATTGCATTAACTTTGCAAATATTACCACATGGACAACAAGGAGGTAGCTGCAATCAAAACTGACATTGATATAAACCTAGAATCACAGATAATGGAAGGCTCTAACATCAAACATGAAATGAATAGTGAAATATACACTGAGAGTGTAAAGAAACCATTTGATAACATCAGTATTTCAGAAAGCGACAGAGAAATGAATACCGATAGCATACCTTATAGAAATAGCAAATATCAACAAAAACTTACTCAGGAAAGCAATTTTAAGAAACAAATACTCATTCATAAAGATCACGAACAGTTTGAATGTAATATATGCGATTACAAATGTGAAACCAAGGGTCTTCTCAACAGGCACATGCTCACTCATAGCCATGAAAAGCAATTTGAATGTAATATATGTGGTTATAAATGTCCAAAGAAGAGTACTTTTAAACAACACATATCCACTCATAGTGGTGAAAAACCATTTGAATGTAATATCTGTGATTATAAATGTTCACAAAAGGGTAATCTTAAAAAGCATATGTCCATTCATAGTGGCGAGAAGCTATTTAAATGTGGTATGTGTGATTATAAATGTTCACAAAAGAGTAATCTTAAAAAACATATGTTCACTCATAGTGGTAGAAAGCAATTAGTATTTGAATGTGATGTATGCAGTTATAAATGTTCCCAAAAGGTTTATCTTAAACAACACCTGTTCAGCCATAGTGGTGAAAAACCATTTGAATGTAACGTATGCAGTTATAGATGCTTGCATAAGAGTACTTTGAAGCAACACATGTCCACTCATAGTGGTGAAAAGCCATTTGAGTGTAACATATGTGGTTATAAATGTTCCCAAAAGAGTGATCTTAGAAAACATATTACCACTCATAGTGGGGAAAAGCCATTTGAATGTAACATATGTGCTTATAAGTGTTTACGAAAAAGTCATCTTAAACAACATTTGTCCACGCATAGTGGTGAAAAGCCATATGAATGTAATATATGTAGTTATAGATTTTCTCAAAAAGGTCATCTTAAACAACATATGTCCACTCATAGTGGTGAAAAACCATATCAATGTATTATATGTAATTATACATTTTCCCAGAAAAATCATCTTAAACAGCACATGTCTACTCATAGTAATGGAAAACTTGTTGAAAAAGGCTTATCAAGAACAGTTTATTTTAAAGGAAAACTGGAGGACATACAAATAACTGACTAACTGACTGGTTAACATGCTTTGTACTGATACAATTCTACTATAGAGGCTCATCCTACTAGAACTATATACCATGGCTATTCAATAGACTACAGCACTCGCATACACTGAGGTGACGATGTAAGCCAGAGTACACGCTTGGTGGTGTTGCTGCACTATCCTCATAGTCAGATGAACTTTTCTGGATATACAACGAGTCAAAAGTCTCTGAGAGTTTCTTTATCTTTATCATTGCACTGTTTGTGAAACTATCTAACCTCAAGTTTTCCATGTTATGATGATAACGGCAAGTCGAAAGCAGACGTAACGTAACAGCCACTATAACATATCACATGTTATTTAACAACTGTTAGCTTACATCGCTGTAAGATACAGAATAACCATCGTACGTAACGTAACTCTTACTGTTCCATAACATGTATGTTAGAAGATACAGAATAGGAACCTAAAGGAGTTAGTTAATTATAGCGAGCACCACTGAAGGAAGCGAAGTATTTAACAGGTGTGTAATGTAATGGATTGAAGTTATACAAGTTTAACCTTTCATAAACACACTAATCCAAAAAAATCTGTTGTGAAATAGAACTAACTCAACTTTAGAATTTATCAAACAACATGTAAATTAAATAAAAAAGATCAAAATCAATTCTATATAAAGAGAATAATTTTATTTCTGATTGATAACCAGAAGAAACAAAATAAAAACTTAACATGAACGCATGGCATATAAGACAAAAATATTAAGAAAACCAAAAGAAGACTTAAACCAACCATTTCTACATTTTTAAAAACTGGACTTTCCTATAAATTTAATATGTGATAGTACTTGTTAGTCGGAACAGAAAATCCTTATGCCATTTTTGATTTTACGCACATTGAAAAATTTGCTAAAAAGGAAATAATAGTCAAAACAAACTGTGACATCACCTAGCATCAGCTGCATTAATGTGTCAGATATCATGTTGCAAAAACAGTTAGGTACATCCAGATCCAACTGTGATTATTAAACCAGTGACCACCAATTCACTTTTCAAAACTTTCAAAAACCCGTTTTTTTTCTTATTATGAAAAATAGGCACTAATCATATTAAGCTTTTTTTGTTGCATTTTATGTGTACTATCACGTGTCAGAGTATACGAATCTTAAGTGAAACACCCTGTATACTATATTATACATACAATAAACATTGTAACTATAAAATAATTTAAAAACTCACATAAGCATCTTTTCTTGCTGTTCTTATTACAATTACGTAATATTAAAATAGAGGGGATTGATAAAAAGTCAAGAAACTCTTGAAGAGGTCAACGGTCAAAGACGTTTGGCCACCGCTGGCTCTAAACAAAGAAACTATTAAAAATGTTAATGTGTGGTGTATTAAATAATTTGAACTAGATATTTATCCATTATTCAGTCAGATAAAATGATATTTATCAATTCATCAAAAAGGTATTTATCTTCCTAGACAGAAAACTATGTAGTATGTGTAAATATATACTAATCAGGTAAAAAAATACATATTTAACTGTAAAAAAAATTATAAAGTACACCTAGAATAATAATTCATTAAATATATGATCTTAGGAAAACTTTTATTGTTATTGTAAATATAGTGAGCTATTGTATAATGATAGATTATTTCGTTTTTTTTTTCAATTTAATGACAGTGTGAGTCGTTACTTGGTTTTTCTTGTTTTCGAATGTTATGCGGTTTTTAAATAAATTAATAAAAGATGGTTGATTCTAGATTTTTTTATTGCTCTATCAAACTCTGACAATGATGAAACTTATCTCCAAGTTTCATATTATTGCATGTTGCTAAGACTTCAATATAATTGCATATGAAGTTTATATTAGGCCCCATTATTTTATGAAATAAATAAAGATTATTAAAAAGTTTTGCAGTATTTATTAAAATATAACCTGACAATATTGTTTCGACAGCTAAGCTGTCATTATCAAAGGTAATATAAATATAAACAAACACATCGCTAAGGTAGATACAAAAATAGGTAACTAGATAAAAATAATAATAATCAGAATTAAATATCTAACACTTCCAGTAACGGAGAATTACTGAGCTCAAGTTGATCATTCATTAAAGGTACCCTGAGTTTGTGTTTGTATATCTCAAAGGCTTCTAAAATATCTAATTTGTGTTTGTTATTACAAAAATGTAGGCATTTAATATTATTTTGAGGAGTCATTGTGTGATATTGTTCTAAAAGGTGTTAGGCATAATTATATTTTTCAGGATGTTTATTTTTGTAATGATGTACGTGTTCTTTATATCTTATGTCAAAATTTCGAAGTGTTTGCCCAATATATACCGAACTACAAAATGAACAATTTAAACGGTAAATGCCCGATTTCATGATATCATGAGTTCTGTCTTTAGCATTAAATAAAAATGAAAAAGTGCTAGTGTTGGTTTTAAATGTTATTTTATAATTGTTGGTTTTTCTTAGTATATGTGAAATGTTTTCTGATATTTTGCCAAAATATGGTATAGATATGTAAACAGAAGACACAAATTACATAATTTAAAAATTTTAAAATTACATAAATTTGATCATTACAAAAATAAACATCCTGAAAAATCTAATTATGCCAAACACCTTTTAGAACAAAATCACACAATGACTCCTCAAAATAATATTAAATTCCTACATTTTTGTAATAACAAACGCAAATTAGACATTTTAGAAGCATTTGAGATATACAAACACAAACTCAGGGTACCTTTAATGAATGAACAACTTGAGCTCAGTAATTCTGTTACTGGAAGTGTTAGATATAATTCTGATTATTATTATTTTTATCTAGTTACCTATTTTTGTATTTACCTTAGCGACGTGTTTGTTTATATTTATATTACCTTTGATAATGACAGCTTAGCTGGCGAAACAATATTGTCAGGTTATATTTTAATTAATACTGTGAAACTTTTTGTTAATCTTTATTTATTTCATGATTATGGAGTTCAACAAAGTAAGGCTGGAAACAATAAACCCATTATTTTACTTATAAAGGGATAGAAAAGTTGAATTTTTAGTATGTAAACATAACCTATAACTGCGAGACTGCTTATTTATTTATCACAAAACTTTACGAAAATTATATTGCCATCAGAGTAGATAAATGAAATCGAAAAGGAATGACTTCGAATGACAATATTATTGCATGTAAACTAAATATAAAGTAATAAGGCAAGGGAATTGGCTGTGTGGGGTGCAAAGATATTAATTCCTATTTTTTATGTACTACTTGTACACGTTTTTTTTTAATTCTGGTCTCTAAAAATTAGCAGTCATGCCAGGAATATGACAAAACGGATGAAATATGACATTTCTAGGTGTTCAAGTAGGAATCAGTCCATCAAATTACGTTTTTTTTACAAAAGTTCGACTAATTATTTCTCCAATAAAGCCATTTTCTATATTAATGTCCCTGGGTACATAATAGTTATTTATGTATTAAGGGCATAAAGAAGCTTTTATGGCCAGAAGCGTTATTTCTAGCCCGAGGCGTCAGCCGAGGGCTAGGAAAAGGCTGTAGGGCCATAAAAGCAAGTTATGCCCGAAATGCATACACTATTTTATGCACAGATTGTTTTTATCTCAAATCTATTATTGTGTAAAAATATAATTAAATGAGTACGTAGGTTACATCAAGCCGCTGTACGTATACTTATGTGCATATATACGAAGTACGTTACTATAGTTACTATCTAAAATACTTAATTTCAGCTTATTTTGATTGGTGATAAGTTTACAAATTATATTAAGAACCAATCAAGTTCTACAAATACAGCTCTGACATTTAATTGACGTTTCATTATTGCCCGTCGGATCATAAAGAGGCCCTTGGGGCATAAAGAGACAGTTATGTTTAGATAGATCTATCAATAATAGTCTAATTATAATGCATCTGTGCATAAAGGAAATAAATACAGGGTCTATTATCGATTTTGTAACATAGGGAAATAGCATGTAAAAACACAATTTCTCAAATATTGGCTCCCCTAATTATTTTAGAGGAAAGGTTACTATAGCAATGTTATAGACCTTATTGAATTAGTTTCCAAGATATAAGTAATTTTCAAGGATAGGAAGTTAACATGGTAAATCGGAAATTCACTAATAGCAATTACCGCGTTGGATTTAGACATTAGGTGTAAATGCAAGAATTATTAGCACAGTTTCATGGGGTAAAATCACTCATCAGAATGTTACAATTTCTACCGGTGTGGAAGAAACAGATAAGATTTCTCAAAGGAATTTATTTTTATAAAATTTTATTAGCCATGACAATAGTCAAATTAATCTCAAGAATCACTGATAGGTTATGTCATGCTTTTGTATTATAAATTTAAAACATTATAATAATGATACTAATATAAGAAAAAACATTTTAATCTTATGATGGGGTTACATCATTTATATTATTTAACAATTATAGTAATTTAATAACACTAAACAACAAACAATAAAAAAAGCAAAAACGAGAATCAATCTATAAAATATGTTCATAATACAAAAGCATGACATAACCTCTATGTGATTTTTGAGATTAATCTGACAGCTATTGTCATGGCTAATAAGATTTTATAAAAATAGATTTTTTGGAGAATTCTCATGTATTTCTTCCACGCCGGTAGCAATTGTAACATTCTGATGAGTGAAGAAGTGCAGCACTCTGCTTAATAATTCTTGCATTTACACCTAAGGTCTAAATATAACGTGGCAATTGCTATTAGTGAATTTCCCATTAACAATGTTAATTTCCTATACCAGAAAATCACTTATATCTTGGAAACTATTTAACACAGATGCTAAAGTGAAGGTGTTTTGAACAGTATTCAATAATGTCTACAACTTTGCTACAGTAACTTTTTCTCCAAAATAATTAGGGGAGCCAATATTTGAGAAATTGTATTTTTGCATGCTATTTCCCTATGTTACAAAACTGATAATACACCCTGTATATAAATTGTCATTAACGTTAATAAACTGTTCATTTTGTCAACCAGATTCCGTCTTTCGTGTTTTTAATAGACTTAACCTTCTTAAAACCGTTTTTCTACGGCAAGAAATGTTAACTTGCGGTGTCAATTTTCGGGATCTTGGTCTTTTTTAAAGCCGTACTGTAAATCTCCACTTCGAGCCTAAAAACTGATACCTATGACAGCGCACCTGTAACAAAAATAACTATTTTTTATCCACTCCATTATTCATAGCTAGTTAACCATTTTCGTTCCTAAAATATTTGAGAGCCCCGCTATATGTATGCATAGATAAACAATATGTAAAAGATGGTTATGTTCCATACTAACTTTTGTATCCAAAACTCTATCTATCTATCTATCAACGTGGACCATTAACTAATTTATGGCGCAAATTCCGAAATTTGCATTGCTTCAAAAAATATATTATTGATTGTAATTTTTTAACTGTTAATTATAACTATTTATTTTTTGCAAAATATGCCAAAAATTAAAACGGTTAAAAAAATACAATCATTTACGAACATTTAAAATTATAGGAATACTGAGTATATGCAACTATTAGGAAAAGATATGCCATTTTAAAGAAAATTTATTTATTAAATTAGGGTGGTATTTTCCATTAAGGACACCAACAGACACCACTACAGAACAAAACTCTTACATTATAAATTACTTAACGTTTAACTTCAAACAATCAAATTAACTAGATTGTTGTTCATATCATTAGTTACTTTTTTATATCATTTCTTTGTGTTGATTAAAATAAGGTAGCTCGTTGCGGGACCCCACTAGCTCCCGGACTCTGACGCTGACCAACTTTAGGGACGCTTCTGGTTCAGGTATAAAGTTTAAATTTGATTTTTGAGCTGAAAAATAATATTTGTGTTATTCTAGTTCTCCATTTAACTTCAGTAACTTCTATAATAGTTTGTTCTACTCACCTTCACTGGTACTTTCATAACTCGTTGTACAATATACTGTTCCGTAAGCATTTATTAATTTATATACATAAAAGAGATCCATTTCCCAGGGGATTTAAAGTTGGTATTTTCTACCGGCTATCGGCAAGTAAATTTTAAAATTGGCGCCTTTATTTTGTGTTCGACCTTCAGTATGATTATGGCATCATTAACCTCACAAAAGTTTGTTTTTGGTGGTATTTGTTGCAAACAATTCATTTGCCGTTATTTTAACTAACTGTATAAAAGGTTGCATACTTACGCCTTCTTTGACCATCTTCTTTATCACTACTACTGCTTTCATCAGATAGTATGTTTTCCATAAAAAACAATATATTATTCATTTTATTAACTTTAGAGCCCTTAAATGTTATTTTCTGATGTCAAGGTGCAGCGTTGAAATTTGACACCACACTACAAGGTTAAGCTGTTTCAAAACTATGTAAGTTTTTCAACAACCATTTGTTACCAAAGACTAACCAGAACCAAAAATGCGGTTACTTTCGGTTAAGTTTTGGAATATACTAATAGTTTTATCTAGGTATGTATGCACGGCCTACTAGATTCATATAAGCTTCGCTTGCTTATATAAATCTAGTAGGCCGTGATGTATAATTGCCGTGCTGCCCTCTCTTGGCCACAATTAAAAACATTTAGCATTTAGAGAAAGATTTGTTATTTTTGAGAGTTGCATACACGACCTTCTAGATTTCACGAGACGAAGTCTCTTATCCGGCCTGGGCACTTTTACGATTTCCCATATAAACTTTGTTTAAGAGAAAACGCAAAATTTCGCCGATTTGGCGCTAGCTGACACGCTGATGTTTATTTGTCACTTGAAGATATATAGGTTAGATAACCCTTACAAATGTCAAGCATTGCATGTTTACGTAAATATTTTGCGAATTAATTAAATAAATTTATATAATTAAATTAATTATGTTATTAAAATTAATTTGCAAGTTCAATAACATTGTTGAAATTACAATTTTATAACTTCCCGTGAGCTGGATTTAGGATATAGAGATAGTGAGCAGTAAGTACATTATCTGTTCACGTTTTTGCAATGTTTCTGTTTGCCAAACAAGGTTTTAGCAATTTTTAAAGAATTATACTACTAAGTTCCTGCTTGTGGTCGTGGCAAACCAAAAACTGTGAAAAAGCAATTGGAGTTAGAAATACCTAGTGATGTTAAAATATTAGACGGATTACATTCTCCAGGTAAATGTTCTACAATATGTATTACAAGTTCGATTATTTGGTTGATTAAAAGTGTAAATCTTCTAGTGGAGTATTTTAAGGCACCTCTGTTTTGAAGATTTACAAATCCTATCAGTGAATTTGAACACGAGGCAGCTAACAGAGAATCTAATAGGCTATTGACATTCAATCCTTTCTTCAGTTTTTTGCAATTAATCCTGCCAGAAGGGCTACAGATGCTGAAAGAATTCGCAATCGAGATGCATAGATAAGGTTTGGAGTTCTTTTATTAATTCTGTTATATTTTTAGGAAGTTCGATGTAGAAATTGACTCTTTCAGGTATCTGTAATTGTTGATCTGTCGAAATAAAGAAGTATATATTATTTTGCTGTTGAGTGTTGGTGCCCATAACCCCAACGTAAGATTTGAAACCATTTTTCTCGTAAGGTAGGTATAATTTGAAGGAAATTCATGAAATGATATTGTAGGATCAGTACTATTACACATTGCATTGCGGCAGTTATACTTTTTTCTGCTAGTATTTGCCATTACTAAAGTGAACGAAAAAACAGCAACAAAACTACGAAAATTTAAACAAATAAGGAAATAACGTAATTATATTAAAAGATAAAGAAAACTGCCTTAAAAGATTAGGAAAATATAATTTATTGACGATACGCGCAAAACCGACAAAAAGTATAAAAGCGCGCGAAGTTAGCGTAGTTTGAAATTGGCGTTTACGTGTTATATATCCGTTTCCGCATTTTCGTGTTTGGTGGCGCCAGCGGAGAAACACTTGAACTAATGGAGTGCGCAGGTCGGATAAGAGACTTCGTCTCGTGAAATCTAGGTCATGGTTGCATATATCCATCATTGCTAATTAAATTCTTTCTGGTTGGCCACCCTGCATTCTGCTACGGTCTTAAGTAAATAGTAGTATGGCGACCTCATTATTTTATGCATAATTATTAATAATAATATAACAATGAATAAAACCTTTGTTTATTTGTATTATTAGTGTAAAAAATCGTAAACTATGTAAATATCAAAATTTTTAAATATGATGAAGTGCCAGTTTTGCTGCTAAATTCCTACCAAAGAAATCGTTACAATCCAGAAAAACAAGCTTATGCTTGAACATAAATTTCATATTGTTAGCCATGTGACTTCAAAAGGTTCTGCAGAAATATAATAAGTAATTCAAAAATATCTACCGACTGTTACAAAGTGTTCCATTTGAAGCATTGCAAGTATTTGTAAGAAAACAACAGTTTTCCTTCTACCAAGTGAAGTTACTGTTTTATTTATTGCAGGTTTTGATAAACATCGATATAATGGATATCAACGAAATAAAAACCATAAACAATAATGAAGGCGATATCAAAATAAAACCAGAATTGATGGAAAACTGGGTAGAAAACTATACCACCGACACTCAGTTTTACACATGTAAGACTGAAGAGAAGCCATTCAACAACACCACAATTTTGCAACATCATGAGCAGATTAGTACGGAAAAAGTTTACAAAAGTGACCCCTGCCAATTAAAATCTTTAGAGGAAACTGATCTTCAGAAGCAAATAGGCACTCGTAAAAGAGAAAAAGATTTTGTATGTAATATATGCAGTTATAAATTTCCAACAAAAAGTAAACTCAAAACACACGTTCTCATTCACACTGGCGGAAAACCATTTAAATGTAATTTATGCGATTATAAATGTTCACAAAATGGTAATCTCAAACGACATATGCTCATACATAGTGGCGAAAAACCATTTGAATGCGATATATGTAATTACAAATTTACAACAAAAGGTAAGCTCAAAACACACACGCTCACACATATTGGCGAGAAGCCATTTAAATGTAATATATGCGATTATAGATGCTCACAAAAAGGTAATCTCAAGCGACATGTACTTACACATACTGGTGAAAAGCCATTTGAATGTAATACGTGTGGTTACAAATTTACAGAAAAAAGTAGTCTTAGGAAGCACCTGCTTATGCATAGCGGTGTGAAACCATTTCAGTGTGAGTTGTGTGATTATAATTGTTCACGAAAAGATCAGCTCAGTCGACACATACTCACACATAGTGGTGAGAAACCATTCGAATGTAATATATGCAGTTACAAATTCGCAACAAAAAGAAACCTCAAGACACATATGCTCACTCATACCGGTGAGAAACCATTTCAATGTAATATATGTCATCATAGATGTATACAAAGAGCACATCTCAAACGTCACATGATGAAACATAATCGTTAGAAATGTAACATCAATAATAATCGCCCAACTTATTCTGATCTTAAAACAATTTTTGTCACAGCAAAACCAATGGGATTTTCATTGTTATGATACACTGTTATTATATTTTGTTTCTTTCTATAACTTGCATTGTTCCTCAAAATTTAAATCAGAAGTGTGATAAGATGTTATACTACATCTTTTAGGTGAAGCAATGTCTTGATAAAATACTTTTCGAGATATAGTGAGTTAAATGAATTTTTAACATTTCTGTATTTCATGGAGCAAGAAACAGTATTGATTTATTTAACTTGTTAGGTCTCGAAAGTTGCAGCATAGGCTCTTATAGTAAATACAAGAAAATCCCAACCAGCAGGTGCTGAAGTTGTCAGTAGTTCTTGATGGTTTTTAGTACTTAAGTAATAGTTATTCTCGTCATTAACTTGCATGACCACCACAATGCAATTATAATGCTTTTTGACAAATACAAAAATTAATTTATCATATTAATTGTCAAATTGAAAAGATTATTATTCGAATAGAAACTCATTAAAAAGAGGTGTTGGATAAAATCTTGCATTGCACACGTGTGTAATTGCACAATAGTCACTTCAGAAAATTAACCACTTAACAAATGTATGTAGGAAGCCCTTATCAGTCCATCAAGGGCTGAGTCTTTGCCGAATATCACTGGTTCTGGTGACCAACTGGTTCCATCATGACTGGCTAAATATGGGAACCTCCTAATCCTTACAAATGTCCTAAACAAATGTTAATACCTAAATAAAGAAGTCATGTCAGTGGCATAACAATGTATAATAATTTTGTAATAAGTAGCATAATCTTTTTTGGCATTATTTAAAAGTTTATTAATATTGTTTCAGAGACTATATGCACCCCATTTAATCATTAATTTAAGATATTGCTTAGAGTTTTATATCAATCATTTTGTGTTAAAATAATAAATCGTTTTTATTTTATATGTGTATATTGTTTATATTATTTTGGTTATATATTAACTGGGTTCAGGTCATCACTGAGAAAGACAACTACCAAGAAACCAAAACCGAGGAACCACAACCGAGCGAACATAACCGAAAAACCACAACCGAGAAAACCATAGTCGAAAATGAAAACTCCTGAGAATAACAAATACCTAGAATGCATATGCATATGAAGTAATAATTATTTAATTAATTAATGAGTCTCTCTCTCAATCGCCATGTTAACTATTGGAGTCTGTCCCTGCTAGATCTATCAAATTTACTAACTTATAACCTAACCTCCGCTGCATAGTGTTTCCTTTACATAGTTGGTCTTTCTCTGTCCTTCCCCATCCTATGTATTCTCCTCTGTCTCTTTTATGTCTATCAAAGTTACTAACTTTTAATTATTACTTCATGCATTCTTGGTATTTGTTATTCTCAGTAGTTTTTATTCTCGGCTTTGGTTTTCTTGGTTATAGTTTCTTTGTTGTGGTTTCTCGATTTTAGTTTCTTGGTAGTTGTCTTTCTCGGTGATGACCTGATACGATTATAACTATTTCAATAAATAATACACTTTTTGGGTATTCGGAGAACTTTTAGGGTTTTTTGATGAAGTTTTTGGAGATAACTATAAATACAGGTTGACAATTAATAATTATTGTTTACAAGTGGTTTAATAGTAGTAAGGTGACCTCATCAAATTGTCTGCAGTTAATAATAAAGAATATTGATTATAGTTATATATCAGTATAAGAAACCATAATTAAACAATCTGAATTTTTAAACCAGATGAAGTGCCATACAAAAGTGCAGTATATCAGTTGCTTTGTCCAGTTTTGTTGTTAAATCCATACAATTCAGAGAGGATTCTGTATGTGCACGTTTCTGTGGAGATTTCTGTTGGTTAACATGTTGAAAAAAGATAATTTAAATACCGGGTGATTTTTTAAATTTCTGATCTAGAAAGCCATGACATAATTTTAAAACAAAAGATGCGGAAAACGTAGGGCGTAGTTTGAATCGTTCGATTTGTCACAACTGTCAGATTTCAAAAATATGAAGCGCCGAGTTAATTTGTGTATAGATGCTGAAGGTCAACATTTCCAACAGTTGTTGTAAATTTTGAATAAATATTGTGTTAACAATGTAAATTGTTATAATTGTGAATAAATCTTGCTATTTCTTAAATCCAAGGAATAAAAATTGAAGCGAGTTGTAACCATAACCTAAACTTCTCAAGTCAATAATCACATCGAAATTGCACTTAAACTCGCAATAAAATGCACACTTTGGTAAAAGCATGTTTCGCAAATGATCACTGTTTAAATATTTATCAATTTGTTTAATAAATGTAAAAGTAAGTAGTCAATTTGTCACATAAATGACATTTGGAATAGCAGTGTGATCAACGCTACGCCCTACGTTTCGGTGACCTTCGATACGGCGTAAAAATCACGACTTACTAGATCAGAAATTTAAAAAATCACCCGGTACAAACCTAAAAATAACATTAACATTATTATATAAAGGTTATGACACCTGTAGAGAACCAACCACAACAAGCGGTTAAAGAATAGAAAATTATATTAACTCGTGTTTAAAACCTTCTTTAGAATAAGTGCTTCCAAAACTGTACCATGGGGAAACCAACACACATCAGCAAGAACTACAGCAAATGTGCTCAAGAACAGCATTAAATTGGCCATCATTATTATTCCCAATTCTGAGATATAGAATTTTTATGATAGCAGTGCAGTTACATACATCATCTAAAGCAAAAGTGGTGCATTGCTGCAACGTTGTCAGTGCTAACATTCATTTAAAGAAGTGAGGTTAAACGCTCCTGTCATTTACATCCCGATCAAAAAGGACTAATATTAACCTTTAATGTAAAACAGTTTTCGGGTTTATAGTATTGATTTGTTGATATACAATTGTAGGAATGCATAATATTTCTGTAAATATGTTATAAAGTATACAAGATAATAAGTAAGGAAATCTCATTTAATTTCTTTTTTAATTTTTACAGAGGTTTCAGATACCAACTACCATTTAAATTACTATCTATTAACATTTAAAACGTGTTTTAATTATTTTGCATAGTAGTTTATTATATTCTTTATTATTACCCTCTTGCTCAAAGTATTCAATTAAAGAAACACCCTCCCAATTCTTTTGCTTGCCTGCTCAATGGCGGCAACATGGTTAACACGGAATTAGGAAGTACGGCTATAAATGTTATTTTAGACTTTTTAGAGTTAGGACACAGATGTCAAAATCTATCTCTTTTTAGGCCAAAACTAAGCTGTCTGAAACAAATATATTTTTTGTCTCTTTTTACTTTAGTGACAAAATTCAGCTGTCAGTTATAAATTTTAGGTTGTGCTTTATGTCACGTTTATTTGTATGTATGTAAAAGTTTGTAATGTGCACATCATCACTTATTTGCTGTTTGTAGAGAATTTTTAACATACCTATATCAATTTTATATCCAATAATTTACGACAGCTTTTAATAAAGTATTAACTGCACCCAATTTCAGATTTATATAATTGTCATATTGACAGCTTAATCTATTTTTTTATTATTACCAACCTTATAATAAATAGTTTCAAATTGTGAAATGTCACTAGGGAAATTTAACATGACAACGTGACAAAATAACACAGAGCTCCGTTTATATTTAGGAACTCTACACAAAACAATTTACTCGGACTGTTATGACCGCTTAAAGAAGGGCGCACACAGGGCTGAAACCTGATTCTAGCCGTTCAAAACTCCAAAAACCATTGTTAAAATCAAAGGTATTCTAAGAATTAGCATTTTAGTAGCAAGCTTAGTGAACTCATAACTACCTGCCGTTTACCGTTACGGCAAATAGTAACCGTAAAAAAACCCGACAATTCCGGTAAAATGCAGGTCAGTGTTAAAACACTTCCGAAGGCGCCAATCTGTGTAGATGTATTTGTAGTTTGTTCGTTAACGTGAAGGTGTTTTTTTGTAGAACTGTTTTTTTATTGATTTCAATAATTTATAAAAACAGAATTGAAGTGCTAAAAAGTCTTTTAAAAAGGTACGTTGATAGATACCCTTCTAATATAAAAAAACGGTGTAAAAATGAGCTGTATTAAGTTAGGTAATTTAGTGCATTATTGTTGTTAAAACCCATTAAAATGAGTGATACAGCTGCAGATTATAATTTACCAGACGACGAAGAAAATGTGGTTAAAAACTCAGGAAAAAAAGAAAACTGTGTGTGTATAGTATAATCAGGGCCGGATTACCAGTCTGCGGGGCTCTAAGCAGTAAATATTTTGGGGCTCCATTGATCAATTTTTTATCCAAATGTATACATTAAACTCCAACTTTTAATTTAAAATCTATCTAAGTAGGATTTTTATAATTTTGTTTATAAATTTATGACAAATTGCTATATAACTTAACTAAAAAATTAATACAATATTTGTGCATTTCAGTTATCAATCAATAAATATACAATCATTAATACTTTTGATTTATATTTGACTATTCGTATGTACAGTAGATATATAACTCGTTTAGAACATCTATTTTCTATACTTTTGCCGAGCAAATTCTTTTATTAAATCGTCAAAATTTAAGCAATGCATAACATCAGATTCAATTGATAGTAGACCCAATGAACTCAATCTATCTTGTCACATCGTCGTCCTCAGAGGATTTTTTTATCCTTTTTAACTGTGAAAAGATCGCTCTCCAGAACAGTTTGTTATCATCAATGTTAAAAACATTCTAAGGCAGATCTCTAAGTTCGGGAAAACTGTCTGGAATTTATCACTTATAATGATTTTATAGAAATCAGTGTAATTGACATGAATACTTTCATCTTCGTTCATTTTCAAAAGTATGTAATGATGAAATTGTCTATTGTTTCGTCATCGTTATCGTTTCAAGTTTAAACATGAAATTCGGAGAATACCGACAGCAGCGCCGTAAGCCAATAATGAACTTGAACTTAAACAAAAGGGCGGTTGGTTTGAATTCGTACTCTTGGATAGAAAAATTTAATCCTCCAAAGTTTAAAAGATTGAAAAATTGACATTTTTTAACTCATAAATATTAATAATATTATTAAGCACATATAAGCAACCTTATATATACTTAGAAATATTTTCAAATTTAATTAGTTAGATAATATTGCTATTTTTTTTAAATACGAGTATTAACAAACATAAATAAATCTCGTCTTTTGAAGGGGACCCCAATTTGACGGGGGCCCTAAGCAATTGCTTATGCGGTAATCTGGCACTGAGTATAATGTATAAAACCGTCCAATGTCGTTAATGACCAGCCAATCTCGAAAATCTAATAAACTTCAACTAACACATTACCTAACAAGTAATCTACGGCTTATTAATTGAGCGGCGTTAGTTATTAATGATCAAGCCGCAGTTGGAATTTTACATGAGACTGATTGACTATCCATATATACTATAACGAGCTTGTTCGGGATATGTATCCTATATTTAGAGTGGGCATTATAGCTGACGCCACTGCGCGGTGGAAAGTTTGAGTTCTAGCAAAGAAAAAGAGATTTCAAGGCTCGTACCCACATTATTATTATATTAGTTACCAATAAGTGAATTAATTGTTCCTGAATTGGTGAATTTGCTTGGTCAAGGTTCGAAGACTCGGCCTTGTTCGCTGGTTCATATGGCAGCGCTAAGGAGAACCACTCGAACTAGGCCCCCACCACACATTATTTTTGGAGAGGGATAGGTTCAGAGAAACTGAGATCTTTAAGGCAGTGATAGCAGAAATAGCATTTGAATTAATCTTAACTGTTGATCAATTAATATTAATCAATAATAAGTGAACGTACTGTAATTAGTAATTGTAAAACGTCATCAAAAAGTAATTAATAATAAAAACAAACAAACAAAAAAGGATGATAAATTCATTAAAGAAGCAAAAGACATGAACAGACAGTATGGTAGTAACTAGAAAACGCGCTAGACTTGCGATTACAAAACCTGAGTTTTATTACCAGTTCTGGTATTTTTTTTAAATAAAATTTTAATAAACAATTTTTTTATAATTATAATATTTACAAAAAGGAATAACTTACAAATAAATATTAATATGGAATGTATAATCATTTAGTTTAATTTTTATAGTTTAAACGGCTATAAAATTAAGGGATAATTTTATGTAAATTATTCTTTTTTATAAATATTATAATTGTAACAAAATGTTTATTTATGAAATAAATTAAATATTTGATTGAAAAAAATTACCCGAATTGGGAATAAACCCGGGGTTCTAATCGTAAATCCAACCCGCCTTTCAGTCGGCCATGCTGTCTGATCATGTTTTTTTCTTCTTTAATGAATGTTACTTATCATACTTTTTCGTTTGTTTTTTTTAATAAATTGTTTATTCTATAATTAAAAAAAGAATAATTACATATAGTTATTCCTTAATTTTATAGCAATTGCTTAAACTATGGATATTTATGTTAAATAAAAATGAAACAAAATGATTATGCATATGATATTAGTGTTTAATTGTAAGTTATTGCTTTTTATAAACATTATAGTTATAAAAAATATTTATATGAAATATATTAAATATTCTATTGAAAGAATTACCCAAACTGAGAATAAAACGGGGGGAGGGTTGGAATCGTAAATCCAGCACGCCTTCCAGTCGGTCATGCTCTCTTTAGAGTGTACATTCTTTAATGAAATTTATCATTTTCTTTGTTTGTTTTTTATTATTAATTACTTTTTAATGGTTCTCTACAATTATTAATGACAGTTCGTTCACTTATTAATTGATTACAGTGCTTAGTAAGTATATTAACAATGACGCCACAAAGTTAGTTGCTTGGAAGATCTGCTAATTCAGATTTTCAAAAATCTGTAATGCCGAGTATCGGCTTTTATGGTATATTAAAGTATTAGTTTCATAAGACACGTTTTTAGCGCACACGTCCGAGCTAGAAAACGACTCGCGTAGCGGGAATTTTTTAAACGACAAGTGCGCTAAAACGTCTTATGAAACGAATACTTTACACTATTTTTTCTATTTGCGTTATTTCATTACTGAATAATTAAAAAAAAATTGTTAGGGATATTTTGGTAAGTAACATGACAGTTGGCAACATTAAAAATTATGCAATTGTTTTTCATGTAGCCTTCTTTACTTTATGCAATCCGCACGACGTAGGGATTCCCATCGTTGTCTGATACACACAAAGGCCGTTAAGCGGCAGAACTTCGTTCAAATTTGCCAGGTGTTAATACGTAAAGTTCTTCTACTGTTGAAAATTATTATAAATTTAAAGTTATGACATAAATGAGAATTGTTACTTAATGAATTAAAAAATTGGATGTAATAAGAATAATTATATTTTATTTCATAGAATGAATACCTTATTTGTTAAAGAAGTTAATGATATATAAATGCAATAGTATTTTTAGCAAAGAATGATATTTCATTGGATCATTTGAATAATTTATAAGGTAAAAATATAAAGTTTTATGAAACTGAAGTTTATCGTAAGCATATTGCACTAAATACACAACATAATGCATCCCATGATGACAGTATCAAAATTTACAATTTCGTTAATAATAAAGTAAAAACCTAAGGTAAAAACTATTACGCCTGTAACAGAGCTATTCATACGGCGCGCAGCGCCTGCAATGCTAGTTTTGCGAGCGTTGCATTCCAGTTATAAAAGTTCACTGCATAAATAAAATAAGTTTGATATTCTAAGAACAGCTTTCTAACAGTGATATCAACTTTAAAAAATAAAATGTTACCGTGTCCAGTATTCAAATAAATTTCTTTAGGACACGCAAATATAAAAAATTATTTTGATATTTACAATAACTAACAAAACTCGATGTAGCGCGATTCTATAAATAACAATAATTTGGAAAAACTTTGGTTTAATAACTATCCCTTGAATTTATATTAAACTCGTGTGTATGCGGAGAGAACCGCTTCGCGAGCTTTCAAGGGAGCCCTTAACGATATTGGCCAGTTTACTACATTGACGTTTCGTTTTCATTTAAATAGTAAATAGCATTGGAAAATCTTCATTATTATTTCTTACTTCCTACTTTCAAAGGTTGGCAACCCTAGCTGTATATAGGAAATCCTAAAGTTACTAAATAGATTAAGTACCGCAAACATTAGGCCAATGTGTTAGACAAAGAGACATTATTTTTGCCAGAAAATGGCGGCGATATTTAGTAATTTTTATGTTATTAATGTCGTGTCGACGGCGGACAGACTGTAGAAACGTCAGCCGTCGTTGCAATAACCGCTGTTGTTAATATTGTTACAAATATTGTTTACGATTTTAAATCAAACATTGTAATGCCTGGTTGTTGTATATTAGGCTGTAAAAACAGCTCTGCAAAGGCCTTCAGATTATTTTCTTTTCCAAGCGGTGAAAGAAATAGCGCTCGAAGGAAAGTGTGGTTAAGTTTAGTTGATCGACCAGATTTTAATGAAAATTTAAGTCTTGACGATTTTTTAAAGAATGCTTTAATGAAATATCCTCCTTCAGAAAGATTTCCAACATGCCACACTATAGTATACAAAATTGTTAAAATCTTTGTAAGAAGTAGGTTACATTTTATTTTAAAAGATAGATCGAAACAATTTGATAACTGCGCGGATACTAACAGTAGTAGGAGCATAGCGATGCGAATTCTTGTAAAAAAATAAATAATATAAATAACAAGATATTTGTTTTATTTATAATATATTTTAATATATTATACTTATCGTATTTATTTTAAGTATTTAAATTCGTTTTTGATATTTTAAGAGAGATCTCATAGAACCAAATTAAAGGTTTTCGAAATAAAGACATTTTAAATTTGGCGCTTTTATTTTGCCAGAAAATGGCTGACCATTGCGGTACTTAATCTATTTAGTAACTTTAGGAAATCCTATTGTCATTTATTAGTTCATGATCTTTGACCATATACGGTTCAACGTATAAACCATATAGCTTCGAAATACTTTTGAAATTCTGTTTAAATATTATCATATAAATATAAATCGCTTATATAAATAGCCTATGGATAAGATCAGTCAGGACCATACAGAACATTGTAAGTATTTCTAAAAGCGTTTCCTACTACTGATTAAAATTATTCTTATTTGTTGCAGATTCTGATAATACTGATAAAATGGACATTGATGAGATAACCATAATCAAAAATGAAGGCGATATTAAAATAGAATCAGAAATGATGGAAAACTGTACCACCAACATACAGTTTCACATATGTAAGAGTGAAGAGAAGCCAATCATCAACACCAGCAGAACTTCAGATAATGAGCAAATGAATACTGACCAACCTTATAAGTGTAACTCCTTTGATTCAGAATCTCCAAAGAAAACTAATTGTCGGAAACACATGCTCACTCATAAAAGTGAAAAATGGTTTAGATGTGATATATGCAGTTACAATTTTTCAACAAAATATAAACTTAAAAGTCACATGCTCTCGCATACTGGTGAAAAGCAATTTAAATGTAATTTATGCGATTACAAGTGTTTACGAAAATATCAGCTCAATCGACACAGACTAACACATAGTGGTGACAAACCATTTGAATGTAATTTATGTGAGTATAGATGTTCACGAATGTATGCTCTGAGACAACACATGCTTATACACAGTGATGAAAAACCATTTCAATGTAATATATGCAGTTACAAATGTAGAGAAAAAAGTAATCTCATGAAGCATATGCTTATACATAGTGGTGAAAAACCATTTAAATGTAATTTATGTGATTACAAATGTTCACGAAAATGTCACCTCAATCAACACAAACTCACACATAGCAGTGACAAACCATTTAAATGTAAATTATGTGATTATAAAAGTTTACAAAAAGGTACTGTTAAAAATCACATGCTCACACACAGTGGTGTTAAACCATTTAAATGTAATTTCTGTGGGTATAAATGTTCGCGAAAGGGTAATCTGAAGATGCACACCCTTCTGCATAGGCGTGAGAAACTAATTGAATGTAATATATGCAGTCACAAATTTACAACAAAACATAATCTAAAAATGCACATGCTTATGCATAGTGGTGACACACCGTTTGAATGTGATGTATGTCATTATAAATGTTTGCAAAAGTATAATCTCAAACGACACATGCTTACACATAGTGGTGAGAAACCATTTAAATGTTATTTATGCGAGTATAAATGTTCACAAAGAGGCAATCTTCAAAAACACATGCTCACACACAGTGGTGAAAAACCATTTGAATGTGATTTATGTGATTACAAATGTTCACGAAAATGTCACCTCAATCAACACAGACTCACACATAGCGGTGACAAACCATTTGAATGTAAATTATGTGATTATAAATGTTTACAAAAAGGTACTATTAAAAATCACATGCTCACACACAGTGGTGTAAAATCATTTAAATGTAATTTATGTGATTATAAATGTTCGCGAAACGAAAATCTGAAGATGCACACCCTTTTGCATAGTGGTGCGAAACTAATTGAATGTAATATATGCAGTCACAAATTTACAACAAAACATGATCTCAAAATGCATATGCTTATGCATAGTGGTGATACACCGTTTGAATGTGATGTATGTCATTATAAATGTTTGCAAAGGAGTGATCTTAAAAGACACATGCTTACACATAGTGGTGAGAAACCATTTAAATGTTATTTATGCGAGTATAAATGTTCACAAAGTGGCAATCTTCCAAAACACATGCTTACACATAGTGGTGAGAAACCATTTGAATGTAATTTATGCGAGTATAAATGTTCACAAACAGTCAATCTTAAAAAACACATGCTCACACACAGTAGTGAAAAACCTTATACAATGTAATATATCAGTTATAAATTTCTAACAAAATGGAATCTTAAAATACACTCATGCTCACTTACCACTCATGAACTCAAACATTTGAATGTAATGTGGGTATAACTGAAGAGCATTAATGTAGAACTTAACATGTTCTCTTTTGGTAAGTTAGATTTGAAATATATTTCAAGGTATAGGTTGTACATATGAGTTGATATGAGTTCTGAATGGAAAGTACATTTTCAGCATATTATTTCCATGGTACATGTATCAAGTGTAATTCAATTTAAAGGTGTTATTTTTGCTCATGTTGCACAATTGCTTCTGTAATATTCATAAACAGATAATCTCAAACAATACTCACGCATTAGTGCGAAATCATGCGAATGTAATATAGGCATTTACGAAATGACAACAAAAAGGTATCTCAAAATGATAGTGATCAAAAGCCAATTCAAAGTAATTTTAAATGTTTAGTGAAAAACACATGCTCACATGTAACAGGGTTGAGATAATCTAAATCGCATTAAAATCACTTCATTTATTATCCATTCGATCACATAAATATCAGCCTTTGAGTTTATTCCATTTAACATCTTGAGGAATAATTTAAGATTTTAAATTTCAATTTTTGTAGAATTATTTATGAAGTATTTTACAGCTTGAGTGGCGTAACAAAAACCTGCGGAGCCCCCCCGCAAAATATTTCTGGAGGCCCCCTTATATACATATATAAAAAAGGGGGGAGTCGAGGTTGTTTTCAGGAATGATAAATCGGATAAAGAAGAAATTTTTATTAATTTAAATTTTTTAGAATTTAATTTAATTATTAGCATTAATCATATACCCCAGTGGCGTAGCCACGAGGGGGGGGGTTATGGGGGATATATCCCCCCCAACTTAAAAAAGTAGATAAAATATTTGACGAGCTGACCAAAAAACCACAGCGCTGTTTTTTGTTGAATAAAGACTAGTATTCTAAAAATATTGTTTTTTATTCAGTATTCTTTAATATTTACACTTTTTTCAAGCTTTTTTTACTCCTATTTCTAAAAATCTAAATGCATTTTACTCGTGTTCCAGAGTTTTTAAAAATCTATCATTTAATATATGAGCGACGAAAGTGATTAATCTTTTGTCGTTTCGTTCAAGGATACGAGATAAACTACTTATATAATAAACTTACTAGAATAATAAAAAATCGATATAATTTATTCTGTAAATACTGGTTACATATACAATATAAAGAAGGTTATTTTATTATTTTTTTTTATAATTAAATATAAGTATTCTATTGACTATGCATTAGGGTATTGGATACAATTAATATATTGACACGTACCTAGAACAGCTTCTGATAGTTTATGTACGCTAGTAACATAATACTAAACAAAGCCTCTACGATTAGACTCGCGAAAAAGGGTGTCTAGTTTTTCTAATAGACAAAATACAGTTGTAAGTGCCACAGCTGATTCACTATAATTTCCTCTACCCAAATCCAAGAAGGGCGTAGGTGATTTGAGAGCTTGTTTAGATAAACTGGATATCATACTGGCCACCACCCGAGTTCTCAAAAAGTAAAAAAAGTCTAATTCAAATTTCTACCAACCATTCTAACTTGAAACTGATCTAAACTCTCGTACCTGTGATCAGTATATATAATAAATTTGGTTCCAAAAAAACATAAAAGAGAAATTGTTTAGTTGCTTACACAATAGCCAATAATTCTTGTTCAATAGTGGAATATTTCTGTTCAGTTTCATTAATAGTTCTAAAAGCATAACAGATAGGTTTTTTGGGACAATACGGCTTCTAATGTGAATTTTTAACCGGCTGTTGTTAATTCAAATGGTTTTGTAAAATCGGGATATTGTAATATGGGTTCATCGGAAGTCTTACGTGTGATTAAAAGTATTTATAAATTTGGGGATATGTTGTATGTTATTGTTATTTCAAGCATTGGTTATTTTAGCAAAGCGTTTTGGAAGTTTCTGATTGTTTTGAGTTTCTAGGGATCCGGGCTAATTCCTTTAAGCGTAATGATGTAAGGTAATTATGGCAATAGCAAAGATTTTCTAAATGGAAGATCCTCTTTTTTATGATGAATTTGGAAAGAGTATACAATTCTAAGACCAAATATACCTACTAGAAAAAATTTTGAAAATTGAAATTTTGGAGATACTGTCATTGCTTTTAAAGTTTAAAAACAAAAATCAAATAACAATCAAGAGTTCAAAGTTTAAATAAACAACCGTCATAATTTTAATGCTAAGATTGCAACATGGCTACTTGATTCAAACAATCTTTTAATAGCAACCTAAAACAAAAACCCCATAAACAAATAGAACATAAACAAACGAAAATCAGGTTAAATTATATTGGTGTCCAACTTAAATTACCTAAAAATCAGTCTAGGGATCCTAGATTTTGTAAACAGTAACGGCGCGTTCACAATGAACTTCGACTTGTTCATCGAATAACTAAAGGTGAAAAGGTTTCGAAACATCACAATGCGCAGAAACCGAAATACGTATGAGCGTTCGAAATTCCGTCGCACGCGCATATCTTTCTTAATGCAGTAGCGTCGGTATATTTCCATTCTGTCTTGTTGCGTGTGCTTATATCTCACAATTATCTTTTTGCTACTTAGGTGAGTTGATTTAAGCTCCAACCCTTCAATTGAAAGTGGTTATTTAAAGATTATAAAGTGTACTTTGAGATTTTCATAACATTTTATGTGCACATATTTTTAACCCCTTTTAATGAACAACATACGCGCCGCCACTGTACTCGCAGGTGACGTTCGCGCAGATCTTGATGAGTCATTGTGATGTTTCGAAACTACGTGAACAACTACGTCTACAAATGTGTCGGTGAAACAGTAATTTAGTTAACCTCAGATTAAATTTTATTCATTGATTTATTTAGCGTTGGTGAAACCGGGCCTTTATTATTTTTAGTCACATGTTATAAAAAATAATTACAACCTAAGATCCAGTTTGTTCTTTTTTGTATATTTATCATTATAAAGTTTGTCATTTGTAAGGTTGGTAGTACTGTGTGTACGTGCGTTTTGTTGAAGATTTGGGCCGTGATCATCTAGTGGGTAGGGACCCCGGCTCATTCTCGGTGGTATTCAGTTTCATAAAAAAATAACCATAGACTAGGTGTGGTCACAGTGTACCTACAAGGTTGGTTCACAATAATAAATAACAAGTTCTTGCTGCTGGTTTGCAACTGGAACCTGTCGTTTTTCAGAAGACAAATAGAGATTCAAGTGTCAAAAATATCCCAAGAACGAAGCCCGTCAAAACAAACAACAGCTACTGCAACACTTTTAATTCTGATTCTCAACAATGCATGTTGCAGATTTGTCTGTGTGCGAAGGTGTGCTGGTGAATCTCTGCAAAGTGCTATTTATAATGTAGCATGGATAGAAGCATGTGCGTTAGTTGCTCTCCTTAGTTTCATTGAATGAATAGTTTTTGCATTCTGGATGTTTTTCCAGTGTATGTAGTTGCCGATACCAGTTTTACAGAAGCTCACTACCAACATTTACTGAATACCTTGGACATGAAATTCGTGTGCTCTGTATAAGCTTATTATATTGTGTCATTGTGGAGCAATGGATATTATAAGGAATCTAGGTAATTATTAATTAGCAACGTTAATATTAATATTTACCAAAACACAAGTTACATTATAGTAATGGTACCTAAATAAAAAACATTTCATGATGAGTATTATATAGCTAATGAACGCAATTGCTTTATATACTATTACAAGTTTATGTTTTAGTTGCTCCAGGATGCACTTAGGTTTTCAAAATCGAAACGATGGAAAGGAGGGTAAATAAAATAAAAACTGAAACAGATATAGTAAACACTGATGCGCAGATAATGGAAGGCATCAACAACAAAAATGAGATAAAGAGTGAAATATACACAGAGAACGAAGAGAAACCAGTTGATAACATCAGTATTTCAGAATCTCGCAGACAAATAAATGCAGATAGCAAATTTTTTAAATCTAACAAATATCAACAAAATCATTCCCAGGAAGGTAATTTCAACAAACAAACTTCAACAGTTACCCTTAACGTTGATGAACAATTTATATGTAGTATAGATAATTACAAAAATGAAACGAAGGATGTTGTTAAAAAACACACGTTCACTCATAGAGGTGAAATGCCATTTGACTGTAATATATGTGGTTACAAATGTTTGTGGAAGAGTAAGCTTAAAAAACACATGTCCACTCACAGCATTGAAAAACCATTTCAATGCAACATATGTGATTATAGATGTTTGCGAAAGGTTACTCTTAAACAACACATGGCCACACATACTGGAGAAAAGCCATTGGAATGTAACGTGTGTAATTATAAATGCTTGCAAAAGTGTCATCTTAAAGAACACATGTTTACTCATAGTGGTGAAAAGCCATTTAAATGTAATGTATGTGGTAATAATTTTTCAAAAAAGTGTAATCTTAGACAGCACATGTTGACTCACAGTGGTGAGAAACCATTTCAATGTGCTATATGTGATTATAAATTTTCACAAAAGAGTACTCTTATACAACACATGGTCACTCATAGTGGTGAAAAACCATATAAGTGTAATATCTGTGTGAATAGATTTTGTCAAAAGGGTCAGCTGAAACAGCACATGATGACGCATAGTGGTGAAAAACCATTTGAATGTAATACATGTGGTTATAAATGTTCACTAAAGAATCATCTTAAACAGCACATGGCCATTCATAGTAGCGAAAAACCCTTCGAATGTATTGTATGTGGTTATAAATGTTTGCTAAAGAATACATTTACACAACATATGACTACCCATTCTGGTGTAAAGCCATTTGAATGTAATTTATGTGGTTATAAATTTTCCCAAAATAGTCATCTTAAAGTACACCTGTCCACTCACAGCGAGGAAAAGCCGTTTAAATGTAATACATGCGACTTTAAATGTAAGCGAAAGGATACTCTTAAACAACACATGTTCACCCATACAGGAGAAAAACCATTCGAATGTGGTATATGTAGTTTTAAGTGTTCCAAAAATAGTCATTATAAACAACATATGTTCGCTCATAGTGGCGAAAAGCCATTTAAATGTAATATATGTGATAATAAGTTTTCCAAAAAGGGTAATCTCAAACAGCACATGTCAACTCATAGTAGTGAAAAACCACATCAATGTAATATATGTGATTATAAATGTTCAAGAAAGAGCGATCTTAAAAGGCACATGCCTATTCATAGTCGTGAAAACAATTTGAATGTAAGAAATAAATAAAAGCAATTAATAAAGAGTTTCACAATTTTATTTTAATCTACCTGACAATTGTTTCAAACCCATAAATAGATAATTACATAAATATCTAATACTTCTAGTAACACATAATTACTAAGGTCAATCAGCTGATATGAAAACTAAAGATATGGTTAGAAAACACCAATAGGCAATTGGGTCTCTCGCCTTCCTTATATAGGTGGTCTCGGAGCATGGGGGAATATTGGATGGGGAAGGGATACATGCTCTCGCTTGAGTCGGCCGCTTATCCGAGCGGTTTTAGATTGCACAGCTGATAAGCATTTTCATTTTATTAAACACAAAATAATTAACTAAAATTCTGTAACTTTGTTACAATACAGCCAATAATATGTTGCCATTACAAGAAGTGTTTACTTGACCAATACTTATAGTATGTATCGAGTACTGCATACCAGTAACTGTCATGTATTGATCCAGTACTATTGATTTATAGGGAATTTAATTAATGATAGGTAAATATAGTTCAGGAAATACCCTATGCAAAAATTCAATAATTTTCTATCATAGGCTAAATGACCAAAACAAAAAATCACTAAGAATCTTGGATATCGTAACTAGGGCTGTAATTTAACAGACATCACTTAAAATAGCCTAATAAACATATTAGAATACATATTATGAAAGGTAATAAAAAAAAATTGAATCACTGATATTATTCACTAAGGGTATTTCCTAAACTATGCGTATACACTCTTTATCTTTCAGTTATTACATATTTATTCAGTTATTTAATTAATATTATGAAACAATAGGTAAATAATCACTTTATTTTTGATAACGAGCTGGCGACACACAACACAAAATCCAACAATAACAGTTAGTAATTGTAGGTTAGGATTAAATCTGATTTACCGGCCAATGCTGTTTCGGTATTAGTGGCATATTTAAAATTTTAGTTACAGTAGAGTTAAGCCGTGTTGGCCTAATAATGGCCGGATAGATACGCACCGGTACCTGGTATATAACCAGAATTTGGCCGGAATCTCCGTGTTCGATGGGAAAATATCAATTGTAATTACACAACTGCTTTCTATTTTTGCAGATGAAAACTTGTTGCCTGGTAATTTATTAACAAGAAAACTGTGGCAACAAATCGTGACACCGAAGATGGAGCAATCCTGATGTTGGCAGTTCTTTATTCAGTCAAATTACTGTAAGACAAAAAGTTGTGTGTTGAATAAAATACTAAAGAGTTTACCAAAGATGTTAGAAAGAATACACTCACTGAATAAATTAAGTGATTTTAATACGATTTAGATCATCATGTGAGAATACATGTTTTTTAAATAATTTAATAGTTTTTTAAATGGTTTTTCACCACAATGAGTAACATTTTGTTGTCAATTTGTAAATAAATATATTACATTCATACGGTTTCTGATCACTGATTATGTATGAGCACATGTTGTATGAGATTTCTGGTTTTGAACATTTGAGGAGTGATTATGCAGGATTCAACATGTTCGTCTCTTGAACGAAAATTGAGTTAAGTACACTTGTTTTTTATAAAATCAAGACAAAGGAATTGAATTGTGGACTTAGTTTTGAGATAAACTAAATATGTACCTTAACAATAATATGCTGAAAATGTACTTTCCATTCCGAACTTAACAATTACTAATATGCACAATTAGAAATATATTTTAAATCTAAATTCCAAAGGGACCATGGTAAGTTCTGCATTACTGCATTAACATAAATT
Source organism: Agrypnus murinus (assembly GCA_929113105.1). Classification (NCBI taxonomy): domain Eukaryota; kingdom Metazoa; phylum Arthropoda; class Insecta; order Coleoptera; family Elateridae; genus Agrypnus; species Agrypnus murinus. The sequence continues at coordinate 11,158,856 of OV816027.1, forward strand.
ACATTTAAATGTTTTCCTATGAGTGCAGTACGTGTATTTTAAGATTCCCTTTTGTTAGTAATTTATAACTGCATCCTTTTACCTACATTCAAATGGTTTCTTATCACTGTGTTTGAGCATGTGTTGTTGAAGGTTATCTTTTCGTGAAAAATTATAACTACATAAACAACACTTAAAAGGTTTCTCACCACTATGTGTGAGCATGTGTCTTTTCAGAAGGTGTTTTTGCAAACATTTGTAATGACATATATTACATTCAAATGGTTTGTCACCACTATGGATAAACAAATGTATTTTGAGACTATGTTTTGCTGTAAATTTGTAATTGCATATATTACATTCAAATAGTTTCTCACCGCTATGAGTAAGGTTGTGCTTCTTGAGATTACCTTTTAGTGAACATTTATAACCACATAAATTACATTCAAATAGGTTATTACCACTATGTGTGAGCATGTGTGTTTTAAGACTACTCTTCAATGAACATTTATAGTTACACAAGCTACATTCAAATGGTTTTTCACCACTATGTGTAAGCATGTGACTTTTAAAATTACCTTTTCGTGAACCTTTATAGTCACATAATTTACATTCAAATGGTTTATCACCACTATGTGTGAGCATGTGACTTTTGAAATTACCTTTTTGTGAACCTTTATAATCACATAAATTACATTCATATGGTTTGTCACCACTATGTATGAGTCTGTGTTGATAGAGGTGATGTTTTCTTAAACATTTGTAATCACAGAAGTTACATCCAAATGGTTTTTCACTGCTATGTTTAACCATGTGCTTCTTGAGATTACTTTTCTCACTACATTTGTAATTGCATATATTACATTCAATTGGTTTTCCACCACCATGAGTGAGCATGTGACTTTTGTAATTACCTTTCTGTGAATCTTTATAATCACATAAATTACATTCAAATGACTTAACACTACTATGTGTGAGCATGTGTCGCCTAAGATTATTTATTTGTGAACATCTATACTCACATAAATTACATGAAAATGGCTTGTGATCACTATGGGTGAGGCTGTGTTGATTCAGGTTATATTTTCGTGAGCATTTGTAATCACATAAATTACATTTAAAAGGTTTTTCACCGCTATGCATAAACATGTGATTCTTGAGACTACCCTTTTCTGTGAATTTGTAGCTACATATATTACATTCAAATGGTTTACCACCACTATGAGTAAGCACGTGTCGTTTGAGACTACCGTTTTGTGTGCATTTATAATCGCATAAATTACATTGAAATGGTTTTTCACCAGTGTGCGTGAGCATATGAGTTTTAAGTTTATACTTTGTTGAAGATTTGTAACTGCATATATTACATATAAACCATTTTTTACTTTTATTAGTAAGCACATATTTCTGACAATTAGTTTTCTGTGAAGAATCTGTATCACAAGGGTTACATTTATAATGTTGGTCAGTATTCGTTCGCCCATTATGCTCCAGAGTTTTGATGTAGCTGAATGGCTTTTCTTCATTTTTACACATGTGGGACTGAGTGTTGGTGGTGCAGGTTTCTATTATTTCTGGTTTTATTTGACTACCCCCTTCATTTTTGGTTATGGTTATCTCATCTATCTCCATTATATCAATACACGTATTATATTACCAATTTATCAGAACCTGCAACAAACAAACTGTAAGTTATTAGAAGTAGGAAAGGTGAGGTACTTTTAGAAATTAAGTAAAGCTAGTTTTACTTTAATGGCCTTTAAGTTGAAAGCCTTTGCTAATGGCCTAACATTAAAGGCCTTTAAAATAAAAATAAAAACAAGCTTTTTTTATTAAATTCTATTAAGGAACGTGTAGAATATAATTACATAATAATTGGTTTTTAGAAATATTTCCAATGTTTTGTATTGATCACTCAATAACAATACTAGTGCTCAGTTGGTAATTCTGCATCATCGAGCCGGTCAGCGATGTTTCTTTGCTGTGTTGGTAGCAGCTGAGAGCGGGTAAACAACTTTAAAAGATTATAACGTTGGCAGTAGTGTTGACACAAAAGTTGCGTTTACTTTTTTACAAATCGCCACTTTCGCAGAGATCAAGCGGAACTGCAGCGAAAAAAATTTGCTGCGTAAAATGACGTCCGCTATCAAGGCAAATTGTCAGCTGGACTTGTGGACCGCAAAATGCGCAAACGAACTAGAGAAAGCTATAGAAAAGGTCCGGCAATAGGCGAAGATGAATCCTAAAAACATCGATCATCTTAGCGCGCCAAATTTAAAATATCCGCGTAGCAGATTATGCAAATGTCTTATTATATCGAATTGTCGTTAAGTGTCGATTATGCACTTAATTTTAATGAGGGCTGGCCAGTTTAGAGTTTTACCAACCGCACTAAACACGGTCTGCTTATATAAATATTTCCAGACGAATTATTAATTAAACTTCTATAGTTATATCTAGGTATGTTTAAAACAGTGTCTCTTAACCACACATGTATTCCATCATGGTGGCCAAGTACTACTCGTGCAATACACTCGTACTACATGTGTGGTTAGGAGACACCGTTTTAAAGATAGTGTTGTGATAAACTACAGTTCTTACAATCCAATTAATGTTCTATCTACAATGACAATACAACGTAGATACATGCATAATCTATTCACCTTTTATTCCATTTGCAGTATCGAATTTAGAGATTAACTTGTGTTTTTAAACAATCATTTGTAAGATCTCCCCACGCAAATAAAATTATTATTTCTGTTTATCATTTTGTTTAGTAATCATATCCCGAAAATGGAAAAAACATGTTGCCCCTTTTCTAAAAAATCATTTAAATTAGTGCAACTTAACATAAGTAGGTACGTTACGCTCCTGGAGTGTGGGGCTGGAGTAAGTTGTGAAAACTTAAATGGGAACACCTATTTTTATTGCACTTTTGCATTCTTCATAAAAAACTGTTCTCAAATTGCAAATTTTGCTTCCCCCACCCCCGACCCTTCCTGGGGGTGGAAAGAGTATATTTAAGTGTTTTAGTCAAGTGTATTTTTACCATAATTAGTTCCATGAAATGTAATAAAAAAGGGTTCATTATATAGCAGATTTTTAATAGGAATGTTTAAGTTTATAGATTTTAGTAATTCAGGGCAGTTAACTTTGCCTGACAATAATTTAAATGTAAATGTTATGTCTCGTTGAAGCCTATGGAATTCAAGAGTGTTTAAGTTTAGTAATTCTCGGATTCTTTCATACTTATTGTGAACATCTATTAGATTAATATTTAATTTGTATGCACAAAATTTCAAGAATTTATTTTGAATATTTTCTAATTGATTAATATATGTGGTGTATGTTGGTGACCATACCACTGAGCTATATTCCAGGTGTGATCTTACTAACGCAGAATAAACTGATTTGAGACAGGTGACAGTCATACTGCTGCAGTTTCTTAAAGCCTAGCATCTGGTTGGCTTTGGAGGTAATAGCCATGTAATGTTAGCCTGTATAAATTATTTATATCCTCTTGTTTAGTAAACAAATTTTTGGGTTCCAGATAAACTGAAAGGAGGCGCAACTTTTGTGCGCATATTAGATGATATTCGAGATGCTGGTTTGATAAAAGAAAAATTACAACGAATCCTGCTAAAATATATTATTTTGGCTAGTCTTTTAAATAAAACAGATGTTACTATAAACATTCAAACAAGGTTTTAATATTTTTAAAAGTAATTGATGCCGGTAACCTGATTTAAAAAAAATATTTTTAATTAGATATTTAATATTTATGGAAATGTAATTATTGTTTTTGCCTGAATTGTTATTGGTGAATAAATGTATTTTCACTATGTTTATACTTAATATTACCTATCCTTTTTTCTTAAACATATTTTTGCCCTTGATGAAAAAAGGGATGATAAATCTGATGTTTTGCGTATTAATAATAATGAAAGTTGACTTTTCTTAAGCACTTTTTTTAATTATGTTTGTAAAAAGGTTATTGTCATTGTCTGAGGTTATTGTCAAAGGTACTACATTTTTCTGATTTCTTTAACATTTTGCATAAATCCTTTTAGGACAAATTTCTCAACTTAGCATATGCAAAAAGATATCGTGTGCAACACGTTAGAAAGTCTCTTTTTTTTCACTCATTTGTTTGATAAACACGTGAAAAAAGTATGGCTTTTATAACTAGTTGTGTAATATACTATTCTATAAGCATTTATTAATTTACATCCATAAAACAGATTTATTTTACAGGGAACTTAAAGTAGGTATTTTCTGAAAGCTATCGGCAAGTAAATTTTAAAATTGGCCCCATTAATTTTGTGTTTGACCTTCTTTGACGCTCGTCAAAGAAAAATTAGAATTTCTGCAAAACTTCTTCAGAAACGCACCAAATCTTTCTCAAATAGTACTCCTAGATTTAAAATCAAATTACAATTTTTAAAAATATGTACTTATTATTTATTGAAATAACTGCTTACTTTTCAAATTACAAAGTGTCGTATCTATGTATAATAACACTTTTTAAACTATAATTCTAAGGCTTCTATTTGTAATTCTTGCTATAATTATTACAACTTAAAAATCTACTAACTATTTAAGTAGTTATAAATTATCATTAATATTTAAAATTTATAAATAATAAATAACACTCATATAACCAGACTTTGAAGTTATGTTAAGAATAACAGCTAACAGTGTTTTAGGCAAAGATGGCTCTTTATCAAAAGTTGCAACCTACCCCAAGACCAGCTTCTTTGATGGATCAAAAGTATTTAAAATCGAGATCTCGCTGTATATGATGTGATTCCTTTTACAATCAAACATCGTTGGTTAAGATTGTAAAAAACCAGATGGTAAAGGCTTAAGATTTACAAAACAAAAATTATGATTATATTTTACAATGTAAAAGATTGCAATAAATTCATTAGGATTGATGATCAAGTTCTAAATGGTTTTTTAAATTTATTTTGTCTATATCATAATCTTAAAAATTGATTACATTAAACAATCGTATATGTACTTGAGATATTGTTTGTGTTTTGGAATAGGTTATTCTAGAACTCCAGTCTACTTTAAAACAGTTTCTGTACTGTACCGAGTTGTGATTCAACACAATTCAAATGTGTGATTACTGTTAGCCCCTGTGTTTCTTTATTTTATATGTACAGACTTTAAGAAATCAATCATTGCTGTTAGAAATTGATATTCTGGATAAAACTTGAAATTCATTTACGATGAGTGATCATGTGCCTTCTGAGATGAGCTATCCAAGAACATTTATAATCACATAAATTACATTAAAATGGTTTCTCACCACTATGAGTTAACATGTGTCTTTTTAGACTCCATTTTTCGGAACATTTATAACTACATAAATTACACTTGTATGGTTTCTCGCTACTATGAGTTAAGATGTGTCTTTTGAGATTACGTTTTTCGAAGATTTATAATTACACAAGTTACATTCAAATGCTTTCTCACCACTATGAGTGAGCATATGTCTTTTCAAACTACCTTTTCGATAACACTTATAACTACATAAATTACATTCAAACGGTTGCTCATAGCTATGAGTGACCATGTGTTGTTTAAGACTACGTTTTTGAGAATATTTATAATCACATAAAGAACATTTAAATGGTTTTTCATCGCTATGAGTGAGCATATGGTTTTTAAGTCTGTCTTTTGAAGAACATTTATGATCACATAAATTACATTCAAATGGTTTCTCACGATTATGAGAGAGCATGTGTCTGTTAAGTCTACTTTTAAGAGAGGATTTATAACTACAGAGATTGCATTCAAATGCTTGCTCAGCACTATGAATGAACATGTGCTTATTTAGACTACCTTTTTCAGAACATTTATAACTACATAAATTACATTCAAACGGTTTCTCACCACTATGGGTGAGCATGAGCTTTTAGAGCCTACCTTAGAAAGAGCATTTATATTCACATACATTACATTCAAATGGTTTCTCACCACTATGAGTTAGCATGTGTTTTTAGGCTACCATTTTCAGAACATTTATAATCACATAGGTTACACTCAAATGGTTTCTCACTACTATGAGTCAGCACGTGTCTTTTTAGATTCCATTTTTCAGAACATTTACAACTACATAAATTGCACTTGTATGGTTTCTTGCTACTATGAGTTAAGATGTGTCTTTTGAGACTACGTTTTTCAAAAGATTTATAATTACATAAGTTACATTCAAACGTTTTCTCACTACTATGAGTGAGCATGTGTCTTTTAAAACTACCTTTTCGAGAACACTTATAACTACATAAATTACATTCAAATGGTTTCTCATCGCCATGACTGACCATGTGTCGTTTAAGACTACCTTTTTGAAAATATTTATAATCACATAAAGAACATTTAAATGGTTTTTCACCGCTATGATTGAGCATATGATTTTTAAGTCTGTCTTTTAAAGAACATTTATAATCACATAAATTACATTCAAATGGTTTCTCACGATTATGAGAAAGCATGTGTCTGTTAAGTCTACTTTTAAAAGAGCATTTATAATTACATAAATTACATTCAAATGGTTTTTCACCACTGATGTTCCATATGAATTTTAAGCTGTACTTTTCGTAAACACTTATAATCATATAAATTACATTCTTGCAAAGATTGAGATTGACGTGTGCTACAGTCGTATAAAATGCTTTCGGTATTCACTTGTCTATAATTATACGAAGTACTGGTGTTATCAAACAGCTTTACTTCATTCTCAATGTAAGTTTTAACTTCATGCCCACTATTGAAAACTTCTATTGTATTCTATTTTGATATCCACATCGTTTTTGACTACAATTTCCTCGTCATCATCCATTTTGTCTATTTATAGAATTATAATAAAAGAAATTGGATAACTACTAGTTTTATTATTATTATTATTAGAGATAGAAACCGATGTGTATAAGGTCATGTTTTTGATGTTAGAAATAGATATATTTTCAAAGAACAAGTATAGCAGTATAAAAATTAAAATACCTAACCTGATTCCCTAACTAATAAATTTTGCAAAAAATAAAATAAACGCGTACATAATTATAAGCTGAACGCATTGAACTACATATAAATAACTGGAATGTATGCCTTGTGTAAATAGCTGAGGAAAATGAAATCTTATGCAACCCGCAACAATGTAGGATTCTCATCCTTTTCTAACTTAATGATTCAAATTAAACATTTGGTCTCACGCCGACCCACACAAAATAAAACTTAATCTACGTTAAAAATAAGTACAAAGTTTCACCACGTGCTCTTGTAATACATGTAACATAAGTTAGAAAGAAACCGGAACACTACATTCTTGTCTGTTGCCCCTGACACGACGTTTTCTGATTTAGCGTGCTTGATCGTCCCTTCCAGTTATGAATAATATAGAGTTCAATGGCTGAACGGGTTAAATGTACAGTCTTTAGCAAATGTCTCGTCCCGAGCAAGGGCGCTGCTGCTTTAAGAATCGAAATAACCCTTATACTGTGTACGAAAGAGACCGAATTAAACAGAGATGGACAACTACCTGGGCAAGATATTTAAATTCTTTAAAGCTTGTTATGAAAACATGCTTGTTACTCATTCTATTCAAAATTTCTTTAAACCTTGTAATTAAACAAATCAAACTCGTAAATAAATTAATAGAGTTTATAATAATGTAGAAAAAAAGCAAGAAGAAACGATAGTAGAAGTGAAACGGCTTATTTTACTGGAATACAAAATTCCAGTAAAATAAGAAATTCACTTGAAAATAGCAGTTTTTATTACTCTATTGTTGTTATACAAAGCCACTCTAGGTAGGGTAGCAACCTTTAAAATTGGTTATATTTGGTGTTGTTTGTAAACAAAAGAAACTATGCTCCGAAACGTACGTAGTTTCTTTTACCAGAATTGTTAAATGTATTGCCTGCTCGGGACAAGACATTTGCTAAAGACTGTACAAATTACCCAATAATTAATGTTTAAATCTCATGTAAGGCACCTCCAAAACCTTCTTAAGTAGTGATTGTATGGGTGCAACTTTTCTTAAAAGATCTTAACGATTTGAACTATTTTATCTTAAATTGGACATAGCAATATCAATTCTAAACATTGTCAAGCAAGTATAGTAGAAATATGTAATTCCTATATAATATAGGAAATATCTCAGCTGGACCAAGGTACAACACTCTCCCCTTTATGAATCAAACTTGGTTGGTTAAGATTTAAAAAACCCAGAACCAAAGCGAAAAAATACGTTGGCAATAAAGTAATCATTTTATTGTACAATGTATAAGACAATCAATTCTTTATGATTCAGGTTTTGTAGTGTTTCAAATTCTAAAAAGTTCTTTTAATCTATTCAGTCTATATGAAAGTCCTAAAAACGTATTACTTTCAGTGACGTGCGTTCCATGGAAGCAAAGAGAAGCAATGCTTCCCTTAAAAATTATTTAAACATAAAGAACAATGTTATCAAAGTATTTTATAAGATTGCATAAGATGATTATGGTTGTTATTTAATTAATTATGATATATTTATTAAATTTGTAATATTTAATTATCTTAAAACTGCCAATTCTGTGCAGCAAAAATACTAAACTAGAGTACCTACTATGCTAGTGTCATTAAACTTGCACAGAACGTTAATGCAGATTCAAATCTGCTACATATAAGTACCACATATATGCAACTGAATCATTTGCTTACTGCATTTTGCATTTTCATTAACGGATAGCGCACTATGGTGATGCAGTTGACATCATAACGTCCTTTTTATTCCTTTTATAGTGTTAATTAAGTGTTACTTAAACACTGTATATCTGCAAATGATATGAAACTTAAGAAAATTTAATTGCTTTAACTTATATTAGTTAGAATTCTTTTATAGACAGAAATAATTCTATTTAGTTTGCTTTGTATACAAAATTAGAATAACTTATCGAGCCACTGCAAATCTGGCTGCTTCGGTAAGTATTTTCGATAGACTTCAATCGGCGTGTTTCTTATGTAAATTATTAGAGAAAGAATTTCTTGCACACAATTATAGAGAAAAATTGTAAATAACTGATAAAGACAGATGAAAACCAGAACTTACAAATTTAATTTTTTTTATTTATTTAGCAAAGATTAAAACAAGCACCAGATATTTAAAAATTGAAGCTTACAAAGATGAGTGGCTGTAGTAGTTTATGTGTAATTCAGTTGGCCTCATCTTCTTTTTACTTATAAGTAAGGTTTAGAATAAGTCTGGAACTTATAATTTATTCACATATATAACTATACTATATTTATCTACAATCTTATAAAAATCAGTGTGTTTGCTAAAACTGACCGGAAAATCGAGATGCATTATAACTTTTTTTTGATATAAAGATTATAATCTGCTCATACAAATTTCATACTTTATCAAGTGAAAAACTTCTTATTTAAAAATCTTTTATAAACCTAATTAACTATGATTTTTACTGCATCAAGATATAGTAAAATCAAAATCGTTGACGCTTCATTTATTCATTTATTCCCTTGCCTATATTCTCACTGAGTGTCACTGATTAATTTAAACAATAGTAGGTACTTGAGATATCTTTTGTGTTTTGAAATAGGTACATTACTTGCATTCTAGAACTCCAGCTAATTTTAAAACACCTTTTGTACTGACCATCCTACGCATTTGAGATGTTGTGATTACTATGCTAGTCCACCTGTTTTATACGTTCATATGTTTAAATCAAATCATTATTGTTTGAAATTGATATTCTGGATAAAACTTTAAATTAATTTGTGACCATGTGCATACTGAGATAAGCTATCTGAGAACATTTATAATCACATTAACTACCTTCAACTGGCTTCTCGCCACTATGAGTGAGCATATGCTTCTTGAGACTACCTTTGAAAGAACATTCATATTCACATAAATTACATTCAAATGGTTTTTCACTACTATGAATCACCATGTGTTTTTTTAGGCTACTTTTTTCAGAACATTTATGATCACATAAATGACATTCAAATGGTTTCTCACCACTATGAGTAAGCATGTGCCTTTTTAGATTCCATTTTTCAGAACATTTATAACTACATACGTTACATTCGTATGGTTTCTCGCCACTATGAGAGAACATGTGTTTTTGGAGACTACCTTTTTGAGAACACCTATAACTACATAAATTACATGCAAATGATTTCTCACCACTATGAGTGAGTGCATGTCTTTTGAGACTACCTTTTTGAGAACACTTATAAGTACATAAATTACATTTAAATGCTTTCTCACCACTATGAGAAAACATGTGTTTTTCCAGACTACCTTTTCGAGAACATTTATAATCACATAAATTACATTCAAATGGCTTCTCACCAGTATGAGTCATCATGTGCTTTTTGAGACTATCCTTTATAGAACATTTATAACCACATAAATTACATTCAAATGGTTTCTTACCACTATGAGTCAGCATGTGCTTTTTTAGACTACCTTTCTCAGAATATTTATTAACACATAACTCACATTCAAATGGTTTCTCGCCACTATGAATCAGTATGTGTTTTTTAAGATTACCTTTTTGAGAACATTTATAATTACATAAACTACATACAAATCGCTTCTCACCACTATGACTGAGCATGTGTCTTTTTAGACTGCCCTTAGTAGAACATTTGTAATCGCACAAATTACATTCAAATGGCTTTTCACTACTATGAGCCAGCATGTGTCTTTTTAGACTCCATTTTTCGGAACATTTATAACTACATAAATTACATTCGTATGGATTCTCGCCACTATGAGCTGACATGTGTCTTTTTAGATTACGTTTCTCGGAAGATTTATAGTCACATAAATAACATTCAAATGGTTTCTCACCACTATGAATCTGCAGATGTTTTTTAAGATTACCTTTTCGAGAACATTTATAATCGCATACATTACATACAAATGGTTTCTCGCCACTATGAGTGAGCATGTGACTTTTTATACTGGCCTTCTTATTACATTTATGACCACAGAAATCACACGCAAATGATTTCTCACTGCTATGCTGTTCCATGTGTTTTCTGAGCTGTTCGTTTTGTAAACATTTATAATCACATAAATTACATTCAAATGGATTTTCATTTTTGTGAATAAACACGTGTTTATGGCAATTAAGTTCTTGCAGAGATTGCGATTGACACTTGCTTTCAGCATTCGCTTGTCCATAATTATATGAAGTACTGGTATTATCAAACAGCTTTTCCTCATTCTCAATGTACGTTTTAGTTTCAGTTCCAACATTGAAAACTTCCATCACTTCAGATTCTATTTTGATATCTGTATCGATTTTAACTATAATGTCTTTGTCATCATCCATTTTGTCTGTTTATTAAATTATAGAAAGGAATTGGTAATCCTACAATTTCGATAGCTAGAAGCGGAGCATGCGTACAAGGTCAGACTTACGTCACATTTACTATTGGTTTCATAATAATCTAATAAGACAGCAAGGCTATTATGATGTTATTTATTACTATAGTATTATAATTACATATTATATACATAATCCGTTCCCCTTTTACCGCATTTCGCAGTGTCGGGGTTCCACACAAACTCTTATGGTAGTGCAACGGAGGTAATGGAGCTATTGTAGCAAGTACATTACGCTCCCCCATACTTTATCACTCATACACCTTTCATACCTTAACCTAAGGAGCTCAAACACGATAGTACTAAATTTTTAAAATTCAGTCGCAACCGAGGTTTGAACTCCTGTCCCTCCGAACGATAGGTAGGATCTCTACCACTCGATCACGGAGGGCCTTTATTATAGTATAAATAAAAAACTAAAAAATAGCATCATATTAGCCTTGCTGTCCTAGATCATTATGAAGCATATAGAGTACGCAAGTTTAGAATGTTGCAATGTTGTCAGATTTAGATCTTTGCGTTAAACATAAATATATTTTCAATACCGAACGAATAAAATAGCAGTATAAAACTTACCATAGCTTCTAACTGAATTTTGCAAAATATTAAATTTTAAAAATATACAAACATACAATTAATGCAACAAATTGGAGTGTCATTTATAATGTCATTCTCTATTATTTAACTTAGGAATTCTATTAGCACACATCTAGTTACCCCCGCAGCTTTTAAATTTTACTTTCGTACATATTTAAAAAAAAATAGAAAGTTATCGAACACCTTTTAATATAGGAAGTATTAGTACATACTATATAAATAGGTTTTCTTTGATGAGGAGCTAAATAATTATGTAGGGAACGTAAGATTTTTCCCAAAAGTAATTAATTTATTGTCATACAAAATAAAATAAAAATAGGTGGTGTATGTTTTTTAAATTTTTTAAACTAAAATCTAAAGATGTTACCGTTCCGTTATGTGAAATAACCTAATGTGTGACGAATTTAACGTTTGTTTGTTAGCGTTGATTTGATATTGCGATAACTGCCTTTGAACGTTAGCGCTTAAAAGTAGCGTAACTCCTTTACAACGAACATCCAGTTTACGGTTAAAGGAAGTTTGGAATGCAAGTACGCAAGGCTCGTACGCACTTAATTCTTGCTTATAATGTACGGCTGCAAAGTTGCATGCTATTCCAATTCTGTGTTAATAGAAAATCATCATAAAATCAAAAGTGTAATAAAAAAATGATGTTTGGGCTGCCTTCATATAGTACATGTGTGCAGTACCATTAAAATCATTATTATAGCCCCTTTACTTTCAAATAGTAGCGACAACCATTGATCTCGCCGCTGGAGCAAAATCACGTTGGCGACATTGAATGTTACCAGATTTGACATTCTGTCTTACATTAATCTTGGGTTTAATAATAATCATGCACAAAAATATTCACAGTTTAACATTAATTTGATAATGGGCATTCATATTCTGTAAAAACGACCATATTAATATGACATATACTTCTGTAATTCTAATTTTTGAATAACTTTTTATTAAAATTTTGCAACACCATGCATGTAGTAATTTTTGGGTTATTAAAGTTTGTATCAGGTTTGCTTCACGACTTTGCTACTATTTAAAATAGAGGGGTTATAATCAATATAATACAATTGTGACATCTATGTGTTTTCTACAAGATTATAGTTGTGGAATAATTATTGATTGGAATATTGGTAAATTTACTTTTTTGTTGTTACAGGTTGCAACAGCTTCTCAAATAATAACACCACAATGAACAATGAGGAGGTAACGGTAAGAAAAACTGAAATGGATATAAGCATTGAACTGCAGGCAATGGATGGCTCCAACATGAAAAATGAGATGAAGAGTGAAATAAAAACTGAGAATGAAGAGAAACTATTTGATAATATCAGCATTCCGGAAACTGATAGTCAAATAAATACAGATAGCAAAGTTGATAATTCCAAAAAATATCAACAAAATATTTCACAGGACGATATTTCCTATAAACAAATACCCTTTCATAAAGGAGACGAGCAACTTGTATGTAAAATATGTAATTACAAATTTAAAGGAAAGGGCCTGCCATATAAATTTAAAAGACACATGCTCACTCATAATGGTGAAAAATCATTTGAATGTAATTTATGTACTTATAAATGTTCACGAAAGTGCAATTTTAAGCGACATATGTCCACTCATAGTGGGGAAAAGCCATTTGAGTGCAGTATGTGTGGTTATAAATTTTCACAAAAGACTCATCTTAAACAACACATGGCCATCCATATGGGTGAAAAACCATTTAAATGTAACGTATGTGGTTATAAATGTTTGCAAGAGGGTTATCTTAAACAACACATGGCCACTCATAGTGGTGAAAAACCATTTGAATGTAATATCTGTGGTTATAAATGTTCCCGAAAAGATACCCTTAAACAGCATGTGTCTACTCATAGTGGTGCAAAACCGTTTCAATGTAACTTATGTAGTTTTAAATGTTCACTAAAGACTTATCTTAAACAGCACATGTCCAGTCATAGTGGTGAGAAACCATTTCAATGTAAAATATGTGGTTATGAATTTTTACGAAAGAGCACTCTTAAGCAACACATGTCTACTCATAGTGGTGAAAAGCCATATGATTGTAATATATGTGGTTATAAATGTTCACAAAAGGGTACTCTTAGACAACACATATTCATTCATAGTGGTGAAAAACCATTTAAATGTAATACATGTGGTTATAAATGTTCGCAAAAAAGTGATCTTAAAAAACATATGTTCATTCATAGTGGTGAGAGACCATTTGCATGTAAACTCTGTGTTTATAAATGTTCACAAAGGAGTGATCTTAAACAACACATGTTTATTCATAGTGGTGAAAAGCCATTTGAGTGTAATACATGTGATTATAAATGTTCGCAAAGGAAAACTCTTAAGCGACACATGTCTACTCATAGAGATGTAAAACCATTTAAATGTAATGTATCACTATCTTCAGTCTAATCTCACATATGTAAAAGAATTTATTATAGATTACGTGGTTTACTATAAAATACAGTATTTGTCTTATTTAACAAGATCTATGTTATCGTTACAATGAATGTTTTGAAGCAGTTTGCAAAAATATGCATAAAGATAGCGTAATTAGTAATCTAAATGTCATAGAATAAACATAGGAAAATTTAAAGCTCCTGTGGCAAACCATTTCTGAAATACACTTGATTAGCTTATCGAATTGGTTACCTTTCGAAGGTTATTGAAGGTGTGCACCTTTGCTAGTTCTTGGATCCAGGTCACAGATCAAACGGATTGGGGGCTGGATCATGTCGGATTTAAATCCAATCTATTTGGAATTTTATCGTAAACGCATAGCAAGTTGATGTGAACCTGCAACTATCAAGATTTTAACAGATTTAATTAAATAAATTGAATATTGTGTTAGGGTCCGACGTATCAGAACATAGCCTAGGCCAATTCGAAATATGTATAGGCTCAGCTCTTTAAAGTTAGATGATCAAAAAGTGTTTCGCAATAAATAACCTGAGGCACAGTATCGAAACAAAGCATTACGTATTTCCGTTGATCCAATCACGAGAGGAATTGCGGCTTTGAAATTCAAGATGTGATATACTAAAGCATATTTATAACTTTTTAAAATGATTTCTACACACACACACACACACATGTGGGATACTGGATATTTCTTTAAAAAAATGTTTCTACCATGTACAAAACAATAGATAATTTTCTGGAAAAGGAACATTTTAACACTAATCAGGGCAAGATGGAAATAAAAGACTGGTTGTTATAAGTCTAAGTGTATTCTGTAGGGCATAATAATTCTTTAATGTTACAAAGAGTAATTAGATGTCAAAGATTATAGAGTATTGGAACAGATTTAGAATATTAATTATCAATAATATTTATTATTTACTGAGTCTCGATGGATGATGAGGTACGTTTGCAAGTTTAGTATATACTTTGCCTTGTTCGTATGCAACCATTTGATATTCTCGACTCCCATTGGTCAAGAGCTCGTTGCATTATGAAAAGTTATTTCATTATGAACCTCATAATATAACCGCTATTGCGTATATAATAAATAAATTAGAGTATAAGAGTAGCAAATAATATATATACCAAGGGACTAAAGTGCCTTTTTTAATCCTGGGAGTGAAACAGAATCACCTGAAAGATTAAAGGGCACTTTAACCTAGCATTGGAAGTCGAACTCCGGAACTAGTTATTTAACACTTAAACACAGTATTTATCAATAATTTATTGTGGAATATATGCTACCCACCCTTTTTGGCCGAGCCCTTCCAAAGTATCCTCTCACTAGAATCATCCAACCACCCATTGCATATTTTAATAATTTTGATTTGTAGTTTATTATATTCTTTATTACTATACCCTCTTTCTTTTAAGGATGCAACCAAAGTTTTTGATTGTCAGTTCAACGGCGGGGCATGATAAACACAAAATTGGAACAAGCAAAAAATACAAACAATACGCAACTATAAATTGAAATAACAAATCAATAAGATAAACTACAAAACGTACAAATTTATTACAGAAAATAATTACAGACCAATTACAATAATTTAAATTAAAACGACAGGAGTAAATGTTTTAACGGTAAAGAAGGGTACCAATGATGATATCATAAAAATTCTATATCAATTTATTCGGTGGTGTTAAATAATAAAGAGTGTGTATTTTTTAACTTTGTAAATTGGCTGTGATAATACCTCTGGGATTAAAAGTATTTTTAATCCCTCCGAGACTAAAAGTGACACTTTAGTCTTACAAATAGACAATTAAAATGGCACTTTTAATCTACGGAATGCAAAATAGTATATTATATACCCAGGGACTAAAGTGCATCTTTTAATCCCGAATGTGAGTTTATTTTCCGAGCGTTAGCGAGGAAAATAAACATGAGTCAGAATTGAAAATGTCATTTTATGCCACCAGTGTCTAAAAGCGGGATCTAAAGTAATACTCTAGACACCAATGTAAAAACTTAATTCAATAAATATATTATCATAACAACAATTGTTATTGTGGTAATAACAGCAATGGTTGCATTATAGTAGACGTTCATTCATAACTATAAGCCATCAGATCTTTGCATTACAAATTTATATTTTTATCATTTTTTAGTCCTTTTAATACGCCTTGTAAAAAAAATAATGTATGATATACGTGTTAAAAGTGAGTTTATTTTGTTTGAAGAGATGTCCCACGACGCACCAGCAGGGAAAAAACTTCTCACAAACTTTTGACACTTGTATCATGAACTACTATTATTTACATTATTGCGTTGGGGTGAATAAATTTATTATTATTCTATTACTAATTATTTAATTATAAATTTGTTGCTAAGTAACACGAATTTAAATTGTAAAACTGATTATATTTTCACCACGCACGTTGTAAACATATACACCTCAATATAAATTTGGCAAACTGATGGCAGCCATCTGCGAAAATCTACCTTATAGTCCAGTCAATAGGCAGTTGTGTCTTGCAAAAGATCGGGGAAAGTTTATACTTGGCAATTTTGTTAATTCTGGGACCCTAATAAAACCCTGAAATTTGTAAACACGAGAAGTCGCCACTGACGCCTCCATCTTAGAAAATGGCGGCGAAAATCGGGTTTCTTAAGAATATCTCGTTTCCATTGTATTTGGGAGTAAATGTAGTTGCTTACAAAGTTGTAGAGAATAAAATTACCTACAAGTTTTGTGCAAAACAAATCTTTCTCACGTGAACTGTTTACAACCCAGCCAGCACACTGACGTCATAATGTCGCCCTTTTTTCGGCAGTAACGACGCCAAATTGTTGTAAAACTGACATTATGTCACAGCCCACAGACGTCATTAAAACGTCATACTAGGACTAAGACAGGAATTATAAATAAATAGTTGAATATTGGAAATAACGTTTATTATAAACTACAGTCAAAACATCTCTATATTGTGACCACCTGCTTAATATGACCAGTATTCCTTGGCCCCTGCTAAAATAATATCTTTTTAATGAAAATTGTACGTATTGTTTTGTACGTCCAAAAGATGTCGTTTTGAAGACGTCTATGGACATGATGTCTTATGGACATCATTTATTAGTCATATGACGTCGCCCACCAATAATGACTTAAAAATAACGTCATTATAACCTCAGTGTACTGGCTGGGAAGTTATGACAGAAGAAAGCAGAGTGCTCTTTTGTAATTGCCATGTATGAATTATCAATATTTATGCAATGTCTACATATTACTCGTTTCCACATCACCTATGATGTAGCGCTTTGCTTTCCTCTATCGTAACTTGTAAACAATTGATGTGAGAAAAATTTGTTCTATACAAAAGTTGTTGGAAATTTTATTCTCTACAACCTTGTTAATAGTTTCTTTTACTCTCAGATGCAGCGAAAACCAGATTTTTTGAAAAAAAACGGTGGCGACTTCTTGTGTTTACAAACTTTAGGATTTCATCATCAAATTGCAGCATTAACGCAATTGCCAAGTATAAAGTTTTCGTTTCTATCGACTGGGCTGTTATAGTTTGCACGATTCATGGTATTACCAAAGAGTAGATATTATAAGAGGCGAAAGTTGGTAGAGAAACTTCAATTCCGAGAGAGATAGATTAGCAAAACCACTTTAAAGGGCCCATCGCCGATTCTCGGTTACTTTCAGCTCGCTCTTAATTTGTTGTGATGCCATTCGACGGGAGCACAGAAATGCCAAAGATGGATGCTTATTTTCATTCTTTTATACCTATCAAGTCAATTCGTTATTCCGTATGCGTTCCGTGAAAGTGTACCCATATTGCGACAAACAGTTAATGTGTAGTGTTTTTTTGGTGATTATGAGAGTTAAATAAACAAACAATTGAACATTTATAGTTGAACCAAAACATGAATGAAGAAAAACGTAAACACCGCGGAATACATAACTGTAGGAATACATTTTATTTCGATAACAACGACATTCACTTCTTTCGATTTCCAAAAGACGAAGTATTGTGTGATTTAAGTACCGTGTTAGTTTAAAATTATTTTTTTTAATTCTTTAATCTCGGGAATAGACGTCGTCTAATCTTAAAACACACCTTTTAACTCGTAGTGGCGAGAAACCATTTGAGGGTAATTTGTGTGATTACAAATGTTTTCAAAAGTGACTGGAAGTGTTAAAACACACATGTGTTGGTGAGAACCATTTGAGTTTAATCTATTTGATTATAAATGTTTACTAATGTTTACTGCTTAAAAGACATGTTAACTCACACTGGTGAAAAACCATTCAATAAGTAATTTATAGTTTGTATACTAAATACATACTAAATATCATTCTATAATGAACTGCAATTAATGCGAAATGTTATCATTAGTTGATTATTAAATATTTTATATTGTTGAGAGAGAATACCATATATGTATCTACCAATCACTTGTAATAAGCTTTTTATATTTGTAAAACTTTATATACAATAAAGATTTAAATTAAATTGAATAAAGACAACAATTGGCGTATAGTTTTATTAAAATCGTCCCTTATATACTGCCCAACTAGTATACATACGAAATTTACAACCCTGGACGTTAGCTGGTTGAGTTCAGGCGCGGTAAATATTTAAATTTGGTGCGCATTTCTGCTGATCCAAGTTAAAGGGCCAAGTGTTCCAAGGGCATTGAAACTGATGATGAGAGATCAAAGACGCCACGCGAAATTTCGCCTCTTATAATATACTACTCTTTGGTATTACCTTTGTAATTAAATAGAGATTCGCTATATTTTTGGGTACTTTAGGAGCGTCGTCTTTCGGCATTCGGCATGGAAAACATCTGGCAACCCTGAGCGAGATTCGGTTTAGTTGGCCGCACTGCAGCCTGTAATGCACGAACCCGACTTTTTATTGTTAAGCGTTTAAGCACTAGACAAAATAGGACAAAAGACATTTGATGATAATAATAATAATAATACTTAATTAGTAATATTATATATACATAACAGCTTATTATTATTAATATAAGAAATAAACATCCGGGTTTTTAAAACTAATGAAGTACCTAATATACGTTCTTTGTTTTTCTCCAATTGAAAAGAATGTGCGTACGCAAAATTTTCTAATACTAGTGGTTAATAATCCATGTAACTGCCAAATATTTGCAATTCGGACATTTAAAACTAGGTTGAGTTTTTTTTTTAATATGAAACATAACTAAATACCTTTGTTGTTACAACTACTATTACTCTGTTTATTGCAGGATCTGAGAATTCGAAATATTAATACAATGGACATGAATGAAATAACCATTATCAAAAATGAGGAAGATATCAAAATAGAATCAGAAATAATTGAAAATTGTGCCACCAACATAGATGTCCAAACATACAAGAGTGACGAGAAGTCACTCACCAACAACGTGATTTCACATCAAGGGCAAATTAATATTGACCAATACAAATGTAGCCAATCAAAGTTCCTGCAAGAAAGTAATTTTGAGAAAGACATGCTCACTTGTAATAGTGAAAAACACTTTGAATGTGATATATGCAGATACAAATTTACAAGAAAGGGTGATCTAAAGCGACATATGCTCACACATAATAGTGACAAGCCATTTAAATGTAATTTATGTGGGTACAGATGTTCACTTAAAAGTAATCTCAAAATTCACATGCTCACGCATAGTGGTGAGAAACCATTTGAATGTACTGCATGCAGGTACAAATTTAGAACAAAAAGTAGTCTTCAAAGGCATACTCTCACACATAGTGGTGACAAACCATTTGAATGTAAATTGTGTGCATATAAATTTTCACAAAAAGGCAATCTCAAACAACACATGCTAACACACAGTGGTGAGAAACCGTTTAAATGTAATATATGCTGTTACAAATCTACTGAAAAAGGTCATCTGAAATTGCATATACTAATGCATAGTGGTGAAAAACCTTTTAAATGTAATTTTTGTGATTACCAATGTTCAGGGAAGAGTAATCTCAAAACGCATATGCTGACACATACTTATGAGAAACCATTTAAATGTGATTTATGTGATTATAAATGTTCGCGAAAGGATAATCTTAAACGACACATGTTTAAACATAATGGTGAGAAACCATTTAAATGTAATTTATGTACTTATGAAACTTCACGAAAAGAGCATCTTAAAATTCACTTGCTCACACACACTAGTGAGAAATTATTTGAATGTAATATATGCTTCTACAAGTTTAAAACAAAGCGTAGTCTTAAAAAGCACATGCTCACACACAGTAGTGAGATCCATTAACCACTTACTATGCAGACCTGTTTTTCCCGAGACCGAAAGATTTTCTGGAATACTTGAAACAAGAGCATCAACTACTTGCTAGAAAATATCATGTTAAGCGATCAACTTTCGTACTATTTGCTGTTTTGGAAATATAACATTCAGAAAATATCTATTTTGACTTAATAAAACTTGCTTTTTTTTCTCAAATTTAAATCATCTCTTTCCAAATAATATCATACTATGGCCTATTTTTCTCTTGTCATTAATAATACCTGTTTTCATTTTTGTGTAGTTCCCATTTTATTTAATGCTCTTTAATTATTAAACCATGATTCTCTCAATTGAAGGGACCCCTTAGTGGTTGAAGGATCTTCACCCTTAGTGGTTTTGACTTGCTGTATTTCTTTCTATAATTTTCTATTTTTTGTTTTCTTCTTTTAGTTCTTTATTTCTCATGATTCTGAGATATTCAATGACATCTTCTATTAATTTTTTAGCTGGCCTTCCTCTACTTCTTTGTATGGTAAGTCTCCATTCTGTTATCCTTTTCACTTCTCTATTTCCTTCAATCCTTGTTATTTCCAACTATTGCATTTACATTTCTCAATATCTTTTGTCTATTTAGCATCCTATCAATTTCTGCATTCATAAGTTTTCCTGTACTAGTCGGTATATCTTCCTGACTATTGTAACCCTTGTCCGCACGTAACCCTTGGGATTACTTAGTTGTAACCCTTCGGCTGGAACTTATGATCTTTGGTAGCTTCCTCAGAGGCCAACGGGTTGAAGTGCTGGGCTAGATAATAATAGAGTGCACTTACCTTATAATTTCGCTTTCTTATAGAAAGGGAGAGAGGTAATCTAAATAATATAAACACAGTTTATAGTTAATAATTAAAGACGAGTTTATTTATTATTGTTAATTAAATTAGTAAGTCAATTTATAACATTTTTCACACCAAACATAAATTATTGAAGTTTTATTACTTTCACGTAGAAAGAAGTAATATATTGAATTTAAATAATTGAAAATTGAAAAATTATAAAAACTTAAAACCGAAAGTGAGTTCCTTCTTTCTTGAGGACCTAATCAGAACTAACTTAAAGAAAAACCCTATGTAAAAATGTAAACATTTAGAAAACAGTTTAGATGACTAAACAAACTTAATTAAATTAACAGTGTACGTGTGTTTGATAAACTCTAAGACAAAACTTACTTTCTTTTGATTAATATTAGAAAAATGCAATTCTGCACGCCTTGCAGGAAGTAGCTTTATCACATAATGAAAGAATCATCATTTTGAATAAAATATAGAATTTGAAATTTTCGCAAAAGGGAAATAGAATTTCTATTTCCCGTGGGAAACTAAATTTGCAATTTCTTCATATTAGGTATGCAAAAACTAAATTTTAATAAGTTGTATCTTTGAGTTTATTCAACCCTAAATAAATATATTATTATAACTGCAGTTATGATTTGCAAAACTAAGTAAATATGAACTTTAGCTAAAATAGTTTAAGAATAAATGATACAAATTAATGAACCAATCAGGTTAGCTAATTATAATAAATCAATGTAGCCGTTCGGGTACACTATCATCTTCTTAGCATTTCTTCACTATCTTAAGAAAGTGCCCATGTTTCTGTTGCGTATGTTGTGACAGGTTTAATAACTATATATTTTCATTTTTGTAGATCTGTTAAGTATTTTGGCATGCATCTATGTTATATTGGCAAAGTATGCTTTATTACCTAGTTGTATTTGCCTATGTACTTCTTCTTCAATATCCCCCTCTTTATTTATTTTGCTACCTATAGATTGTTTGCGCAAGCCAACTAGTTCTCACGAATACTTAGACGTCAATACTTTAGGTCGCCTCATTTAGATCGATAGCTGATGGGCAGTGCGACTGAGATAATATTATCTATACCAATGCGTCAGTGCATCCTGCACCTTACCCTTCTCTTCAGTTATCAGAAGATTAGTTGGCTCTCACGAAATTTATATAATTTTGTTTATCTTTTTCTAGTGTATATTTCCTCACTGTAATGTAATTTATTTGTATTGTTATTACTTCCTATCTTTAAATTTTTCTCATTTTCTGTAATTAGAGGTTAAGTAGTAGAGCAGCGTCAGTATATGACTTGATGCTGAATTTCGCCTCATTTTAGTTATATATTAACAATTATGTTCTGTTTTATTTGGGAAATAAAGATTATTATTATTGTTATTTGCATACTTTTTGTTTTATCTTTTGTGGTAAGCCTGATAGTGTATCAAAAGAACCAGATTTGCTTGTTACAATTTGAATCATTTGTTTGTGATAGATCAAGTAATTTCAAAATAGTAATGTTTTCCTATTAATCGTTTAGAGTTCATTAGAATATTCAAAGTTATGATAGATACATTCTTTTGTGTATCTAGATGGACACTACCAGTTAAACAAATATCAGTGTGAGCACATTCAGGGGACAAATGTAGTTCAAGATTGAATAGGACCAGTTACAATCAGCATTATACTGCCCCCCTAGTTATGCTATAAAAGAAGAACAATTCACTCACTTCTTCAGTATTTCACTACTTTTACAAAGTTCTATTGCTTTTTCAAGAGTTAATTCTTCGTTTTGTAGCAAGTGCTTTTTAATTTTCGGATTTTTTATACCAATCGTAACCATTGTTTTGATCAAATCCTCTTCTAATTGACCTAGATTATATTGTTTGGCCTGGTTTTTTACATTAATTATAAATTGTTCTGTTGATACTGTTGTTTGTCTGTATGTTAAAAATTTGTAACGTTCCAAGTGGACACTTTTTTTGGTACAATATGAGCTTCAAATTTATTTAAAAGTAGTTGAATTTTACCCTTTTCTTCGTTTGTAATTACAAAAGTATTATATATTATTAATGCGTCTTCACCCAACATTTGTAAAAGTTGAGCGCATTGTATATCTTCTGATTTTTTATTAATTTTCGTTGCTACTAAATGATTTTCGAACTTTCTTTGCCATATTTTCCAATTTTCAGGAAGATTTCCCGTCATATTCATTGGGGGAATTAGCCTCATTTGCTCCATTTTTATTTTATTGCTTTTTATGTATTTCACTTTTATTTATTAATTTTTTATTTCCCGCCATTTTAATTAGGTTCACATTAATTGCGCCATATTGTATTCAGTTTGGAGGGAGCCTAACAGATAGTGGCACCTCTATTGGCAATACTTCGCAATATATTATATACAAAATATCATTAATATCAACGCAATTACTTTGAAAAACGAATGATTTTTTATCAACAAAAAAAAAAGGTTTTACACCCGGTTGTTATGTCGTGGGGTGTAAGCGAAAATAAAAGTGTTCATTTTTATTCGTTTTTTTAATTTTCGTTTTCTAAAAAAAAAATTACTCGATACCAAGATCTTATAAATAAACAAAATTAGGATTTCAAAAAAGGCGAAATTCCCTGTACGTATTGAATTGGATAAAAAATGACTAGCACATTGTACTCTCTTAAGAATTAAGTTGCCAATACGAGACTTTCATCCGATTGGCACCAAGAATAACAATAATATCGGCTGATGGATTTTGCAGAAGAGATGCTAAGGTAAAAGATGACTGGAGCTCAATCGCGTCCGGCTCTCAACGATTCTTTCCGAGAAAAAAGTCAAAAAACCGTTAGGGCGCGTAGTTTATCCTCATTATCTCTTCGAGCTCACCACCTACAGGCGGTGGCGTAGGGGGTTATTTAACAGCTTGCAAGAAAGGCCTATGCAAAAATCCAAGGACTTACCTCAACTTTCCGCTATTGTTTCTAATTTGACTGAGCTATGTGTAATATTTTTCAATATTTATGTGACAATTAAAACCAAAATTTCCACAATATTTCTATAATACTTATGCAATTTAAAAAAAAGTACAATATTACTGCAATATTGCACGCTCATTTTTAATTTATCAAAACATTACAAAGTATCTCATTAACATACCTCAACAATGGGTATGTAGAAGTTTTCTTTTTTCACAGTACCACTTATTTTATTATACTCTCTCTTGATTTCCTCTTTCACATGCCCTACATCCTACATGATGACTGTTAAAGCCTCCCTTAAGTCATCAAGGTCTATTTGGGTTATTTATTATTTTATTTTATTTAGCAGGTTATTAATATTCAGGAATAAAAGAAAAAAGTTTGTTGAAAAAAAGGTTTGTTTAAAATGCATATCGTTACGAAAAAAAAACGCTTGTAAACCTGTTGCCATGTGGGGTGATGACGTAGTTACTACCGGTCAGGAATGCATTAGACAGAGCATCGACACTTCGACGCCCCGGTTGTATTGGTAGAAACGACGTTTGAAGATTGAAGATTTTTTAAATGCTCATATCTCTCTTATTTTGCATGATGAAAAGTGCGGTTTTTAATGCGGATTTATTGGTACGTCCCAATTGTTTAGCCAGTCTCGATAGATTAATAGTTTGCATGATTACTTCATATCCCAAAGGTCGTATGTTCGATCTCCTGATAGTCCTTCATAGCTATGAAAATTGTTTTTTCTCGTCTTCTCTATTAATGCTTCTTGCTATATTATTGTAGCATTTTTTAATCAAAATAGACTGCATCTACTGTTTTCAATATTTTTTATTAACTGCTGTTTTTTATTATCTGGTCTACTGTTGTACTAATAAGGGATCTGGCAACAGTGCTTAAGAAAGCTCAAATGCACTATACAAAATAGAACAGCCATTGTTATTTTTTCATATTTACTGTACCTTGATCAAGATCTTTGTTATTACTTATAAATGTAAGAAATAATTAAACATTCAGATTCCTAAAACTAATGAAGTCCCCTACTAAATCTCTGTGCAATTATGCATACGGGAAGATTTCTGTTAGCCTTTAAACAACGCTAGTAAAAATTGCATGCTTAATTTATTGGGATTTCTCCCCCATATAACACATTACTAATATAATACTAGTACCTTGGCTGTTAAATTACTCTGTTTGCTGCAGGTACTGAGAATTTTATAAATATCAATGATACAATGGACGTCAATGAGATAACCGTAATCAAAAATGAAGGAGATATCAAAATAAAATCAGAAATAATTGAAAATTATACCACTAACATTCAGGTTCAAATTTACAAAAGTGATGAAAAGCCATTCAGCAATACCAAAATCTTGCAACATCATGAGCAAATTAGTACTGACCAATATTACAAATGTGACCCTTCTCAGTCGATGTTTCTACAGGAGACTAATGTTGAGAAAGATATGTTCACTGAAAGTGAAAAACGCTTCGAATGTAATATATGCAGAAACAAATTTACAAGAAAAGGTGATCTGAAACAACATATGCTCACACATAGTGGTGACAAACCATTTGAATGTAATTTATGTAAGTATAAATGTTCACGTAAAAGTAGTCTTAATATTCACGTGCTCACACATAGTTGTGAGAAACCATTTGAATGTAATATATGCAGTTACAAATTCAGAAGAAAAAGTAGTCTTCAAAGGCATACTGTCACACATAGTGGTGACAAGCCATTTCAATGTAACGTGTGTGCCTTTAAGTTTTCACAAAAAAGTAATCTCAAACAACACATGCTAACACATAGTGGTGAAAAACCATTTCAATGTAATATATGCTGTTACAAATCTAGTGAAAAAGCGAATCTTAAGTTGCACATACTAAGGCATAGAGGTGAAAAACCATTTAAATGTAATTTATGTGATTATAAAAGTTCAGGGAAAAGTAATCTCAAAACTCACATTCTCATACATGCCGATGAGAAACCATTTGAATGTAATTTATGTGACTATAAATGTTCACGAAAGGGTAATCTCAAACGACATATTCTTAAACATAATGATGAGAAACCATGTAAAAGTAATTCATGTGATTATAAATGTTCACGAAATCTCAAAAATCATTTGCTCATAGATTATGGCGAGAAATTATTTAAATGTATGTAATAGGTGTGTGTTGACAAGTTTAGAACAAGAGGTATTCTCAGGATGCTCATGTTTATGCCTAGTTGCTGGAATCCATTTAATTTATATGATTAGAAATGTTTAGTGAAGAGTTAGCATAGAAAACCCATCTCATATATATCAGGATTGAGATATACTTTTTAGTCAGATTAGTCAGTTATTCGGATTTTAAAATTATTTTGCTACTCGGTCACATATAAACTTCCAAGCCGGCAGTCAGTCTATTTCTTTTAACGTCTTTAAAAATAATTGAAGATCTCGGATTGAAATGTACTTAAAGAACTATTTCTCAAATATTCTTTGAATTCTTTTTGGTAAAGTCAGCTGTGAATGCGATAGTAACATGAGAAAAAACAATTATTTTGAGAGTCCTGTGATTTAAAGATTTATTTACTTAGATTTAAAATAAGTTTTCTAAAATCTTTGTTTCCTTAAATCTATTTAGTAATCCTTTAGCATCGAGAATTCATCAGAAAATCCATTTAGAGATGCACGTACAATTATTTCTTATTAATTTTGTTATTAGGTACTTTTTAGTAGTTGCTTTTTAAATTGACATTTAAAATTTGTTAATTAGTTATAGTTTCTAAATGTACATATTGTCACAATGTAAAAGAAAAATTATAATAAATTAATAACAATTATATTTAAAACTTTGAATAACAAAGGAGTGTAATGATATTTCATCAAAGACTGTCTCGCACTCTAATTATAGTAATTATAAAAATTGTTCTAATGATCCCTGGAATTTCAACTGACAAGTATAAATTTCGCAGACAGAACCTGTTTTAGTCTGCGCAGCTTCAAGTAATTACCCCAAGTAGCTTTCCAAAAGTCCATCCACTGCATTTAATAGTTTTGCGATTGGTACTGTGTAGCATACATTTCTTATTGTGGTTCAACTTCTTAGTATCAACACTGACTAGCAAAGACTTGCAAACAATTGCGCATTCCTTCTTTCTTGTTGAATGATATACAAAGAGCAGCTGCACAGCAGAAGTCAGTCAATTTGGCTTTTAATCAGTGATTTGAACCAGTTTCACATCATAGTTGTATACTTTTTACTATTTGTTTGTCTTATCACTGAGACCAAATAAGATGCTAAGAAATGACTCCTAAACCAAGCAATCTGAACTCGCAAAAAATAATAAATTATTATCGAAGGTGTAGTGGTTGTTTATCACAATATTATGAGTGTGTGTTATTGTTATCTATAACATTTTTAACCCCTAAATGTTTATTTTCCACAACAAACTACCATTCAAAACTCAAGTCACATATAACTTGACAGATTTGGGGTGAGGGGGAAGAAATTTATTACTTTATTCTCACTAACAAACTTTGAACTTTTCTTTGAAAAAAGCACAAGATTCAGTAGAAATTAATTTTTGTATTATGTATTTGCCTTCACAGATGAATTCTAATTGTAACAATAATAAAAAATAAATTAATATGAATTCCTAAATATTTCATTCACGTCCAGTATTCTTATTGGCCCATTTTGTCACGTGATCGCGTTGCACTGACTGCCGGAATGGAAGTACTTGTTTTTACGATAGCTACTCGTTTTATTTGAATGTTTAATCTCCTTGATGGTTATTTAATAAATTGGTAAGTGACAGTTTTATAAAGTTGTAAAATTACCTTGTTGTTGTTATATTATACAGGTGCGTATTAACATTATTTATCAATATTGCGATTTTTAGTAATAATGAAGTTGGGACAAAGTTTTGACTGTTTGGAAGATTTGGAAAAAGCAATTAAGCAATTTGAAAATGAAACATTTTCCAATCTATCCATATTCAAATCAAGAACTATTGAAGGGGCCAGAGCGAAAGGACTGAAAAGAAATATTAATCCTAAATTAGAATATGTCGAATTAGACTATAAATGTATCAAGGCTGGGAAATTTATTTCTAAATCGAAAGGAGTTCGACCAAAACGAAGGTAGGTGCATTGCTGGCTGATGTTTCAATAGAATTAGTCTGCTGATTGTAGTCTGGGCAATTAAAATTTAAAAAAGATTTTCACATTCAGTAAAAAAGGCACAAAACATGAAAGTTATTATTTATTAACATTATAAATTTATAAATGATAAAATTGATACTGTTCAATTTAATGATGAGTAAAAATTGTGAATCCAAAATCTAATAGAAAAATTGTCCAGGCTTCAACAGTAAAAGCTTTAATTATGTAATTCATGCAAATGTTACACGCACCCAAAGTCACTAAATGGGAAGATGTCTCACAAATGCTTTCTAGCAGTCGAAGGGTGACATGTATAACAAGTTATATGTACCTATAACAATTTGGTGATATACAATATTTTCAATAAAGCATCGCAACATCATAAGTAAAACACTTAATATAATTTTATATTATTTCAAAAATGAATTCTAACTTAAGTATAATTTAATAATTTAGAAAACGGGGTTTTCAATACAAAATCAGTTTATTATAAGTAACAAAATCTACCAAACTTTAAGCAAATAAAGAACTATAAAATAATGTTATCTGATAACCAGAAAGTTATTCTTAGAACAGTGACTTAACAATATAAATAAGCTGGATTCAATTCATTTTTACTGCTTTTTACTTATGGTATTTTTTATAATTTAAATGCTGTTCTTACGAAATCATCCATTTCTCTAAATAAGATTTTTATTTATTTATTATTCATTTTTTTTGTATATTTCTTTATCATTTTAAATAACTGGTCGCTTTAATATAAGTAACGGTATTTTTATGTTTTAAAACGATTACAAATACGTAATTTGGCTATATTTCTAGTTGGTACTTACATGAAAGTATTAAAGCACAAAAATGTATAACGCACTTGATTTCTTCGAGGTAAATAGTTCAATCAAAAAAAATATTACCGTTTTAATGCAACTAAAGTCCGTTTGCGGTAACCTGTCGCAGGACGTGAACAAACCATAAGCGATGCTATTCGTCGGCGCGCACGTGGTCTCGTTAACGCTTAAACTACTTTACCTACATGCGGAAACACGGATATGCAATCAGTTCTCGTTAACGTTTGTAATGTGCAGTTGCATTTGTTTCGTAAGAGGTAAGAGTGTTTTTGTAATTGAGCTATTAGAGATTATACGGCAACATAGCGATACTTATAAATCATATTACCCTGACAGAATTTCTCAAGAGCATCAAATTACAATTTCCAACCTCCGTACCATTGTGATTTAAACCCGATAGAAAAAATTTGGGCCCAAATTAAAGGATTTGTGGCAGTAAATAATACTACATTTAAGCTAAAGGTTATAGAAAACTTATTAAAGGAAGGAATCGCCAACGTAAGCGCAGAAGATTGGGAAAAAATGTGAGACACGCCCAAAAAATTGAACAAGAAATGTGGAACCTTGACCATATAATTGATGTTCTTGTGGAAAATGTAGTTTTTACTGTAAATACAGAGGCGTCGTCCGATTCAGACATTAATTATACATCAAAAGACTCTGATAGTGATGCCTGGTAAGTAGACTTATTTAAAAAAAAACTTCTGAGTTTGCTGATGTAATTTTTTCAGTTCACAGAATAAAAAGATTATTTGCCGTGGACATTGTTGAAAAATTGCTCTTTTTAGAGCAAACACCTCTTTTAAACTAGGCTTTGTTATGTTTAAATAGCGAGTCTGATTTAATTGTGGCGTATTTAATCAGTATCATTTTCCATTCCATATTACGCTGAAATCGTAAGAGCGAGTTAAGCGCACACGGTACGCAAACGCGCATCATCGTAAATGAAGCTTCAAGGGTCAGCTAACTTTATATTTAAAACAGCTAACAAGTATATTTACGTCTTGCGACAGGTTACCGCAAACGGACTTTAAGAATGCAAGATATATTCGGCAGTAAAGGTCACCAATGTCTTCACGTAGCCGTCTCGCTACGTTCCCCTTTCATTACTCTTTTCTGTGCCCGCGTTTACAATACGTTGTATAGGACAGTGAGGCAACTTCCCATATACTAAGCTTTGACACGCACTTACATTACAGTTCCTTTCGAGAAGAATGTCCTGTATATTTCAAAATTCGTGTTAATGGTGATGGGACAAAATTAGTCATTAAGGCTTTAGAAACCAAACATAACCATGTTACCAGTCAGGTATTCTTTTATTTATGAATTTTATTATGAAGGTTTGCTAAATTGTTATTTTGAATAGGCCATATATAATCATTTACCTCGTCAACGACAGCTGGATCCTGAGGCTAAAGTAATGGCAGCAAAACCTGTATCAATGAAAGTTAGTGAGAAAATATTACAAAATGATTTAATGAAATCCTTGAAAGATATTCATAATTTGAATATAAATTTGGAAAGTAACGATTTTGAGAGTCTTATAGAGAAGTACAAGAATCAGGGAGGAACAATCCTCGATGTGGTGAAAAACGAGGAAGGTGTTCTACAGGCTTTATTTTATCAAGATAAGGAGATGCAAAGAATGTTTAAACTTTGTCCAGAAATGTTATTTATTGATGCCATACACAAAGTGAACGACCGTACAATGCCTTTATATGTCTTTTTGATTGAAGATCCTAACGGGCATAGTGAAATTGTTGCCTTTTGTCTTTTAATGTCAGAGCATGGGGGAAATGTTTTGAATATGGCACAATTATTCAAACGTCATAATAAAGAATGGGAAAAGACTCAATGTATTATGGCTAATAAGGACTTCAATGAGCAAAATATTTTTCATTTAGAATTTCCCCAAAGTAAATTGCTAATATGTATTTTCCACGCCATGAGGTCTTTTCATCGTGAAATTACCACTGAAAAAATGAATATAACGAGGGATCACAGAAATCTGTGCCTACAAATTATTCAAAAAATGGTGTATGCAAGAAGTGAAGAAAATTATATGCAACTCTATGAGGAGTTAAAAAACACAAAATTAAGTGAAGTAATTAATTACTTCAATAAAAACTGGCACGACATTAGAAAAGAATGGATTTTCCATATGCAAGAAGAATCTCTAACCTTTGGCTATCGCCTAAAATCGACGAACCAAAAAATAACGCAAGTGGTTTCACGACTTTCTAGATTTGATCAAATTTTCGAGGGCTTGGATAACCTAGTTGCTGCCTTACGCGCAGAACGTGATCATGTTGCTGCGAATGTGTTTTCCAAAACATTTGTAAATACTCGAGGTTTAAATACAACTTGTCAAGAATTTTGCAAATATCTAACACCTTTTGCTTTCGAAATGGTGTCCCAGCAAATGAAGTTGAAAGAGAAAGTGAAAATTTTGAATGAAGATCCAGAAAATCAAAGTCTAACTGTATTGTGTTCATCTGGAAACGTAAATGTTACAACAACATCCTGTCAGTGTTCCTTCCGAACCAGCATTGCTTTACCATGTCGTCACATATTAAAAGCAAGAGAATTGTTCAATTTGGCCTTGTATTGCCCTGATTTGTGCGCATGTAGATGGACAAGGGATTACTATCGTGAAGTGTGTAGAATTTTTCCATCTAGCAACCAAACAGACCCAATAAATACTGAAATTCCAAATGAAAACAATAAAAATGTAAACATATATGTAATCCCTGATCCAAAAATAAGGGTTTTAAGTTATAGTGAACGTTTTCGAATCTCAAAAATAGAAACTGATCAGATGGCCTCAATAATGGCGGAAGCAACCGGCAAACACTTTGAAACTCGTAGAAAGGAGTTGTTGGAATTAAAACAGAAATGGAAACATGAAGGTTATTATAATAACAATTATGTACATTATTTACAATTATTTTTGTTGTTGCTTCAATCTGTTTAGTCTTCACTGATCTTTTTTTTGAATATTTAGCTTGATAAATCTTACTTTTGAATTAATTATGATTAAATCATTGCAGACCAACAAATAATAGCTGATATCACAGGACTTGAAGTCACAGAACCTCAAATTGCAGAAGTTGAAGTCACGGGACCTCAAATTGCAGAAGTTGAAGTCACAGTACCTCAAATTGCACAACTTGAAGTTACGGGACCTCAAGTTGCAGAACTTGAAACCACGGACCCTGATGCCAATTGTATTATTGGTGAGATCAAAAAATCCTCGTCTAATACATGTTTGTTATAAACATATAAATGCGATTTGTTTTTTCAGAGCCAAATACTAATAATATTAATACCAACATTTCTAATCTTGACAGACCATCAATAACTCAAAATATGACGTCATTAATTGGAAGTCGCAAACGGGGAAGACCAAAACTATCTGAAAAATATAGCAATAATAGTAGTGGTAAAATAAAATACTTACCTTTTGAAAATATCACTTGTCACAAAACTTGTTTTAGCACCACAAAATGTTAATGATAGCAATGAAAACACTACTTCGAAGTTGTTACCAGCAATTGAAGATTTAACATTATCGCCGAAAGTGCCCAAAAGAGATAAATCCAAAGCAGCAAATCTAACGGTAATTGGCCTACCCAAGAAGAAGGTGAGCAGAACCCTCACACCATTCAGTAATCTGTAACATCACCCCCAAGACGTTGAGTAGAAACTATGAGAACTTTGTAAAGTGAATAAATAAATTTATACAAGTTGATGGGCTGCATTTTGACCATCTTTTATATATAATTAATGTTTAGTGATTTGTTTATTTTTTAATTGTTTAATGTTTAATAAATAAGTATCCTGTTACCCATTGTTAGATCGAGTTTTATATATATACATCTTGAATGTTATCAATAGGGTCCTTGCATGATTTTCAGATTTATTCCAGAGTTCAGAATAAATTGTATATTTTACTGTTTTTCAAAATATATTTGCTAAATAACTGTTATTATTATAGTTATTAGCGAAATAAGTTTAAATAATTATTCAGGCCCTTGAAACGCATTTACGCTAGCGCGGGAGGCGTGACGTCACAACGCGTAGATCCGTCTTGCAAATGCACTTACTCCGTGTATTTAGGTGTTGTTGTTTCAAGTTGATTTGTGTTCTAATTATTAGACAAGTTACCACGTGTTTTGTTTTTGCTCTTTCTACTAAAAAATACAGTCGTTTTCACAACTATAAAAGCAAGAGGGGTTATAGAAAGGTAACTTTTAAATTATCAATAAATGTATGCCTATTATTCATAACATAAAATAATAAAACTCAAGTATATTCACTCTATTCAATTGATTCACGATTAGAAATATAAAAGCGTTGCATAGATACGTTTCGGCACTCAAAGTAATTGTATTGCCATACGCAGACGATTACCAACAAAAAACTTAATTATAATTTAATACCTGGTAATAAAAGTTCCAACTTCTTAAAATTTATTTACATTAACGCCTATACTCCTTTTTTCATTTTACAAAATATTTTCCTCCTCATGTTATTATAATTAATAATAAACAAACTTATCTTTCGCGTTCCCACTGACGAGAAAAGAACGAAGTTGTGGATAAATGCAGCAGGCGGAATTATTCAGATCTTGTGAAAACTTCATGCTTGTATGTGAAGATCATTTTAACGTAAGTATAACGACAAATGTTAATCATTTATTATATAACAATGAAAGCACAGCAGTTGTTAATTAACGCATATAAAAAATCGGCCTTTCTTGTGAAGGTAGCAGCTTTTGTTTCGAAAAATTGAACTTTCTTAGGCGATTAGAACTGTCACGCTAATAGTCAAACCTTCTTTTGACGAAAACGGCTTTACTTTTGAATACAGCAGCCTTTTAAATGAATAAACAGAAATTAATTACTAATGAAAATAAATGCGATAATTGCGTTGATACTTTACGTTCTTCTCGGGTTTCCTACTGCATGTAAGCCTTGAAAAAGACCATTTTTCTATAAATTTAAAAGCAACTGACAAATGAACACGTATCAAGACAAGACAAAACAATTTTAAACGCACCGGCAAAACAAGTAAACCACGTTGCAGGAATAGCTGATACAGGATTTACGCGACGTGACGTCACGTGATTGGCGCAGACTCGTAGGCGTTTTGCAAGCACTTTTGAATCTCATAATTTGATTAACTTTTATTTTAGTTTTAATCCACATCTGTACATTTTTATGTCGCCCAAAAAATTCCGACACTTATTTAAGCTGTATAAATTTCATATTATATGCAATTTAGCAATATTTTTTGTGCAAGTACCCTATTGTACAAAACTTGCAAGCTGTGTGTATTTTTAAAGTTCATACAATTGCGTATAGACTTTTGTTGCAAGTGTTCAATGTGCTTATCGAACCACAGGGAATGAGTAAAGTAAACCAGTAGGTTGCGAGTCTCATATTTCTTCTGCAGCAGTATGTTATTGATTTTATACAGATCAAAATTATGAGATTGTTGTAATGTGTAAGTCATAACAAAGCATTTACCAATGTTGAAAGCTATAGCTTCAGCTATAGACATTATCAGTATCCTGTTGCCAAAGCTGCATATTATAATGACTTACACGGTAGTAAAACAAATCTAATCTGCATTGTGTTAATCAAACCGAGAGATTGTTGTTACAGTCTTGATAAAATAAGTAAGTATAACAAAAAATTCAATTTTAGATTTAATAAAATAAAAATAATTTCAACTTAATGGCAAATTATAGTTGACTTAAACGATTAAAAAACAGAACTATGTGATTTAAAGCGTTAAGCTACATTGCGTTAGTTACGTAATGCCTGTTATAACCAATCTTAATGTTAATTGTACCAAGAAAAGTTTAAACCTCTTTCCATACACTTTTAGTTTACAGCCTTTAGAAGCAAATGATACTCCTTGGTAAGTTCATCTTTCATCCGCAGTTTTCTCAACTGTTCATGATTTTTCAACCAGATTGATTTATACTTGTACCTGGTAAATTTTATCAGTATGTAGCTCATCCCAGCATATTTGCATCTTTTGGCCCTAGATGATGGCATCGGTCAATGTGGTCACTCAAAACATTCATATTGTTAGCTTTCAAAGCTTCTGTTCTACGTCCTGTATATCATGGACTTCAAACAAGTATATGTTGTTACAATGAAAGTATTGCTCTAGTTCATTGTATTTGTTCTTATGAATATAGATTCTTGGATAATTTAACTATTTTAACATCATATTTCCCCAAGCATTTATGTAAATCTTCATTAACTTTATCAGTTATATTATTTTTTTCACATTTTAAAAATTGTTACTATAGTTTCAAGCAAGTCTGACTGCTCAGTGTTATTTTAATCACCCCGCGAAGCGGGATGAGGCTGTTATAGGACTAATACAAATAGTCCTCTTCAGCCAGCCCGGCAACGGCGTTGACTTTGACTTTGTGGTTATTATTAGCAGTATTAATAATAATATTGGTAATGATAACCACAATCGCTCTGTACTTGTTGTATTCTTCGATAATTTCATGCATTCATGGTCACATATGCCTGTTATCGGCCATACCAACATATGGAATGTGTTGATATGGGCGATAACGTTGGAATGTCGATGGCGAGAAGATGTTGGTTGCGTTAAGTTATGATGTTATTGAAAAAACAAAACCCGGCTCTTTTCAGATCCACCCCCGAAATATATGGCTTTCGGGGGATGTGTAGCACCAAGCAACAAGTCGACTTAACCTTCCACCAAGGAGCCCCCTTAGAGGGAATGGACACCCGGGGATAGGGAGGAAGGAAAAGGACAGACAGCCGCCAGCTATTTCCACGGACCCCGGTGAGCCCCCAGCGTAAAAACCCGCCGAAGTTACCTTTCAGTAACTGGCAACTGCCTTGGAAAGAAGGATGGTGACGGGACCCTGGGGACACTACCCCCGTTCCGAGGAACAGGCGCGGAATGCCGGTAATCGATGTTATACCGCAGCTAATAGTTACATTTAAAACCAATAGCTTAAGGAGGGAAAGGGGCTGATTTTTGGAAGGAAAAGTCGACTCACCGGTTAACACTACACATAGACCACTGAGCACCCTTGCCGGCCGTGGTGCGAAATGCTTAGACAGCATCTCTACTAACAGCGTACTTCGAGATGCTAATCGCACATATTCACACCACGGACACCAAGCACGATACTGTTTCAAGCAATTAGTTATTTTCCTTAATAACATCCATTCCTAATTTCAAAAGTTTTGTTTTAGTCTCGTTAACTTATTAATAACTTTCCTCCTCTTTTCACTCAGTCCTATTGTCTAAATGTCGTGAGGAATCAATCAGCAGCCTCTGTCCTTTTCAGTTCTATGCTTGTTTTAGTAGTGTCTTGTTAATTAAAGCATGGTAATTATGTTTCTTTAACATACTCACAAGAAAGACTCATGGGAAGAATGCCTTTTTTTTACTTCTACATAGCATACACTTCCCGACAGTTAATTATTGTATAATTAAATTTTCTTATTAGAAACATCTCGCAGTTTTTTCTAAGTAGGTATTTATTTTCATTTCATTTTACAAACATGAATACTCCTAAACTAGGATGATGTCTCATTACAACGATTCTCTAGATGTATTTTGAGACTATCCCTACGTGAAAATTTCACTTCACATACATTACACTGAAATGGCTTGTCATTACTATGAGTAATCATGTGCTTTTTGAGATTACCCCCATGTGAACATCTATAATTACACATATTACATACAAATGGTTTCTCACCACTATGAATCAACATGTGCTGATTGAGATTTCCCTTTTTTGAAGTTTTATACTTACATATACTGCATTCAAATGGTTTTTCACCACTATGGGTGAGAATATGGTCTTTGAGATGACATTTATTTGAACACTTATAATTACAAATTTTGCACACATAGGCTTTCTCGTTATTATGTACAAGCATGTGCCTTTTGAGATTATTTATATCTGAATACTTACGATTACAAATATTACATGAAAATGGCTTTTTGGTAATATGGGTAAATGGTTTCTTACTATTATGAGTGATCATGTGTCTTTTAAGATTACTTTTTTGTGAACATTTATAATTACATAAATTACATTCAAATGGTTTCTCGCCACTATGAGTATCCAGGTGTGTTTTAAGATTAAACTTCTGTGTGCATTTATAATTGCATATATTGCATTCAAATGGCTTCTCACCACTATGTTTGAGAATATGGATTTTCAAAGTATGTTTCCATAAAAACTTCTGACTGCATATATTACATTTAAATGGTCTTTCGCCACTATGAGTTATCATGTGCTGTCGCAAACTTGGTTTTTGTAAAAAACTACGATCGCATATATTACATTTAAATATTTTTTCATTAGTATGACTGAGCATATGTTTTTGAAAACTCACTTTTTGCAAAAATTTAATCTGACATGTATTACATTTAAATAGATTTTTATCATCAGTGTTAATGTATTCGTACTTCTCAAGTCGAGCCCCTACTAATTCTTTGTACTCAAATATACTATCAACAAACAGTTCGTTGTTACTATTGGTATAAGTTTCATTCTGATTTCCCACATTACTTTCTCCTTTTATTCGTAAGTCAATTATATTGGCTTCATCTTTTATAGCAGTTACATTGATGTTTTCCATTGTGACAATATTAATAAAATTATTTAGATCTGCAACAATCAAAATTGCAGTTAAATGTATACAATAACTTTTATATTTCCATAGTACCTATTAAATATAATAAACAAGATTCGTCAGTAATGAACTGAATAGCAGATTAGTTTAGGAATTCCTTTTAAATTTAAACACCAATAATCCCTTGTAATTAGATGTTAAAGATAATAAGTGAACATTATCATTTGCTACAATACAATTAGCAGAAGCTGGAAGATTATTTGTTGCAAAAATTATTGTACAGTGAGGAATCCTGCAGATTACGCTCTGTTGCTAACAGCGTTGCCAATTTGGTATTAGGATTTTTCCCTCTTTAATTGTTAATAACAAATACAGAGTAGGGATGCCGCTTTTAATATAATATTAATAGTGTGTCAAATTTATAATTTTATTGTAGGTAATCCTTTTCTAACCTTAAAGAACAATCTTAAAAGAGAGAGCGGTGTTGCCAATGTTTTTACATAATAAGTTGAGAATGTTGCAATGTTGTAAATTTACATCTTTGTGTGAAAATTAGATATATTTTTAAAACTGAACAAATAAAATAGGATATTATTGTTTCTAGCCTTATATGGAGAAACTCCATAATCATGAAGTAAATAAAAGATTAGTAAAAGTTTCTCAAGTGTCATTTCAAAAATAAATTAGAGTATAAAAATAAAAATATCCTTAGTTCCCAAATAAATTTTGTAAAGTATAAAATTTTAAAAATATACACATACTACAATTAACTGAACAAATTAAAAGTAAAAATAATACTACAAAATTTTTAAGTAAATTTTACTACTTAAAAATGGGAATTTTGTAGATAAACCAATGGTTTTTCTAAAACGTGTTCTTTTGTAAGTTTTGCTGCACATGTTTTATAAGTCGTAACAAATTAATTAGTGCTCCTAAGCATGACTGGCATTAAATTCATAACATTGAACAGGAAGTATGTTGATGCTCTGACCGAATTATCACACCAATAACTTGATTAGGCAGTTATAGTGTACCAGGTTTTTCTTCACATCTATTACCATACTAGCATAATACCCATTGAAAAATCAACGGTCCCCTTCTGATCATGTCAGCTATCCACGAAGTAAGAAAACAGATCTACCTATAAAAGTTATTTTTTTGGGATCCCGTAGCTCAGGATGTGCTACTGCTACTATAATTTAATATAATCACGTTTGATTCATAATTAGCAATGCCT
The DNA here is from genome assembly GCA_929113105.1 of Agrypnus murinus. Classification (NCBI taxonomy): domain Eukaryota; kingdom Metazoa; phylum Arthropoda; class Insecta; order Coleoptera; family Elateridae; genus Agrypnus; species Agrypnus murinus. The sequence goes on from OV816027.1 coordinate 11,198,259, forward strand.
TTCTTCAGAATTTCTAATAAGTCCCACACTTTTTTTGCTCAAATAAATGCTATAAAAACACTAGGCTCCGTTATCGCGTAGGTAAAGTACCGCTTAAACAGCTCTGAAGAATTTCATGGCTATTTTAAAAAATTGCACTTGATTTACATTTATTGTGCATGAGATCTTTTCTTAAGAATGTTATCTTGTTTATATTATGCTTAATAGCAAATACAAAATTACAAAAGCTATTTCCTTAACGAATAAAAAAGTGTAAATTTATAAAAACAAAACTATAGCTAGCGAGCTTTTAAAAATGGTAAGGTGTACTTCCTAAATTATCGTTCAAGTGTTATTTGAGATAAAAATTCCCGAATATACAACAGTATAAAAGAACGGTATGAACTAAAAAAAGGTCATCCCGCGTTTATTCAAACATTTTAGTAAATGACAACTATCATTCTTAGTTCACGCTTTTGCTCACAGAACGCTGTACGCGGATCGAGTTAAAAAAGCGGGAAGTTTCAACGAGTTTGATTTAACTGTTAATACATTTAACGCATTTTCGTTATTGTTACATATATTTTTGTGATTGTCGATGTAAAGTAACAGATTATTGTTTATATCCCTTCCCATATTTTAACTTTCCTAATCTTTTATTATTAGTTATAATAGTTATTATAGACTATTATTTAATAAATTACTAAATAATAGTTATTTATGTATTAAGGGCATAAAGAAGTTTTTATGGGCAGAAGCGTTATTTCTGACGCCTCGGGTTAGGAAAAGGCTGCAGGGCCATAAAAGCAAGTTATGCCCGCTATACATACACTATTTTATGCTCAGACTAAGTTTTTATCTCAAATCTATTATTGTGAAAAAATATAATTAAATGAGTACGTAGGTACATCGAGCCGCTATGCGTATACTTATGTGCTTATACGAAGTACGTTACTATAGTTACTATTCCAAAATATTTAATTTCAGTTTATTTTCATTGGTGATAAGTTTACAAATTATATTAAGAACCAATCAAGTTCTACAAAAACAGTTCTGACATTTAATTGACGTTTCATTATTGCCCATCGAACCATAAAGAGGCCCTTGGGCCATAAAGAGACGGTTATGTTTAGATGAGTCTAGCAATAATAGTCTAATTATAATGTATCTGTGCATAAATGTTGTTTTACTTTACTTAAGAGCATGTGACGGTTAATTTTTGAATAAACTATTTCACTCTTAATTAGTCCTGATTAATTTCTTGAAACGAATATATATTTTCAATATTTTAATACTTTTAGTATAGTAATACTTTTCTTTTTCTTAAAACCAGCAAGAACAACTGATATTTTTAAAAATTTTTAGCAGTTTTATATTTCCCTTTTTAATTTTACTACCTTAAATTATTCCTTGGCATTTAAAAATGAAAAATTTCAGTTAAACTTAAAATATTATGAAAGTTTACGCATGTCTGGCAGCACTGTAAGCAGACAACTGCGATTTTCAAATTTTAGTTTTAAAGGAATTAATTCCCATTTGGAGACTGTAGCGCCATCTTTAGGTGTTTATAGTTAATAAAGCTTCCTATTATTAAAACTGGCGGTGATAACGGGCCCTTAAGCGAATGATAGGCGTGTTCAAAGAGAATACATAATATTAATAGTTATTTTAATTATATACCTATGTAGTTTATTATTAATATATTATGTACTTTATACAGCATAATATTCGTTGAAAAATCAACGGAGAGTGGAGGCACCGCAGATGAAAACGCGCCAGTCGCTGACAATCAGTGCGTGCCCCCATTAACTTTGTAGTTTTTGTAAGCCCAGTTTTTGTCAAAACCGGTGAATCTCAAGAACCACTAAATAGATTTTGATGCCGTTTGATAGCTTATGTCTTAGCAAAGGTTTCTATATATACAGATTATTGAGAGGATTTTTGGAGAGTCCAGCAATAAGCAAAGTATGAGATACATACTTAAGAAAATTGGCTCTAACAGAGACAAAACGCATTACGCTGCGAAAATGGTAACAGATAAAGCCATACTATAAGCGAACAAATTGTAGCCCTCAAAAAGATCTACAAAAAAATCCGGGATGGCATATACGTATCTCTTACAGATTACTCACAATTAAGATTTTTATAATAGTTATTTTTGCGGAAAACTCTTCTCTTCTTGGAATGTTGCCTTACTCCGCCCCTGGATAAAATGCCGGTAATTCTTGTATTTTTTATCTTCAGAATTGCTTCAAGTATAATATGTGAAAACTTGAAGTTTGTAGCTTACGCCATTCAAGATATATAGCCATAATGATTTTTTAAGACATGCCCCCCTGCGACCCCTCGGGTTTTTTAGGATTAACAATATACTATGCACCCCTTTGGGACAAGGCCCACCTGCCTGTAAAATTGCAGCTTCCTAAGTTTTCTAATTTTCGAGATATTTTTCGGTGGACATCGGAACTGGTTATTATTATATAGGAGATCACATGTTTGATAAATCGCAACAAATTAATTTACGCTTCAATAATTGGCATTAAATCCAGAATACTCAATAGGAAGTATCTTAATGCTTTATACTGCTTATAATATGTGTCAATAATATTTTTCCAATTCAACCTATAATTTTGAAAGAATGATGAATAAGAAGCATTAAATTATAGTTCATGAATTAATTGTTTATTTGTAATCGTCAGCACAGTCGTATCTACATTTTAAAAAGATCAATATCTTTTTTCCTGTTAGAGTTACATACTTGAAGATATGATACATTACAAGAAGCATTAAATTAATGAATAAATAATGAATGAATAAATCAAATCGACTAGCGTCTAGCCCCCGAGTATCACTACACTAATCCTGAACTTAACGCATGCGTTTTGTGCAGCGTCTTGACTTCAATTCGATAGGATATGTGCAAATTAATATTAAATATATTATTAATTACAGTTCTGATTAGAAGTAGATAATTACATAATTAACTTTTTTTAGTTAATGATTGCATATAGATTGTATAAGTTAAAAAAAACAAACGACCAAATCCAAATTAACGTTTTTTCAAGGAAAGTCATAGTCATTACCTTATTACCTTTTGGTTTTAATAAAAGAAACTTTAGTAAACTTTAAATATTTATTTATTATAATGAAATAATGAATAAAAAATAAGTTTTATCACTGCGTTTTTACAGTGGGAAAATCGCCTTCGCTAATAGGTATTGTTTTTATTAATATCTAATTGCAGGGCGATGTAACTCCTATAATAAAATCTGTATAGAGATAAAATAAAAAAATAATTTTTATCACTGCACGTTTTTGCAGTGGGAAACAGAAGAAGAAAAGATGCAATTTAATTTCTAAAGCCACAGGTGTAGATATCGGAAGCATTTCCCTGCAATTAGTACTTAATAAAAATGATGCCTAATAATAGTGAAGGGGATTTTCCCGCTGTAAAAACTTGCAGTGATAAAAATATTTTTTTATTGATTATTTTATTCTAATAAATATTTAAAGTTTACTGAAATTTTATCACCATAAAATAACCATAGTCATTATCTTTTCAAGGTTTTATGGTTTTCAAGGTAAAGTTGTAACTTTACTTTGAAAACCCGTTAATTTTAATTTATACAGTCTATATACAATCATTACATTAAAAAAAGGTAAGTATGTACCTACTCCTAAACAGAAGTATAATTATTAATATATTTAATATTTATTAGCTAGACGCTAGTATCAAATCGTCGCTTTGCGCCTGTTTATATAGGTGCTCTCAGAGCGTGTGGGAAATGGTAGGAGTGTAACGGAGCGGCGCACGCCAAATATCGGTTAGGGACGGGACACGTGCACTCGCTTGAGTCGGCCGCAAAGTCGGAAATCTTATGCTCTCACCCCCTAGGATTATTGTATATCGAAAAAAAAGTACCCCTATTTTTTATTTTGAAATCGGTCGATGTTTAGGGGTGCCTCAGAGCCCTTAAAGTTTCCATGTATTTTATATGGGAAAAAACACGTTTTCGTAGATTTGGTATAGAATCCTAGAAAATCAATATTTTTCAACCGGACTCTGTTTTTCTTCAGAAATGTTCAGAGAATGACGTCCAATAATTTATTTGTTAAATTTTTTATATTAACTATTTTTTACAGACCCACAAAAAACCCCATAAATGAAAGAAATACAGAAAAATCTTAAAAACATTTATTACTATTTTTTAATATAAATATTTTGATAAATAAATTATTGGATGTCGTTCTCTGAACATTACTGAAGAGAAACAGAGTACTCCCGTTGAAAAATATTGATTTTCTAAATTTCTGTACCAAATCTATGAAAAAGTGTTTTTTCCCATATAAAATACATGGGAAACTTTAAGGGCTTTGAGGCACCCCTAAACATTGTCCGATTTCAAAATAAAAAAATAGGGATACTTTTTTTTTCGATATACAATAATCCTAGGGTGTGAGAGCATAAGATTTCCGACTTTGCTTTTTTGTTGGACCACCCTATTGCACAGCTGATAGCTATATTCACTCTTTTACCCATAATAATTAATTAAAATTCTGTAACTTTGTTACAGTTCAGAAATGTTGTAATTTGAAATACTAGTTGCAAAATAAAACATAGAATTCAAAGAGACTTAAATTTACTTATTAGATTAAAATTACTGATTTTTTTTATTTCCAAAATTGTATAGGTCGTATGTACCATTGTTTATTATGATACAATATTGCACTCAAATCGTGGAAAAAAATTATTTTATTGAGTTTTTCAGTTATAATTTATAAGATCCAATAATTCCGACCCCATACCATAAAAGACAAATCGAAAGAAAGATTATACTACATCAAAGAGATTTCTTATAAAATTAGATAAACAAGTTCAGCAGAGGTTTATCTAGTTTAATTATAATAGTAATAATTGCTACTACCCATTACTTGGCAAACCAGGCCTCAAAAGCTATGAAGCTTGTGCGGGAAGGAGGAGCGATTATTACTATTACGCAGGCACAACGTGCAGCTGCAGTCAACTTAAGAGATGGCGTAGCACAAATCCCACATTTCGTGGCCGTTAATGCATACTGGTGTAACAATTTTTTGAGCAACTTTACAGGAGGGTGGTTTAAATGGTTATATAAAACTTTTGTTTTAAGCTTTCCGGGTTCTTAACTGGTTTTTAACTCCTACCAGTATACATCATTGCTCACACAAATTGCATCCAAATAGTTTCTCAACAGTTTCCAAATAGTTCAATTATGTATCAATTGAGCTCATCTTTTCGAAATACTATTTATATTTATTGATTATAACACAGGTACATTACATTTAAATGGCTCCTCTTCATAATGCATCAGCATGTGCTTAAGGAGATTCTGTAAATTTGTAGCTGCATGCATTAAATTCATGCGGCTTTTCACCATTAAATGTGATCATGAACATAATAGTATATTGAGAACTATATTTATTTAAAAAAAACACATATTACATCAAATGATTTCTCAACACTTTTCTTTATACATTCACATTTCACAATCACAACAAACTACAAGAAGGGTTTCTGTCCATTATGCATAAACATGTGCTTCTTGAGAATAATTTTTTTTGTAAATTTCTAACTGCATGTATTACGTTCAAATGGTTTTTCACCACTATGCATGAGCATGTATTGTTCGAGACAACTTTTTTGTGAAGATTTATAATCACATAAATTACATTCTATGGTTTCTCACCACTATGTATCTTTTCAGATGAATTTATTGTGAACATTTATGAAAACGTATATTGCATTCAAATGGTTTTTCGCCACTATGTGTAAGCATGTGTTGTTTAAAACAACTTTTTTGTGAAAATTTATAATCACACAAATTACATTCAAATGGTTTAACACTACTATAGGCATTTACAAAGGTTAAACTGGTTCGTTAGGTTTGTTCCGGCAGAAAATGGTAACTATGTGGTGCATTTACCAAATTATATAAAAACAAAAGCCCTTGCACCTGTTTTGTTGTTTAAGGTTATGTTTATGGTTTATCGATGTATCTACCACACATACCGACTTCAACAGCCGGTCTACGAATGATGAAGCTGTAAGTTCCCGGAGTCAATTTTCAAACGTTGTTTGACACATGAATTTACATTTTCAAATGACCCTGGTGTAAACCGGTTTGGATCGGTTCAATTTTCATAAATGCCTTATGTGTAAGTAAGTGTTGTTCGAGAAAGCGTTTTTGCATAGATTTATAATCACATAAATTACATTCAAATTGTTTTTCACCAGTATGTGTAAGCATGTGTTGTTTGAGACAACCTTTTTGTGAACTTGTATAATCACATAAATTACATACAAATGATTTATCGCCTCTATGTGTAAGCCAATGTAGTTTGAGATTACTCTTTATTGAGCATTTATAATCACATAAATTACACGCAAATGGTTTCTCACCACTATGTGTGAGCATGTGATTTTTCAGACGATGCTTCACTGAACATTTATAATTACATAAATTACATTTAAATGGCTTCTCACCACTATGTGTAACTATGTGTCTATTGAGGTAATCCTTTCGTGAACCTTTATAATCACATAAATTACATTTAAAGGGTTTCTCATTACTGTGGGTGAGCATGTGCTTCTTGAGACTATTTTTATCTAGACATTTGTAACTGCATACATGACATTTGTATGGCATTTCATCAGTATGTGTAAACATGTGTCGTTTGAGAGAAACTTTATTTGTACATTTATAACCACATAAATTACATTCATATGGTTTCTCTCCACTATGTGTCAGCATGTGTCTTTTCAGATGAGTTCTTTGTGAACATTTATGAAAACATATATTGCATTCAAATGGTTTGTCACCACTATGTGCAGCCAGATGTTGTTTAAGGTTATTCTTCTCTGAACATTTATAATCACATAAAATACATTTGAATGGTTTCTCACCACTGTGTGTGAGCATGTGTCTTTTCAGATGACTTTTTCGTAAAAATTTATAAAAACATACATTGCATTCAAAAGGTTTGTCACCATTATGTGCAGCCAGATGTAGTTTGAAGTTACTCTTCACCGAGCATTTATAATCACATACAATACATTTGAATGGTTTCTCACTACTGTGTGTGAGCATGTGTCTTTTCATATTGCTTTTATGTAAACATTTATAAAAACATATATTGCATTCTAATGGCTTCTCACTACTATGTGCAACCATGTGTACTTTGAGGTTACTATTTTCTGAAGATTTATACTGCCATAAATTACATTGAAATGGTTTTTCATCAAATTTTGGTTGATAGACGTTAGATTTGAAAATTTCATCAGTATTAATTTGCCCATGATCATCAGTATTAATTTGCCCATGATCATCAGTATTAATTTGCCCATGATAATGCGATATCTTGGTGTTGCTAAATAACTTCTCTTCACTCTCATATATTTCAACCTGTTTGTTAGTGGTACAGTTTTCCATTATTTCTGCTTCTATTTTGATATTGTCTTCATTTTTAATTATGGTTATCTCATTGTTGTCCATTGCTTCAATATTTGTAGAATTATCAATAATCAACAAGTTTGCTTGATAGTAGGAAAGGTGAAGTGTTTTTTAAAATACCTGCAGTGTTTCATATAAAATTATCGATAACCAGTTTTAAAGTGTTTCTACAAAATCTCGAAGGTAGATAGATGCTTTACAACTAGCAGAGATTTTCTGGATTGTACAGGTTGAACAGTGAGGATCAACGCAGACAGTGAACTATGTACATTATTAGGTTACTTCATTAGGTTTGAAAATCTGGAAGTTTAATTTTCGATTTCTTACATACCAATAAACAAAGATTTTATAATTATTATTACTATTAATTAAAGCCATGAACGTGATTACTGCTAAAACGACAATATTTCTGATTCTGTACTAATAAATAATCATTACCTTTATTGAGTGAAAAGCATGCACGAGGAGAGTAGTTCTTAGAAACCATAGCCTGAGCACTACTGACAAAGCTCTTGCAGTTGCTTTGTAACGGTGAACACAAGCACTACTTACTGTATATTCCGTAATTTAACCAAAAGTAACCACATTTTTGGTTCTGGTTAGTCTTTGGTAACAAATGGTTACTAAAAAAACTTATATAGTTTTGAAACAGCTTCACCTTGTGGTGTATCACAGTTGAATGCTGCACCTAAAAGGGTTTGAACCTTGGAGGAATAATATAAAATGAGTTAGCATCTATAGATGGATAGATGCTATATATATATATAATCTTGTGCAGCCAAACAACTTATGAGTGCGGGGTGCGCGGAGTATTTTCTACCAAGGGTAAGTTCGGCATTATAACTCTTTTTACTCCAAAAGCTCTAATGTCATAGTTACAATTATTTGCAATAATGAATACTATGTAAACCGAGCTCTTCGAGTTAAATAGATTTGAATGGCGAACTTACCCCAAGCTTAGAATAATATTATTATCAATAATACCGCTGATTCTGCAGTGCAGTGGAGTACCGTAGAAGACAACAAGATGAAACAAAAATATAAATAATTTGCAAATAAGCGTTATTAAATAGATCTCCAACATTTTCTCTTGCTTTATTAAATAGAAATTAAATAAGTTGAATTATTAAATTGCTACATTAAATTAAGGACTATATGTAATTCCTTATGGATATTATTAGTTAAGGACGCTAAGATATAATCTAATATGAAATAAAATATAGGTACAACATAAAAATATTTAACAACAGTTAACAGATTTATTGAAAAACAAAATGAGTACAAAATAATAGTAAAAAAAATTAACAAACATATAAATACATTTATTGCCACAAAACAGTACCAAATTGAGCACTCTGCAAAGGCGCCGACTATGTGGTGGCTGAAGGCTGTGGCCCTCATTAAAATAATTTAGTGAGGGCTGAGCCCTCATTAGCATGATTAATATATTTTAGACAATAAAAATTCTAAATTGAAAATCTAAAGAGAGGAGTCTACGCATTTATCCAACCGGGATACATTTTGGTATTTTTTTTTCAAAATGGTAAAAAATATTTAAAAGTATTAAATCTTTTTTTTACTTATATTTATTCCATAATAAAGAATCTCAAGGAGGAAATTCAACAAAGTTGCTCTTTCATTTCCCCCTTGTATACACTTTACATAAAATCATAGCCGGACTATTGGACATAGATAACTATATATGTAACAACTTAACTTAAACTAATTTAACTAGTACAGACTGTTTACGATTTGGTGGATCAAAGACTATCTGCAATAAGGTTCTTAATCAAGGCTTTTTTGAATTGTATAACCAATAATGTCTTGAATGATAAGGGTACATCATCCCAGCAAACACAGCAACATATTATTTACGTAACTGAGAGTAACAATGCCTACATTATTATATAGCAGCTAAGTAAAATTCAAGTCATCTGGAGAGCGTTATGTCCGCCTCATTATGCATCTGTTATTTACATAAATTCTATGTCACTGTTAATACATATGAGATATGTAAAATACAATCTGTATTACAAATATACACAAAGCGCAGTATATTTTACGTTTATTTAATTATGAGCATGTTCTATCATATATAAAATCGCTTTACGTACGACTTTACCTGTAACTGCCCTGTAATTGTCTTTGTACTTACCTGTAATCCATTTGCAACATGATCTTTAAGTTAAAGCAACAATTTTCAAATTTTTCCACTTTGTATAGGATAACTTATAAAATAGTAAAGATTCCTCAAGATTCCTGTAATAGTAAAAATTAGGAGAGTAAGAAAAACTCACAACATTTTTATTTATTTTGTTTATTAAAAAAAGAAAAAGATATATAGTTATTAATTAATAACTTATTATAGAAAAAAAAATCTGTATTATTACATAGCATGCAATATAACTAAATAGAAAAAAATCAAAAGCTATGTATAAACAACATTAATCAAAATTGAAAATGACAACTGATCAAGAGTATTCCTGGGTTTTTAACAAATTATGCCATTCGGCTTCGGTATTCAATTTCACGATTCCTAGTAAATGATATGACGCGTACCTAAATTGCTGAAATTTGCTGAATCTACCTTTTTATGGTATTAATTTACAGTGGCCTAATATATTTTATCTTGAAACGTTTTAATAAACAATAAATAATTTTGATTTTAATTTTAAAAATACGTTTCACTTCATAATAAAATATGAATTCACTGGAAATTAAATTTGTAGCGGCTGTTTGTTCCACTTCCGAAATGTTTCCGTCACAGAAATAAAACTGATGGTTATTGTATTTCAATATTTATATTCAACATACACATAAAACAAACAATGGGCGACCACAATTTAACACACGTCTGCACGATCAGGTGGTACATGCGCTAGTAATGTTTTCCCCCGCACTTTGCAAACAAATTAGTGGTTAAATAGTTATATTTTAACTAGTAAAAAGTGTGACGTAAAATACAAATCACATTATTATTAATGTCGCATATATGTAAATCTGAAGACACCAGATTTGTATTAAGCAATTCATATCGGAAATATATAACAAATGTTATATCACCAAATTTACATGTGGGGTATGTAAATGTGTTTATATAACTTATTTTACTTGATTCTTATATAGCAGACAAGTAAATGTCACAGTTTTGTTTACTGGGATTATAGATTTTTGCGACATTATAGCTAAATGAGCGCTCGTAGAATGTAGTGTTATGCTTGGGTATAGTCAACAGACCTCTATGTCGCACATTGATATTGTGTATATCTGTCCTATAATTTTAATTATGTTGTGGTAGAATGTTGCTGTCTGTACGTAACGCCGTTGTTTCATATCAAGCCAGCCCGTTTCTATTAATTTTAAGGATACATGCTCAAACTTGGGTATTCCGTAAATAAAACGTAAACAAGACTTTTGGACACGTTGTGATGTTTCGAAATCAAGACAAGGGCCATAGACAGATATACAATAGTTGAAATGAGATAGTACAAGAGATTCACTTAATAAGATCTTTGCGTATTTGCTTAAGTAGTCTTTATGCAGGTAAAAAAGTTTTAAATTGTAATAAGCTTTTTGTATATATTTATTGATTTGTTTTTTGAATCTAAATGATTTGTCAAAAACGATTCCAAGATTCTTGGCACTTTCAACTATGAGAATATTGATATCTCCAATTTTTATGGGTGATAATTGATAATTATTGATCGGTTTGCCTAGAAGTAGAATATAAGACTTAAGATCAATGCATACTTAGCGGAGAATTCATTTATAGCTTGTAAGTCTTTATTTAGTATATCAACGACATCTTCGATATGATTTGGACTGAATGAGTAGTAGATTTGTGTGTCATCTGCGTACATGTGAATATTACAGCCCCCCACACAATCACAAAAACCTCTGGTATACAAGGTAAACAGCAAGGGACCTAATATGGATCCTTGCGGCACCCCTCTTGTAATTTGATGACCATACCTATATAGTATATTATATAGGAGAGCCAATATTTGAGAAATTGCTTTTACATTCGCACATTTGCATTTTACATGTAACAAAACCGATAATACACCCTGTATATGAAGACTGTATTTAGTACGGTTGGTAAAATTAAATTGGTCAACCCTCATTAAAATTTTGAAAAGTCGAGACCTATGCACTCTGTACAGTACATTACCCAGTAAGCAGATTGCTGTCTTATTTACGTGATTTTCTAGACATGTTTGGTCGCTGATGACGAATGCCCAATTATAGCGTTATAATGACGTCATACCAGTATGACGAATGTAGAGTTATGACGTCTCAATGACGTCGACAAATTTTCTTAAAAAAAATGTAAGTTAGACCCGTTTTACAGATACGAGAATTGTGGAAATTTTAACCAAAATTTTGCTGGAAATTTCTCACAAAATTCTTACAATAAATTTACAATTAATAGGTACATATATTCATTTAATTTGAATAAATATAATAAACCTAAAAATATCTTTCACACTTAGCGCTAAAATCTTACTTGATATTTAGCTTTATTATTGCTGCAGGCTCAATCATTTTTATAAACAAAACAAACAGATGTGGTACATACGTTTCAAAAATTCTAACTCCGAGTGTTCTAGCATCACGTGACCATAAAGATTGTGAAAAATAACGCAACGAAGAAGGAGCCGAAATCGTGCGAAAAGTTGGTTGACGTTGACTTCCTTTTAGCTGCATTATATTTTATCAAAAAAAATATATGTTTGTGGTGTTTTATTTCTTGCAGTTTTTGTGTCGGTGTTGGTAAAACAAATTAGGATGGTATTTCATACAATTCATCGAAAAGGACAGAGGAAGTATACAAATGTTGACTGACGAATGCAACAGGCGGTTTATGGCCGCCATATAAGTATAATATTATAATAATAGTGATTATCTTTATACTTATGTTTCAGAATTTTAAATAATAAATCACTTTTTCAAATTAAACTGTTTTATTTGCAAAAGTAGAAATAAATAGGTCCTTAAGACATCAATAAAACGTCATTTAAATCATTGAATTCATCATTGCTTCTCGTCGCCGTTGCTCTTGTTCTCGTCTCCCTTGTTCTTGATCTCGTTGACCTTGATCTTGTTCTCGTCGCCATTGCTCTTGTTCTCGTTGCCCTTGTTCTTGTTCTCGTCGCCCTTGCTCTTGTTCTCGTTGCCCTTGTTCTTGTTCTCGTCGCCATTGCTCTTGTTTTCGTTGCCCTTGCTCTTGTTTTCATTGCCCTTGCTCTTGTTCTCGTTGCCCTTGTTCTTGTTCTCGTCGCCATTGCTCTTGTTCTCCTTGCCCTTGTTCTTGTTCTCATTGCCCTTGCTCTTGTTCTCGTTGTTCTTGCTCTTGTTCTCGTTGCCCTTGCTCTTGTTCTCATTGCCCTTGCTCTTGTTCTCGTTGCTCTTGTTCTTGTTCTCGTCGCCATTGCTCTTGTTCTCGTTGCCCTTGCTCTTGTTCTCACTGCCCCTGCTCTTGTTCTCGTTGCCCTTGTTCTTGTTCTCATCGACATTGCTCTTGTTCTCGTTGCCCTTGTTCTTGTTCTCTTTGGCCTTGCTCTTGTTCTCGTTGCCCTTGTTCTTGTTCTCGTTGCCATTGCTCTTGTTCTCGTTCCCTTGCTCTTATTCTCATTGCCACTGCTCTTGCTCTCTTCGCCCTTGCTCTAGGTCTCGTTGTTCTTGCTCTTGTTCTCGTGGCCCTTGCTCTTGTTCTCGTTGCCCTTGTTCTTGTTATCGTCGCCCTTGCTCTTGCTCTCGTTGCCTTTGCTCTTGTTCTCGTCGCCTTTGCTCTTGTTCACATTGCACTTGCTCTTGTTCTCGTTGCCCTTCCTCTTGTTCTATCTCTTGGTATCTTTGCTCTTGCTCCTGTTCTTGCCCTTGATCATGTTCTCGTCGCTCTTGCTCTTTTTCTCGTTGCCCTTGTTCTTGTTCTCGTCGGCCTTGCTCTTGTTCTCGTTACCCTTGTTCTTGTTCTCGTCGCCTTTGCTCTTGCTCTCGTTGCCTTTGTTGTTGTTCTCGTTGACTTTTCTCTTGTTCACGATGCCCTTGCTCTTGTTGTCGTCGCCCTTGCTCTTGTTCTCCTCTCCCTAGCTCATGTTCTCGTTGCACTTGCTCTTGTTCTTCTCACCCTTGCTCTTGTTCATGTTGAACTTGCTCTTGTTAACGTTGCCCTTCCTCTTGTGCTTGTTGCGCTATCTCTTGGTCTCTTTGCACTTGCCCTTGGTCTTGTTGCCCTTGTTCTTTTTCTCGTTGCACTTACGCTTGTTCTTGATGCCCTTGCTCTTGTTCTCGTTGCCTTTGCTCTTGTTCTCGTCGCCGTTGCTCTTGTTTTCGTCTTGCTCTTGTTCTCGTTGCCTTTGCTCTTGTTCTCGTTGCCATTTCTCTTGCTTCTCGTCGCCGTTGCTCTTGTTTTCGTCTCCCTTGTTCTCGTTGCCCTTACACTTTTTTACGTTGCCCTTGCTCTAGTTCTCGTTGCCCTTCTTCTTGTTCTCGTTGCATTGTTCTTGTCTTCGTCGCCCTTGCTCTTGTTCTCGTTGCCTTTGCTCTTGTTCTCGTCGCCTTTGCTCTTGTTCACGTTGAACTTGCTCTTGTTAACGTTGCCCTTCCTCTTGTGCTCGTTGCACTATCTTTTGGTCTCTTTGCACTTGCCCTTGATCTTGTTGACCTTGTTCTTGTTCTCGTCGCCCTTGCTCTTGTTCTCGTTGCCTTTGCTCTTGTTCTCGTCGCCTTTGCTCTTGTTCACGTTGAACTTGCTCTTGTTAACGTTGCCCTTCCTCTTGTGCTCGTTGCACTATCTTTTGGTCTCTTTGCACTTGCCCTTGATCTTGTTGCCCTTGTTCTTGTTCTCGTGGCCCTTGCTCTTGTTCTCGTTGCCCTTGATCTTGTTCTCGTTGTCCTTGTTCTTGTTCTCTTTGCCCTTACGCTTGCTCTTGATGCCCTTGCTCTCCGTCTCGTTGCCTTTGCTCTTGTTCTCGTCGCCGTTGCTCTTGTTCTAGTTACCACGTGCATCGTAAACACCGCGCTGCCGGCTGAAAGCTTACGCATGCTATATAATAACGTCGCATTCGACCAAACAATTAATGAATATTATTTCATTATTTGTATGGACAAATGTAGTTGCCCAGAGCTCAGTCACGCCACCTAGTTCAGTTGCACGAACTAACCAAAAAAGTAAGCGTATTTATTTTCAAGAGGCTGCGTATCTGTTTATTATCTGTGCTTTGAGCAATACCAGCCTTTATCCGCGCTTGCTTTCGTCGCCGTCGGCTTGCGTCCAGTCAGCAAATCCCTGAAGAAAATTCAAGACTTCCTTATTTTCAATACAATATTGGCAATAATAATATTAATAAACATACATACACTTTTGAAAAACAGGTATTTAAAAATACCTACATAATCGCTTTTTAAGCATTTTAAAACAAATTTTTGAGGTAATAGATTTATAAATTGAACATAAATTGAATTTCAATTATAAAAAAATATAATATTTGTAACAGAGATACATTTAAAATAAATACTTAAAATTTATTAAAAATATCTACCTTTTCCAGGTTCCATAAAGATGTATTATTACTGTATTGTGATTTCTTGACACCTTTCGCGTTCTCCAAAAATAATAAATGTGACATGCGCAGTTTATACTTAAACAGTGAAACTGTATCTATATTAACTGCAAAGATGTATTACCTTTTTAGAAAACGTTCGTTTGTTTGACAGTCGTTGATAGTGCGTATATCATAGACAATACGCATGGCGTATATCCAATCCCAACGGTTGGTGCACCGTTCACGAACGGCGCCATTCGTGAACGGTTAGTTACAGGATGGATCTGTAACTGCCTATTAAACAGATTTTATGTGTTCACTGTTGCAGAGATTGCGGTCGAAACAGTATCTTTATTATTTTGAAGCACTTGCACAAAATCTTCATCGTTTTAGCAACCTTCGTCTTGTTTTCAATAGAATCGACTTTTCCATTCCCCGTGACGTTTCAGGATATTAAGGTCCGCTCCAGCAACCAGCATATTCACCAGAAGAGTGACCGATGACCGGTAGAAACAGTGCCCTGTACACCTTTCAGGCCGACTAAAAATGATTTATAATTTACTTAAAAGACAAAACTTACCTTAAAAATTGCTCTATTACCGCATCCAAAAAGTACGCCAAAAAGATGCTTTCATTAACTCGTGGCTTTTCAAAATTTTAATGAGGACTGGATTTATAGTTTTACCAACCGTACTAAACACAGTCTGCATATATATATATATATATATATATATATATATATATATATATATATATATATATATAAATAGAAAGATTAATGCGCGTATATAAACATATATAACAAAGGGATAATAATGGGAATTCGCGCAATAGATTTATAAGAGGAAGTTAGTTGCAGCCGTATACACGTGTTTCGCACTTATTAGTGCTCATCAGTACGGCATAGCAGATAGAAGAAATAAAATTTAAGCAACAAACTAGAAACAATGTATAACACAAGGTTTCACAGATAGTAGCCAACCACACATTTGTAGTTTCGGCTCGAAGATATTGAGTTTTCAATACAACAACAAACGTCACTACGGAGGTAGCTATAGCCACTACCGTGAGACAACCTAATCCCAAAACATATCAATATGAATAGAAAGATTAATCCGCGTATATAAACATATATAACAAAGGGATAATAATGGGAATTCGCGCAATAGATTTATAAGAGGAAGTTAGTTGCAGCTGTATACACGTGTTTCGCACTTATTAGTGCTCATCAGTACGGCATAGCAGATAGAAGAAATAAAATTTAAGCAACAAACTAGAAACAATGTATAACACAAGGTTTCACAGATAGTAGCCAACCACACATTTGTAGTTTCGGCTCGAAGATATTGAGTTTTCAATACAACAACAAACGTCACTACGGAGGTAGCTATAGCCACTACCGTGAGACAACCTAATCCCAAAACATATCAATATGAATAGAAAGATTAATGCGCGTATATAAACATATATGTATAACAAAGGGATAATAATGGGAATTCGCGCAATAGATTTATAAGAGGAAGTTAGTTGCAGCCGTATCTACTATCTGTGAAACCTTGTGTTATACATTGTTTCTAGTTTGTTGCTTAAATTTTATTTCTTCTATCTGCTATGCCGTACTGATGAGCACTAATAAGTGCGAAACACGTGTATACGGCTGCAACTAACTTCCTCTTATAAATCTATTGCGCGAATTCCCATTATTATCCCTTTGTTATATATGTTTATATACGCGCATTAATCTTTCTATTCATATTGATATGTTTTGGGATTAGGTTGTCTCACGGTAGTGGCTATAGCTACCTCCGTAGTGACGTTTGTTGTTGTATTGAAAACTCAATATCTTCGAGACGAAACTACAAATGTGTGGTTGGCTACTATCTGTGAAACCTTGTGTTATACATTGTTTCTAGTTTGTTGCTTAAATTTTATTTCTTCTATCTGCTATGCCGTACTGATGAGCACTAATAAGTGCGAAACACGTGTATACGGCTGCAACTAACTTCCTCTTATAAATCTATTGCGCGAATTCCCATTATTATCCCTTTGTTATATATATATATATATATATATATATATATATATATATATATATATATATATATATATATATATATATATACAAGAAAGTGTTATAATAATGGGATATCGCGCAACAGAGAAGAAAGAAAACATAAGATGCAGCCGTCTACACGTGTTTCACACTTATTAGTGATCATCAGGACGGCATAGCAGATGGAATAAATATAAAAGCAACTAACTCAGAAAGATGTAACAACACAAGGTTTCACTGATAGCAGCCAACCGCACATTTGCAGTATCGGCCTGATGATCACTAATAAGTGTGAAACACGTGTAGACGGCTGCAACTTATGTTTTCTTTCTTCTCTGTTGCGCGATATCCCATTATTATAACACTTTCTTGTATATCTCTACGCGCATTATTACTTCTAATCATTGATTGATATATATATATATATATATATATATATATATATATATATATATATATATATATATATATATATATATTATATATATATATATATATATATATATATATATATATATATATATATATATATATATATATATATATATATAAAGCGTTGGAGCAGAAGGTAAAAGATATAATGGCATAATTTAGGTGACTCAATTAATGAAGGATAAAGTATTTGCATTTATTTTGTGGTGAGAAGTTTTGAGAGATATCTAAATTTATATATAATCTGTCTTATTAGTTTGTTTAACAAGTACTCATGTGCTTATCCCATTTTAGGTGAAGATCAAGGTAAATTCCCAGGTATTTAATAGTTTCTGCCGTGACAATTTCGATTTGCTATTCACATTAGAAAGAAATTTTATTATAATAAGGTAATAAGCCATTTATATAAGATGCGAAAGGAAGGAAGCAAGCCTTGCTGAAATTAATAGTTTAACTTTGACAAATAAATACTTTTCTTCAAATAAACCATTACCACTGCCGTAAAGTATGTTAACTGGCAAGTGTTGAGATCTAAGCTAACTTTCAAATAACCATCGCGGTTCTGATCTCCAATCCCCCAGGTAGCTAGCGTCATGCGGAGAACATGTGCATAATGTTTTTTTAATTTGAACAAACCGTATAAAGACATCAAGGTCGAGGTAAATTAATACCCACCAAACTAGATAGCTTGATTTTTGATTAATAATTCTATTATATTTTAAACAAAAATAGAAAAAAAACATTAATCTACCATACTTACAATACTTAAGGGCGCGTTATCGCCGCCAGTGTTAATAATAGGAAGCTTCAGAAACTATAAACACCTAAAGATGGCGCTACGGTTCGCTAAACGAAATTAATTTCTTTAAACTAAAATTTGAAAATGTAAATAAAACATTATTTGATATCATATCGCAGTTCTCCGCTCACAGTGTTGCCAGACATCTTTAGAAAAACCTACAATAGCCACGTTTGGTATTTTACATCTGTTCACTCCAAGAGTTCAGTTTCTATGGTATCCATTGTTGTAAATAATTGTAACTATAGCAATAGAGCTTTCAGAGTAAAGAGTTAAAATGTTATAAACAATACTTTAACCTAACATGCATCAGTTATTTATTCTATGCATCTCATTTAAGTTTGTTCCGAAGTCTTCCCAGCTTTTCGTTTTTTGCTTCTCTAACCTAGGGTTCCTAAATATGAACTGAGCTGTGAACACAGTTGAAGTTTTCATTTAGGAACTCTACTCTAACCATGTTTTTCACTATATTTCTCTTTATACTCGTTTTTTTCTTTCCTCTTCTGATTTTGAAGTTATGTATTTTTTCCAAGCTTCTTTTTTCTCCTTAATTGCCCTTCTAACTTCCTCGTTCCACCAGTACGTTCTCTTTATGTTGTTATTATATCTTCTCATTCCGCATATTTCAATATCAATATCAAATAAAACAGGAGTATAAAAATAAAAATTAAATAATGAATGAGAAGCATTAAATTACAGTTCATGAAGTGTTTATTTGTAATCGTTCTACATTATAATCTTCAGCTCAGCCGTATATGTTTTAAAAAAGATTTAATAACTTATTTGTGCCTGTGCCTACTTTAGTAGGGTCTATGAGTGAGCATGTGTCTTCTGAGACTACTTTTTCGAGAACTCTTATAACTACATAAATTACATTCAAATGCTTTCTCACCCCCATGAGTCAGCATGTGTCTTTTGAGACTACCTTTTTGAGAACATTTATAATCACATAAAAAACATTCAAATAGTTTTTCATCACTATGAGTGAACATGTGATTTTTGAGACTACCATTTTGGAAACATTTATAATCACATAACGAACATTCAAATGGTTTATCACCACTATGAGTCAGCATGTGCTTTTTTAGGCTATCTTTCTGTGAATATTTATTATCACATAAATCACATTCAAATGGTTTCTCGCCACTATGAATCAGCATGTGTTTTTTAAGATTACCTTTTTGAGAACATTTATAACTACATAAATTACATTCAGATGATTTCTCAACTCTATGAGTCAGCATATGTTTTTTGAGTGCATCTTTAAGAGAGCATTTATAACTGCATGTATTACATTTAAATGCTTTCTCATTATTATGAGTGAACATGTGCCTTTTGAGACTAACTTTTAGAGAACACTTATAATCACATACATGACATTCAAATGGTTTCTCACCACTATGAGTCAGCATGTGTTTTTTTAAATTACCTTTTTCAAAACATTTATAATCACATAAATCACATTCAAATGGTTTACCACTACTATGAATAAGCATATGTCTTTTGAGACTACCTTTTTGAGAAAATTTATGATCACATAAATCACATTCAAATGGTTTCTCACCACTATGCTGCTCCATGTGTTTTTTGAGCTGTCCCTTTTGTAAACACTTATAATCACATAAATTACATTCCAATGGATTTTTACTTTTGTGAGTAAACATATATTTATGGTAATTATGTTCTTGCAAAGATTGAGATGTGCTACAGTCGTATAATTTGTTTTCAGCATTCACTTGCCCGTAATTATATGAAGTACTGGTGTTATCAAACAGCTTTTTCTCATTCTCAATGTACGGTTTAATTTCTGTTTCAATGTTGAAATCTTCCATCATTTCAGATTCTATTTTGATATCCATATCGATTTTGACTAGAATATCTTTATCATCGTCCATTTTTTCTATTTATAGAATTATATGTGGTGACGTTAACCTACTCTATTAATAGTGCGTTAGTTACTTATACAGGTTGTCGCTAAAAGGTCTGTACAAAACACTAAGATATACACGGTGATTCAGTACTCAATGATCGGACTTTGAGGATAAGCTTCTCTGGTTATTAGAAACATAAAACCTTAGTAACTTTTTTTGATTAAATGAACTTGAAAATTTTGAAAAATTTGACCGACGTTTGCAGAGAAGTACGTATAATTGATGCAGGTCAGTGTAATTAAGTCGAATAGAAATAAATGCAAGATCTTTAGAAATTGACACTATCAGTAAAAACGTAACATCTGTTTAAACAAGCACAACAAGGATGCAAACGACGCACATTCCATTTTTTAGATGTTAAAACAAAACGATCTATTAATCCGGGGTATTCCCCTTTATTCTATTAGTAAACGCAGACAGAAATGACATCATTTTAATACTGACCCATTTAATGTATCATTAAATTCGATGTGTTATGCGTTAATAAACAGATATTAGTTTTAATTAAGTAAAGACATGTTTAGCTAATTTGATCTATCCCTCAATAGGTATTGTTTTTTTATTGGAATTCTAGAATGTTTCATTATTAAAACCTTATTATTCATTTTGATGTTTTAATTCAACGACCCTGAATGATTGATGGATTTGTTTACATAGTCAAGTACAAGTACTGTTACGTTTTATTACTAAAAGCTGCAGTGTAAAAGGGGTTTGCAATTTGTTATCATTTGAGAAATCAAATAGTATCGGATATCTCCTTGATATTGACCTCAAAAGATGTGTCACTATCACGAGTACTATAATTTTTCATTTACAAACCTGCAGTATTTTATTACACATAGGGGTTAATGTGCCTATTAAAAGAACTTGAAATGGTCTTAGTAATCAGAAACAACACAAAACAAAAATACCATTTTTGAAACAATATCCATCGAGAGGTCGTTCTCAACATGCTTTGTTTATTTAATTCTGTTTATCTGTTGTTATTCTACGAAACACTTGGCCAAAATAAAGACGTTTTTATTACTTTATTACGCTATCCTTGCACATTCTAGTAGTATTGAATATCTGCTTGAACTTTTAAAATATGTGTCATGTGCATTCATACTATTAAATTTGAAAACATTAAGCTGAACTTCGTTGCCGTTTTTCTCCAAAAGTATAGAAATACGAGAAAAATGCTATATAGGAATTTTCTTTCTTTAATGGTTATCTAACCACTGGCAAAGGAGACCAACTCTCGTCAACCGCTCTGCTGACGAGATGCAGAAAAATTCATTCAAAATAAAATGATTTGTACATTGCTTTGCGGAGCTCGGCGATCTTCGGCCTGCTTTGGGTCTGAAGCTGTGTTATTCGAGCGGAATTCACTTTTGCACGCAATAGTACCTCACGCGGACTTTTGCTTTTTTGTGGTAAAAGGGACCTCCATGGCTCTCTCATCTCCTAGACTCGTTGCCACAACAACCTTCATTCTCTGCAAGTTTCTTTCCGCAAGCAAAACGTAAGAATTGTACTGACAGTTATTAATGAATCCCATATAATAAGATGATCTAATAATTAATCTAAGTAAATAAATTATACTTAAAAGATTAACTGAAGTGGGGTGTGGGGCCCTCTAAGGAAATATTTTCCCGGGCCCTAAAATTGACCCAGCACGCGCTTGATAACAGACGAAAGTTGTAATCGGATCTACTCCGCAGACAAGACGTATTTATGATTGATAAGTTAGGGAAGAAATTGTAAGATTCTTTGACAATAAATATTCTTAAAGAACATTCTTCTAGCTTACATTCAAAAATACCTCAAAACGCTTATCGAATTCAATTTTTCAATATAATTTCGAGTATGAAGCAAATATTTCGGCTGTCATTCTAATGTTTTCAAAGTATACTTGATTTTTGATCGTTCGATATTCTGATCGTTGCAATTTTTTCAAGGCATAATTGTTTTTTTTGCATAAACGTTTTAGTTTTATTTTCTTTATTTTTTCGGTTCAATCAAATACACTCCGTAACCAAAGGCATCATTCGATTCGTAATTTTTTTCATTAGAGCATTCCTTAATATCTTTAACGTAAAATAATTAGGGAAGATAAGATTAAGGTTTGAAATAAATTGCAATGTAAATTGCACTGTATCTTACACTAATAAGTGATTCTGCACCCTGCTGCATGTCATCGAATTCACTTTCAAATCTTTCATGAATTGTCCAATAAAGAATAAAATAATAATTGCTATAATTGTAGGATTTATTAGTTATTCCACTTATAATTTTATAAAATATATAGTATGTTCAGAAACCAAACATTAATTTTCAATTTTTACCTATTAGTATTTATTTAAACGTATTACTACAAGGAATTTAACTAATAGTGGGAGACGAGTAGGGAAATTGACAACCCAAACGACTTAAACTGATGTTGTAGTGAGGGTAAATAAGAGACGCAAAGGTGCCCCTGTGTGTTATTAATTTCTTCAATTTTGTTGCTAATTCTGTGTTAGATAAATTTCTACCATATTTCTCTTTTGTACTTCATTAAATATGAATGTCATTATTAAAAACTGATTTATTAAAATTTTTTTTCAAAAACTGTTAATCTGACAGCTCTTTTCAAAAAGTGACAGTTTAAAATGTTTAAATCATTAAACTAATTCATACGATTCAAATTTGCACATGACCGATATGTCTATCTCTTTCTTTCAAGGCCAACTCTGAATCAGAATTCCGTTGCCCGCACGTTATCTAGATCCAGATACAGTTACAAAATTTTAAAAGTATCTAGATATGTATCTATATACCATAAAAGTATCTAGATACATTACATTGATTGAGAAATAGTTTGTCATTTTGACATAACTGAAAATTTAATTGAATAAAAAAATACAAATTATAAAATGGAGCTATAGTCCAGTCAATAGAGATGTGAAGAGTGTATTTTCGTGTTAACAGCTATTATATTGCACAAACCTATTCAGAATAGTGTGTAGAATAATATATGTAGTTGCGTACTAAATCGTAGTGACAGCAGAAAAGTTATTAACAACTTAAGACGCCATCAACCGTTTTTCCGGAGTTTTTAATCCGTAGCTCATCAAGATGGCTTACTACGAAAAAAAGCTCAGTATATGATTTGTTTATAATAAAAATAGCTACAAAATGGCACCAGTCTGATTGTTACAACTGGAATAATTAAGTTGCAAAATCGAATAAACTGCCAAAATCGCGTATGTTTTTTAAGTTGCCATAAAAATGTAAATAGTCAACCAATATTGATGACACTTACGGTAAGTATAGTTTAGATTATGTACAATAAGCACCCAAAACTTGTATGCCAGGTATGCAAGATTTTTTGTTTAACAAGGTTTTATAAATCTATTGCGCCTAAAACTTTGGAAGTTTGCAAAAGCTGTTTGAAGCTTTGCATACTATTGCAAATGTGCATATATATAGTGATTAGCAATCGAACGCAATTTGTAAAGTTCGATTGCGTTTATTTTTGCAATTTTGGTGACGTTTTGCATCTCTTCATAGTTTTGCTACATTTATAAATAATTAGTTTTTTGGTTCGTATACGTGGTCATTTATGAAATATTTCATTGGGTTCGAATAGACGAATAGAAAATACGCAATTTAAAGAAAAGTTCAAGTGTCGATGCTTGGATCCTGCGATTTCTTGCGTAAGTATGCATTAGACTAAGTAGGCGATTGTCCGATTTTTGAGCGCGCGTCTCACTCTATTGCAATAATTTCTATTAGAAATATGCAACTAATAATTTTGGGCAATTGTATACTTATTCTACTAGGTTCACACTATAAACTCGATTTTGATTCATTTCAATATGGTAAATAATATACGAGTAGTGCATACTTACGCAAAAAGTTTAATATCTCAGGATCCAAGCATCGAAACTTGAATTTCTTTTTTTTAAATTGCGTGTTTTCTTGCCGTCCATTCGAACCCGATGGAATATTTCATAAATGACCAAGTATACGTACCAAAACAATTAATTATTTATAAACGTAACAAAACTATGAAGAGATGTAAAACGTCGCCAAAATTGTAAAAATAAACGTAATCGAATTATACAAATTGGGTTCGATTGCTAATGACTTAAGCTACATATATGCACATTTGCTATAGTATGCAAAGCTTCAAACAGCTTTTGCACACTTTCAAAGTTTTAGGCGCAGTAGATTTATAAAACCTTGTTAAACAAAAAGTTTTGCATACCTGGTATACGGGTTTTGAGTGCTTATTGTACATAATCTAAACTATACTTAACGTAAGTTTGATCACTATTGGTGGACTATTTAAATTTGTATGGCAACTTAAAAAACATACGCGATTTTGGCAGTTTCTTCAATTTTGCAACTTAATTATTTCAGGTATAACAATCGAACCGGTGCCATTTTGTAGCTATTTTTATTATAAATAAATCATATACTAAACATTTTTTCGTAGGAAATCGTCCTGATCAGTTACGGAATAAAAACTCCTCGAAAACGGTTGATGGCGTCTTAAATTGTTAATAACTTTTCTGCTGTCACTACGATTTAGTACGCAACTACATATATTATTCTACCCACTATTCTGAATAGGCTTGTGCAATAAAATAACTGTTAACACAAAAGAACCAAAAACATATACTTTTGGTTCCTTGCCGACTGGACTACTATTCTTCTGCAAGTGTAGCGGAATTATCAGTTCTTCTCTTTAGTTGCTAAACGTACAAGTATTGTTGACTTTTAAAAGTTTCGAACACAACTTAGGTTATTGTATCAAAATGACAAGCGTCAATCATGTTTAAAAATTCTTAGCTATAGCACCAACCTTACAAAAAAAAAGTTAGTTTATTGGAAAGCTTGGCAAGATGCCATAATATCTATCTTGTTCAGATGAATTAGTATTTGCTGTTTTATCTTTGTTTAACTTATCTGTTTAAATTTTGGTCGGTTTCGCTGTAGGTAAAAGCTTTGGTATCAGTAAATATAAGGAAAATTCACCATAGCGCAACCTTACCGGGTTCGATGCGTAAACCATCACCAGGACCATCAATAACAAATCCCAAGTACTTAAGGCGATTCTTAAAAAATGACTCTTTAAAATTAATCGTTAGGCTGGCCCCTTTTAAACATTGGAGGACATCTTTCAAGAGCTCGGTATGCTCCTCAAATGTATCCTTCTTCAAGCATTCATGTTGCCCATTATAGGGAAAACTATTATTTGAAATACATGCTGTATGCTCGGATATTCACATTTATTGGTTATAATTTGTTGTATTATTATACAGACGTCCTTATTTATTTATTTATTTTTATCTTGAGAAATTGCTCACAAGACTTTTAACATTTAACCAAACTAGAATATAGCGCCAAGGAAGCTATCCTTAAAATTAAAATGATTTATGTTCCGAGAATCATGGCATGGAATGGCAATGGATTGTTACATCACCAACCAGATTTGCAAGCAGCCCTTGACACAGACAAAATTGATGTGTACCTCGTCTCTGAGACACATTTCACCAACCCTATCATTCATCAGATTTATTTTTTTTTAAATTAAAATTCATGTTTGAAAATTATTTTCTACAGTTCTTGTTTTTTTAAAAAAGTTAATGGATATTGTTCAAAAATGTTGTAATTTGGAAAGTAAAACATTGAATTCAGAGAAACTTTGACAGAATTGCAACTGTCGAAACATTTAGTTGTTAGGGCTCAATCATACATACCACGGGCGACATTAAAAACGAATATGCTTTAAATGATCTATTATAAATGAAGGTTTTAAGACACTCGGCTGTGACATGAAAATTTAATCTAATTTTAATTTGATTGCTGAATTAGTTTGTTAGGACAATGACAATCTGATCATCTAACATTGCTAGAGAGATGAACACACAAGGGTTAACTAATATTAAACTAATAAAATAATGTTAAAATCACTACCAAGACTTATACTCAAACCATTCAAAAGATTATGTCTTTGGGTTTCTTCAGTTATAATTTATAAGATCCAATAATTGAGTTTTTACTTGCCCATGCACTACACAAAGACAAATCGAAAGATATCAAGAACATTTCTTATAAAATTAGACGAACACATTCAACAGAGCTTTATCTAGTTTAATTATAATAATAATTGCTACTACCCATTACTTGGTGAACCAGGCCCCAGAAGCTACGAACCTTGTGCGGGAGGGAGGGGTGAATATTACTATTATGCAGGCCCAACGTGCAGCTGCAGTCGACTTAACAGAAGGTACAACGCAAATTCCACATTTGTGTTACAGCTAAAGAAAACTGCAAAAAACCTTAACCAATCTGCTAGTACCGGGAGTCGATCCGGGCCGCTTGAGTGAGAAACAAGCACGCAAGTCTCTACACCACCAAAGGTACTACAATTACATAATTTTTATTTTCAGCTTTCCAGGTTCTTAACTGCTTTTTAACACCCATAACTCCTACCTGTATATGTTATTGCTCACACAAATTACATCCAAATAGTTTCTCAATAGTTTGACAATTATGTGTCAATTGTGCAAATCTCATCAATATATTTATTTATCCTAACATAGGTACATTACATTTAAATGACTCTCTTCGCAATGCATAAGTATGTGCTTATGGAGACTCTGTAAATTTGTAGCTCCATTTATTAAATTCATATGGCAGTTCACCATTAAGTGTGATCATGAGCATAATATATTGAGAATTATATTTATTGAAAAAAGAAAAACACATAAATTACATTAATGATTTTTCAACACTTTTCTTTAAACATTCATAATCACAACAAATTACAAGGGCTTCTCTCTGCTATGCAGAAGCATGTGTTTCTTTAGATTAACTTTTTTTGTAAATTTGTAACTGCATGTACTACACTCAAATGGGTGTTCACCACTATGTGTGAGCATGTGTCGTTTGAGATTTCTCTTCGCTGAACATTTATAATCACATAAATTACATTCAAATGGTTTATCGCTACTATGTGTAAGCAAGTGTTGTTTAAGATTACACTTCACCGAGCATTTATAATCACATAAATTACATTCAAATGGTTTATCGCCACTATGTGTAAGCAAGTGTTGTTTAAGATTACAATTAGCAGAGCATTTATAATTACATAAATTGCATTCAAATGATTTTTCAGCACTATGTGTGAGCATGTGTTTCTTAAGACGACCTTTTTGCGAACTTTTATAATCACATAACACACATTCAAATGGTTTATCGCCACTATGTGTAAGACTGTGTTGTTTGAGATTACTCTTTACAAAGCTTTTATAATCACATAAACTACATTCAAGTGGTTTCTTATTACTATGTGTGAGTATGTGTTGATTGAGGCGATCCTTGCGTGAACATTTATAATCACATAAATTACAATTAAAGGGTTTCTCACTATTATGTGTGAGTATGTGCTTCTTGAGACTGCTTTTATTTGTACATTTGTAACTGCATACATGACATTCGTATGGCTTTTCATCTGTATGTGTAAGCATGTGTTGTTTGAGAGAAAATCTATATGAACATTTAAAACTACATAAATTACATTCATATGGTTTCTCACCACTATGTGTCAGCATGTGTCTTTTCAGACGAGTTTTATTTGAATATTTTTGAAAACATATATTGCATTCAAATGGTTTGTCACCACTATGTGCAGCCAGATGTTGTTTAAGGTTATTCTTCTCTGAACATTTATAATCACATAAAATACATTTGAATGGTTTCTCACCACTGTGTGTGAGCATGTGTCGCTTCAAATAATTTTTTCGTGAAAATTTATGAAAACATATATTGCATTCAAATGGTTTGTCACCACTATGTACAGCCAGATGTAGTTTGAAGTTACTCTTCACGGAGCATTTATAATCACACACAATACATTTGAATGGTTTTTCACCACTATGTGTAGACATGTGTTGTTTGAGACAACTTTTTTGTGAACATTTATAATCACATAAATTACATTCATATGGTTTAATGCAACTATGTGTAAGCACGTGTTGTTTGAGATAACTTTTTTGTGAACATTTATAATTACATAAATCACACTCGAATGTTTTAACGCCACTATGTGTGAGCATGTGTTGTTTGAAACGCTTTTGTAAAGCTTTATAATCACATAAATTACATTGAAACGGTTTTTCACCACTATGTGTAACCATGTGCACTTTTAGGTTACCTTTTTCTGAAGATTTATACTGGCATAAATCACATTGAAATGGTTTTTCACCAAATTGTGATTGATAGACGTTAGATTTGTATAGTTCATCAGTATTAATTTGCCCAACAGAATGCGATATTCTGGTGTTGTTGAATGGCTTCTCTTCGCTCTCATATATTTCAACCCGTTTGTTGGTGGTACAGTTTTCCATTATATCTGCTTCTATTTTGATATCGACTTCATTTTTGATTATGGTTATCTCATTGATGTCCATTGCGTTGATATTTGCTGAATTCTCAAAGCCTGCAAAAATAAAAAAGTTCACTTGATAGTAGGAAAGCTGTGGTGGTTTAAAATACTTGCAGTGTTGTGTTGTATACAAAATTATCAATGACCCGGTTTTAAATGCTTTGCATTTATTATTACTATTAATAAAGGCCACGCTAAACCTCGAGCACTGACAATGCCATCTAGATTTAGATGGCAATGTGCTGACAAAGCGCTTACAGTTTTTGGTAACCGGGAACACCAGTGTTGCCAGGTAGGAAACAAGTATATCCCCAGATGGAGTCTCTAAGATTTCCCCAGAATTCCCTAGATAGTAAAACCGTCTCAATTTCAACGAAATCTATAGCTACAACCACGGCCAAAAAAATAGAAACACCAGTATTAAACAAGTTAACGTTTTTTATCATTTTACATACTGTAAGTGGGGTTTAGTGTTATGAATTAAGGTGAAAAGGTTTCGAAACAGCACAATGCGCAGAAACCAAAATACGTATGAGCGTTCGAAATTCCGGATTAAAACCCTTTTTGAATATAATTGAATAAAAAGTACAGTTTCTATTGAATGGCTTGGCCACCTAACAGAAGCTTCTTAATGCAACTAATTTCTTTCCCTGTATTGATTGTGACAAGTTGTGAATAATTGGTATGTCTTTAAAATGGCTGTTTACTAGTTACTTTCAAAAAAACTGGCTAAGAAAATCCTACAATACCTAAAGCGACACTCTTGTTTAGAACTACATGTTTTAACTAATAATTCGCTGAAGAAATTGAAACAAATAAATCCTTAATTCTAAAGCCCGTTTGACACGATACTAAATTTATGCAAAAATTTAGCAGTGAATCTTGCAATAAATTTTTTGATAAAATTTCACAAAAATTGACAATTTTCTGTTTGCAACGGATGTCATTTTTAATGTAAAATCTGTCAATCGCGCCTGCCTATTAACGTATTTTTTTAGTGATATTTATGGTTGCAGTGTTTGTAGTCTTGATATAACTGAAAGTTGACTTCATGTTTATTTATATTTTTAATATTAGTTTTGAGGTTAATTATCTTTGGATTTAGTTCTGTTTACTTATTATTACAATATTTGGAAAACATCTGATACTAGTGCAGTCGAGATATCTGCAGCGGTAGCTGCATGTACGTTACTGGACATACTAGTAGTTGCTAGTAGTAAACAAGAAAAAAAACAAAATTAGCTAAAAATGTATGCGATCTGAAGTTAGCCATAGTGCTGTGCGCACATTTACGGGCATTTTTACTCACATATTTAGAACAAGATCTAAATAATTTACTAAAAAATCTTGTAATAAATTTGTTACATTAATTTCGTGTTTGCAACGTGCAACAGATTTATGAAAAAATTTACTCCTAAGTTTTTGCATAAATTTAGTATCATGTCAAACGGGCTTAAAGTAAGAATTTTAATTAAATCTTATATACAAAAGTGCCGTGACTCGAATTATTTTTTTGAGACTCGAAACAACAAAAATCGAGGAATTCCAGGGACTTTCTCGGAAATTTCACGGGTCAGAGACCCTAGTAAATAAATGCAATAAATGAAGATAAAACAATTTCTCATGCAATCATTAAAATGCAAAAACAAATTAATTATCGTAGAAGCAATAAAACAGCATTAAAATGACTTATAGAGCAGAGAAGTTTTTACACCACAGAACAATTTCATGCGAATAAGACTTTTATCATTACTGCCCACCCGCTGCTAAGCATTACGAGCCGCCGCTAACTACGATCATCTAATCAAACCACTTTTAATATAAAATTGCAAAAGTAATAGTTATTTATGGTACAAGTGAGTTAAGTAAGATATTATCCACGAACGAAAAATTTACCCTCGAGGGCCGGTAGGCCCGTGGGGGTTAATTTTTCTGAGTGGATAATATCCTTAACTCACGCGTGTCATACAAAATTTTATCCAACACCGCTTTATTTAAGTTTCAATATCGAATTTGCAATGTATAGTTAGTCTGTAGTTTTGACGTAATAAATTCAATACTCTAGCACGATGACTGGATTTCAATAATATTAAATAACGTAAGCTGGTGATTGGTTGTTATCTTTGAAGGAGTGAGTTTTTTTGGGCAACGTGGGTTATAATGTAACATAAGAGTAAACAATCACTTTCCTTATTTAAAATGACCATAGTAAATATGGTATTTATGTAGAGGTGTTGGATAAAATTTTTTAATTTTAATGCTAATAAAAATTACTACACATATTAAAGGGGGTGTAGCGCAAAAAATTATTTTTTAATATTATCTAGAATAAAAAAATTCTAAGAATGAAAATGAAAACCGCACTTTTCTAGTGATAGTAGTTTCGTAGCTATTGCTTCTAAAGAATAGGGAGTTTAGTGTGTGACGTCACACCGACACGACTGCCTCGACTACTATCCATTTTTTTCTAGAGTCCTCTGACTTTGATATCTTATTGCTCGAGAACCACTGAACCAAATTAAATATTTTAAAAACGACCAAATGGTATAGTAGTTTGTGCAACAAGGGTGGATATGATGCCTATATCGCACGAGAACGAAGTTTGAGGGCGATATATATATATATATATATATATATATATATATATATATATATATATAGTTGTAAGCGTTGGTGGACCCCAGAAATAGCCTCGGAAATTGAAGAAAGGGACAGATTATATAAAAGAGCAATCTTTACACAAGAAGAAAGTGATATGAATAGGTATAGACAACAAAGAAATGGAACTGTTAGTTTGATCAGGAACCACAAGAGAAATTATTATCAAGAAGAAATAGATGAAATGAAAAATAACTCAACAGAAATGTGTAAAACAGTTAAAGAATTAATTAAAGGAGGCCATAACAGACAAAAAAGGAAGGTATTATTTTTGACAATGAGTTAGAAAAAAAGGAAATTGAAATTGCAGAAAAATTCAATATTTACTTTATTAACAGCATACAACAAATTATTACATTAACAAATTTAACCCAAATTGAAACTGATTTTTACCAATAGAGTTTTTGGAGTTAAAAAAAATTATAAACAATTTACCTAATAAGAATAGTAGTGTCGATGGTATTACAGTAAAGATTCTTAAATTAGCTTTCAATGTAATAGGACAGAGATTTTTGCATCTAATTCAAATGAGTCTAGAAAGTGGATCCTTCCCAGAAACCTTGAAGACATCCCATATTATCCCCATTGAGAAGATAACCAACACTAACAAATGTGAAGAATACAGACCGATCAACATGGTGCCAACTTATGAAAAATTATTAGAGACCGTCGTAAATATCCAGTTTCGTGACTACATTGAAGTGAACAAACTGTTAACACCTTTTCAATCAGGGTTTCGGAAAAATAATTCATGTGAAAGTGCAATACAATCAGTTCTTTTGAAATGGAAAAATGATATTTACAAGAAGAAGCTGATAGGTGTAGTTTTTCTAGACTTTAGACGTGCTTTTGAGACTATTAATAGAGATCTATTATTATTGAAATTAAAAAGATATGGGCTCGGCCCAATAGTTATAAAATGGTTTAGTGAATATCTCAAAAACAGATTTCAAAAAACTAGATACGTTTAATAGTACATCTTCAGCTAAAAAAAACACCTTTGGCGTTCCACAAGGAACTGTATTAGGCCGTGATTTGTCTGTACTATACATAAATGATATTGTTTATGTAATTAAAAAAATGTAACATTCAATTATTTGCAGATGACACTTAAATATATTTTTTAGGAGATGATGTTGAAAAAGTAATAAATATCATCAATGATGAATTAGTAAATGTATATAACTGGTTAGGTAAAAATAGTCTTTCTTTAAATGTAAATAAAACAAAATTTATGATAATAAAAAATAAGTTTAACGAAATTGATACATCTAGTCATGTGGGAATACAAATTAATAGTCAAAAAATAAAACAAGTATATGAGTGGAAGTACTTAGGCGTAATAATAGATTGTCACTTAACATTTTCTAGTCATTCAAACTATGTTATCAGTAAAGTTGCAAAAATAGTAAATTTCATGGGTAGAATAAGCCAAGATCTTAGCAAGTGGTCTAAATTATTACTATATAAAACAATAATACTTCCCCATTTTAATTATTGTGCTAGTATACTTTACCTCCTAAATAATACTGAAATTAACAATCTTCAAAAAAAAAAACAAAATTGTGCGTTAAGAATAATATTAAAATGTAGTAGGTATACTAGCATAAGAATAATGTTGCAAGTTATATCTTTGTTAAGTGTTAAGCAAAATATATTTTATAATACGATGATAATAATATTTAAAATAAAAAACCGAATATATCCAGAGCACATTTTAAATGAATTACTATTCGTACAAGATGTTCATGATCATAATACTAGAAGTATAAATAATTTTTATGTTCATACAGTAACAACAAATATAGGACAAAATAATCTGTTTCATAAAGGTTTAGTTGAATATAATTCACTTCCAGCTAATGTAAAAAACTGTACATCTTTAACATTATTTAAGAAATAGTGTAAAAAATATGTAATAAATTACATTAATATTCAAGATATTATAATGTATTATATGGAATTTATCTAGTTATATGATATAAATAAAGTATATTATTATTATTAATAAATATTAAAACCTTCAATTTTTCAAAGCCAGAGAATTATTTACAAAGGTGAAAAGAACTCGCATACGAGCTGATGTAATTCTTACGTCACTTTTCTCCATCAAATATTAAATGCGAGCTATTATAACCAAACGTTTATAAAACAAAGCTTAACATATGCGTCATGTCAATGTTGCCAGATCCAGGGCTTAGGAAGTCTGTAGAACATAGCGGGTTTGATAGCGTCTTGTATAAAAATATACGATATACACTTGAGAAAGGCGCGACGCCCCCTATAGTTCATTGTGATGAACTACGGTTGTATAAAACTTTTTACAGACCCTACTTTTCCACACCCAAATTGTATATTTTTTTATTGCAGTTTTAGGTAAACTTTATCCTGTAGACCTCGAAAACATAGGAGAACGTTGCCAGACCCAAGCCCGGGTCTGAGAGCGTTGAAAATGGTCCGACAAGTCGGTAGAATATAGCGAAACGGGTGTGTATAAGCGGTTTGACAAATATATATATATATATATATATATATATATATATATATATATATATATATTCGCGTGGTTACACGATGTAGAGTCTACATCGTGTAACCACGCGAAGCAGAAGGAAGTTAGAAGTGACCTGAAGAGTGGCAAGTGTGATCTTGCCGAAACGTCGTCAACCATTGTCTGGTTCCTCTAGGAGCCGAATAGTGAATACGCGGAGTGAAACCCGGAAAAGTAGTGAAGTATCATATAATATCCGCGGAAACTTAAAATGTAACTTCAGGTCACTTCTAACTTCCTTCTGCTTCGCGTGGTTACACGATGTAGACTCTACATCGTGTAACCACGCGAATATATATATATATATATATATATATATATATATATATATATATATATATATATATATATATCTTAATAAGAGTATCATTTCGTACACATTTATAGCCACATTAAGTTACATTCAAATGCTTTTACACCACTATGTGTGAGCATGTGTTTTTTAAGACTACTCTTTATTGAATATTTATTTCCACATAAATCACATTCAAATGCTTTTTCAGCATGTGACATTTAAAGCTGTCTGTTTGTGAACAATTATGATCACATAAATGACATTTAATTGGTTTCGCACTACGAGGGTGGTCCCAGAAGTACCCGACCCAACAAAGAAAAGACAAAAATTTTGGAAAAAGATTTATTTATTTTTCAACGTAATCTCCTTTCAGCTCTATACACTTTTCCCAGCGGTGTTCAAAAAGTTCGATACCCTTTTTATAATAAGAACTGTCTTGCTCCTCAAAATAGCCATTAACTGCTGACATCACTTCTTCATCGTTGGAAAATCTTTGACCACTGAGCTATTTTTTCAAGTTTGGGAACAGAAAATAATCCGAGGGGGCTAAATCTGGCGAATATGGTGCATGAGGTAGCAATTCAAACTTTAATTGATTAATTTTGGCCATTGCAATAACGGATTTGTGAGCTGGCGCGTTGTCGTGATGAAACAACACTTTCTTTTTAGCCAAATGCGGCCGTTTTTGCTTGATTTCTTCGCTCAAACGTTGCAATAAGTTTGCATAATACTGGCCGTTGATAATTTTTCCTTTTTCGAGATAGTCAATAAAAATTATTCCACGCGCATCCCAAAAAACTGACGCCATAACCTTGCCTGCAGATGAAACGGTCTTCGCCTTCTTTGGAGCCGGTTTTCCCTTTTGAGTCCATTGTTTCGATTGTTCTTTTGTCTCAGGTGTGAAATGATGGACCCATGTTTCATCCATTCTTACGAAACGGCGCAAAATTCTGCTTTGTTGCTGTGAAACTTCGCTAAACACTCAATTGAAACATTTTCACGACACTGTTTTTGCTCGAGTGTGAGCAAACGCGGCACCCATCTTGCACACAGCTTTCTCATGTCTAAATTTTCAGATAATATGCGATGTACCGCACTTTTTGAAATGCCCGTAATGTCTGCTAGCTCGCGCACTTTCAGTCGACGATTATCAAGTACCGCTTTGTGGATTTTCTTCGCCATTTCTGGAGTCGTCACCTCATTTGATCGACCACTGCGATGCTCGTCTTGGCAGCTCGTACGGCCTCGTTTAAACTCAGCTACCCAAAATTTAACTGTCGTAAACGAAGGAGCAGACTCACCCAGAGTAGAATCCAGTTCAGCTTTTATATTGGTTGGGCTGAGGCCTTTCAAATAAAAGTATTGTATCACATAACGATGACATATTTTCTCCATTTTCACAAATTCACTGACAACGTTCACTATTGATGGCTGCCAAACAAATACTGAACAACGTGGCGCTTTCAAACTTGAAACATATGCTTTATAGACTGCGTACTTTCCAATACAAGTGATATTTTCAAACAACTACCGCCACCTCTTGGTCAGGTCGGGTACTTCTGGGACCACCCTCGTACTATGAGTGAGTATATGCGTTTTGAAAACTACTTTTTTTTGTACATTTATAACTACCTATATTTCATTGAAATGGTTTTTCACCATTGTGTTTAAGCATATGTCTTTTGAGATGGGCATTTTGTAAACATTTATAATCACATAAATCACATTTAAATGGTTTTTCATCACTATGTGTGAGCATGTGTACTTTAAAAGTATCATTTCGTACACATTTATAACTACATAAGCTACATTCGAATGGTTTCTCACCACTATGTGTGAGCATGTGCTTTTTGAAGTTACTCTTTATTGAATATTTGTTTCCACATAAATTACATTCAAATGGTTTCTCACCAGTATGTGTGAGTATGTGACATTTGAGGCTACCTGTTTGTGAACACTTATAATCACATAAATTACATTGAAATGGTTTCTCACTACTATGAGTGAGCATATGTGTCTTGAGACTACTTTTTGTTGTAAATTTATTACCACATATATTACATTCGAATGGTTTTTCACCATTGTGTTTAAGCATGTGTCTTTTGAGATGACCATTTTGTGAACATTTATAATCACATAAATCACATTTAAATGGTTTTTCATCACTATGTGTAAGCATGTGTTGTTTAAGACTTCTCTTCACTGAACATTTATAATCACATAAATTACATTTAAATGATTTTTCAGCACTATGCGTGTGCATAATGTGTTCTTTGAGATATTTCTTCATTGAACATTTATAATCACATAAACTACATTTAAATGGTTTTTCACCACTATGAGTGAGCAGGTGTTGTCTAAAATAGCCGCTTTGTGAAAATGTATGCTCACATACCTTACATTTAAATGGTTTTTCACCACTATGCGTAAGCATATGCACTTTTAGACTACTCCTCACTGAACATTTATAATCACATAAACTACATGAAAATGGTTTTTCACCACTATGTATGAGCAGGTGTTGTCTGAAATGACTTCTATGTAAAAATGTACGGTCACATACATTACATTTAATTGGTCTTTCAGTTCTATGCGTAAGCAGATGCATCTTGAGACTACTTTTCACTAAACATTTATAATCACATAAATTACATTTAAATGGTTTGCCACTGCGATGTATAAGGATGTGCATTTTGAGATAACGTTTTGTTGTAAATTTGTACCCACATGTATCACATTCAAAATGTTTTTCACTTTTATGAACGCAAAGTTTCTCAGAACTAACCTTCTGCAAAGATTTTGATTGACAGCAGTTACATGTGTAAAGTTCATCAGTATTGATTTGCCTGTGATGCAAAATTCTTGCGTTGCTGAATGGCTTCTCTTCACTCTCAACTTTAGTGTCAGTGGTATAACTTTCCATTATTTCTGTTTCTATTTTTATATCGCTTTCGTTTTTGATTATGTCTATCTCGTCGACGTCCATTGTATTGATATTTTAAAAATTATCAGAGCCAATAAACCAAAAGAACTTTATTTGATAATACGAATGCTAGGATTGCTCTGCTTGCTCGACTGGTACAAAATGTCATTAACCTATTAAAATCTAAATGCACAACCTATCGGCCAGTGGCAGCTCACATTTTTTAAAAATGTACTGACAGCACTTGATTGATTCACAGAACAAATAAGGACGCCACTGGTCATGCAAATTCCATGGTTTATTTGACCTTGGATTGAATTTTCATTTTTTGCGCAATATTATAGCCCAGTGAGTGTGTTGTTTTGAAACTGTTTGATTTTTTGTACTGACAATCCAACTCGAAAATTTTTAACCAATCAAATTACAGAATTTTTCAAATTGGGACCAATGAAATTAGTTTTATAGTGAAAAAACCACTAGTGGTTTTTTCACTAAGAAAAAACCGCTTGTCAAAATGAAATGTCAAATTTAATTAAATTAATATTAACTAATTTGTCGGAAAAAATCAGACCACTTGTGATATTATATATGATAATAATTATAGTCAAAGAATAGAGAGGATAAGAATAGAAGGCTAAAGACCTCAAAAATAGTAGCGCCATGTAGCGCGTTGGATATTAACTGATGGGAAGATGATTATGTTTTGACGAAAATTTGCATGCTAATGTGTTGAGCCAAATAGGTTAAAAAAAGTAAACATTTCGCGGTTAATAACACTTGATAGATCTTTTTATGGAAAGTATTATATATATTTTTTTTTATGTATTATAGAGTTATTTATGTACCAAGGGCGTTAGGATGATGATAATGCCAGTAAGGCTGTTCCAGCCCGAGGGCCCGAAGGGCCCGACTGATGGAAGTCGCCCGATGGGCATTATCATCTAGTAACGCTCGTGGTGCATACAAAATTTTATTTTTCATATATAATATCACAAGTGGTCTGATTTTTTCCGACAAAATTTGTCGTTTCAGATATGAGTAGCTTTGCAACGAAAATTACACGAGTCGACGCAGGAGACGAGTGTAATTTTCCAAAAGCAAAAGCTACGAATGTCTTAAACGATAAATTTTGCAAGAAAAAATTAGACCACGAGTTGTATTCGGCTTGACAATCCACATAGCAAATTTTTATTTAGCGTGTGTAGTTAATATTAATTTAATTAAATTTGACATTTCATTTTGACAAGTGGTTTTTTCTTAGTGAAAAAACCACTTGTGGTTTTTTCACTATAAAACTAATTTCATTGGTCCCAATTTGAAAAATTCTGTAATTTGATTGGATAAAAATTTTCGAGTTGGATTGTCACTAGAATATATCGTACAAGTAGAAAATTAGTTTTAATTTCTAATTGTTGGCGTTGCCAAGGACGTTGGTTATATATTTATAAAGCTAGGAATTTTTATGTTTTCGGATGGTAACAACTTTTACTAAATTTACAAAAGTCAAACAGAGATTATGACAATTTAAATTCAAATATTTTTGTTGTAGTTGCCAACATGAAAAGAAGAAATTTCTATTAGCACTAATGTCATCTAAAGAATAAGTTAATTTTATTTAAGAAATTTCTGCAGAAGTCAGCACAAAAGAATTGGTGGGTCACGTGCCCAGAAGATATGTTGCAAATACTCGTTATTTGTTGTGTTGCAACAGACGCGTACGCAAACATAGTACGGTATATTGTTTCTGGTCTAATGATCCAAATTACTATTGAACGTAACGCCAGCTTCGATTGCGAAGTATACGATGAGAGGGCGTTATAGACTATAACGTCCGCTTATAATGCCCTGAATAGTTCGTTCACAGGTATAATCACCAATATGCAAGTGAAACATAAAAATTTTAAAATGCCTAGCGATTATTACGCCATCTTTGCAGCAGGGACTGGAATAGGAACCCAAAAGAACCAGAATCGGATCCGATTGCTTTTATGGAACCGAAACCGGAATCGGAACCCTTATTAAAATCCGTGTTAATGTTAAGATGCGAACCCGAACCGTTATAAATTTTCGAAGGAACCGATATTTTTCGGTTGCACATTTCGGTTCTACTGGTAAATAAAAACCATAGTTCAACATTTTCTAGACATTCTCCCAACAGGGCTACCATAACCATTTTTACTGAGTTGATGTTGATACTAGGTCCACTTCCACTACTAATTGACCAATAGTCTGTGAATTGACTAGAAGAGTGTTACCTCACATTTTATATCGGTAGCCCTGGATATTTCCAAACAAATTTCATCTTGAAAAATCTACAATAGCCGCGTTCGGTATTTCACATTTGTTTGCTCCAAGAGCTCAATTTTTATGGTATCCAGTGTTGTAAATAATTATAACTATACCACTAGAACTTGCAAAGTAAACAGAGTTGAAATACCAAACCCAGCAAATATTTATCACCCGTTATAAAGAATACTTTAACCAAACATGCATCGACTGTCAGTTATCAAGGCCCTATTTATATGGAGATATTTGGAGCTACATACCAACATAAAATGTGACGTTATTGCTTTTGCTCCCGGAACCCTTATGGAACCTAAAAAATCCTGGAACCGGAACCTTAATGTTTAGAAAATTAAAATTGGAACTGGAACCTATATTTGTAAAGGGTTCCAGTCCCTGCTTTACAGACAGATGTTAACTATTACTGTAAAATAAGGTCTGGTTTTTACATATAGTTCTTATGGAACTTTCCATTCTTATCTTCTCTATTCTTTGATTATGATGCTTCATTGTACAGTTCCTAAATGATAACTTTAACTGTGTTATTTTAGAGTTAAGACACAGATGTCAAAACTAAGCTGTCTGTAACAGAGATATTTTCTGTCTCTTTTTACTTTAGTGGCAAAATTTTGCACCTGTCAGTTATAAATTTTATGTTAAGTTTATTTTTATCCATGTTAAAAGTTTTTAATGTGCACATTAATATTTATTTGCTGTTTATGTGGAATTTCTAAAAGTATTATAGTACATATATCAATTTTATATCTATAATAATTTACTAAAACTTTTAATAAATTACTAACTGTACCCAATTTCAGATTTATATAATTGTCATATTGGCAGTTTAATTTACTAAACCAATTTTCATGATTACCAACCTTCTAATAGTTTCAAAATATGAAATGTCACTAGTAAAATTTGACATGCGTGACTTAACTCTACATAACAGAGGTCAGTTCGTATTTAGGAACTCTACTTCATGTATCAAGATAAACTTTATTAATTTGGAAATATCCAACTTTAACCCATTTTGCAAATATTTTTAAATAATTTAAAATTTTACAAGATATCTGAAAAACCTGGTTTCTTGGGTCTCTTTAATTTGTTCCAAGGCGTATGTAACTGGGCAATGCCCGTTTTGTTGGGAGTAATTAAATAAACCATTGCCTCAATTAACAAAATGCCTTTTTTAAACATTAGACAAAATAAATGAACAAAAAACAAAGATAAGCATGTATCAAGTATATGTCAAAATATAATCTTCAACTATGCTAGACTCTCTCAATGACTCTAATGACGGATTCACACAACGTCATCGACTGAACCACCAGCGTTGGGAAATGAGTACTCTCTCAACTCATACCATTCAAGATGTACACCATTCATGGCTCAACAACTCTCCATACCTGACTGTAGGCTATCAGAGCTAGCAAGAAATTCAGCTGGTCAGTCTTGATTGAAGAGAAATCTCTCAACTCAACAATCGTTATCGTGGAGGGATTACCACTACCCCCACTGAGCACAGAAATTTCTCAATTGTAACTTTCATAAACAACACATTTATTCGACCCCTACCTAAGTTTCTCAACACCTGTACTTAAATAAATCACTAGCGTCACAACAGAATCTCAAAAGCTTATATAAAGAATCAGGTTAAGCATTATAAAGACATGTAGAAAAATCGCACTCTAATTATTATAATATTTGTATCTCACCCACAATCCAAACTGTTTCTAAATCTTTATATTCAAACATATTTACAAGCATAATACTTAGAACAATTCACTCCTTTAATTACTTATCACTACCACTAACACACACTCTGACTGTGCTCTGAGCTAACTTGTTACTAAATTAATAGAAAACTAATTGCTCTACTTCGGTAAAGAAACATTTATAATATCTTTGTTGGAATTGATCTGATCACTGATTATATCATTTTTAAGAGAACTATTTAATAAATTTTACTACTGGCCCATATTTTTTTATTAGCCCAATAAAATTATTACACGTTGTTACATACAAATCAGCAAACAAGAGAAAAGCTATTTATATAGTAAACAATAATAATATAACATTAACAATAATTCCACAAGAGGAATGAGGGCTCATAGACTAATTTATAAGGAATTGATGTGGTTAATTTAAGTGAGTTTGAAAAATGGCGATTAAGATCCAACAAATAAATTTTGGACAACAAATTGTACTTAAAATAGTACTTAATCTATTGTTACAAACAATAGTTTTAGTATGAAAGTAGATATGGTAAGAAAAGTAATGCAGATGTTATAATTCAGGATTTATAATTTCCTATTATTATTAGCAAATTATCAAACACACTATCATGCCTGCATCTAGATGAATGGTACAATGGACACATTAAATTCATATGCTCCACGATAACAACTAAAACTGATCGTGCTATTTATTTATTTGAAGAAACTGATACCACGGGACATTGACATACATCTCATTATGTAATTTTATGATTATAAATCTAAATGAAGGGTCGAATGCAAAAACCAGCTATCTACACTTTTTATCAAAACTAAGGTATGCCGATAGCTTGATCGTGCATCGTTCAGCAAAAGAATTAGAGCTCTACGGTTATGCAAATTCACACGTAAAGCTGTATAGAGAGTTGCCTGTCCCATTGAAGATTTGCATACAAGTGAAACATGTTTTTGTATTCCTGTAAAATTAGTAAAAGTAGAGATGGCCGGTTTCTGCAGTGTACCCTTCAATTCATTAGCAGTCTAGTACAAAAATGGCCAACACAATATGTGCACTTGAAAAGAAACCAGATATACAATCCTAGTTTATGAGAAAAATACCGTTTTACAAATAAAGGTCCA
This sequence comes from Agrypnus murinus, assembly GCA_929113105.1. Classification (NCBI taxonomy): domain Eukaryota; kingdom Metazoa; phylum Arthropoda; class Insecta; order Coleoptera; family Elateridae; genus Agrypnus; species Agrypnus murinus. The sequence continues at coordinate 11,240,474 of OV816027.1, forward strand.
AGAAATCTATTTTTAGGTAATTAAAATGGTACCTTCAATTTAAACAAAATCCAATTAGAGCATTTGTCAAAGCAGAATTAAACTGTCTAATGAATCGCGATCAGAAATGCTGTTTTTGTGGTTTATTTAGTCTTTGTATACCTTGCCCTAAATTGCAAATATGTACGTAACTTAATGTCACACATCTGATCTCTTTCATGTGCAGCGACACATATAACTGTTAAGGGATTGGTTTGAAACTTTTCAAAAATTTGACATCAAATTAATTATGCTCAACAAATCTCAATTCTTGTTATGTATAATCATGTGTTGTATGAGATATCTCTTCACTGAACATTTATACTCACATAAATTACATTCGTATGGTTTCTCACTACTATGTGTAAGCATGTGTACATTAAGAGTATCATTTCGTACACATTTATAACCACACAAGCTACATTCAAATGGTTTACCACCATTATGTGTGAGCATATGTTTTTTGAGACTACTCTTTAATGAATATTTATTTCCACATAAATTACATTTAAATGGTTTTTCACCAGTATGCGTGAGCATGTGACATTTGAGGCTGACCTTTTGTGAACATTTATAATCACATAAATTACATTGAAATGGTTTCTCACTACTATGAGTGAGCATATGCGTTTTAAGAGTGCTTTTCGTTATAAAATTACAATTACATATACTGCATGAGAATGGTTTTTCACCATTGTGTTTAAGCATGTGTCTTTTGAGATGAGCATTTTTTGTACATTTATAATCACACAAATTACATTCAAACGGTTTTTCATCACAATGTGTGAGCATGTGTTGTTTAAGACTTCTCATCGTTGAACATTTATAAACACATAAATTACATTCAAATGGCTTTTCACCACTATGTGCGAGTATATGTTCTGTGTGTGATCTCTTCATTGAAAATTTATAATCACACAAATTGCATTCAAATGGTTTTTCACCACTATGTGTTAGCAGGTGTTGTTTAAAATAACCATTTTGTGAAAATGTATGCTCACATACATTACATTTAAATGGTTTTTCAACATTATGCATAAGCATATGCATTTTAAGACTACTCTTCACTGAACATTTATAATCACATAAATTACATGCAAATGGTTTTTCACCACTATGTATGAGCATGTGTTCTACGAGATCTTTCTTCACTGAAGATTTATAATCACATATATTACAGTTAAATGGTTTTTCACCACTGTGTGTAAGTTTGTGCGCTTTGAGATTACTTTTTTGTGAACATTTATATTTACATAAGTTACATTGGAATGGTTTTTCACCACTATGTGTGAGCAGGTGTTGCCTAAAATGACTTTTTTGTGAAAATGTATGATCACATACATTACATTTAAATGGTTTTCCACCACTATGTGTAAGCATATGCATCCTAAGACTACTCTTTACTGAACATTTATAATCACATAAGTTACATTCAAATATTGCTTCACCACCATGTGTGAGCATGTGCACTTTTAGATGACCTTTTAGTGAACATTTATACTCACATAAATTACATTCAAATAGTTTTCTGCTACTATGTTTAAGTATATGCGTTTTCAGACTACTCTTCACCAAACATTTATAATCACATACATTACATTTAAATAGTTTACCACTGCGATGAGTAAGTTTGTGCGTTTTGAGATAACCTTTTGTTGTAAATTTGTAACTGCATATATTACATACAAAATGATTTTCTTTTTTATGAATGAGCATATGTTTCTCAAAACTAACTTTCTGCGTAAATCTTGATTGGCAGAGGTTACATGTGTAAAGTTCATCAGTAGTGATTTGCCCTTGATGTTGCAAAATTCTGGTATTGCTGACTGACTTCTCTTCACTCTCATAAGTATCAACTTTAGTATCGGTGGTATAATTTTCCATTATTTCTGTTTCTATTTTAATATCGGTTTCATGTTTGACTATGTCTATCTCGTCGTCGTCGATGTCCATTGTATCGATATTGTTAAAATTATTAGAACCTATACTAAAAGCAAATTCACTTTATTTAATACTACGAACGGTAGTGGTGCTTTGCTGGGAAACGGTTTCAAAACAACACATTACATCAATTTACTAAATTTACACAAGTCACCTGATCGGCCAGCGGCGGCGCACATTTTTCAGAAAATGCACTGACAGTACGCAATTGATTTATAGAACAAATAAGACGCCACTGTTCATGTAAATTCGATCTTAAGATTTTTAATAGTTCAATTTTAAATAGTTTTTTTTATTTTTTTAAATAGTTCAATAATTATTTAGAAAATAATGATTTTTCACGAAAGAGACATCTAAAGATGATGAGATGATGCATTTATTTTATATACTACATATAATTTACTTACGGTAATTACTTACCGACGCGTTGTTGCTTAGTAACCAGTAAACATAACCTGCTGTTCTAAAACCAAGTTTGGTAAACAATCCGAAATAGCAGGGTCGTACAAAAAGTGCTTTAATAGGCCAACTTTTTCAAAATTGGTAGCATTGTAAAAGTAATTAACAAAAACCACTCAATTTTCTGTGTCAATCAATAAATTTTCAAATGTCACATCAGTGTTGACAACTACCACAAAAATCCCTAAATTTTGAAATTGCGATTATTTTATTTAAAAAGAGAATAAATGACGCAAAATAGAAAAATAGCATAAAAAACTCGTTTCATAAGTCATTATTGCACTCGTCCTTTCTAAATTTAGACTCGTGCAATAAATCTTGCCTTATGAAACTCGTTCTTTAATATACTATTAATTCATGTCAGTCATCAGCGGCGTACATGTTTTACTATGTTAATTTCAAATGATCATAAGTGATGTCAAACAACCTTATTGGATGAAACTTAATAACAGAAACAGCATTTAAAGCTGTCCAGTTTATTCCATTTAATTGTCTTCATATTCGCTACCGCCGACGTTTACCTCACTGTACCAATGTTAAAACTAAAGGAGTTATTTTACAATTATTTATGAAAAGTTCACTTTTAAGGTAGAGAAAATAGTAATTTACGTTATAAGTCCTGGAAATGGAATTTTACAGTCGAGTAAGATGTTACGGACAAGGCGACGAAAGAGCCGAGTCCGGAACATCGAAACGAGACTGTAAGACCATTTCCAGGACGTATGACGTAATGGGTTTTATTTCATACTGCAATTATTGGAATATTGGCTTAATTTAAAAAAAATTATATAAAATAAATTTCCGAATGCAAAATATGGACATCTATGAAGAACGAGTTTCCATGGTAACTGATTACGTACTAAAACATTGTCCAGTTGATTGATTGTATTTGCGTCCGGTAAAATTTTTTACAGTCACAAGTGACTGTAAAATTTTTTATTTCATACTGTCCGGTAAAAGGGTATTTACCGGACTCATTTGAGTCCGGTAAATGAATTATTACGTTACAAGGCCGGTAAAAAATTTTACCGGACTGAAAATCCAATTTGAGTCCGGTAAAAAATTTTACCGGACTGAAAATCTAATTTGAGTCCGGTAAAAAATTTTACCGGACTGAAAATTTTAAATGCATTTTTTTAAAAAATGAACAATGTGAGGCAGTATGAAATAAAACGCCTTACGTCATACTTCCGGTAAACCATTACAGTAGCTCGTTTCAACATTCGAGACTCGGCTCCTTCATCGCCTCGTCCCGAAACGTTTTCAACTCGCTACTGTAAACTTGGGTTTACCGGACTTATAACGTAATATACTATTATTTCCCCCTTTTATGTGAATGACACTTTACAGGCCTTTATGTAACTAAGTAAATGAGCAATTACAGCCACAGCCTTGTAAAACTTTACGAGCTCCTACAAGAGACCTGTAAAATTTTACAATGCTCATCAACAAAAAGCTATGGCAACTAATGTGTTGCTTATCCACAACACCATGGCAACGCCTAGCTATAAATTGTGCTACCGCCTTTGATTCCAAAATGTCTTTTTATAAAAAATATACAATTCATAAAAAAAGCTGGTGAAGGTGGAAATAAAAGTTTGTACGAGACACGCTTTGCAATTAATCGTTACTAGGCTCGCTGGATTATGATCAAATCCAATCAATTATTCCTTCAATCATTAGAAAGATTGAAGAAACTGACAAGCCAAAACTATTTTAATGTCAGAGTCAAATGGTTTTAAATTAATTTAATTATGTGTAAGTAATGGTTTTCCACCGCTATGTTCGAATATGTGTGTTCTGAGATGACGTTTTAGTAAACAATTATAATCACATAAATTACATTCAATTGGCTTCTCACTACTATATGTTAGGATGTGTTGTGTGAGTTTGGTCTTTACTGAACATTTATATTCACATAAATTACAATTAAAAGGTTTCTTGCCGCTATGTATCAGAGACTGGAACCTTTTACAAATATAGGTTCCGGTTCCCGTTCTGGTTCTTGAAAATTCTAAATAAAGGTTTCGGTTCCGTTTGCAATTTTAATTTTCTAAACATTAAGGTTCCGGTTCCAGGATTTTTTAGGTTCCATAAGGGTTCCGGAAGCAAAAGTAATGACGCCACATTTTATGTTGGTATATAGTTCCAAATATCTCCAAACAAATATGACCTTGATAACTGACAGTCGATGCATGTTAGGTTAAAGTATTGTTTATAATATAGGTGATAATTGATAAATATATTTGCTCTTCGGTATTTCAACTCTTTTTACTCGGGAAACTCTAGTGCTATAGTTACAATTATCTACAGCAATGGATACCATAGAAACTGAGCTCTTGGAGTAAACAGATGTGAAGTACCGATCGTGGTTAATATTGTAGATTCTTTTCAAGATGAAATTTGTTTGGCAATATTCAGGGCTACCAATATAAAATGTGACGTAACAGTTTTCTAGTCAGTTCACACACATTGGTCAATTAGTAGTGGAAGTGGATCTAGTATCAACATCAACTTAGTAAGAAATGGTTATGGTATCGCTGTTGGGGGAATGTTGAACTTCCTTTTTTTATTTACCAGTAGAACCGAAATGCGGAACCGAAAAATATCAGTTCCTTCGATAATTTATAACGGTTCGGGCTCTCATCTTAACATTAACACGGATTTTAGTAAGGGTTCCGATTCCGGTTTCGGTTCCATAAAAGTAATCGGTTCTGGTTCCGATTTCGGTTCTTTTGGGTTCCTGTTCCAGTCCCTGCTATGTATAAGCATGTGCCTTTTAAGATTACTTTTTTGTGAATTTATAATTACATAAAGTAACGGTTTCTCACCAGTATGTGTAAGCATATCGATTTTCAGATTATTCTTTTTTGTAAACATTTATAAAGATTTATATATACAACAAACAAATGGCTTCTCACCACTATGTGTAAACATCTGCATTTTGAGAGTACCTATTTTTATAGATTTGTAAGCACATGTAGTACATTAAAGTTGTTTTTCATCTTTAAAAGTGATCATGTATTTCTGAGAATTTGTTTCTCCTTGAAGTTTTGATTGACAGAGGTTATGTTTGTAAAGTCGGTCAATATTAATTTGCCTATGATGTTGCGAAATTTTGGTGTTGTTGGAGGGCTTCTCTTCACTCTTGTAAGTTTGAGTAATCTGAGTAGTAGTGGTACAGTCTTCCGTTACTTCTGATTCTAGTTTTATATCTATTTCATTTTTGATTATGGTTATTTCATCAAAGCACATCGTATTCAAATTGTAGAATTGCCAGATCCTGCAATAAACAAAAAGTAACATCACTTGGTGCTAGGAAAGGTGGGGTAACTTTACATAGTCTTAGTATTCTTAGTAGTAGTAATAGTATTTCATATGAAACAACATCTAATTTTAAATGAATTTTATTAATTTCTACGCGAAATACTAAAGCGAACTACCTAAAATTGAAAGTTGCGGATAAACTTTTATGATATGAGATTATCGCGCTATTATTTGCACAACACATCATTTTCTGCCTACTAAAATATCGTTTCCTATTTATACTCACTAATATCGCCTTGGTACCGAGCAAGTTCTGAAATAGTGCAAATTAGCAGGGACACCGAGCATATAAAAACGACCTATAAATCGAACGCGCGCGCGTCAATAAACAAAACAACCTTACCTCAACTCTATGAAACAACACGTGACCTGAGCTGTTTTTATTGTACAATAAATATTTGACACAATACCCAATCAGCACAGTAAGACTTATCGATGTACATTTTATGTCATATCTTTGTCCAGACGTCCAGTGACTAATAAAACGTGTATTATGTTCGTATCTTTCGATACGTACATAAATTTTACGTTTTATTGGTACATTTTACATACATAGTACGTACTAACGTACATAATGTTATATATGTTGGTACCAGTTACGTTGGCAACATCACAAGCGTTGGTTACTAACCAAAACAACGTACCACATTTACGTTATAATGTTATTATAAGTTTATATGTATGTATTTCAGTTGATTTATTAATAAAGTTACATAATTGATTCATCACCTAAACAAGATATCAAACATGGTAACAGGTAAATTAAATTAAAGAAAATTGAAAGTGAAAAAAACGAAAAGAAGGCACAAATGGAATTCAAGCCACCACAAGGACTATCGATTAAAGAAATTAGCATAATTAGCAACCAGTGCTCGGCATTTGGAAAAATATGCCACACATGCGGTAAGCAAAATCATTTTAGTAATTCATGTTAATTGAAAAACTCAAAACCTGCATGCAACACAAGCAAACGTATAAATGAAATTAAAGCGGAAAGTTCTTCAGACGAAGAAAAAGAAGAAACTTTTGCAATTATTAATTTAAAATTTTAAGTGCTTCCAAAATCAAAGTGCTTTTGATGAATTACAAGTGATCATTAGTGACTTATCAACACTAAAATTCTTTAATCCTTATGAAGATATTGTGTTACAGACTGATACGAGTATGGAAGGTTTAGGTGCTTGCCTTCTTCAGGTGAAAATGTACGTCCCAAATACGTCTTTAAGACGTCCATAAGCATCTATTGTACATACATAAGACGTACTACATGTCATGGGTGGACATACATATAACGTCCTCAAGATGTACATTGGCTGATTGGGTATATTGCTCTATTACTTGATATTAAGTTATTCTTAATCCATTTTTTAAATCCGCATGAAACGACGCCAAGAACTTCTAAACAAACCATCATAACAAAGATCAGCTGTCGCACTAGCCACAGCACTAGACGTTATATGACGTTATATACCTGCGGTTTGAGAGTTACTGCCACATCCCCCATTTTGGGGGGGTGGGAGGATTTGAGGAACGCTTTGAGTAGTATAAGGAATATGGGCATAGGCGCAAAACACGAATAAGGTTTTGCTGTATTGTATCCTATACAGCTTTTGTCGAATATTTCGGGAACAGTTAGACATGTCAGGTTAATCCTTCAAACATCTCTACTCTACTATTTGTTGACACGTCCAAACATACGAACAATGTTATAAAATTCGCTAAAAAAAACGCGGATCCACACACTTTTGGGAAGTCATAAATGAACTTTCGTTCATTGTAAAATCGTGTCACAAGTACTTTTTGTCGCACTCAACCATTTACAGACCCAAAATATGATTACTAATAACGTACATAAGTCTATGCTATTGCATAACACAGTAAAAAAATGTGACTGTAAAAGCCCATTGCTCCCCCAGAGCCCCCCTTAAAGCACAGAGCTAACGTATTGTTATAACGTATTAATCTAGACAATCATATTGTCTGTGCTGATTCGATCATCACCAAAACACACGCGGGTTGATTTGCGTGCATTTATAATTAAACCAGCATTTTACACATGCTACTTAGATCTTTATTGAGTAGTTTGATTGAAATGTCTAATTCATTATTTGCGTAGATATAGTACAACTTATCAGCATATAGCACAAGCATCAGTTTAGTAGCCTTCAAGACACTAGAAAATCCAGATGAATAAATAATATAGAATAATGGACCCAACATAAACTCTTGGGGGACACCCTTATTGATATTTGTGAATTCAGATAAGTGGCTAGCACACTTTACTGCCTGTTTTCTATCCGTCAGATGTTTTTCTATTAGCTTTCTAGCAGATAAACTGAAACCAACATGTTGAAGGGTAGCGGATAATTTATATTGTAACGTTCTTTTTAAAATAATAATCAAAAATGCTGTTTAAAATCGTCTATTAATAAAGAAAAGCTTATTTACACTGCACTTAATTAAAAACACTATAACTATAAACTATTTAACAAAGTAAAGCATTTAAATAAATGCTAGGTATTTACAAATTTATATGAGGACTATTTATATAAAACTATGTATTACAATAATTGTTAACTAATTATTCAGAATACATTTCACTATGCCGGTCAAGCATTAACTGAACTCCTTCTACTCGCGATCTCAATTTATATCTTTCATACGATGACTCATACATCTAGAATGTTCGATGACGTGTTGATGAGTCACGCATGCAGCTGTTTATAAGTAACGTCGATGAGGCGTGTCGATGAGTCATACTAGCAGGTGTTGATTGATGAGTCATACAGTTGATGACTCATACATCAAGATTACTTAACTCTAAATACCGCTTGACAGTACTCACGATGCTAGGCCATGCAACCTGCTAATATGTTTTGAGATATGCCAGGAAGATCACAAGACGAAAAGAAGAACTAGCGTTCTGGATCTTGGGTATGCCGTTTTCGATATTGTTAGTGACACACCAAAAATGCAAGAGGAAATAACGGTGACTTTTCTGTTCACACGAGGAAAAGAAAAATCCACTGTTATTTCCTCTTGCATTTTGATATGTTACCGACATTATTAAAAACGGTATATCCAAGATCCAAAATGCTATTGACTCATGACACAACAAAATGGGGCACATTTTTGAGGAACCCCATAATCATCTCGTGAATAATTAGCATATTATTTGAGGGGTAATTGAGTCAGTTTTCAGAGAGCAGCCAAAGTCAAAAGCTTCTTCGGAAGTATTAAAGGAACAAAGAAACATTAATTTTTATAATGAAAAACCTCATCAAAAAGAAACAAACAAGTATGTACAGTGCCGACCAATTGAAAGTGGACGATTTTGGCGAGGTTTCGCGAAAATTACATTTTCTAAATACAAATTTTTATAAATTAATTTTTTTTTTTAAGGAAAAGCTAAAACTTTAGATTAACATATTTATATTGATATAAGACATTTTAAAAGTTTGTAAAAAAACAAAGGTAGTCTACTTTCAGTTGCTCCGATTTTCGACAGTAGATCAATTTCAAATATTAGATGGATTTTTGCTGCAAATCTATTTGTAGTGGACAAATTTCAGATTTAGACTAATTTGAAGTAGACGAATTTCGAATGGACAATTTCAGTGTGAATGCATTTTATGTACACGACATGCAGGTATTTTTACTTTACTGAACGTCTCTTTTACTTTTACATGTCTGGGCTCCTGAAACAGTTGGGCGCTGGTGCTTGAATTTCTCTGCTCGCCGGTTAATTCCGCATTATGATATGCTTTATTGTAGAAACTCTTATTAGAAATACTTAAGTGGAATTACTTATAGTATGTATAGATTAAAACTTTCTAATAAAAAATCGTTGAAATAAAATGGAGGAGTGCTAACCAACTGCGGTTAGTACTCCTTGAAGAACTACCCAATGAGCAGATAACTTTTCATATTTTAATCACTTAACATTTTGATCTTTTTTTCTATCAAGAATCTAAGATTTCTTCGTATTTGGAGGAAAATATACCGATCTGGCAACACTGAATAGTGTTAATTGTTGTTTTAAAATTGGCGCAACTGATGCTAATAGACATAACCTCAATTCTTTCAATCGAGAAAACCTCATTTTACAAAAAGCTGTATGAAAGTAATCGTCTCCGTTTTAAAGTATTTACAATCTTACAAATCCATAACTAATTCAACCCCTTCACTTAGAATGTCAAAGAAAAGATCTTCCTCTTTGGAACAAGATGACAATTCTTCTAAAAAACCAAAAACTTCAGGGCATTGGTCTATGGGTTTACTAGATTCAATGAAAGATCCTGCAAATATAGTTCAAGAAGATGACATGGTAGTAACCATTAAGGACAAATATCCCAAAGCCGAGTTTCATTATTTAGTGATGCCTAAAGAAAATATAAGCAGCCTAAAATCTGTATCAACCAAACATATAGATCTGCTTAAACACATGGAAGAAATTGGCGAAACACTTGCTAAAGACGATAAACATAAAGATAGAATGTTTCGTTTGGGTTATCATGCAGAAGCTAGTATGTTCAGATTACATTTACATGTTATCAGTGACGATATGAATTCTGAATGTGTAAAAACAAAGAAGCATTGGAATAGTTATACGTCGAGCTTTTTCTTGAATAGCAAAGGTACGGATTTGAATTATTTATTTATGTTGTTAATATTTTATTTTATTCTTTAGATATACTTGAACAATTAGAAAACGAAGGAAAGATCGTGTTGCCAACAAGTGAAGTGTGCAAGAAATTATTAAATACTCCATTAAAGTGTCATAAGTGCAGTTACGAACCAAAGCATATGCCAGATTTGAAGAAACATATATTAATTAATCATATAAAATAAATTGAAATAAAAATGCATTAATTAGTTTCTTTTATTTATTTATTGCACACTTGTATATAAAAAAAATAAAAATCAATTATTCTCTATAAAATAAATAAAATTACAGCTGAGTTTTGCATATTTAAATTACGTATTCGTGGTCAATTAAGAGGTCATATGATAAAGAAAATAAATATCTATTGGTTTATAAATTTGAGCATTGAAAAAATTCATTGGAATAAATAATAATTATTGATTTTTTGAATACCACACCCCACAACTGCTTGCATGTGTTCCTCTATGCTTAATCAAATTTCCAATACAAGAAAACCTAGATCCACATGCCTGACACAAATGCGGCTTAATCCCAGTATGTATAGTACTATGAGTGAGTAAACTCTCACGATATGCAAAAGCCTTTGGACAATACAAACACTTAAATGGTTTTTCACCAGTGTGACTACGTTCATGTATCTTAAGTTGCCCTTTCCATCGAAAACTTTTACCACAAAATTTACAAAGAAATCTCTTCTTCGGATCGTGTATACGTAAATGAGATCTACGTGTATAAACGCTACTAAAACCTTTTCCACATATGTGACACTTATAAATTGGTTCGGATCCGCAATTATTTTGCTCGTGGTGTGTAAGGAAAGCTTTCTGTCGAAATTGCATTCCACATTTATCACAAATGTATAAATAGACTTTTTTTGGTACGCCTTTATGAAATATATTTTGATGAGAACGGAGCGAATCCACATTTGAAAAGACTTTATCGCAATCATGGCAGGCTAAAAGAAAAGGTTTATAAATTTGAAAAGCGTCTTTTTATATTACCATACTTAAGATATCCGCATGAGCTGTTTGCTGATGAACTTTACATTCTTCACGCGATTCAAAACCAACTTTACAGCAGCTACACTTGAAGGAGATTTTATTAGTTTTTATTTCAGATGTTTCAGTATTTTTTTGTTGGTGCTGTTCCTCATGTTTTGTTAGCCATCTTACATTGCTGTACACTTTTCCACAATGTTTGCAACAACCTTTGGTAGCCTTATTATCATCTATGGTTATAAATAAGATTTGTTTATCTCAAATTGCCTTATCTATTTTTAACATACCCACCTACTAAACCTTTTTGGAAATCTACTTTCCTTTTTCTAACCTTAGTTAATAGTTTTGTTTTCTCTTCATTTTCCTCGTCACTTTCATAATTTTCATTTGTATCATCATGTTCTTCATCTGAATTAGAACTTTCATTTAAGTTTTCAATTTTAAGTGGACTAGTAACTATGTTTTCTTCTTGATGTTTAGTTGTGTATGTATCATTGGAAGTTTGTTCAGTTTTATGTGTAGCTGTATAGGTGTCTAATGTTATAAAGTTACTATCGTTAGCTTTTAAAGTCTTATACGCTGAATCTAAATTATGTTCGATATATTTATCTTCGTGCGTGTGGAATTGGTTTGAATAATCTTGATAACTAGTAGTACTTATACTGAAGAAATCCTTATCACTGGTTATGGTTTGTTTATTTGTACAATTAGTTAAGTTGTGATTGAGTATTTGATTTGTACTACATTTATCTATCTGAAAATAAAATAATTATTTCCAATAGAAAGATATTTGAGGAAATGGGCATTAATTTTATGATTATTACAACCCTGGAATCCATGCTAATTTACATACACCAGAAGTTTATTTTAAAAGTATGAAATTTCTGCATATTTATCATCTAAATTAAGCCTTAACCTTGGAAAGCTGCCTCCAACTTTCACTGGAATGCATTCAGAAGCAGAATTCACCAGAGTCTCTGAATTAGACTGTCTCAAGTTAGTCTCTAATAAATGTATTTGAATAACATAACGTTATGTGACACTTCATTTGTTTTTAAATACCGTTACAACTCGATAAAGCTTTTAAAATAACATTTGAACTCATGAAACATGGAGGTGCATATTAGGGTGGAAAGAAAAAATTGATTTTCAAAATTTAATTTGGCAGAGTAAATAAAAGTTGCCTTTTGCACCACAAAACACACCTACAAAGTTTGGCTGTAGTCAGAATAGTTTTGGAGGGTCCGCAAAAGCCCTAATTTTACGATTTTGCCGATTTTTTTCTGTTTCTTATTAAAAATCCATTTTTTCCCTATCTACCTTCAACTATTTCCTGTAACTTTCTCACAATTTACTTTTGTGTTAAAACCTTAATTTGTGTTTCGGAGTACAGAGAGAGTTGGGAGGAGTGGGAGGGAAGAGTTGACGTGACGAAGTGTTGTTTGAAGATGCGAAATCAAATAGAGATGGAGATCAAGAGGGAAACGAAAATATCACGGAAATATCCGACAGTGAATCGGAATCGGATTTTGAGGAAGGCCATGAATCTCATAGAGGGTGAAACTTCCAACATTGGCGTCCATCTGTGATCAGGAGTATCAGACAGAGCTGCAAGACGTTGGTGTAATCTCCCAGACAGAAAAGGTTATCGGCAGGATGAAGATTGGAAGAGAGAGAACAAGACACAGAGATCAAGTTGTTTCGACAGCAGGCCAAAAAGCGATGCGTGCATTTTATTTTGATGGCAGATAGGACTCTACTATCGTTCAGAAGAGAAGAGGAGAAAAGTACTATCGAGAAATCATAACTGAGGAACATATTTCCCTTATAGAAGAACCAGAGTCGCCAATTTTGGGTCATGTTGTGCTTCAGACTGGCTCATCCCTCAATATTACCAAGAGCATCTTGGCATGTTTCCGCGGAAAGTGAATGAGTCTTGAAAGTCTTACAATTAATTATAGATTGCGTTGGTACTGTTACCAACACTAGGGCCAAGGGAGGTGTGATTTCTCTACTTGAAAAAGGACTGAATAGGCCATTGCAATGGATGATTTGTGTTTTTCATTGCAATAGACTTCCCTTGCGCCGTCTGTACCAGTTTCTGGATAGAAAGACTACTGGGCCTAGAATCTACTCAGGCGAAATTGGCAAGAAACTAGATGAGTGCGAAAAGCTTGACATTGCAAGTTTTTCACCAATCGAAGGTAACCTTCCCTATTTAGAAGTCAGTCAAGATTTGAGTACTGACCAAAAATATTTACTAGAAGTTTGCCACGCCACGAGGCGAGTGTTCAGAAGATCTGGCGAAGATAAACCCAGTGAAGCCTTCACATGCAAGATGGCAGCTAACGTCGCATTTTACGCCTGTATGTCAGTAACTTCCGATAACTTGAAAATACTATCTGTATACGTAATGAAAGTCTACGCTCCAGTTTGGTCCGATGTGAAGCTTCATCCATCTTGCACTTACGGCGCGGCGCTCAGCACGTGGAGACTTGTAAAGTTTTCCCAATACTTTTCTCATGGGCTCCTAAATGATGTCGATCTTGAAATAAACAAATGGCTGCTTTGCCTCCCCACAGAAACCTGTATAACCGCCTGTATAAGTGCTCAAAGGCTCCTATTAATAAGTGTAAAATATACCTTCTGCAGGTTGGTTAGTATAGGGTAGATAAAACTGAATTATAACTGAAAAAATATATAAAATTCATAGTTCTTTCGGACCCACAAGAAATTTTTTTACTGTTCTGGGGTTTTTACACGATATTAAGCACTACAAAAGGCAACTTTTAGTCACTCTGCCATGATAAAAAATGGAAAAAATATTTTTTGACCTCTATTTCGTTCCACCCTAGTGCATATGCAATATTGTCGCACATGCCCCCTGAAGTACAAGGTAAGTGCAATAAGTCCTCGGCCTGATATAGAAAAAATAAACTTGGTAAAATATAATAACTTTTATTTTTCAATATAATCTCCCCTAATGTCAATACACTTATTACAATGTGGAATTAATAATTCAATGACCTTGTAAAAATAATATGATTGCAACTTTTTGAGGCGTTACCGCTTCAATTGGCCGACCGGTGCTCTCATCTTCAAGAGATTCTTGCCCCAAACGGAAACATTTTGACCACTTTTTTACAGTGGAATATGAAGGAGATAAATCACCATAAACGCCGTCTAAACGTTGTTTGATTTGATTAGGAGTGTGCCCTTCTTTTGTTAAATTTTCAATTTTTGTTGGCTGCGATATTTTCATGCAGTCGTCACGATGCTTGAGTGGCTACTAAAATCTATTACGCTTCTAGCCGTTATATACTGTAGGCCTCTTACATGTTCAACTATGACGCAACCGAGTTTGAACCTGTTGGCACTGATAGAATCCTGCCGGGCCGAGAATTTATGGAGCTTACCTCGTATATTCAGAACTGATAAATTTGAGCCCTCGATGTGAGATCATAAAGAAATGCATAAAAAGATTACCAATAATAATGTCACAAAACGAAAAGAGATAATGTATACAAATCACTATCTAATAGGAAGTTCTATAAAACTATTTCTCCTTTTACATGTCTCCAAAGTGCTTGGCAGTCCTATCAGCATGACTACCTCGCACTTAGATTGATTATATTTGCGGAGAGCTGACGCAAGGCATCTTATTACCATCAGTTGCTTCACACATAGAGTATTGTTACTTGTAATTTAATTAATCATCCAATTAATATATCAGCTTGATGTTTCCTTCTGGTTGTAATCAGTTAGTTATTCACTGTATTGTAATTCTGTATTTTAGTTTTTTATATTTTGTTAGTCCTTACATGGAAGTTTATTTTATATGTTCTTGGTCGAAAAAAATATTCTATAAGTTCGCCCTGTTTACTAATTTTTATGCAATATGATGCCAAAAAGCACTGAATGTCTTTTTTAGTGTTGCTTTTGTTTGTACATAACATCATGTGATGTCTATTCGTGTTTTAAGTATCCATATTCAAAATATAAAATTTTCGTGGAGAATAACACATTTTGCATACTTTCGCTGTCTGTGTTGTTCATGTAGGTGTTTTGCAGAACTGTCCAACTGACAATTCACAATTTTGCTGTGGCTTATTATACATGAAAATGCTCAATAAAAATTGTAACAGTACTCAGAAGATCTAAAACTTTTTCTACTGACTTTTTCTCTGAAATAATTAGATATATTCGCCTATGTATGTAACAAAACCAATACACCCTGTATAAAATGAATTTCCAAATTCAAAATATGGACATCTATGAAAAAGGAGTGTCCATGGTAACTCAATAATAAATAACGGGATTTTACAGTCACATTTTTCTATTGTGTTATGCAATAGTGTAGACATACAAATTTATTTACGTTACTATACCTAAACCATAAATACAAGAAATGAGTCATCACAAATCACCTGGGCAACCATGGGAGACTCCCAAAACTTTAGTGCTTTCCATCTAGAGATTACTTTTTTTTCATATATTCGTTACACAATAGAGAGAGATGGAATACAATAATGCTTTGGAAGCAACCCGCTGTAACCCAGATGATTTGTGATGACTCATTTCTTGTATTTATGGTTTAGGTATAACAATATTTTGCGCCATACAGCAGCCCTTGAGAAAAAAATATTACAGTTTAAATTCGCGTCATATATGACGTGTTAGAGCCTGAACCAATAAGAGATTGTTTGATAATTTTTGTAACCTCTTATTCTGTGGCAAAAAGACAAAGGTCTAATCATATATTTAATACACTTATATTGCTAGCGCCCGTAAGTGGAAGTGTCACAGAGTAAGTGAGACAGTAAACGACTACTCTTTTTAGACTACTCGACCCGTTGTGCGCAAGCGTCACGAGTCTGGTAGGGCAATTGGCAAGCGTGGTGGGGCAAGCCCCCTTTCCTCGGGTATGCACGTAAGACTCGAAGTAGTTACGAGAGAGACAGACGCATATATGTCTGCAACGTAATGGTTTCGTCTCTCTCCTGATCCCCACTATCAATATAGGAGTATTAAATATATGGGTCTAATGCGAACCTTACCTGAAAAGAGGAAAAAAAAATTTTTGTAATCTTCAACTGTTTGAAGTAGTGAAAAACTAGATTTAATGAAAAATATGTAAAAAGGAGAAGTAACAAAACTCATCACAGCTTGTAATAATGTGTTCAATTTAGATAACAAATGTCAGTGTAAAATCTTTATAGACTTTCGGGACTGTACAATAACAAACATACTTTTTGTAGAGAGTATACCAGATGTATATTCTAGTGACAAAAAGTTACTAATGTTTTTAGGTTAAGTTGTCAAAAATATAAGAAGCGTTGGTCGGTATTTGCATGTATCTGTAATATTTTATAACCTTAATGTGTTCATATTGTTAATTTTTGAAATTTCTATGTATTATTATGACCAACTGCTATTAAATGTAAACATTATGGTCTTCTCAAGCGGTCTGGATCGTGGCGCCACCAACTGATAAAAGTTCAAGTTACCGTTTTTTGATTTACTACTAGAATTCAAAATTTTTATTGTTACTAATCTATAGTTGTATTCTTTTTACCATTTTTAAGTGAGATTAAGCAAAATTCTTACTTATTCTCCATTAACTTAGTAAAGTTATTGTATGGATACAACGAGCTTTCATTTTAACAACAGTCTCCGATGTTTGTATAAGTGTTCAAGAATGGCGGAGTATCAAGAAAACACTCCTTTAAAAAGGAAAGAAGTTACAATTTCCAGGCGCAAAAAGGAGATCATAGTTAATAACTATATGAGGTTGTGTGAACAGCCTCCAGAAAATGACGCTAACATGTTCTGTACGTTTACATGTACCTAAACTAGGCTTTGTTATGTTTAAATAGCGAGTGACGAGTCTGATTTAATTGGGGTGTATTTAATTTGCATCAGTATCATTTTCCATTCCATATTATGCTGGAACTATAGGAGCGAGTTAAGCACACACGGTATACAAATCATCGTAAATAAAGCTTCAAGGGTCAGGTGACTGCAAGTTTGCTTGTGTCTTGCGACAAGTTATTTCAGACGTAGGTTAGTTAATAGTTCCTTCATTGTTCTTATTCGCTTTCTTCTTATAGATCATTCGGTCAACCAGAAGTCTTACGTCATAATCTGTTCCAACATAAATTCGCAACTATTCCAATACTTTCACGCCTAAGAAATGTAATTTATTTTGGTATTGCGATTACTACGTTTATCTGCATCTTACAAACGAAAACAATAAATTATTGTCAAATGTTGTGTCAATGCAAATGTTTTGTCATCTTGGCAAGTTGAAACATCTGGGAGCTTATTACACAGTTGATATTATTTTGTACCTTGTTCTTTTACCATAGTCACTTTCATTCGTTATTTTTAGAAAGATCGTGATAATTGGGCCTTTATTATGTTTAACTGCAGTACGAGAAGCTCTCTTAATCTTAAAAAAGAATGTAATTTTTTAATAAAACAATCCACTTAGATATTACTCGAGATAAAGATAATATAATTAGTACTGTACAAAGTATTAATACGTTAAGTACAAATGCAAATACAAGAAAAGCTAAAAACAAATAATCTGACAACAAGCATTGTTATATTGTTAATTAAGGTAAAGAATTTCATCTAACTCTCCCTATAACTGTCTAACCCAATATGGAGGCAACGTTACATTTTTGAATCGCCATTGAAATTCGTTAAATTAAAAACGAGGTTGATCTTGCATCTTCTGTGATATTTGCAATTTTGGTTCCAATCTGCTGAATAAAACGTATAGCATTCTTTATCCAAACTCCAGATGTTTCAAAAGCAACAAGAACAAAGATGAACTGGTCAACTAGATTAGCATACTTTTTCTTTTCCGTTTGTCAGCTTCCGCAGCTGCTGTAATTAGTGTCATTCCATTCGGTCTTTTTCCATCCATTCTGGAGCAGCGCGGAGATTCACTAATGGAAAGTATTCCTGCTGATTGTACTGCTCGAAACATGACATTATATCTTGGAATTTGGCGTGATAAGAGTCTTCAGTGTAATCCATAGTGCCCAGTGTTATTAACAGGAATTCCACAATGCCAAGTGTGACTTTTGCATATTTTGATACCTAGCCCAAGGGCGATTGCAACCTGAAAGGTGCTGTTGCCCATAAGTGTTCCAAGAGTAGGAGAAGAAATAGCTTGAAGCCATGCTCCGCTTTCAATACAGCTCCGAGAAAATGTCTCGCCCTTCTAGGGTCATCTGGAGAGGTTTCCATTAGTTGGTTCATAATTTATGTTTGAATTGTAATTTTCATGTTTCTTGTTTTGTTAGGTCTCTGGTAATGATGTCATTTTCAGTTAATTGTTGGTAATTATGTACGTATTTTGAGATAATGCATGAGAGAAGGGGTTCCACAGAATGAAATGATTGCTTCCAGAAGTTGTCGGAGAATTGGCAGTTAAGGATTGCTTTTAGCGTTGCCATTATGCACTTGTCCACATCTTGTAGAAATTTATTTTTTAATTGATATTTTAAATATCGTATCATGTAATGTTAGGAATTATACCATGTTCTTTTACATTGCTCAAATATATAAGAAAAGACCAAGCAAATTTAGAAGGTATTCAAAAATGAACCAATGAAGAAAACGGTTTTGTTTTGATAAAGAAAGCTAGTTAGAAATTGGGGGTTTTCTATATTAAAGTTTGTAAGAGAGAAATTAAACAAATCTCAATTAAGAATTTAATTTTATTTATTTGCAAGGTATCAATTGTAGTAGAAAATGTACACTATTTTTAGTTCGATTTAAGTATCCCACATTTATTTATTAGTTGTAACTACAACCACTTTGGTGGTCTACATAACCCAAAATTGTCCAAAATACATACCCTTTGACAAACACTCCTAACCTAAACTAATTTTCAATATGAAATGTCAGGAATTATCGGCGTTTACTAAGTAAATCACGAGACTAATGACGTAAGACCTCTGGTTGACCGGATGTTCTATAAGTAAAGTGATTTATTATAACTCAGTCACATGAACTACATGTAAAAGTGGCAGCTCTAAATTTATAAATATATGTCAAACCAAAGGTTATAAACTAAGATAAATAATATAGAGGGCGCTATGGTCCGGACTGCTTGAGAAGGCCGTAATGTTTACATTTAATAGTAGTTGATCATGGTATTATTTATAAAAATAAATCTATAAAACAGTTTAAAAACCAAATAAAAGTACTACTGGTTTCATAATGCTCTAGATCTAGGACACCATGGCTAATATGATGCTATTTTTTATTATTTTATCCTATGCATTTACATTGAAAAAAAATGAATAAAATAGCATCATATTAGCCTTGCTGTCCTAGATCATTATGAAATCAATGGTACATAAATCAGTATTTCATTTTAACTCGTAGTTTTGTGACATTTAAAAAATCTCCAGATATGCCAATATTAAGAATTGACATTCACTTTTAAAATGTTGTTATCTAAAGCAAAAACACTTTAAACAACGCTTGCAGGTTAATTCTAACCTAAATAAAATCACGCCGCTTGCATGTAGTACTGAAGCAGATAAAGCAGGTCATACCAAGTACCGTCTCTTTTCTTATTGGTCAGGGCTATATTACATATTAATCCGCCTATTTAAAGAATCGAAAGTTTTAACGCCATTTTTGTTATATTTTTAAACAAAGAATATTTTGCTGTTGTATGTAACCATTGTGGTACTGGAGCTACAAGAATATTAATGTTTTAATGGAATTTATGCTTACGCTGTAAAGGCGCATATCTTTCTTTTTCCAAATTAGTATCATTTTGCATTATACCTACTTTAACTTAACCTCTTACCTTGAACATAATCTCTAACCTATGTGTGTGCCCATTTTTACGCAAACTGATTATGAGAAACTCCATAATACATCCTTTCTCAGCAAAGTACAGTAAAAAAAAAAAAATAAAAAGTGCCCTCTAAAAGCTTGCTCCAGCAACACCAACTTAATGCAGGTGCCACTAATTCTTACCTCAAGAGTATTATTTATCTGTAGCTCCACAAAACTAGTAGAAATACATGGAGCTACATTATCAACAGCAACCAAAAGCTCATTCTTCATCTCACATTCATACCCATTCACACTAGCGTTTTCATCGTTCCCTGAGATCATCATATTTATTCCATTTTGCTGTTCTAACGAACAATCAAAATGTTGAGTATTTACAATTTGCACTTCATTATCAACACAACCATTCTCATCACATTTATTATCAGATAAATCGTCCTGCTGAGTTATCTTTTCTTTATAAGCAGCTACTTTCTCCAATCGTTCCTTTTCTCTTGCCATCGCCTTCAATTTTGAATTTTTAGGTGTATTCAGTTGTACTCTCCTTTTTGTCATTGGATGATTAACTCTATGTGTGGTTGATGGAACCGAACCACAGGTATCTGCATGAGTCTTCCTGTGCTTCATGAGATTTCCTACACAACTAAATTCTTGTGAGCAATTATCGCATACGTATGGTTTGATACCAGTATGTATTGAGCTGTGTGTTATTAAACTTTGCCGATGACAAAAGCCCTTACCACATTCCTAAAAAAATTATCGAGTAATGAATAGTTTAACTTATAATGTAGATGTTACTTGACAGATGAACGCTTTTTCTTGTGTATGAGAACGTTCATGAACTTTTAATTGGCCTGCAGTTAGAAAAGTCTTGCCACAAAATCCACACATGCTGGATCGTTCTCCCTTATGGCGAAGCATATGATTGTGTAAAGAGCCTGCAGTCATTAACTCTTGCCCACATACCTGTAAAATTGTATACCATTAAGAAATATTATAGTGTGAGTATATTAATATTTTACTTTGCATTTATATTGACGAATTGTGCCACATTTTGAATTATTGTGATGAGTCAACTCGGTTTTAGTTCTAAATTGTTTTCCGCATTCACTGCACATAAAGTAATCTTCAAATTTGCCCTTGTGTACTTCACTGATGTGGTATAAGTATTCTTCTTCTGATGTAAAGGTTAAGTCAGGACATGCTTTACATTTGTTTTTCTTGCCCTAAAAAGAATATAAATTAGTTAGTTACTACCAATAAACTGGTATGTGTTTCAGGGTATGCTAACCGCACTTAAGCGCAGGCAAAACCTCTGATTATTTCGTGACTCTCCCACCACCACCACCACCAAAGGGCCCTCAAAAAAAATCAGGAAAATCCAGAGTAACAGATTTATAGTTTTGATTATACTGGTGATGGTGGTGACCAGTCAGGGTGCCACACCTAATTAGGCTTTCTGTACTGGATCTAGACTTTATCAGCAATTACCCATCCACAAAAAGGATGGAAACCTGAGTATCTGAGGCAAATTCTACAAATGTTGTAATTACTCCTCTTGAAGTTACAGAGCAGTTCAAAGCCTTGCAGCAGAAAGTCATAATATGTGTGAGCAAGCGTTCCAAATCTGCGAGTAATTTTTTGGATGCCACTTCAAATTAATGACCAAGTTGAGACAACCTTGATGAGCTTTATAATTTCTATAACAATACGGAGAACTTCGCGACGTACCGGCAACTACCAATGGAACTTTTTGGAAGTTTTTGCCACTAAACCTTGTCCAAAATAACCTGTCACAATGACGTAAACAGCCATAAGCAATGCTATTGGTCGCCGCGCACGTGGTCTCATTAATGCTTAAACTACTTCACATAAATGCGGAAACACGTATATGCAATCAGTTCTTGTTAACGTTTGTACTGTGCAGTTGCATTTGTTTCGTAAGAGTGTTGGTTTGTATAAGTATTCAAGAATGGCGGAAAATCAAGAAAACACTCCTTTAAAAAGGAAACAAGTCGCAATTTCCAGACGCGAAAAGGAGATCATAGTTAATACCTATATGAGGTTGTGTGAACAGCATCCAGAAATGACTCTAACAGCTATTAAAGGTTTAGTTGGAGACATTGTTGGGCTTTTTGTACGTTCTGTAGAGAGAGTACTGAAAGAGTCGAAAGAAAACGAAAATCTTTCATCTCCAAAAAAAACTAAAAATAAAACTTCTATTATAGACCAAGTTGATGATGCAGATTATTTGCTATTAGAAAGAAGGTACAACATAATATTTTTTTCTTCTGTTTTGATTCCAATCAGAGTATTCCTCAGGTTAATGAATTTTTTATACGGAATGAGCCTCCTTTTCATATGCTTATAAATTATATTCTAAAGTGAAAGAGCCATTCCCACGTGTCATTTATTAATTGATGCACATGCAATCTTAAATTTTATAGACATATATGGAGTTGTCCGTATTAATAATATTAAAGTATTTGTTGTTACCAACATGAAAATGAAGAAAATTCCAATAGCATACATTTCATCTAAAGAATAAGTTAATCTTATATAGAAAACTTTTGCAGAAGTTGGTACAAAAATATTTGTAGATCACGTGCCCAGAAACTACGTTGCAAACTCTACTTACTTGCAGAATTTTATTTACACACTCGGTACATACTAAATTACTATTAGGTTTGTGATGTCATGTTCAAATTAGAATCTATTTAATTGGACAGGTGGAATATGAGCCTACGCCTTTCTGGCTCCTTACCTGATCCCGTCAGCCTGTTAATCTTAATCTCTTAATCTTTCCTCATATTTTTGAAAGTGAGTGGTTGGTTGGTTGGTTGTCTCTTCTTTAACAGTTTAGTACATTTAGATGTCGCGAGACATGAAGTTATTTAGTACGTACCAAGGAGAATTTGGACTTTGCTATTTGGTAAGAAAACGAAGTCAATATGATGATATTGATTTTTTTTAAACCGATCTCTAGATGTCGATGGGTGAGCTTCATTAACTTTAGATGCTGTTTTGTGCTGCCCAGACCTGCTGTAGTCTCTGATGGAACAAACAGGTGATCAGGAAACGCGACCCTGTTTGCAGTTTGCATCAAAGTTACAGCTGTTTAGATAAATTTTTACATATCACCCAGGATTATTAATTAGCCACTTACGCATCTCTTGTTTGTAGTATGCGCTCCGTGAAGTGGGTTTATATAACAATATGGAGTGAAGCACAAGATGTTGACGTTATTTTCTAGTGCAAGTTTGATTAGATTTTGACTTGATTGGTACGAGAATCGTGTCCATCAAGAAGTAAAAGTGGAGGATGGGCAAAATGAAATAAATAAACTTTTTTAACCAAATTAATGTATATGTCTTTTTGTATCCATCTGCTCTGATAATACACAGCAAATGAGATCGAGGGATAGACACTGCCTGCCTTGTCACATGACAGATCGTAAAGTTTTTGAACAGCCGTAGCAGTAAAGCCCATGGCTTCTTAATAAATCATGGATTGAACCAAGATGTTTGTCGTCAACTGTTGATTTACAAAAACCGGTAAATATACTGGGCGTTACAATTAAAAAGTCAAAGTTATTGGCAAAACTGGAAGTCAGCTATTTAACTTCTACCCGTCAGTAAATCCGAAACTATGTCTAATATATCTGTACAAAGTTTTACATAAATCGATTCATAAATATAGGAGATATGAGTTTAGGTCTAAGTTCCAATGTCACTCAGTATACCGAAACATTCAAGCTTATAAAGCACTGTATTATGATCTAATTTATCAAATGCTTTTTTGAAGGCGATTGTGAACAGGAACCACCCTCACCACTTTCTATTGGGTTGGACTTATCTTTTCTAATAGACTTACAAATGGAGGAACTAAAAGATTTAATAAAAACCGGGGGAGATATATCGTTGGGCCCTGTACCCTTTTTAGCATCAAGTTTGTGTCTAAGCTTACCTACTTCAGTCAAAGTAAGTTGGTAAAATATTACCAATTACTAATTGATTACTAATTGCTAGACTCAAGAGATTTGTTGTAAGCACTTAACAATGAGTAAGATCGTATGATTTTCTTTATGCGCTAATAATAACATTATTCAATAAATAAAAATATATTTATACGGATGTTTCTTTCTATTTGATGTCAATGTTTCCTGTAAAGCATTCATTGTGGACATACCACAAAATATACTAACCTTACTTTTGTAATGTCAAATTATAAATGTTATGTGTCACCAAATTACAAAAGTAAGGTTAGGTATGTTTTGCGGTATGTTCACAATCAATGCTTCAATGCCCAACTTCAATTTTCGCTAAATTCTTGCACAATAATAACACCACCATAGACAAACAAGTATCTACAATTTGAAAGACCAAAATTTGCAACGAATACAACTATTAGAAAAATTCGCTCGAATGCTGACAGTACCAACAAGATCGATTCATCATTTTAAACTCATTTCTTTTCATAACACCATAAGCATTTCATGAATTATAACAGTTTCGTTATTTTCATGTTGTCATAGCAACCGGCAACGATTCAGTAACTTCAACTTAATAGTAGCAAATAGCAAATTTGGAAACAAATAAAAATAGATACGGTAGTGCAAAAATGTAAAAAATGAAATTTATCACCTAAATCCCTCTTAACCAACAAGATTAGATTTTTAAAAATATTTACTGCCAATTGGTGGTGGTACAATTTTCAATGTAAAATACAACACGCAGTACATACATATTAAATCATTACACCATGTACATAAGAATTTATGAAAATCATCCCAAATCGTGTGTAACATCACATCAAAGTGTAATCATTGTAACATCACATCAAAGTGTAATCATTTAAAATAATCTATTAATAATAATAAATTAAGAGCTTAGTATTTTTAAACCAAAATTTACCTTAATAACTGGATGACGATTCAATTTATGCACAACTTTATCCTCGAACGTTGGAAAGCTCACAAAACACAATTTACACCAAAACGAATTTTTATCTTTGTGCATCAACTCATGTTTTTGCAATATCTTTGCATATTTAAACGTTTGTCCACAATCTTTACATCTGTTATCATTATTGCTTTGTACATCTTCAGGCTCTTCAAATCTTGTTTCCTGCAATAATAACGTAACGAATAATAGTATATGCAATTATTTCTCATTATTAAAATTCTTACTTCACTTGCATTTGCTGTATTCCTTTTTGCACAACTTTTTTCATGTGTAGTTAAAGCCCCAACCAACTTATACTTTTTAAAGCAATACTTACATTGCACTACGGTTTGTCCTGGTCTAATGATAAATAATTCTGAGGACTAATAAAAGAAATTTATTAATAATTGTAAGTTCGTGTAACCTAATAATACTTACATTTTGTGATGTTATGTCTGGTTGATTGTAAGATCCTTCTTCTAATTCTAATACATCCATTTCATTAATAAAATTTAATAGAGCATGTTCATGTTGTACAACATATTTTTCTCAGAGGCAATCAATAAAAATGCCTTTTGATAATTAAAATCAGTAGAGATGAATTAATAAAATCCATTTTAATAAATTGTTAGCTTTGTTTATATTTTGAAATTGCACAAAGCACGTGTATACACAACATACGTCACAATAACAATCTACACTTTTAAATTAATATTGAAAATGTTTACCTTTTCCTTCTACACTGGTAAATAACAACCAAACATGAAGAGCGTAGCCATGACTGTATTACCAACGCTCTACAAATAAAACTCTCCAGAAATTTAAATTTTAAGCACCAGATTAATCAAAATAATAAAAAAAATATCAATAATAATTTTATTTATATTACTCGACATAATTCTTAGAATTAGTAGCTTTAGAGTCAATAAATTAAATTTACTATAGGTATATTCATGCTTTAATAACTTTAATTATAACAATAAATTAAACTTCTATAATTCTATAAATACCTAATTGAAGTAATTTATTTTATTTTATTTTTAAAAAGATTTTGAGTAATTATTCACGTTTAAGCATAGTTTGAATTTTACCGCCGAATAAATTATTGACAGGTTGGTTACAAATAATTATTTATTTCTCATCAGTGGCGTCTTAAATAGGGATAATTGCTATCATATTAATAATTCAATACGATCGTTTTGTAAGATGTAAAATCTAATTTTACAATTGACATTTTATTTAGATAATTAGACATTGTAATAAGACATAAAATTAAATTGCAAAAGTGGCCGCATTTTTTAAAATTAAAGTAATTCCATTATTAGACAATAACTTAGAATTTAGATGTAACAGTACAGAAAAAGATTAACATTTACTTTAATAATATGTTATAAATTTCCAATTCAAAATTTCCACTGTTGTAATTCAACTATTTAAGCATACATTAATTTTTAGGAGTAGGTGTAGCAATCAGTGGCGTACTTTAACTGGGTGTTAATTACCAAATATATGTTTGTTGAAACAATAGATCAATTGAACCATGGCCTACTAGATTAATATCCACTACGTTCCTAAATGGCCGTGTCATTCGGAAATTCGCGGTAATAACGGTAGTGACATCGTTGGTAAGTTTTTTGAACTATAGATAAATCAAATTGACAAACAATGACATGCAACGACATAATAAATAAAATAATATTATAAAATTGGTGTTTAGGTTAAGTTTTAATAATAAAAAGTACATGAGCAAACCATAAAGCTAGGTAACAACGGAAAAGGAGAGCAGTAAGTAGGTACCTAAGTAAAATTTTGATAATTTATATTTTTAACACTTTCCTGCTGATGGGTTTGTGTTCTAAAAATTTCCGTTTTAGCGAATTTGTTTTTTCTAGGCAGATGTTGTTGAGTGCAGGTTTTGCAGTAAGAATAATAATTAATCTGCATAACTCTATCTTGTGCAATAAACAAGTAAATAATACATTTTTCATTAAAAATGGCTGGATTAAATCAATAAACTGCCCACATGTTTTTTCGAAACTCAAAGCAGGTAACACTTGCTGTACGATGTCAGCGATTCGTTTAATAAGCCCTACAAATAGTTCGTTGGGATAGGTCAAGGCTCCATGATCTTGAAGAGTGATTAATCTTAAAAGAGGTCCTGGCACAGTTGTCGACAAATAAGGAAAAGGAAGGAACCTCGGAAGGAACAGCTGGGGTAGATGGGGTCGTCACAGATAACGCTAGGGTGGGGATGGAACCTCTTTTTAACCGGAAAATTTTGGTAGATTGGTCAAAACAGCTTTCTTCAAAATGG
The DNA here is from genome assembly GCA_929113105.1 of Agrypnus murinus. NCBI lineage: Eukaryota > Metazoa > Arthropoda > Insecta > Coleoptera > Elateridae > Agrypnus > Agrypnus murinus. The sequence goes on from OV816027.1 coordinate 11,267,969, forward strand.
TTTTTGCACAGAACAGAACGTTCAGAGAAGTTTCTCACTAGTTAAAAATGTGTTAATAAATTTATGTATGTTTAAAAATGATGTTTGATTTACCAGGAATAATATGTTTCAAACAGTTTAACCATTTAAATCGAATCCTTCGGTCAACGGGGACTTCAAAGAAGGGAGATTTTTTATTTTTGCATATTATGCAGCTCTTCCCCATTCTGCCTTTGAAGTCAGAGCCAAAATATGACAATAAAAATTATAGACTTCAAAACTGACAAATTTGCGACAAAAATTATAATCTCTGGCGCCACCGTTCTTACCATTGCTAACCTCACTTTTTCCGAATGACACGGCCATTTAGGAACGTAGTGGATATTAATCTAGTAGGCCATGATTGAACTAGTTTAGTTAATCAAATCACCACTAGGTGCGCACAGTCGGAGTTAGGTATTTAAAGTTTGACAGCAACGTTCCGTTTATGTATGTCGTGTGTTGTATGTGAATTTTAGGTAATTAAAAGACTAAAAATACACTTAAATTGTTTACGCAACAAATTAAAAACACTAAGAGCAAAAACAACAGGTTCCAAGGAGGTTTTAAAGCGTCGGTAAGTTCATATATTTTAGTTTAAGTTCTATTTTGAACTATAACCTACAAATTGTAGATTGTCCATTTGGAAGGTAAACAATTACACAAAATTCTGTTGTTAAACGCGAAAGTGGTTCCAGTTAAAGAAGTAAGAAGTTTTCCTAATGATGCTTATTCTAAACCATTGAAAAAGTCACCAAAACATATTTTGAAGGCAACAGATGTTATATCGATATCAAATCAATATTATATAAAACATTGATTCTATTGAAGAAATCAAAGCAATTTGGCATAAGTACTTAATTGTAAATCATGAAATAAATAAAGATTATTAAAAGTTTCACAGTTTTATTAAAATATACCTGACAATATTGTTTCGACAGCTATGCTGTCATTATCAAAGGTAATATAATTATAAACAAAGACGTCGCTAAGGTAGATACAAAATAGGTAACTAGATAAAATAATAATAATAATAAAAATTAATAATAAAAATCAACAAAACAAGTACTTAATTGTACTTGTTCTTGCCCTGCCGCTACAGGCTGGTCAGCAGCATGTAAACATATTGGAGCATTGTGTTATTTTCTTGAATATTTTACACTGGAGATGAGCAGTTTTCTTTATTTTGTTGATACACAAAATTTAAATATTGTTTGCTACAGGCAAAGTGCAAGAATATGTTTTGTGCACTTCACAGCCAGTAGTTCGGAACAAAAGAAAAGCTGGAAAAGCTTATTATTCTACGGAGCCCTACTACAGGAAAACAGTTTAAACAGAAGTGTTTGCTTTTTGTTTGGAAAATTCAGCAGGAAATTATCAATTATGATATTTCTAGCAATGTCCAAGTCAATAGTTGCAGCTTTTTCGTTACTACTGTTTTGTCTTTAATAATAATAATCTTGAATAGCAATCACTGCTATACATAAAAAAGAACATCTTAAAATTGTAGAGACATCAATAAGTAAATTAATTTTGTATTGGGTAGTATTAAATCGTTCTCTGATGTGACCCTTGTCAAATTTTCTTACAGGTAAACATTGAGCGGAAACTGCAGTTCTGTAATTAAGAATTTTCCATTATCCTAAAAATAAAATATGTAAGCTTAGATATAAAATAAATTACAGTTACAAAACTTACCCATATTGGTAATTTTATAATCTTTTGGTAGAAAATGCTTAGAGAAAACTTTTGTATATTTTGTTGGTTTTTTCCTGTTCTAATGATAATCAACCATTTTCTAATTAAATATTTATTAGTAATAGATGAACACTGAGGCACACAACAATTATAAGGCATTTTGCAGTTACAATAACAATCAAATCTACAGAAATAAATAGTCAGAAAAAGTGAGGTTATGTTTCTATACCTAACATAGAGTCACTCTATATTACTTATAAGAGTTGAGCCAACGCGAACGTCAATCCGCCATTTTGGATCCAAAACTATACATCTTCTGACCTCCGAACACTTGGCAGCGCTGCTGGAGGTAACAGCGAACTATAAGTATCTTCTTATATATACATTTTGGAGGTCGGTTCGTATCTTCTGTATACTCTATATATGACAAAATAAAACAAGGGAAATAATTTCCCCTTTCTTGAGATTAGAATTCTAGAGGTTCCCCTCATCACAAATATAACAAATTTTTAGCAATATATTCACGGGAATACCCGGAAGTCAGGTCGTCTCCTCTGTATGACGGAGATGACAGCTTAACAGGCATCAATATATATATATATATATATATATATATATATATATATATATATATATATATATATATATATAAACTGTTATAGGTTATCGGGATATCGGTCTACAATTAATTAAATCTCTTTGTTCTGTTACAACACCGTAGCAATTGTAAATTAAAAAAGGAATCATGTGCTTTAGCTATACACACAACCAACGCAAACCATTATCCTGATTTTAACAACTGCAAAATCTTAGAGAGAGAAAATAACTATAAGGGCAGACTGTTTCTTGAAATGACTCACATAATGAGCAAAAACAATACCTTAAATTTTAAGACCGATTTAGAAAACTTAAGTATCATTTACTCATATTTAATAAAGTTACAAAAACCAAGTAACATTGATTCTTTGTCTATAATCGATCTATAGACACATCTTAACATCAAAACCTTTTGCTATCTTTTTCTTAGCCAAGTAAATAAACCTTTATAAAATAAAATGGTGGTCTATGAACAAATTTTGAATATATACACCTAATGTCATAATTTCATTAACGCCACCTGTTCTGTCATTAAAACTTGTATTATTATTACACTAAGTTTGGAATGTGTTATTATAAATTATATAATGATAAATGTTATTTTAACAACTGTAAGAAATCATAAAGAATTCTCATAGTTCTGTAAGTAAAGAGAATTCTTCTTCTTTTTATAAATAAGATTGTTGTACTTATTGTTTAATATAACTTGTAGATACCCTGAAGAAGAAATAAAGTAATTTCGAAAGCTTGGTTAACAGAACAAAGAGATTTAATTAATTGTAGACCGATATCCCGATAACCTATAACACTTAATATAATTACGGTCGTTACTTCCTTACAACTTTTTTATATATATATATATATATATATATATATATATATATATATATATATATATAAATGATAACACAGTACGGCATACTGAACTAACAAGTAGGTATTGCGGCACCTGAGGCAGACAGTTCTAGGGACCCTAGATTCTCTGTCTCTCTCTCTAATCTGGTGACTTTTTGTCTGTCTCTCTCTAGGTGGTTAAGTACAGAATCTGCATTACCGACATTCTGTATTACCGGCATTTGGTTCGTCACTTGGCTAAATGGTGTTAGTGTTGCTAGGGGAAAACAGATGGCGCCAGTGTCGTTTTTGTATCGACATTCTGTATTATCGGCATTTGGTTCGTCACTCGGCTAAATGGTAGCGTCGTTGCTAGGGGAAAGCAGATGGCGCCGGTGTCGTTTTACGTGATTTTTGTACCGACATTCTGTATTATCGGCATTTGGTTCGTCACTCGGCTAAATGGTAGCGTCGTTGCTAGGGGAAAACAGATGGCGCCGGTGTCGTCTGACGTGATTTTTGTACCGACATTCTGTATTATCGGCATTTGGTTCGTCACTCGGCTAAATGGTAGCGTCGTTGCTAGGGGAAAACAGATGGCGCCGGTGTCGTCTGACGTGATTCTCGAAGTACGGAATCTGTATTACAGGCCTTGTCGGCATATGGTTCGGCGCTCGGCTAAATGGTGTTGCTAGGAAAAAAACCCCGAGGGCGCTGTTAATAGAGGGCGTCATGACAGCGGGGATCTGTATTACCGGCAATCTGTGTATCGTCAATAGAGGGCGTCATGAAGAAATCTGTATTATCGACGACGGAAACGACGACGACCTATGTACCACCAATAGAGGTCGCATTAAAGAAACCTGTATTACCTGTACGTACTGATGCTATTAGAGGTCGCATTAAAGAGCCTTCACTCTCTCACTCACTCTCTCCTATTAGAGGATGTATTAAAGAGCCCTCTCACTCTCTCCTATTAAAGGATGCATTTAAGAGTCTTCTCTCTCTCACTCTCTCGCTCTCTCTCTCTCTCCCTTCATCCTAATGCTAGTAAATGAAACAGCCAGCTTTAAACGCAAATCGCGGACTAGGTCGATATAAACGAGCAGCCAGTTTTCTTCCCGCCCTAGAATTTTATATTTCACGGATGACTAACCACCACGTGATCAAGACCGTTGTATTCTAATGAAGCTTTCTACCCCAAAGAGATCATGAAATAAAACCGACAATCCTTGATGCCACTGCGAGGTTTGCAAGCTCGTCTAACCGTCGTATCTATGTCAGTAGCTGCCCTTCGTAAAGGGCTTTCTTCGGATCTCCATGTTAAGAAAATTACGTTAAGACTCTTGATTCACGTTCAGGGATCAGCCTGGATTCTAACACTAATATGTATCAACGTCTGAATTAACTATTTAAAAAGAGAAAAAACCTAATTCTAATGCAGAAAATAACTTACCAGTTCCACCATATATCACTTTAAATTAAAACACCTCTCGTCAAGAAGGAATATACACTAATCATCTTTTAAATTAAAAAAAACGAAAACATGACTATACTGTAGAAGGTACCAAAATAAACTGGAGTTAAATTTTTACCTTACCCTCGACGACGACGACAAAAAGGGAAACACCCTGAGGCATTATACATTCTTTAAAAAAAAAGGCACGCTTCGACCTCCAAATCACTAGAAATTTGCGGTTTTTATACCTGCTTCAAGCTTAAAACAGGTAAGTTTGAATGATTCTTTTCTGTAAAAATTCTCTCCCTTTTTTTCATCATCAATATATATATAATCCTTTCAATCTTCCTTAAAGACGTGCGGACTTGAAATCGAGATAATTATCAGATTAAAATACATCACCATACCCCAAAAAGGTCGGTTTGGCTACCTGGATAGCTGGCAGTTGAACATTTTAAATTCCTGGTACAGTAAAATCAAAAGAGTATGGTCGATGTTGGTTAGGTTTTAACTGATTTCCTTTTTCCGAATCAAAATACTTAGATTTTCACAATTAAATCTTATTGTCACTTTTCTTTTTTAATAAACAAAAATTTGTTCCGACACTCTTTTTCACCTTAATTTTAATATTACAGGAATCTAATAAACAACTCGCCTATTTCCATGGGGCAATAAATCAATCACACACACACACACACACACACACAGGTCTCGTCATCATAACAATAATTAGTTTGCGGTCATTTCCCCAGTAAATCTAGAGATTATAAGTGTAACAAAATAAATGCAAATTTTCATGATTATGGAGTTCCACAAAGTAAGGCTGGAGACAGTAAACACTATTGATGTATTAGTTATAAACCCGTACAATACGTATGGGAAATAGAAAATTAGTATTTACCATTTCACTTTATTCAGTAAAAACTTATCGTTGTCGTGCTATAATAGCATTAGTATTTTACATGAGATAAAAGTTTCGAATTTATAATAAGAAACTTACCTATTGTGTTACACCGCAGTAAATATGCACTACGCGCAATTTTAAACAAAAAAAAACTCTATACGTTAAGCACACGCACGCAGTAAATGTTATCAATTCAATTAACACCAAACATACAAATAGTATAATTTAAAACAATAAACCACGACCCGAACAAAATAACCAATGTAAACACACCTATCTGATGCCGACTAATAATGAAGCTTAACAGCATTATAACAACCCCTTTTATACGAGACCATATGCAAGATCTGACAAGTCAAAATTCTTGTCAGTTATCTGGTTATCCGATCGATATTATGGGTTGATTTTAGTAACTCCAATCGTTTTGGTATATTTCTGAGTTGATATTTAGTACATATAATTTAAAAAGAGAACCCTTCTTACAAAAAAATGGCTTACCTTCTTTTTTACCTGCCCGGATATCAGAACAACCTGTTTTTAATTCACAATAGAAGGAAACGATAAAACTACCTGTGTTTTATCTTTCAAAAAATCTATTCTAGTCGAAATGCAGGTTATTATAGCACGATAACGTTAAGTTTTTATAGATATTGCATCGTTTATGCTTTTAATTAAGTGAAAACCAGGATTTTTGTCTATAACGAATTTAAATTTTTTGTTTTGACAAATTTTGTGCGTTTAGCTAAAGTAATTTAAAAATTAGAAAGTCAGGGAAATTCATTAGATGAATCTCTTGAGCATGTAAAATTGTTGGGTAAATCTCATGTACGTAAAATTATAATGTTATTATAGCACGACAACGATAAGTTTTTATTGAATAAAGTGAAATGTTAATTACTAATTTTTTTCTATTTCCCTTTGTACGTATTGTGTTTTTAAATTTCATATATATGTGTTTAATTGATGTTAATAGAAACATATGGTATTCTTGTCTTTCAAATTCAGAGTTGAGTAGCAGTTGTCCAGGTTGCATGAGTTTAGAGCTTACGATATAAGTTTTTCCTTCTTTCCAGGCATAAAAGTACATAAGAGTCTCGCAATTAATATAATTTATGCTTTACTGAGCAATCCTGAGCTAGCTGAGAGAAATAAAGAAAGTCTGTGGTGTTTTCTAAATTTAATTCACCGTATATAATTTATATGTTTATACAATTGGAACGGCGGATATTTCATTCATATAGATCACCGAAGTATAAATCTCATGACGTATTGAAATATGTACATCATTGCGCTATAAAGATCTCAGCTATAAATACGTTGTATTCTGTTCATGCGTGACAGTTATTTGTCATACGTCATCATGAACACAATAGACCTCTTCGGCAGAGCTATGATGAGCATGACAGATGAAGCAACGGCTGCAGCAAAACGTGGACCGAGAGGTTATGGTTTCAAATTAACACCATAGGGCAATTTTGATGTTGAGAACCGACGTATAATTAATGTAGGCGCTCCTATCAACGATAACGATCTTGTCACGAAGCGTTCTGTACTAATGTTATCAGATAACGATGAAGGTGTAATTGATGTTAAGAAAAGAAGACTAGTACACGTTAAAGGACCGCTTGACGACCACGATGTTTGCACGAAAAAGTATACCGACGAGCTGGTGGAAGATGTTGAAAGAGAATTACTCTCTAAATGTTTGAGACGACGAGAGGATAAAGGACAGGGGTCGTACTATGATGCTAAAGATGGAAGAATTTGTAATATAGGGGAGCCTCTAGAGGATAAAGATGTAATCTCTAGGCAGTATTTTAACAAACGAGCTATGCATACAAACGATCAAATGCAGTTTAATGCAGATGGTAAACGTATTGTTTCAGTAAGTTACCCTATAGATGGCACAGATGTCACTTCTAAAGCCTATGTAGATGCTGAATTCGACTCTGCTGTACAAACCTTCATTACAATGACTACCGACACTCAGAACACTATTAAAGATCTAAAGCAAAAGGTAACAAAGGTTGACATTGAAACTAGTAAACTTAACAGTTTGCTAACAACGCTGGAAAAAGAATCAAAGAGAAATCTCCTAATAACGAATGATGAGATGGAAACTAATCATTCGAGTGTGTTGACAAAGATAGAAGAAACGAATAATACCCTAGATAGTAATTATAAAAAATTATTAGATAAAGTACAAGCGCTCGAGGATACTCAAAAAGTTATGCGATCATCGTTTGATGCCCTAATAGCCGAATCTGCAACACGTACGAACTCTTACAACATAAAGAGAGTGTACAATGCCGACTAATAACGGAATTTACTACTACTACTATCGATTGACCTAATCATATTGACACCTTTTTATTCTAGTTTTAAGTGTATTATATCAAACGCCTGAATAGCGCATATAGGAAATGTGGTGAGCCTTACGGGAATGCTGCGCAAATGCTTAGTTTGCTTATATCTACGCTAATCAGTTATTTTTTTCTCTATCTTACCCTAAATGTATCGTGAAGAAATAAAAATGTATTTAAACAAAGTTTTAGTTTTTACTAATATCAATAACTCTCCAAACATAACGATATGTAGCAGCAGCAACACATCGATATGGTAAAGAAAGTAAGTTTCGCCGACACACGCATGAATAATATACATCATATGATAGTATGGGAGTATGCATACAGACAGGCGAGAAAGGGAGACTGGCAAACATTAGCTCTGGACAGATACCGTTTTCAAACAAGAATACATAATGTTGAAAAGCATCTGTGTGAAATTCTACAAGCTGATCATAGAGACTTTATCTATACGCAGAGATTTCAGAACACAGATTAGTCCGGCTGCAGCGGTGACCGAGTATAAATACAGGTACAAGCAGTCTCTTCTCTCAGTACCAGATGTTAGTTCACGAGGGTAACGGCTTTGTTAACAAGCTCATAGACAAGCTGCCTATTAAACTACATCTTCCTTCCTATCAGTACTGTGGACCTGGTACTAAATTATCTAAAAGATTACAACGTGGCGATAAAGGTATAAATCCTTTGGACCAGGCGTGTATGCAGCACGACATCTCGTACGCTCAAAGCTCCGATTTGAACAGTAGACACCAGGCAGATCGTGTATTAGAAGAAGCCGCTTGGAGGCGTGTTAAGGCTAAAGACTCTAAATTAGGGGAAAAAGCATCAGCTCTGTTTGTAACCGGTATAATGAAGGCTAAAAGAAAGCTGGGAATGGGCGTAAAGACAAAGAAACCATCAGTGAAAAAGGGTCTCGCTAGAAAGATGAAGAAGGAGAAAACTGTCACTTTCAAAGGGGGCGTTTTAAAGAAGCTTGTTGGTGTAGTGAATCGTGCAAGCAAGAGACTCACGGGTAAAAACTTAATACATCATGCCCTGAGCGCTGCCAGAAGAATCATTCAAAACGTGGGCGGTCGAAAAAACGTTAAAGTACCCCGAATTATTCCAGTGCCTACAGCTACAGGGGGTATTTTACCACTCATACCAATTTTTGCTGGCCTCTCGGCTCTCGGTGCAATTATAGGAGGCGCTTCGGGCGCTGCAAAAGCTGTTAACACTGCTAATAGTAATAAGAGACAGCTAGAAGAAACAACACGGCATAATAAAAGTATGGAAGCTATCGCTTTATGCGGTAAGAACGGGAACACCCTTTCCCTATTTTAGAGGTGTCTATATGAGAACAAGTCTACCTGCAACGAAACCTTTGCAATTCGAAAGAGCTATTGTTAATCTTGACGACGCTGGAGGGCCGGGTACTCATTGGGTTGCCTATAGAAAGGATCGAAACGTGGTTTTGTACTATGACCCCTGCGGAGACCTGAGACCACCAGCTGAACTTGTGAAATATTTAGGGCCTCGCTGCGCCGTATACTACAACGTAGCCCAAGAACAAAAGTTCAATACATACAACTGCGGACATCTGTGTCTACGATTTTTGTATAAAAGAGAGGTGAAAGTGTAAATTGGTTAAGTATGGCTAGGACCATCACGGTGTACGGTACAGGAAACAGGCTTTCTACGGGTCGTATTTATCCACCTATAACACTAGATCACGTGCGTTACGAATACTCACTAGGTTTAGTCGGCTTATATACAAGTCACACGATACGGAATATATACCCAGGCAAAAATAAAAAAAATTACGGAGAAAAGGCGATAACTATTGAACCGGGTAGCTACGAGTTGGCTGAAATCGTTAACTATATAAAGAATCAAATTAGTGGCGATCCCGAAGAGGGAGATCTACTACTACAAATCAAAGCTAACACTAATACGGGAAAGTGTGAGATTGAATCAGCTACCGAGTTGATTGATTTTATCAAACCCGATAACATAGGATCCCTACTAGGATTTAAGAAGCGCGTGCTAGAACCCGGTAGTAGACACGTATCAGATCGAGTTGTCGATATACTTTCAACTCCAAACATCTTTGTAGACACGAATATTACAGGTGGCTCATATAGAAACAATCAAGCAGGTCATACAATCTTCGAATTTGGTGTTTGCGTACCACCCGGTTATCTGATTGAAAAGGAGCCATCGCATGTGATTTACTTTCCCATCACTGTCACCGAGATCGACAACATTACCATTAGACTGGTAGACGCGAGAGGAGAGTTGATAAATTTGTCTGAAGACACTTTCACGAGCATCAGGCTAGAACTTAAACGTGAAAAATGGGAATAAACTTTAGCTATAAAAACATCAGCATATGTCCATCAAAGGTCATTCACCGTCGAACGTCGGCCCGTGCAGACCTTCGATTAAAACTAACTAAAGCTCGTCGCCTTTTTCTTGAATCTTTAGGCTTTAAAGTACGATAACAGCAGCAGCATGTCAAAACGAAGTAAAATGCATATTAACACCGACACCTTTACCATTGATAAATTAAACATATTTGGGAAGCCCCGCGTCGATACAGATATAATAAAAGAGGATTTTTATACCTATCTACCGTTTACGCTAAATGCCAATCATTCCGACACCATTAGAATCAGCATACAAAATTCCGATAACGTTTTAGCTTTATATGACAGCTATGTACTTGTTAAAGGTAGCATAACGCGTGCAGAAAACAAGCAATTCCTTCTGGTAAACAATTTTGCCCACTTTCTGTTTGATGAAATTCAACTAATATTAGGCACAAACCAGCTCATAGATGTCTGTAAACAGCCTGGCATTACAAGCACTATAAAAGGTCTCGTTTCACACGGCGCCGAGGATAGAGCTTTAACCAGCACTGCATGGAACTTAGGGATTACTAGCGATAATGATTTGTTACATAACCAGGGGAATAACGTCTTTCATTTCACGTGTAGAATACCATTAAAAGATATCTTTGGATTGGCAGACGATTATAAAAAAGTAATACCTCATATGAGTTGTCAGCTAGTTTTAATTCGCGCCAAGAACGATTTTAATTGCTATAAAAGCGACGCAGGTGATGCAGGTACCGACGTAGATATCAAGATTGATAAGCTCTCGTGGGAAGTTCCGCATATACTGTTATCAGATGAAAGCAAAGTGAACCTGGTGGAGAGTTTAAGAGATAATTCTTCTATTATCGCTCCGTTTAGACGTTGGGAATTACACGAGTTACCCTCGTTGGGAACTACTAAAAACCAGGTTTGACGTGTAAAGAACTCCAATGATCTAGAGAAACCGCGCTGGGTCTTTGTAGTTTTACAAGACGAGCGTCAGCTGGGTATAAGAACGGGTAACCCGACTACATTTACTCATTCGAACTTGGTCGACGTTAAGTTGTATTTAAACTAGCAAGTGTTCCCACATCAGCGTTTAAATCTCGATTTCGACCGTAAGGACTACATTCCTGCGTATCTAAATTATATTCGTTTTCGTGAGAACTACTATGACGGTATAGGTAGAGGTGCGGCTGAGAGCTGTTTACTCAGCTACAAATCGTTTGAAACGTATCCCGTTTTTGTTATTGACTGTTCAAGACAGGTAGAAAGTTTTAAGGATTCCACTGTCGATATTAGACTAGAGCTCGAGTCTTCAGCCGCATTTACGAACACAACTAAGGCGTATTGTTTGATCCTTCACGACGCATTAATCGAGTATAATCCGTTTAACGAGACCGTGACTAGACACGTACGCATACCGTAATGATGATGAAGGTCGTTAAACAAAATAAGTCACTAAGCATATGTAACCTAGACGACTGCGATGATACATCTTTACAACGACGATCAGGCGAGGATGTTAGGAAACATGGCGACCTGTTACCTGTATCATGTAGAGCAATATTGAGCGGTCCATCTTCCTGCGGTAAAACTAATGCTATGTTAGGTTTACTTATTAGCGAAAACGGATTAAAATTTGAAAATATCTACCTATACGCCAAGTCTTTATTTCAGCCTAAATATGAATTCTTAAGACGTGTTATGAAACCACTTACGGTTATGGGATATCATGAATTTAGCGAAAACGATGACGTAATCAGCCCCGGTGATGTTAAACCTAATTCAGTGTTCATTTTTGATGATATAATTTGCAGCAAGCAGGAAAAGATTAGAGAATACTTTAGCATGGGTAGGCATAAGGGTGTCGACTGTTTTTATCTAAGTCAAACGTACGCCAAGATACCGAAACATCTGATTAGGGACAATGCAAACCTAATTATTCTCTTTAGACAAGACGAGTTGAACTTAAAACACGTGTTTAGCGATCATGTTGTAGGAGACGGTATTAGCTATGATCAGTTCAAAAACATTTGCTCTCTGTGTTGGAAGGAGCCACATGATTTCCTGGTAATTAATAAAGACAGCTCTCTAGACCATGGCAGATATCGGAAGGGTTTTGATTCATATATAAGTTTATAATTAGAGTCGATTCGTTTAGTAGTCTCTGCATAGCCACATGTCCAACACGTATGATCTGAGTTTAAAGCGTAAAATAATAAACGCTCGTAATGCTATACGTAAGAAATTTGCATACTTTCGTCGTGATAGAGCAGAAGCAGAACGTATGTATCGCGTCACGCACAATCCAGTTATATCGCCACTGGAAACCATTGCTAAATCAGTTAACACCTCTAACGTACCCCTATTGAAAGTTAAAACACAACCATCTGTTGCTACTACTACTACTGCTAGTTACATTCCCCAGTTGAAAGTTAAAAAACAGCCTGCTGCGTCAGCATCATCATCGGAAGCAGACGAAGAAGAAGAAGAAGAAGAATCTAATAAAACTCTTGATCTCCCTACTCATTACGGTATGCTAATAGCTAACGCTGTCGGAAACAAAAATATAGATAGAACTAGATTCGGTATTAGATATAAGATTGATCGAGACGCGTGGACATTTGCATCTTCCCCTGTGACTATGCGTGATACAAACATTATAATTAAAAACAACGTTTTCGAAGCAACACCCGGTCTGTTTGACTTACTCACGTTTAGAGAATTAGAGTCTATACCATCGCAAGCTGATATCAATAATTATATGCAGATAATAGCCCTTACTAATGCGCATAAGAAATCATATAGACCACAGGGTAAACTAACAGCTGTTAAACATATATATATATATATATATATATATATATATATATATATATACAGGGTGTTCCATAAATATACCGACAAACTTTTAGGGGTGGTAGGGGACATCAAAACAAACATTTATTGCTTTATAAACATATGTCCGAAAACGCTTTGTTTTCGAGATACAGGGTGTTGAGATTTGTACAAAGAAATCCATTTTAAATAAAACTTTTAAATTAACAATCGACACAAGTTTTATCACAATAAACTACTTGGCAGGACTACTCACAATGACAAATTAATTTATCACAATGACATGTCCATCGATAAATGGAATAAACACATGTAAATAATAATTTAAATGTGAAATTTTATACATCCCTAATGTTGTTTTGTAAATCAAGTGGCAAATATCAAGAAATGAAGCATTTAGATAGTCGTCCAAACAATTTTATATGTTGATGTTCATTTAATTTATAAAAAAACCGGATGACTTCCCAGGTGTTCCACTGCCGCACATGTTCGTTTTGAATTTCTCATTATCAACTACACCATACAATAAAATTAAGACAGTGGCGTGGAGCTTTTATATAACATCTTCTTCATGTATGAATCTATCACAAAATGGAGTAATATTGACTGATAAAATATTGTGATGATTGTGAGTTGAATTATTTTTTATATAACACTTTTATTCCATCTAAATCACACACATATATATATATATATATATATATATATATATATATATATATATTGTATATATATATATTTTTAGATAGAGTTAATTTTTATCAAGTTGGATAATGATTTTACATTAAATAATATTTTGAATGCAAATTCATATAGAAAAATTTATCGACTCTGCTGGGATTCGAACCCAGGACCCTCCACTGTCTAGGTGGTATCTCTACCAACTGAGCTACAGAGAACGACTACCAGCATAGCGAGAAATCTTCCATATGAATTAGATATCAAGCAAACATGCAAGTAACTAGATATTTTTTGAATACTATTAATGAAGATCAGCAAGTCGCATGACAACAACATCAATATTCAAAGTATCTAGATTATAATGAATCATTCCGAAAGGAAATTAATTTTTATAAATTTTTAGATAGAGTTAATTTTTATCAAGTTGGATAATGATTTTACATTAAATAATATTTTGAATGCAAATTCATATAGAAAAATTTATCGACTCTGCTGGGATTCGAACCCAGGACCCTCCACTGTCTAGGTGGTATCTCTACCAACTGAGCTACAGAGAACGACTACCAGCATAGCGAGAAATCTTCCATATGAATTAGATATCAAGCAAACATGCAAGTAACTAGATATTTTTTGAATACTATTAATGAAGATCAGCAAGTCGCATGACAACAACATCAATATTCAAAGTATCTAGATTATAATGAATCATTCCGAAAGGAAATTAATTTTTATAAATTTTTAGATAGAGTTAATTTTTATCAAGTTGGATAATGATTTTACATTAAATAATATTTTGAATGCAAATTCATATAGAAAAATTTATCGACTCTGCTGGGATTCGAACCCAGGACCCTCCACTGTCTAGGTGGTATCTCTACCAACTGAGCTACAGAGAACGACTACCAGCATAGCGAGAAATCTTCCATATGAATTAGATATCAAGCAAACATGCAAGTAACTAGATATTTTTTGAATACTATTAATGAAGATCAGCAAGTCGCATAACAACAACATCAATATTCAAAGTATCTAGATTATAATGAATCATTCCGAAAGGAAATTAATTTTTATAAATTTTTAGATAGAGTTAATTTTTATCAAGTTGGATAATGATTTTACATTAAATAATATTTTGAATGCAAATTCATATAGAAAAATTTATCGACTCTGCTGGGATTCGAACCCAGGACCCTCCACTGTCTAGGTGGTATCTCTACCAACTGAGCTACAGAGAACGACTACCAGCATAGCGAGAAATCTTCCATATGAATTAGATATCAAGCAAACATGCAAGTAACTAGATATTTTTTGAATACTATTAATGAAGATCAGCAAGTCGCATGACAACAACATCAATATTCAAAGTATCTAGATTATAATGAATCATTCCGAAAGGAAATTAATTTTTATAAATTTTTAGATAGAGTTAATTTTTATCAAGTTGGATAATGATTTTACATTAAATAATATTTTGAATGCAAATTCATATATAAAAATTTATCGACTCTGCTGGGATTCGAACCCAGGACCCTCCACTGTCTAGGTGGTATCTCTACCAACTGAGCTACAGAGAACGACTACCAGCATAGCGAGAAATCTTCCATATGAATTAGATATCAAGCAAACATGCAAGTAACTAGATATTTTTTGAATACTATTAATGAAGATCAGCAAGTCGCATAACAACAACATCAATATTCAAAGTATCTAGATTATAATGAATCATTCCGAAAGGAAATTTTTTTTTATAAATTTTTAGATAGAGTTAATTTTTATCAAGTTGGATAATGATTTTACATTAAATAATATTTTGAATGCAAATTCATATAGAAAAATTTATCGACTCTGCTGGGATTCGAACCCAGGACCCTCCACTGTCTAGGTGGTATCTCTACCAACTGAGCTACAGAGAACGACTACCAGCATAGCGAGAAATCTTCCATATGAATTAGATATCAAGCAAACATGCAAGTAACTAGATATTTTTTGAATACTATTAATGAAGATCAGCAAGTCGCATGACAACAACATCAATATTCAAAGTATCTAGATTATAATGAATCATTCCGAAAGGAAATTAATTTTTATAAATTTTTAGATAGAGTTAATTTTTATCAAGTTGGATAATGATTTTACATTAAATAATATTTTGAATGCAAATTCATATAGAAAAATTTATCGACTCTGCTGGGATTCGAACCCAGGACCCTCCACTGTCTAGGTGGTATCTCTACCACTATCCTAGACAGTGGAGGGTCCTGGGTTCGAATCCCAGCAGAGTCGATAAATTTTTCTATATGAATTTGCATTCAAAATATTATTTAATGTAAAATCATTATCCAACTTGATAAAAATTAACTCTATCTAAAAATTTATAAAAATTAATTTCCTTTCGGAATGATTCATTATAATCTAGATACTTTGAATATTGATGTTGTTGTCATGCGACTTGCTGATCTTCATTAATAGTATTCAAAAAATATCTAGTTACTTGCATGTTTGCTTGATATCTAATTCATATGGAAGATTTCTCGCTATGCTGGTAGTCGTTCTCTGTAGCTCAGTTGGTAGAGATACCACCTAGACAGTGGAGGGTCCTGGGTTCGAATCCCAGCAGAGTCGATAAATTTTTCTATATGAATTTGCATTCAAAATATTATTTAATGTAAAATCATTATCCAACTTGATAAAAATTAACTCTATCTAAAAATTTATAAAAATTAATTTCCTTTCGGAATGATTCATTATAATCTAGATACTTTGAATATTGATGTTGTTGTCATGCGACTTGCTGATCTTCATTAATAGTATTCAAAAAATATCTAGTTACTTGCATGTTTGCTTGATATCTAATTCATATGGAAGATTTCTCGCTATGCTGGTAGTCGTTCTCTGTAGCTCAGTTGGTAGAGATACCACCTAGACAGTGGAGGGTCCTGGGTTCGAATCCCAGCAGAGTCGATAAATTTTTCTATATGAATTTGCATTCAAAATATTATTTAATGTAAAATATATATATATATATATATATATATATATATATATATATATATATATATATATATATATATATATATATATATATATATATATATATATATATATATATGAACAAAATATAAAGACACATTAGTGTGTCATTTAATACGTGGGTACTTTATATGTGGAAACAAATTAATAGTTGACTGCTATTAACCCACAAGTAAATTATGTGTGTAATGAGATTCACAAGCAGCACCCTACTACAGCTGTTTCAAGCTATTGGCTATCGTCAGG
The DNA here is from genome assembly GCA_929113105.1 of Agrypnus murinus. Taxonomy (NCBI): domain Eukaryota; kingdom Metazoa; phylum Arthropoda; class Insecta; order Coleoptera; family Elateridae; genus Agrypnus; species Agrypnus murinus. The sequence continues at coordinate 11,285,000 of OV816027.1, forward strand.
TAGGGGATAGTTGCTTGTGAACCACATTACACACGCTCCAGCCTTATATAGTCGGCCGGAATTAATATTAGCATCAAAAGATAACTATGATGCCACCTGTAGGGTTCAAAATTCATTTGAAAAGCCACTACAGGAAAACAAACCATCGGTTTGTCCGTCAGATATAAATGAACAAAATATAAAGACACATTAGTGTGTCATTTAACAATTAACTAAATGACACACTAATGTGTCTTTATATTTTGTTCATTTATATCTGACGGACAAACCGATGGTTTGTTTTCCTGTAGTGGCTTTTCAAATGAATTTTGAACCCTACAGGTGGCATCATAGTTATCTTTTGATGCTAATATTAATTCCGGCCGACTATATAAGGCTGGAGCGTGTGTAATGTGGTTCACAAGCAACTATCCCCTACCTGACGATAGCCAATAGCTTGAAACAGCTGTAGTAGGGTGCTGCTTGTGAATCTCATTACACACATAATTTACTTGTGGGTTAATAGCAGTCAACTATTAATTTGTTTCCATATATATATATATATATATATATATATATATATATATATATATATATATATATATTTATAAGTTGATCTAAGTTATTTTGTTAGAAAATTAATTTGTAACATCCTCATATAACATATCTAGTTTATATTGAGTAATAAAGTATTATACTATATATAACTATAATCATCTATACCTAAACCAAAAAATGAAGGATCTAAACCGAGTGAATCTAGCAGGCGCAGATTAGCAGTCGGAGTTGATTGTGAGCGAGCCTTGTTCCCAAATTGTCACATTTAGGCAGTTTGAAATTAAAAATTGTCATTGCAATCTGTCAAAGTTTTGAAAGGTTTTTCACAACTCTTATTAAACTACTATTAATAAATATTAATTGGAGCTGTGAAAAATCTTTAAGCAGCAACTAATGTCGTACACACTTTTGCTATCAGAATGTTATTTATTAATAGTAGTTTAATAAGTAACAATTGGAGTTGTGAAAAACCTTTCAAAACTTTGACAGATTGCAATGACAACTTTTAATTTCAAACTGTCTAAATTTGACAATTTGGGAACAAGGCTCGCTCACAATCAACTCCGACTGCTAATCTGCGCCTGCTAGATTCACTCGGTTTAGATCCTTCATTTTTTGGTTATAATATAGTTTAAGCTGATTTACAATAGAATATTAGTAATATTGTGTAACTTTACGAAAAATAATAAAAAAACAGTAAAACATTTATCGATTTTTATTTTCACGTATAAAATAACAAACCTGTCCGAACCAATCCTAGAACAGTAGACGTAACGGTTACCTCTATCCAGTGTTGTTTAATTTACTAGCATTAGGATGAAGGGAGAGAGAGAGAGAGAGCAAGAAGGAGAGAGTGTGAGAAGGAGAGAGAGAGAGAGAGAGAGAGAGAGAGAGAGAGAGAGAGAGAAGGCTCTTAAATGCATCCTTTAATAGGAGAGAGTGAGAGGGCTCTTTAATACATCCTCTAATAGGAGAGAGTGAGTGAGAGAGTGAAGGCTCTTTAATGCGACCTCTAATAGCATCAGTACGTACAGGTAATACAGGTTTCTTTAATGCGACCTCTATTGGTGGTACATAGGTCGTCGTCGTTTCCGTCGTCGATAATACAGATTTCTTCATGACGCCCTCTATTGACGATACACAGATTGCCGGTAATACAGATCCCCGCTGTCATGACGCCCTCTGTTAACAGCGCCCTCTGGGTTTTTTTCCTAGCAACACCATTTAGCCGAGCGCCAAACCATATGCCGACAAGGCCTGTAATACAGATTCCGTACTTCGAGAATCACGTGAGACGACACCGGCGCCATCTGTTTTCCCCTAGCAACGACGCTACCATTTAGCCGAGTGACGAACCAAATGCCGATAATACAGAATGTCGGTACAAAAATCACGTAAAACGACACCGGCGCCATATGCTTTCCCCTAGCAACGACGCTACCATTTAGCCGAGTGACGAACCAAATGTCGGTAATACAGAATGTCGGTAATGCAGATTCCGTACTTAACCACCTAGAGAGAGACAGACAAAAAGTCACCAGATTAGAGAGAGACAGAGAATCTAGGGTCCCTAGAACTGTCTGCCTCAGGTGCCGCAATACCTACTCTAACACTGGTGTGTGCTGTCGAAGAGCGCTGTATGCAGTCGGTCCCAGCAATCATCCTTAATACCTGCCTGTGGTTGTTTGTAGTTGTTTAATATAATACTCTTGCAGTTTAACTTACCTTTAAGTTTGGGAATAACCTTTTCATTGGACAATATTTAGATGTTTTCTGTGTTTAACTTCTGTCAGTTCATATATCTTTTGTGTGTAGGTATTAAAATTGTAACCTCACAATCTCTCCCCTAGTACTGCTTTTTCATCCAATTTTACTTTTTTTTGTATCAGCTTCAGCTTTGTCAATTCTTTGATACTCAAGTCGAATCTTTCTTTTTCCATTTTTGTCTCTCATCCATAAATCTCATAGCTCCCATATAGATCCAATACCCACCTCGGATGGTTTAACATTCTCATGTCAAATTTGTGCTGTAGCTTCTGCATCTTCAATTTTCTTGAGCTTGATTTTCATTGTGCTCAGTAATAATGTGTGGTTGTTAGAAGCACCAGCACTTGGCTACGTCTTAGCTTAAGTAACGATGTTTCTTTTTATTACGAACTTTCTGTTTATTACTATGAAATCTACCTGTTAATAATTATATTATTTGCCTTGTTGTCAATAGAAATCTTCCATGCATATATATGTTCTTTTCCTGTTTCTAAATTCTAAACCATAACATTTTTTTATTTAAGTTCATTTACTACAGGAGGAACTAATGGGCTAAAAGTTATATTATAACTAGCAAAAACAAAGGAGAAATACCCATAGATTCAAACTTATGTTACTCTCAAAAAAGTAAAGCAGAAATAAGCAGTGTAGTACCCCGAATTTATAAAAGAGTAACTTTGCAAGTCATGCTGGTTGCTTACCTTAATTAGTTGTAATAATCAAATAAATAAACAATAAAACACTTCAAATATTTGTGGCAAAAAACTGTATTAAAAGTAAACTATACAAAAAATTCTTTTAAAAAAACAATAATTTTACTACACATAACTTAACAAATATTTCTACGATTTCTTTTTTGACTTATCTACATAAATAAAAAATATAAAATTATATAAATCTAATGTTATTACAGGAATTTTGCAAAATAAATTCTTCATTTCTTTATAATAATAAAATAATTATGATAAATATAAATTACATCGATATGGATATACCTGGTTTTTTAAATTTTTTTAAAATAAAAGATATTCTTTACATTATATTGGAATGCTTGACTAGTACCTAGTCAGTTTTATTATTTTTATTTATGTACAAACTCGTCACATGTACATATTTGGTAACTTCAAGTATATTGAACTTGTACAGCTCAAGACACGTTAAGTAATCAGATACATATATTATTTATTATTATTATTATTATCGGAGAGAATTCTGATTTCTTATGTGTTTTAAGCTGTATACACGACATACATTTCAAAAATATTAACAATCTAAAAATCACAACACTAGTTAAGTTAAAAAATAAAATGGCAATGTTACGTTACACAGAAGGTTAAATAACAGATAAAGAACAAAAAACACATTACTATTATAATAACACAGAGTGCAAGATTTGTTTTTCTCACACCGAATATAATATTATTTAACAGAATTTAAAACCTCCATTAACGAAAACATTTTATTCTGGGTGGGTAGGTATGCGCACTTGCTTGTTTTAGCGAAGCATAGATGTAATGTAAGAATACAGTTGAGAAGATTCTAGTTTTACTTTTAAATATATCTTATGGCACATTTAGCATCTTTTGTTGTTATAAGTTAATAAAATAATTAAGTACGTGATAATTAATAAATAAGCATCAATAAATTGTAAAACTCGGAGCTGGGTAAGGTATTTGCGGGTATTAGGCAGACACCACTGTTTAGGCAACAGTTACATTGTTGAGTGGTGTTGATTAGTTAAGTAGTTTCGTAAAATCATATATAGATGTGAAGAGTGAATACCACCCTCACCAAAATAAAGAATGGTGCCAGAAATGGCATTATCTGAGTCTGCCTATAATGAGCTTTTACAGTGGTTTCACACTCTGGCACTCTTTCGGCCCTGCTGCATACAGGGGTTTTACTAAGGTGCTTAAATAGGTTCTTCTAACACATCAAAGTGTACTTTTAAAAATACTTTTGTAAAGTATTTGAAGTACATACTTGAAAATTCCTCAGAAGTACTGCACTGTTAAATATCCTATTTTTTCCAACAATACCCAGCTCTAAGCTAATTAGTCTTATTATAGAAAGTTATATTTCTGTAAATAGTTACTATATTATTACATTACATTACAAAGTGCAACCACATCGCATTACCCAGAGCTCGAACTTGAAGATCATTTAATATAAAGTAATAATAATAATTATTTAAAACATATCGGAATAGGTACGTATTTATTTAAGCATATAGTGGCAAAAAATTAGGAAAAATTTCAATTAACATTAAATCACATCACACATTCATGTTACCACTTTTGTATGTTAAAATAATCCTTTTTTAAAATATGGTGTAGGTATGTATGTATGTAAATTAAGTACACTGGAAAAAGGCCACAGTTTTGCTTAGCTTAAAGAGCAAGAGAGAGACACATCTTAATTCTATTTCTTTTTAAAAATTCACTGTATATAATAAGGCTATCTGTTATTATAAATAAGCTAATAGGTACGTATTAGGTGATGTATGTATCGTATGTAAAAATAAATGAGAAAAATATCAACATTTCTTCTTTTTTCTTTCAATAATAATAATAATAATTGTTAACATTGAGAATTGAGATCTTAATTATATTCAAGAAAATTAAAATAAAAGAGAGGACAGAAATAAAATAATAAATTTAAAGCAATTTTTTATATAATAAATTCTACTTTTTAAGATTCTATTGAAGCTGCTAACATTGTAATAAATGTTAAAAGTGACTTAATTTTTTCAAATTGTTTCTCCTTTTTTGTGTGTGTCATTTCATCTAAAACAAAATAATGTTGTTCATAATGATGCTTTTTTTTTATTTCGCAGTTTTAGGTAGATGTCTTTTCATATGTAGGGCAAGGTGGTCGGATCTAGCGAATGATCTTTCACACACGGCACATTTAAATGGTTTTGCACCCGTGTGTTTCCTATAGTGACGTGTTAGTTCATCTGATCTTGCAAACCGCCACTCGCATTCGGGCCATTGACACTGATATGGTTTTTCACCTGTAACAGATAAATTGTTAACATTATTTTTTAGTTTTTTTTTTGGCTTAAGGATAATTTCTCTGTGTCAGATCAAATTGAATGAAAACTCTTAATTTTTATATTTCCTTTATTAAACATGAATTGAGAAAATTTGTGACATTTCAATGCATTGAGTTTGCATTTTTTAGTTCTGCATATATTAAATTAGTTTGAACCCATACAGTTTGATGCAGTGTAGATACTTGACAAATGTATGTAATGCGAACACCTATATCACTGAGAATATTTATAACATGCGGCTGTGTTATAGACTTAGTTCCGATTCCAGTCAGTGTGGAAAAGGAAATGGTGCTGCAAATACTAAATCGAGAACAAAACCAAAATACTTTTTGTTTTTACATGTAGAAGTAATGATTAAAAAACAGAATTTGTGATGTCACATCTGTGGGCCAGTGACTTTCATTTAAAAAAGAACTGCTTGCGTTTTAAATGTACAAAAAGTAACATGGGAGAATATTTTTAATGTTGTTAATTGTAATAGGTTGTTTTTTGAAAGGAACCATTTCTAAAAATAATCTGTGTCTGAGTTAAACTAACAAATCACGAATTACACACAAATTGCACACAAGCAGTACACAAACTGTGCACAAATTAGACACAAATTGCACGCCAATTGTACATAAACTAACAAATAACACGAATTATACACAAGTTACACACAAATTGCAAAATAAATGCTCACAAACTGTACACATATTGTATCCAAATTTCACACAAACTGCACACAAAAGAACACATTATATATAAGTAGCACACAAATTGCACAAAAGAGAGCACAAATTGCACACAAATTGCACATAAACTAACAAATCACACGAATTATACACAAATTAAACACAAACTGTTAACAAATTACACACAAATTGAACACAAAATCCGCACAAAATGTGAAATAAATCACTCAAACAGTACATAAATGATACACAAACTATGTACAAATTACACACAAATGGAACATAGATTTCACACAAATTGCATACATATATAGCATACAAATTACAATCAAATTTCATACATAAGATCTTAAATTACACATAAACTTCACACGAATTGTTCGCAAATAAAAAACGAATCGGGTACAAATTATACACACATTCCACACAAATTGTACGCAAATTTCATACATATTGCAACCTAAAATAATTTTGAAGCTAGTGGCAGCAGAATGACCAACCGTCGCACTGTGGTGTAAAAGTCGAAAAACCGACGCATCGCGTTTATCTCAACTAACAATGCTCGCCAAAATACCGTTCTTTACCAATGTTTGAACTGTTTTGTAGGAATAACGACAATTAAAAGAAAATCTCCACTTGTGCAAGAAAAAACCTGGATACCATTTGGTTTTTGTTTAATTAATAAGTAGCACGTGGCTACTTATGAGTTCCAAGGTCGTGCATAAAAGATGCCCCCATTCATTCTCAATAACACCTGACATATAATTTAAGAATTCCAAGAACTTGATTTTCTACCTTTATGCGCCGTTTTTGTCAGTTTTACACCAGTGTGCGTCGTCTGCTAGAGGTGACGCAAAGTTCAATTTGGCAAATTTCCATTCAGAATGTAATTTCTAGTTAATTATTCTAGTTCTTATTTTGATTTTACTTTTTGTTTTTTTCTTTACTTTAATTAAATTTTTATTTATTTTATTTTCCTGGAGTGGCTGCTGATCCCCTGGGAGTGCACGTGAAGCCCTTCGAGCTCCGCGGAACAAATGTTGGGAACCGCTGATTTATATGCAATTCTTACAATCTACTTATGCTGTATTTGATTCAAGTTTGTATATCCACTATGTTTAGTGTATTTTTATTTTTGAAAGCAATTCCGTTAATTTTATTTTGTAGTTTTGGAGTAATTTCTTTTGTATATGGTTTTTATATTTAAGTGTGTTTACACGTAATGTATTATTATTATTTTAATATATTATTATTTCATTTTGATGGGAAAATCATTTTTAATTAAAACTTCTTTAATTTTTTCCAATATGTTTATACGATAACCCCCCCCCCCCCGGGAAAATTCTTAATAATCATTCATTCAATTTGACCTGACGCAAATGAATTACCGGGAAGATTGTTTTGTTTTATTTACCCGTGTGTATCCTTTGATGAGCCTTCAGGTGTGAGCTCTTGGTGTAGACTTTAGTACATCCTAGAACAAAAAAAATATTATATTCAAAGAAATTATCAAAAATACATTAGGTTATTAAAATACCTACTACTTTAAAGAAAGAATACCTACTCAAAAATCGGATCTGATAAAAATTGTTTTTGAACAAAAAGTTCTGTATTGGATGGAATTTGCAAAATGTTGGGTAACATATTAATGCTTTTAGTCTTTAACATTATTTCAGAAAAAAAAATACAATTTATATTGAAACACCATATTTATCCAACAGGATTATGAAAGAATTTAGGAAATATTTGCATTTTGGATTCCCATCAAAATTACATACCTGGAGTATACAATATGTTACAATAGTTAAAAAAACCTTATTAGTCGGCAACAAGAAGGTGCCTTCTGAAGAGTTACACAGATGGCAGCCGCACAAATTAGAGCAAGGAATGCAAAAGATGCTATACAATATACTCTTTGATAGGTGAAATGGCTCAAAGTGCTTGGGCATATCATTTCATAATCCCAAATCAAATAGAACACATTGTTATACATACAAAATGGTAGCAAAGAATCTTTTTAGATCTAACGTAACTGTCGTTATGTACACACATTCCTAATATGTACCCAAAAACAAGTGCACCTCAGAAACATCTAGACCAAAGAAATTAAACTAAGAAAGATTGAAATAGTAAATTCCTTAGATAATAATATTAATGGCAGTAACAGCTCAAACAGTCATATTATGGTGTACAGTCATGCATTGATGAAGTTAGGATCTTACGTTAGTTGCAAAAGAGTATTTTCAGAAGAATTTCAAAAAACTTGCTCAGTTAATACACTGGGCATTTTTAATATTTCTGGATTACTTTTATCATCTTAATGACTTTATATTTGAGTAACTTATTTTTGCTCTGCTTTAGGTCATGATACAATTATTTCTCATTGTATTTTCTGGAGCATAACTGATTGCTAAATGGGTTAAATAGCTACCAATTTGACACTTCAAAATTTAATTTTAATTGAAATAATTGTTTTATTAAGTGTCTTCACAGCAGTCAAATATGAAGATTCCTTTTTAAATTATTAAATTTTAATGTGTGGAGGGAGGTTAGCCAGCACATATCTAGAGAAATGTTCCCACCTCAGGATCTCTACTGAGTTCAAAGTTGTTTATGATGGTTTAGGACCGCTTAGGACAACTAAATGGTTTTAGGACCGTGCGACATTGTTTTTTTCTTGGCTAAAAAATAGCATTCAAGTTTAAAAACTAGATTCTAGCCGTTCTGGTCAAAGTTCAGATTTTTAAACTACCCGCCAAATTCCATTAATAAGCTAATTAAAAATAATTAGGTTGCCAACTGCTCGCTAACAAAATGAAAACAAAAACGTTGGTGTGGTTATGAACCCAATATTATTATAATGTTATTACAATAATTATAATTTTTATTGCCTAATTGGATTATTTAATAATTAACATCAAAGCAGCAAAACGGAATCATTTAAAGAGAACATTGAAAATAGTTAAAAGGAAAATAAAAATCTCGGTTAATAAAGTAATGTAAGGTTAGGAAATATACGTCAAAATAAATAGTTGGCACAACTGCGATTTGCTATTACTGCGCACGGTTAGTTAGTACAAAACTTGAACGAAAAATAGGTCTGTTTCCATTTTTGTACTATAAAAATAGTTTCTAGCATCAAATTTGGATGATGTATTTCTAATTTACCTTATCCAAATTTCGCACTAGAATCTGTTTTCAAACTTGAATGCTACCTTCTAGCCAAAAAAAGTACAATGTCCGGGGTTTATATAGTCAGATTACATATGTACTATTGGTTTCAGAATGATCTAGGACAGCAAGGCTAATATGATGCTATTTTTTTTATTATTTTGTCCTATGCATTTGCACTGAAAAAAAAAGAATTCCTATTAGCCTTGCTATCCTAGATCATTATGAAATCAATAGTACATAACAATTTTGAACCAATGACATTTTGGGCATTTTTTGGACAGACTGGTCGAAATATTACGCTTCTGTAAATTGTTATTATAATAAAATCATATCATAAATCTTTAGAAAGTCTGTGTAGACTTAAAGAGATCTAAAAACTTTAGTCTCTTCATGATTTAAACATTCTGATCTAAGTAGCGTTTTAACACAACATCTTTACCAGTGATTAAAGTCTGTAGACGAAAGACATCTGTAATAGTAAGTCCAATTGAATGAGACCTTATCAACATCAGTTTTGGTATATATATATTTAGGAGTACAAAAACATGAGTATTCAAAACACTTAGGCGTGAGAACCTAAGACAGCCCAAAGCGGCGCGGCGCGATAACTGTTCAGTTCCTCATTAAGACTTGTTTATCGTATATTTTTCAGCCTTGAAAAGAAATTTCTCCCAAGTCTCAACTCTACCAATCCATAAACAGAAGCTTACTGTAAACAAAAATTGTTTTGATCTTTTTTCTAAACTGTTGATTTTTGTTTTGTTTGTGGCACTTATAGCAAAACCTTCTTGGACCTCTTTTCCTAATTTTGCCTAGATTCACCTAATTGCATTATTGTCTAAAGACCTTAAGAAATAGACTCAAATCAAGTTTCAAACACTAATGACAAAACTTTTTTGTTTTTTTTTAACAACTGCAGATTTCATACTAGCTCTTTTAGCTTTTTAGGATTGTGTTCTTGTTTGAAGACTTTAAAAAATGAACTCACGATAGGTACATTTATGGCAAAATTCTCAATGTCTGTTTAAAGATAGATCTCATAATGTCTTAGAAACACAGACCTTTTTTTTTCAAAAAGTAACAATTTCGCTCCTGACTTACTTAAATAGTATAAAGTTGAAGCTCTTTATACTCACCAATAAAATCACAATGATGTATCCGCCGCTTCTCTAGTTCAGGGTTATTTCTTCTATTATATCTAACTAAAGGTTGGTTAAGGCGATGGGCATTTCCATGTGTAGACCCAGACGTTTGCTGACATCCAGGGTTTGGATAAGGTGGAGGTGGGGTACGTCTAGGTAATGTTCCTCCAGGCGAACCAGGTTCCGAACTAGGAGGCGTTAGTGGAGAAGTATACATCAAACGGGACATGGGTGGGTATAGCGCGTTTGCTGGAGCCGGACCTGCCGTACCTCCGCTTGTATATTTGTACTGCTGTGGATGGGTATTATTGTTAGGATGATGTAAGGGTTGTTGCTGATAATGCGGTTGTTGTTGTTGTTGTGGTGGCGGTGGTTGCTGTTGCTGCTGCTGTGGTTGTTGTGGCGGACTTGTCGATTGCTGGTTGTATGACGAATTGGGTGTTCCCATTAAATGAAGAGTAGGAGTAGGTTGTTGTAAAACCTAAATAATGTTAAGTTAATTTGGTGAGTTTTTTTTTCGATTCAAAATGTTTACCTTTTCTGTTTTTATTTCTAATGGCGAAAGTAACGGCGTGGGTGCACAACTAACGGCAAGATCATCGACAGCTTCTAATTTTACCTGTCCCGTTCCCACTAGCATGTTTGCATTCTCCGGATCTATATTTTGTATACTACTAGCTATATCTTCCCATAAAGGCGGCCTTAGGAAAACGTCATCATCTGTACCGGGCAACGTCCTCATGCTAGTAACGTAACTCATACTAGGATGTCGATTATGGGCTGGCTCGAAGAATTCATCTAATTGAGAGGTGGCTTCTCGACGGGGTTTGTCAAGTTCTTCTTCGAGCCTACGTTCCCACTCTTGCTTGCAGAGAAAGGTATCCAGGTCGCTTGTCTGTAAGAAGAAGAAGAAAAAAATGTATTGCCATGTTTATGTTTTCATTTGTGTATGATTCGTGTCGGATTTCGTGGAGGTGTTCATTAATAAATGTAGATCAAAATAAGAAATTCATGGTGCAGAAAATGTTATCATATCGATTATGCCAATGAAATCCATTCAAGTGTCTGTGGAAGTGATGAGTTACAATTTAACATTGGTGTTGTTGAAAATGTTTACATCAGTTTTTAAAAACCCCCCTCGGTGATCTAATGCAAAAATTGGTCAAAAATCTGACGGCCTACTACAACAAGACAAAAATGATTTCTTCTCTTATTTTGTCATTATTTTAATATAAATGTATAGACATGAAGTTAGCCGTGTAATATAAATTGATTTTGAATGTTATGAGAGTATTATTAATTGAATCGTTAGAAATGAATATATGATTTTTTTTCGTTTAATTAATTCAGAGTGTATTGGAGGACTATAAGGAGTAATAATAACTTGTTATTGTTAGCCATTGTTTTGTCATCCATCATCACAGGTGAGAACAACTGGCGAATATGACATGACGGAGGGCTCTGTTTTGTTGAATACATTCGAACTCAGCAGGACTCTATGACGACTTTCGCCTTGTTCTAATTATCATACAATAAACCAGGAGGTGCTACACCCTGCTGAGAAGTCTCGTGCTATAGAACGGCACCTCATATCATTCAAGGATTCGTCAGCGAAACGCTAAACAAAAGAATGAGCTCTAGTTATGAATTAATTTTCTAATATATAATTTATGTACTTATTATTTACTAATAGAATATCCATAGACGTTACATAATGCGTTAGAGCAAAACACAAGAAAAAATAGCTTTGGAATTCAAAAATGCATTTTTAAGAATAAATCACGTAAGCGTTGAAATTAGAAGAGAAGTTAGCCTTGACCATTATGAGTAACGATACACATATTTTTATTCTGCTATAAAATAATCATCGTCAATAATGACCGTATAGAAGTGGAGTGTTTTAGCATAAAAGTATCAGAAATAGCAGGGACTTCCCACAGGGAGAAATGTAGGACCGATACTATTTCAGCTGCTGTTCATAGATTGAATATTCAATATATCAAAGAAATTTATTTCTTTGAAAACTTTCTTATTTATACATATTTATCTTTTATTTAGTATTTATTTTTTTAATTTCTTGTCACTCTATTGTACTTAAGCTGTATTAAAAGTAACTATGTTTTAAAAGAATTCTTTATTGATTCTATACTCCACTCTCCTGGTGTTTTATAATTTGGGGTCTGCATATTGCTTTCACATTTCGATCCATTAGCTTTTTTACAAGCAACGAAACATTGTTTGCATAGTTCAAGCATTTAAGTATGTTTTTCCAATAACTAGAACCATGTACGTACAGAATGTAAGAACAATGTTTGTAAAAAGACTTCTAGAGACCTTCCAAATCGGATCCAAACAGTCCAACAAGCTCGAAAACCCAACTGACCCAAAAATGGTCAATCCTACAAAAGGTCGACTCAGAAAGGTAAGTAATCTCGTTATTTTAAATAGTAAGTAAAACCCGAAATAATTTCTGGTTTTGTATGACCAAGCATTGTTTCACATTATTGTCATTGATGATAATGACATCCGCATAAAAAAGATGAAAACTGTCTTGTACTCCGCAACTATGCTCTGTACTCTGACTAGGTGTACGTGTAACAAGTGTTGAAAGATTATGTTCTATAGTCATTGTTACACTTCAGAGTATGATATTTCATCATTATTTATTTATTTTTGAACAAGGAATCGAGATGGCGAAGCATCTTTCGTACTTCACGGCAGCGATTATTATGATCATTACTATCAAATTACGTAACCTGTCTCTGTACTGTGACTCTGTGCTTTGACTCTACACTTCAACCCTGTACTTTGACTCTGTATTCTGACTCCGCACTCTGACTCTTTACTCTGATTCTGTACTCCGACTCTATATCCAAACTCTACCCCGACACTGTCTCCGTACTCAGTATTTATAACAATTGTTGAAATATTATATTTTATAGTCACTGATACAGTTTAGAGTATGATCTTTCCTCATTATTATTATCAAATTATCACCAGATTACGTAATCTATCTTTGTACCCTGACTTGGAACGTTGTACTCTGACTCTGTGCTTTGACTTTGTACTCTGCTTCTGTACTCGGATTCTTGTATTCCGACTTTGTACTCCGACTGTTTACTCTGACACTGTTCTCCAACAATGTATTCTGACTTTGTTATCGGACTCTGTACTCCGACTCTGCTTCCATACTGTGTATTTGTAACAGCTGTTAAAATATTATACTAACGTATTATATTTTATACTCACTATTACAGTTAAGAGGATTATATTTTAATTATTATTATTATTATTATTATTATCATTATCAGACTAATATAACTCCTGTTAAGAAATTCATTCAACAGTTCCTCTCTGGTAGCGTCAGCAATCAATGCAGTAAGAAAAAGGATCTATTTACAAAAGTTGAGCTGGTAAATACATCGTCGACACGCGTTTTCACTATTCAATAGCTTGTTTCATAGAGAATGTTTTTATCTTTCATATAGAGATTGTTCAGGGGTCTTTCGAGAGTTGAATAATGAGCAAAATGTAAAAGACAAAATCAGGAAAATTGACAAAACACAAAATATCGTATGCTGCGACCACGGTAACATATAAAGGTAAACTGTAAGCGTACGAATAGTAGGTCTGAAAAAAATCTACAGAAAAGTCCATATGTATATCTGACAGATTAGTGACAATCAAGGTTTTTCTATTAATTATTTTTTCGGAAAACCCTGCTACCACTGGAAGGTTGTCTTATTCCACCCCTGGATGAAACTCCGGTAACTTTTGTATTTGTTTGCCTTTACCTTTAGAATTCAAGCATAACCCGTGAAGAGTTGAAGCTTACGCCATTCAAGAGAAGAAATGCCTCCCCCGCGATTCCCTTAGGTTTTCGAGGATTAAAAATGTACTCACTTACCCCTTTGGAATTAGACCCACCTACTCTTTAGTTCTTCTTCTACCTTCTAGTTTTCGAGATACTTTCCGGTGGACTGGTGGGCATCGTAACTGGCTATTATATGTTTGATTATCATCAGATTACGTAATCTGTACTTTTCATTCTGTACTGTTACTCTGTACTCGAACTCTTGCATTCTGACTCTATATTCTGCCTTTGTTCTCGGACTCTGCTTCTGTACTCTGTATTTGATCAACTGTGGACATATGCTTTATAGGGACTGTTAGGTTTAGAGTATCCTTCATGATTATTATGAAATTATGTAATCTGTCTCTGGTCTTTGACTCTGTCTTCTAACTCTATGCTCGGATCTCCGTGCTCCGACTCTGTATTTTTACTTTGTTCTCGGTCTCTGTACTCCGACTCTGCCTCCGTACTTTGTACTTGTAACAACTGTTGAAATATTATGCTTTCTAGTCAATATTACAGTTTAGAGTATGATTTTTCATGATTATTGATATAAAATAATGTAATATATCTCTGAACTCTGACTCTGTACTTTAACTCTGTGTTCTGACTCTAAACTTGGAATCTGCATTCTGACCCTGTGCTCCGACTCTTTACTCTGACTCTGTACTCTAACTCTGTTTCCATAATCTGTATTTGTAACAACTTTGAAATATTATATTTTATAGTCACTATTCCAGTATTGGAGTATGAACTTTCAACATTATTATACTTTAGACTCTTTATTCTGACTCTGTAGTCTGACTTTGTGCTCTGACTCTGTATTCCAACTCTGCTTCTGCGCTCTGTACTTGTAACAACTGTTGAAATATTATGCTTTCTAGTCACTATTACAGTTTAGAGTATGATTTTTCATGATTATTCTCAGTGGCGGTGGGTGCATACGTCAAACTCGGGGCACACGACAAACTGATATATCGCTATCATGCTCGTACGCACACATTAAAGCAGTATATCATCATGTGTTGCACTGCGAGTGCCCCGGGTTTGACGTATGCACCCACCGCTACTGATTATTGTTATAAAATAATGCAATATGTCTCTGTACTCTGATTCTGTACTTTAATTCCGCACTTTAACTCTGTACTCTGACTCTATACTTGGAATCTGCATTCTGACTCTGTGCTCCGACTCTGTACTCTGACTCTGTTTCCATACTCTGTATTTGTAACAACTTTGAAATATTATATTTTATAGTCACTATTCCGGTATTGGAGTATGAGCTTCCATCATTATTATGCTTTAACTCTTTATTCTGACTCTTACTCTGTATTGCGCAGAAGCACAGTTAGGCTTCTGCGCTCTGTATAGTCGCTATAACGGTTTAGAGTATGATCATTATTATTATCAAATTATGTAATCTGACTCTGTACTTCGACTCTTTCACTCTCCACCTTAACTCTGTAGTTTGACTCTGTACTCCGACTCTACACTTGAACACTGTACTCTACTCTATACTCGAATTCTACTCCGTCTCTCCGTACGCTGCATTTGTAACAACTATTGAAACTAAAAAATCAAACTGATCGATCGGCTATGCATCTACTTTTTAAGAACATTATGCACGCTTGCTTTTTATTCATTTTGATGTCATCCTATGATAAACAGGTTGTAAATTAACACAAAAACGTTAAACCATGGCAAGCTTTATACAGCGAATTTCAAATAACAGATACTTAGTGATTCAATCGTAGCATTGTGGGGTTAACGAAAGTGGGGGAATAGGAGTTAACGCACAGAAAGATCATGCCAGTAGCTGAACGCATTCTACGCTGATGGCTGCAGTAAGTAACACCACGCCGCACATGTGTCATATTCGGAATGTTTCGTTATTTTAATCCTTGTTTGGATGAGGTAGTAGATCCAATAGATAGCGTCGGATAAATCCTTTATATAAAATTTCTTTTACCATTACGAAAAGGCTGAACTGTGATAACGGTCCGAGATTATGTACAATGAATCAGTATCTGTTATTTGGAAACTGCAGGATAGTTTCGTACTCGTAGATACTTTACGTACGTAAAGCGTAATGTAAATTTTTTGATGAGCTTTTCATACCAAACTTTCTTAAATATTTTTAGTTATATTTTACAACTATTCTTTGAAAATTTAAATAATTGAATAATTATATTTATGCAAATTAAACTTGATTGATTGTGACTTATTAGATAACTTTTAATGGCTATTAACTATTTCCACTGATGAGTTGTTTAATAAAAGTCAACAAATACTTTTAAAATGTAGAAGCCAATTTAGTAATTTTAAAGTATAGATATTTCAGATACTTATCAGACTATTGAATTCCACTTCTAAGTATTTGCTAATCATCAATTAAGTACTTGTCACTCGAAAACGTTTTATTATTTTATTTAAACAGCCATTTAAAATTAAACACCTCCATCAACTTTTAATTAAATAAATCAAAACTAAAACCATTTTGCATCATTCAAGACTATAGTGAACACTTTAAGATGACAAAGATCTTCTATTTTCCAGTAGAAGTAGGCCTCCGCAATAATAGAAACGTCAAAAAAATTGACATAAAAAAAGAGAAAGCGTCTGTCAGTTTAATTTTTTTTACTAAACAACATTTTGTAATGTAGATCATAATTTGAGCACTTCCGAATGGAAATTTTTATTAAACATGAACCACACGTGTTTGCCAGAGGATTTATTCTTCTATTTGCCATTGTTATTAGCAACACAGTAAGATCCGATAAAAATTTAGGCGCGAGTGAAATGACGCACAGTACAAAAGGTATTACACAAACAGAAAGTAATAAAATCGAATATATTATTGGAACTTCATCATTGTCTTCAATTTCTTCACCAGCAATTACACAAAGAAAGGCTAAAGAAAGAAAACGCAGTATAAAACATTTTGACGAAGATGATACTGATAGTAATCTTTTTGGGAAGTCCATGAACTCTCGAATTGATTATAACGAACCTATAACATTTAGAAAGTGTTGTGGTGCTGATGAAAATTTCGATCCTAGATTACGATGTACCAAGACAAAAAAGCTACGAATGAGACTGCGAAAAAAAGGCGAACGACAGGCAGTACATGATCGTATTGGTCAGAAGTATCCTTGGTTTCCTTCTTATCTCATTTCTGCAGTTTCGCCAATAGAACCAATTGCCCCTAATAAAATGAAACTTGAACGAATCAAGGTAGATTATGCATCAAAGCCCAATTGCAGTGAATCAGAATGTTTAAGTAACCAAAGACTTATATTTCTTACTTTAAACCAATTTCTTAAATTCAGTTTTGCAGTGGTATAAAGAAGATGCAGCATTTTTCTTTATCCTAATATCTAATGGAACAATAGTTGAGCTAGACAATAGAAATATGCAGACCGTAGCTTCTTGGCCTGTAGATTCATACTGCCTAGAATCAGTTCCCTCAGATTACAGGTAAGATTTTTTCATATTAAAGAAATTAGTCTATATTTAATTCATTTCAGTTATCACGTTGCAATATTATGCCCTTGCATACATTCAGTATGTGTGAGAAAATGTTGTCCAAGGGGGTTCTATTATAATTCAACTGATAATATCTGTAGTAGATTCAGCGGGCCTAGCAGGGAAGAATATGTCCCTCAATTCTATAGTGGTCTAAATAAGACAGAAGAAAAAGTACACTATTATCTGTTAAGAAAGATGCCGCCATGTGCAGGGAAAAAGTTAGAAACGTTAAATGCTTCTCAAAGAGCGAACACGTCGTTGTATATTCAGAAAGACGGATCGATTGAATTGTTAAATCTTGAATGGAAAAACATTAATAACTCCAGGTTTGTAAAATTTTTAAATCTTAGCGAAAGATATTTACCACACAATCACTACATACCATAATCAATAGTGTTATATAATGACTCTCAGAACGTCTATTTACATAAAAAGATCACTAAGTATATATTATCTGCTTATGCAGTTAAATTACTTACGACTACATGTTACTACTTAAACTACACGACTTCAGTAAGAACTGTGGACTCTAGATGTAAAATTAAAAGTTGCCTAATGTGCTTGCATAGTTTTTATAAAATCTAAAGGAATGTAACGGGTGTTCGAAAAAAACTGTGGTCAAGTGGCCTATGGAAAAATTTCAAACATAGGGCGCAGCTTATGTGTTACAATTGGAACATAACCCTAGTTTATGAATGTCATAAATTTTTCTATGACATTCATTTATGAATTTATTTATGAATGTCAAATAAATTTGACATTTGACATTAGACGCCATTACAAAACTCCAGCTGTGGCTCTAGTCACGACATACGGTAACGCTGACAAATGCAAACACCAGCCAACTTGACCACAGGGTGTTTTGAACGCTTGTTATCTGAGTCTCTCTGTAGGTGATTGTATAATACAAGGTGTCAATAGAGTCACTGCATCTAGTTGCCTAGGCCAGCTGGTCGACCAGAGTACCGCAAACCGCCGCCATATTGGGGCAAATGAAGCACGAAATTGTTTATTATTTGTTCTGTATTGAATTTAATCAAATCCACGTTTACTTTAAAAGGTTTTTCTTACTCTGAAAGATCAAACCTCTAATATGTCAAAAACGTAAAACGTGGTTTTAATTTGTGCATTATTAAAAATCACCCTTCTCTACCACAATATGGCGGCGGTTTGCGCTACTCTGATCGACCAGCTGACCTAGGTGACTAGATGCAGTATTTCTAGGTGTCGCCCTAGAACCTCAATCGCGATCTATCGGCCGATCGCGTAATAACTTTATTAGACAACAAAATTGCTCTATATCTTTACAACAAGAATCCGTAGAAGTATAGACAGTTATATTTATTACTTGGTGTGCTAACATAGTAGCTGTAAAGCCTTATTCGATATACGAAAGTATAAGAATGACTCTATAGGCACTGCAGTGACTGTATAGTCACTATAGTGACTCTATAGTTACTATAACATTTATTTAATTATAATTAAAAGTGGCTCTATAAAATTTAACTACCAAGATTTATCAGCTCTGTAATAACGTAGAAATACATCTTTATACTATCTTATTTGTTGGCTAATGTGCTTGAGCAGTTTCTATAAATTTTTGTATTTACCTGATGAAATATTTACCATATGAAAATAACATATGACTCTATAGTCGCTATAGTGTTCCCATAGTGACTAGTCACTACAATGACTACTGTATGGCATTCCAATAATAAAGCTTTTCATATCACATCTTCATGGTATCTCTTCATATAGTTTTATTTAGTTAATGTGCTTGCAAAGTTTTTATAAAAATTTATTTACCTTACAAAAAAGCAATGCTATAGCGATTGAATTATAACTTATTCATTATATAATTATCTGTAAAAGTCTGGTCGTCTGAAGAATCTGCAGCTTATGTAGTGACATTACCATGGCAGTCTACGTCCAAGCTCTCTTATTCTTGAAATGTTTTTGGGTACATAGTTAAGTACCATCCCAATTAACATTTTTTGTTTTATGAAGGTTCTTGAAATATCACCAAATTATAAAACCTTTGTTATATATAAATAAATTAATATAAATTGTTGATGACAACGTTTCAGTTACCTCTTATATACCCCTTAAAAAGCTTAAGTGACGGGCTCTTAAGGATTACCGTTGCCACTGTGTGGTAACCATATATGACTCAAAGTTTTATAATAACGGTGATGAAGATTTAACTATTCGCTTTATATAACTTCTTACAGACCCCTTATAGGCCTTATGTGCCTTTAATCAAGTAACCAGAATGTTTTCGCAGCTTTTATAAATCTTCTTTATAATTGTAATCACAACGTTTAGGCACCCGTATCATTTTATTGGTTATCCTGCTTGCTCTTGCACTTATCACTATCCTCTATATTTCTCTTTACAAGCCGGTGAGAAACTAAGTGAACTATAGAATATAACATCTCTACAGGGCAAGTCTCTCCTTTCGCATACAAGATATATTCCTAATATAAAAATACACTGATATTATGGAGGCTCTCACGCAGTCATTTGAATTGGCCAAAGTTGTACTGCAATTTTTTTGAACTATATGATTTTCATTTGTACCTCTAAAAAATTAGAGCGCCGCCAATGTCATAAATATCTTGGAATTTCAGAAAATTTTTTTTTTAATCTTGTTTCCACATAAATGCATGTTGTATCTGACGGGTGTATCTAAAACAGCCAAGAGGACATTATAAAACCAATATGTAACTTTTAGTGTGCTTATAAATACTCCGAAACCTCTATATAAATTTAAGGAACAATACTGCGCTAAGGTGTTTTTTATATAACTTTTTACGGTGTTCGCAGTTAACAAAAGTGACGTTATATAACTTATGGTAACGTTTCTCACTGTGAGTGATGGTAATCTCCTAAAGTACCCTCGCAAAAGTATTTCGCACTCTATATTATTTGCGGTGGGTGCTTGTTGTGCGAAATTATCGCGTGGAAATGTCTTTTAAAATAGTATTTTATTGACGTCGCTGTGCGTTACCATAGGTTTCTTAAGAAAAACTGTGGACACAAGTTTGAAAACCAACCTAAAAATAATATGAATCTTGGTTTTATTACAGTGTTTTTCAACACCAACAACCCTCAGATTTGATAACGGTAAATGCTATTGCTGTGGGTTGAGTAATTTTTATATTTATCACCACCTACACCTACATAGGAACTCAACACTATTGGTTTTATAAATTGATAATTGCAACTATTTTAAAAACTCATTATATATGTATGGTAACCGTTGCTATAAGTAATATAAGTTAGTGATGGAAACGTTTCTGTTACTACTTTATAAAACCTAAAGCTCTTGAGCTTTTGGCAATTTTATATACCAACTATATAACTTCACAACTAATTAGTAATATTATAAACCTCCAATATAAACTCGCAACCTTAATAAAACCCTTATAAGAACTGACGGCTATTTAAGGTGATGAAAATTGTTTATTAGGATATGACTCTATAATTACTATAGCGACTCTATATCGAACTCTACAGCTCTTCATAATAGATCTTGTTTATTTTATTTATTTGATTTTATAGTTTTGTAAGAAGTTGTTCATTGCAGCAACGCACTACAGACATTGAGACTGACATTACAGAGACGGTGTCTAAGGCAGTAGAGCGGCGCCTAGAAGATAGAAACTAACTGCATTGTTTTTATTTTTAGGTATTGTGCAGATATATTT
Organism: Agrypnus murinus; assembly: GCA_929113105.1. Taxonomy (NCBI): domain Eukaryota; kingdom Metazoa; phylum Arthropoda; class Insecta; order Coleoptera; family Elateridae; genus Agrypnus; species Agrypnus murinus. The sequence goes on from OV816027.1 coordinate 11,306,443, forward strand.
GCAGATGGCATCAATAACGAAACTACAAACATATTATACTGTATACACAACGCAGAGCCATTCGTCATACAGTCAGTTAGTGAAGGAGGAGGTCTCAAAGGGAGCCGTCATAACACAAGCGTCTTAGTCAGTTCAAATACGTATTTTAACCTCTTTTTGTTAGTAATAATTTCTATAAACATTTTTTAATAAAAAAAATCAATATGAAAGAATTGTTTTCTAGCGCAACTTCAAACAAATTCCGTCCCGTTAATTATAATTCAGCTCAAGTATAAAACTGACAGTGTGTTATAATAATAAAACACATGCATTTACCACGGCGCGGCGGTTTATAAGTAATAAGGTAAGATAAGACATTCAGTCACGTATGAATAACCACTGTTAACAACAAACGTGTACGCGAATTTATAATTGTGAATTATTCTTAGTTGACCGCTAAAATTGATGACAATAACCGTATAGTAACGGTTCTGCAGCTACTAAACTACAATTAAATATATTTTTATTACTACTACTAGTTCTTGGCCTAAATACGTTTAGTGATTAGCTCTAAAAGATAATAGCCATAATAATTTAACCTAACCTATACACAAATAAAGTAAATCCCTTGGAAAGAATTATCCCCTCCCACACTCGGTTAGTTGGACATGCAAAAACTGACAACAGTGACAATGATGATAAAACAAAACATAAAAAAGCTAATTAGTTAACGCGGTTGGTTAATAAAAAACAAACGAATTGTGTTGGGACACGGAAATATATATATAAAATGGAGAAGAAACAAATGAATCATTCATTTGTTATAGTAGTTCGCGCTATCTAAACATGGCGGCGTGACGATCATAAATTTCTGTGATTGTAGAAAGTGTAAACAATAAATAATATAATATTATGGTGGAGACAAGTTTGCGTCGACTTGGATTTAGAAAAAAAAGTATTTGTAGGTTATAGTTGGCGAATGTCCCTTTGGGTCGCAAGTATTGGACGAAGAATTTATTGGATAACGTTCACCGTGGCAATCTCTTCGTGTAATGTAAATGTAAACATAACCTATACCTACACAACAAATAGGCTTTACCATCAGTTGCTTAAACAAATTCTAATCTTATCATAATCTCTTTCTCTTTGTCTAATTAATTATTCTCCTCGTTCATTAGTAACGTTATAATCTTACTAGGAATCAGCGTCTGGTATTCTCTTCTACGTGTTATCAATTGTCTCGTTCGGAATTTACGGTATAGGTTAGATAATCAGTGTATTTATTTCTAATGAGAGTTTAAATGTCATTTTAACCACGTTTTGATCCTAAACATTCATTAACTCTGTTAGGTTCTTTACAATTACAAATCTAAATGTGTCTTATAGAATAATTCAAAGATTGTGTTGCTGCTACTGGTGGAGGTTCACAGTTCATTTGTTTTATAACTCTGTCCAACAGTCAGATTTATTCTTGAAAAACCTAACACAGAAGTAATTTCCGAGAAATTTAGTTTTCGCTGAATTCTCTATATTCTCTGTATTCTTCGTATTCTCTGTATTATCTGCATTCTATGTATGTTCTGTATCCTCTGTATGCTTTGTATTCTCTGTAATTTTCTGTATTCTCTGTAATTCTGTGTATTCCTGGAATTCTCTGTATTCTGTGTAGTTCCTGTATTCTCTCTATTTGTATTCTCTGTAATTCTGTGTATTCTCTGTATTGTTTGTATTCTCTGTACTATCTGTATTCGCTGTATTCTCTGCATTCTGTTCATTCTCTGTATTCTCGGAATTCTCTGTATTCTCTAAATTCTCTGTATTCTTTGTATTTTTTGTATTCTCTGTAATTCTGGTATTCTCGGAATTCTCTGTATTCTGTGTATTTCTTGTATTCCCTGTAATTCTGTGTATTCTCATGTATTCTCGGAAGTCTATATTCTCTGTAATTTTGTGTATTCTCATGTATTTTTGGAATTCTCTGTATTCTTTGTATACTCTGTATTATCTGCATTTTATGTATGCTTTGTATTCTATATATTCGCTGAATTCTCTGTATGCTTTGTATTCTCTGTGTTTCTGTGTATTCTTGGAATTCTCTGTGTTTCCTGTATTCTCTGTAATTCTATGTATTCTCATGTATTTCTGGAATTCTCTGTATTCTTTGTATTCTCTGTATTATCTGAATTTTATGTATGCTCTGTATTCTATATTTTCGCTGAATTCTCTGTATGCTTTGTATTCTCTGTAAGAATACAGAAAATACACAGAAGTCTGTTTCATGTATTCTCTGTAGTCCCTATAGCTCCTGTATTCTCTCTATTCTTTGTATTCTCTATAATTCTGTGTATTCTCTGTATTCCAGGAATTCTCTGCATTCTCTGTATTGTTTGTATTCTCTATATTAGCTGTATTCGCTGAATTCTCTGAATTCTCCGTAGTTTCTGTATTCCATTTAATTCTGTGTATTCTCTGTATTCTCGGAATTCTCTGTATTCTCTGTAATTCTGGTATTCTCGGAATTCTCTGTATTCTGTATATTTTCTGTATTTTCGAAATTCTCTATACAGGTTGTCCCACAATGCTGTTTACACGCAATATCTCCCTTATTTGAAAAGATAAAGAAATCAACCAAATACTATTGTGAATGACTCAAAATGGACCTTCAGAAAACATCCTTAAACGCTGGTTGCATAGCAACGTTTAAGATATCATGCCAACTTGATTAATTTTTCAAATTGCACCCTCTGTTTTTTCTTACCGAAATGTATTCTTCACTTCATTCGGCATACGGTAGTACGCCTTACTTAATTATCTAATGTGCATTTAGGAGTTGAAAAAATATTTTTTATAAATTGAATTTATCTTAAACTTAAGGCAAATGCTCAAAATGCCCTCCTGTAAACTCTACACGGACTTTTAAATGGCTCAGTAGTTCCCTTGTATAGACGGCTATAATCATATTTTTTGAATAAATAATTTAGTTAGTGAATATGAAGCGTACAATTTATAAAAAATATTTTTTTCAATCCCTAAATGCACATTAAATAATTAAGTAAGGCATACTACCGTATGCAGAATGAAGTAAAGAATACATTTCATACTGTAACGAATAGTAGACCCACATATGACGTCATCAAAAATTCTAGGTGTATGAGTCATCAACTGCATGTTTTCTGTAAATTCTCTGTATTCTGTGTATTTCCTGTATTCTCTGTAATTCTGTGTATTTTCATGTATTCTCGGAAGTCTCTATATTGTCTGTAACTCTGTGTATTCTCATGTATTTTTGGAATTCTCAATATTCTCTATATTCTTTGTATTCTCTGTATTCTCTAAATTCTTTGTATTCGTTGTATTCTCTGCATGCTTTGTATTTATTCTCTGTATTCGCTGTATTATCTCTAATCTCTATATTATCTCTATTCTCTGTATTTGCTGTATTCTCTGAATTCTGCGTGTTCTCTGTATTCTTTGTATTATCTGTATTCGCTGTATTATTGTATTCGCTGTATGCTTTGTATTATCTCTATTTTCTGTATTCTTTGTATTCGCTGCATTCTCTGTATTCTCTTATATTCTATATTCCCTATATTCTCTGTGATTTTCTTACAATCTCTATGCACTGTATATTCGTTCTATAACTTCTAACATACATCCTCTTTGAAGCATGTGCAGGCTATCTTGAGTGTCTATTCTATGTCCACTATGTTCTACATAGTCACTGTGTGGTTTCTACAGTCTGTAGATCTATTACGTGTAGCGCCTGTACGCTCACCTATGCTTATTATTCTTTCCGCAACCTATCTACATACTTTACCCTCTATTCTCTTTACCTCCTGACCTTTCTCTGTACTCTCTACCTTCTGTAGCTGCTTTACAGACTCTGTGCGCTATCTATGATCGTTATATCACCCATGTTGTATATTCTGCTTGAGTGTGTATTCTTGCTTTAGATCATCTATACTTTCCAAGATATCTTTGTTTAGTAGACATATATAGTCTATAAGCCTAAAAGCTTTTAGACAGATTAATCTATCTAATTTAGACACAATACCAGATACACCATTGGAATAATCTTGCTTTCTTATAAAAATAAATTATATATATAGTTATTTACGTTATAAGGCCGGGAGATGTTTTATTACAGTACGAATGAGAAGTTAACGGACGAGGCGACAAAGGAGCCGAGTCAGGTATTTCGAAATGAGTACTGTAAGATCATCTCACGGCCATGTGACGTATAACATTTTATTTCATGCTGTATCGCTTTTTTAATTTTGAAATAGAGAATAATTTTAATCAGTTAAATTATTAAGGATAATCTGGTCGCCTTATTTATAGTAACGGTAGCAACGAAATGTTTGAAAATTTTCTTGTTTTCAAAATTCCTGTCAAAAATGGAAGCTGCATGTTCGTCAAGTAATTATTGTTTGGATGAAATAGTTTCGAAATGTGCCGAAGCTACGGCGAAGCTTATTCCCACCAAGTCGATAGGAAGATACGAAAAAGAATACCGGTTATTTTGCGATTGGCGAAAAGATCACAAGGCGGAAAAGAATGTCAACGAAGACATTATGTTGCCTTACTTTTTAGATGCGGTAAGAAAATATGTTTTATCAAAGAATGTTTTTAATAAAAACATTATTTTTAGTCCAAAAAATATAATAGCTCTACTTTGTGGGCTAAATATTCAATGGTTAAATCCACGCTGTTGGTAAATGAAAATGTGAACATCGCCAACTATTGCAAGTTGACAGCTTTTCTCAAAAGGGGGTCGGTAGGCCATCATCCAAATCAATCCAAAGTTCTTAGTCGGGAAGAAGTTAATAGATTTATGAAGGAAGCACCCACCAAGGATTTTCTTTTGATAAAGGTAGGATATTACCGACATCTTTGCTTTGTCATCACCACGGTTGTAAGAATAACTATAATTTTGGTCGTAAATTTTTTAAATAAGTTACAAGGGTTTTATTTTTGTTATAGGTAATTGCAATGCTAGGCATTGCCGGTGGTTGCAGGCGAGATGAACTGTACAACTTGAGTATTGACGACGTGGTGGACAGTGGATCCCAATTGGTTGTCACTATCAATCAAACAAAAACTTATGTTAAACGGGTATTTACGGTGCTTAATGAATGCGATGGAATTAACTTTTTGGAGCTCTATAGAAACTACCGACATTTGCGCCCTAAAACTATGACTGGAAAAGCGCTCTTTAGAGCGTATAGACAAGGAAGGTGTGTTTCTCAAAGAGTTGGTATCCACACCATTGGAGGGATACCAAAAAAAATCGCTGAATATCTTAAGTTGGAACACCCCGAAAAATATACAGGCCATTGCTTTCGCCGTACGTCGGCGACTCTTTTGGCTAACGCTGGGGCCGACATTAACGTTTTAAAGCGTCATGGGGGCTGGAAGAGTTCTTCAGTAGCAGAGAAATATGTAGAAGAATGCAATGAAGGGAAAAGAAAAGTAGCAAGAATGATCCAAGGCGGAGAAACTTTTGTAGAGGTGCTTCAACAAAAAAAAGGAGTTTCCAACCCCAGAATTACCACCGACGGGGTCATGCCAAGAATTAACATTAATGAAAATTCTTGTTGTTCCATTAATATCACTATTAATCATTAATAAGTTTTAAAGTTTGTCGTTTTCAATAAATTTGTTAAAAAAAAGGGCTTCATTTGTTTTAGTTCATGAGCCCGGGAAATATTACCAGGCAACATTTCCCAGCCTAGTACTGTAATGTCTCATTTCCCGGACTCAAATGGAGCCGGGAAATTAGTATCTCCCGGACAGTATGAAATAAAATCTTTATAATGAAGTTAGGATACCTAGTAAATAAACTCTTATTTGTACTACATAAATATATGAAAACGTACGTTAGCAATATCTCCGGAAATAAAGTATACGGTACTAACTAACACAAGTTTTCCACAAATGGTAATATTCCCAACTGACAAGAAATTCAATCCATTTGTACCATCCATCCTAGAGGTAGTAGTTGAATAATACATGGCGCGTATAGCACATGAACTTCTTGCTTCATAAGGTTTGAAGCTTTGAACCTCGTATATTATTTTCCAGGTGATGTCATTGAACGATGGCGAATTTGTTATTCCAAGACAGCACACTTTATCTTCGATAATATTTTTTTCTTTCCTTCTTTCACATTCTTACACGTCTATATTAGAAATGGAAATAACAAAAATAAAATGTGGCTGATACGACTCGTTATGTTTTCAAAATGATGATTTTATTCGTCTAACCACAGCAACCTAGATCATCGTCAAAAATCAAAAACTTTTATAATTTCAAAGTTGGTAACGGAGAAAGAATTAAAAAAATGTGGAAAATTATAATAAAGTGGACCTGTCTGAATTCCAGCAACTTTTATTTCCTGTCCGTCTCCATTTCCAGTTATCTCATCTCTTGAGTAAACACGATTCATTCATAACGACCATTCATGGTCATCTCATCGCTCACTGACTTCTTTTCTTTCTAGTGGTCAGGATCTATAACTCGGATCGTAACATCCGTATTGTGTCGTGATGCAGTAGTATATATAGGTATATAAAAACCATACATAGAAGTGTTATATGCGTGGGTAACTTTTCTTTCTTTCTTTCTTTCCAAATATTTTTTAATCATATTATTTATAACACATTTAATCTCAGCAGCGGAGTTTATTTTCTTATCTGTTTATAACTTGAAATACTGTTTTATAGAGCCTGCAAAAATATATTTTATAACAATCTCTTTTGAGTAATTTGATTGGTGCAATCCGGCTCAAAAGACCAGAAACTAACAGAATTTGTAGGATTGATTGTTTAATATTCATTTAAAATAATCGCAAAAACAAAATATTGTTTTTCTTTCTATAAATAGTAGGACTATGTAGATTGCGAGCCAAATCCCAAGTGTGTACGTTACTGCCACTTTGGCAGTAACGTACACACGTAACGTGGTTTAAAATCAAAATTATTGGTTCATTAGTTATCAATAGTCATAGTGCTTGTGTATTTTGTGTGACATATTGTCTACTATAATCTAGATTATAAATTACAAAAAATAAAGAAGATATAATATGATTTGTCTGAATTTGTCGAAGCAATCGAAGGAAATTTGGCTTGTATAGTCATTTGTCCTTAACTGCTATGTCCCAAAAACTATTTTAATAAACCTGGCAGAGTAAATTCAATGTAAACTGCGGTTAGGTGAGCTTCACAGAAATCAATCACCATTGAGCTACTATGTACATTGTATATACTAATAGAATTTGAAGAAATCAAACAAAATACCTAGGAGTTATGCTTGATCAACGTCTATGCACGCTGCGTAATGTAATATCCACTTTAATCTACAGACTACTATATTTTTAATAAATATTAATTTCTCTACAAGAAATAATCACTTACAGTTGAACGTTTTTGCAATAATTTCTCATTTAAATATATCTCAAGTACTAGTACAAACCAGTGGCGTACCTACGTGAGATTGGGCGCCCCTGCGAGACTTACGTTTGCGCCTCTCATATATATAATTATAGGTAGGCGAATTTTGTTGAAATAAAATAAGCAATAACTAATAATAATTCATTACTTTTTTTATTAGCTTGTATCTCTTTAACGAATTTGTTTTATGTGATTAATTAGATTTAACACCAATTATTACAGTTTTTTCGGGCTTTAATGCAGGCGAATTGGACAATTAAACTGTCAAAATCCATTGTTTTTACTATTTTCCTTATAAACTCTCTTAATACATTTGGTAAAACTTAAGATTCTGGTCCGCCATCCCCACATGCTATACAACACTCGATGCGTCTCACCGAGTTGAACAGTAGTCCTAATCTAACCGAATCTAACCCAACCCAACCGAATCTAACCTAGTAGGTTTAAGTTAGGTTTAATTTAAGTTTGCGTTATTCATCAATTCACACGTGATTTAATTTAGTTTTTCGTTAGGTTAGATTAGATCAAGTTAGTTTAGGTGAGGTTAGGTTAGGTCATGCGCATCAAAACATGCATTTTTAGGTAGGGTGGGAGAATTAACATGGAAGGTTACGGCTTCCTTTCCAAAAAAGTTTTCGGCGATTTTATCGAAAACTACTGGTCCCCCTCAAATTTCACTGTTGTTCAGCTCGATGAGACGTATCGAGCATGTGCGGGTGCAGGTGGCGGACCTAAACTGGAGAACAGCCATACATTTCTCCGAATATTACCAATCTGTTGTCGCTAATGTCATGTCAGCACATGTATTTTCAAGTTTTTAAGCAAGTTTAAAATCTCATTACAATTTACAAGTATGTACAGCACGAAGCATGTACGACGAAAGTGTTTCAGTTATTGTTAGCGTCGATGTCAAAGCAGATAAATAATCAGTACTTAATAATTTAATTAATCTTATTTAAGATTATTGTAACACAATATCATTGTCTTGAGCAATGTATATCCATAATACCCTTTTACTGTTTTCATATAATGTCTTTAACTCCAATGTTTTAAAATTTCTATTCCCAACGAAATAAAATTTCACGTAAGCAGCGCCCTTCAGATGATTGCGCGTCGCAGGATCTGCGGGGGCGGCAGTTACGCCACTGGCACAAACACACAAGAAATATATTTTCTAACTAATTGCAAGTCTGTTTAATCTTTATACAAATTTTTAACAACTTTAATTTCAAAAAATGTAAAAATTCTTCATTTCGAACGAAAGGTAATAATTTCTTATTAAAATATAACTAATGTAATAATAGAAATGAACACTAAAATATACATTTATAAGGGTGTATAAATTAAAAAAAATTCATAATCAAATTTTTGATAATTTATTTATTTTTTCTAACTTTCTAAACTGTTAAGATTTTTTAATATCCAAAATCTAACAAATGTTAGTAAACTATATTGGACGTAAAATTGATTTTTTCATGAAAAAGAGTGGACTTCGTTTGTTTTTTGAATACGGCCTTGTCCTGAAAAATTTTTTGGGCACTTGCTTATGAGGCTGTTTAAGGTTTACAGGCATTATCTATATTTTGATTTTTAACAAATAATAAATTAAAGTCCTTACATTAATTGAAACTGAGTTTTAACTAGCTTATCATTTTATTTGTTTGTTGAGCATTGTAACCTCATCCTGTTTTGTGATTGCCGGTAAAGTAGGTAACGATACATTTATAATTATAAGCATTATATTAGATATTAAATAATTTATAAAAATTTATAAAATTTTTAAATGTAAATGTAAATCAAACCACTTACTAAAGACACATCGAAAGATGAATAATTATGACAGCTTGTCAAAGGTTACTAGACGAAAGAAAACGAACGAAACTAATAATAAATACAAATGCTAAATTATTAATAAAACTTTTTAATCAAAGAGTTTTTGTTTGTTGTTTTGTTTATTTTAATTTTATGAGGACTTGCAGTCTTTACTAAAACATTTATAAATAAAATTCTTTTAATATTAACGTTAAAGACAGTAATAAGCAAATTAATAAATTAATTTATATCATTATTAAACACAATCAGCATGTGGTTAATTATATATATCAAAAGGATGGAATTCCAAAACCTTTATGTCAACCCATAAGAAATTTTCTATTATTATTTAAATAAAAAAATGTTCATAATAAATTAAATAGATAATTAAAAATGGTAAGGCAATAAAAAGAAACAATACACGTTCACAAATCTAACTGTTTCTTTTAATTTCAGATTAATAAAATACACAACAAAATGTTCATACTTTTTATATAATAATAAAATTCTTTTGAAAAAGCCTCCATTGAGGGGCGAAACGTTAATATTAAAAATGCAATTCATGTATAACTGTTTCATTAAAGGCTGCAGTCCCATAAATGGAAATTTATTTATAAGAATTTAAAATTAATAAAACTGATTACAATTGAATGAAAAATAATGTATGACACACGGACGAAACAATTTTCTTTCGTACTCATGCGCCCGTAACTTTTTTCAAGTTGGTAAAATTGAAGAAAATAGGAAAAAAAAGAAAATTGACAAAAACTTCACTCTAAAAATTTTAGATTCAAATGTCACATCAGTGTTGCCAACCACCACAAAATTTCCTAATGTTTGAAATTGTGATTCTTTTTTAATAATTTTCTATTTAGAATTCCAGAAATGTATATCTCTTGGTTCTTTTTACTTTTTTAAGTAAATACCAATCAATCTTCTATAGCTACTGTAATCATACAAATAAACAAAAGAAGGATCATTTACAACCAGCTGTATGTATTAGAAATAAATAAAAGAAAAATCAAATGCTATATACAATAAGTAAGTAGTTAATAATAACATTAACACAATCCATAAGGCAATTCTTTATGTCGACTACAATATTAATTAATCGAAAAGTCACAATACAAAATTAATTACAGCTGCCGAGGGGAACAAATTAATCACTTTTAAAAACTCGTAAGTGTATGTATGTACAACGTGTAAAAGCGGCAAAGTATATAAAACCAGAATAAATTTATAAACTTTTTTAGTACCTCACGATCAAAATTAATTATTGCGATAGAGAAGGATTAAAACTGGATATTTTTATCAAAACTCATTTTTTAACTGTTTTCTTGTTCGTTTTGTTGTATACATTTTAAGTATATGAGTATTATTAATTATTTCACTAGACTTAACTAACGTAAATGTATAAGTAATAAGAAAGAAGAAAATGGAAAGATGAGGAACACACACGGAGTTGGATCATTCTGGACTGAAATTAATTTATCAACATTCAATATACCTTATCGTTTTCTTAGCGAAGAGGCCAGTGGTCGTAAAACAAACTAGATAGTAGTGGTAGTAGTACCTTTCTACTTTTACATGTACTGGAATTTCTATGTGAGCAATAAGAAATGTTAACTGTTAATAAATTGAATATATTTATGGATGATACACCTAGCAAGAAATTAATATTTTCTCCAAGCGTTAAAATAATCTTGTGTGTTTGAAAATTGAATCTGACCATATAAATTCCAAAAAGTAATTTTGGAAGATTTATAAAGATTGTTGTTTAGTTACCATGGTTTGAAAAAAATATAAACAGATGCGGACGTGTAAATTATAGCGTCCTCTTTAATTAATAATTATTACCTTTTGGATCCTAGGTTTTATTTGATACTGACATCTTTTGGAAAAGAATTCTTTAGGTTTTGTTTACCTAATTTAGTAGTTTAGTGTTATTTTATTTAGAGAAAACATTTTTGATTTACAAACACACAATTTGATATTACTTTTCATATCCATGGACAGAAGAAATAGAACGTCAAATAAAATACCTTTACATATTTTGGATCGACAGTACTGTTGACTCAACGACGTGGTACGTCCACACACCTCAATTATAAAGGACAAATCTTACTAACGTGCCTTGCAAGTAACACTAATGACATAGACTTTAGCCTTGATTCCAAGACAACCATTTGTCCGAAAATGGAATGGAAAGTACGAATCAGTATACCATTCGAACATAAATCTTTAAACCCAAAATCATCTTAAAGCAATTTCGAAAATGTTTAGAGATACCAAGATGGGATTCTAGCGATAGCATTCTTTCTACTACTATCTCAATTTATTCGGCTTCCAAAAATTCTATTGAAAGTAGGTATAAGTTCTAGGTTTGGTCGGTTAACGGTAAGCTTTGGGTATCAAAGGTTGGCATAAACTCACCAATTCATTTTTAGTTAAATAGGCCCGGGAAGAGGAGATAAAAGTTAAGATACACACCATCCTCCAGAATGACTGTGCAATTTGGAAAATTTAAGAAAAAAAAAATTTATTTGATGAAAAATAATAAAATTTCACTGACTTTCAGCTCTTTTATGTCGCACAAGATCATCAACTATTTAAACTTTTCATGTGAAAATAAAACAATTTAGAACACCATTCTATTTGTATCCACCAACAATAGTGACTTGTTAGGTATAATCGAGTTTATACAAAAAATAATATTGTCAATTGATTTAATCATTTAAACACAGTGGCGCCCAACATTCAATCGCTATACAGGGTTTGGTAGGCAACTGAAAGCTGCCTAGCCAATTCGCACGATTTTCATACATAGACAGCCGCCTGTTTCATATTTTTCTTACACCTTAGTGCAGCAGTTGTCAACCTTTTTAACTCCCGAAGCCGAAACTCACAAATCACACGAATTGTACACAAATTGCACACAAACAGTACACAAATTGTACACAAACTATACACAAATTGTATACAAATTGTACACAAACTCCAAACAAATTGCACGTAAACTACATACAAGCTACACACAAATCACACAAATTGTATTAACAAATTATACCCAAATTGCACACAAATTGTACACACATTCCACAAAAATCGTAAACTAAATGCTCACAAATTGCAAACAAATTGCACATAAACTACACACAAACTACACACGAATGGCATGCACAAATTAAAATTTACACTTGCAATTGTACACACATTCCACACAAATCGCAAACTAAACGCTCACAAATTGCACACGAATTGTACACAAACTGTGCACCTATTACACACATATTATACACAAAAAAGCTCAAATTGTTAACAAACTGCACACATACAATACACAATATGTATACAAGCTATGCACAAATTACACACAAATGTACATATATTGTACACAAATTCTAAGCATATTGCAAACCAATTACATACAAATTGTTCACAAATTGCACACAAATTATACACAAATTACACACCAATTGCACATAAACTGACAAATCACACGAAATGTACACAAACAGTACACAAACTGTGCACAAATTGCAAACTAAATGGTTATAAATTGCACACAGACAATACACAATTTGTACACAAACTATGCATAAATTTCATACAAATTGTACACAAATTCCACACAAATTGCAAACAAACTGCACATAAACTACAAACAAACTACGCACATATCACAAGAATTGTACATAAGAACAAATTGTACACACATTCTGCTCACAAACTGGACACAAATGTATACAAATTGTACACCAATTGCACATAAACTGTACGTAGATTGTATACAAATTGCATACAAATTGGACACAAATTGCACACAAACAGTACACAAATTAAACACAAATTGGACACATATTGCACACACATTGTACACAAATTCCACACAAATCGCAAACTAAATGCTTACAAATTGCAAACAAATAGCACACAAACTACACACGAATCGTACACAACTTAAAATGTACACTTGCAGTTGTACACACGTTCCACACAATTCGCAAACTAAATGCTCACAAATTGTACATATATTGTACAGAAATTTCACACAAATTGCACACATTTTGTAAACGACTTGCGTACAAATTGTTCACAAATTGTGCACAAACTGTGCACAAATTATACACAAATTACAAACTAAATGCCCACAAATTGCACACATATTGTACACAAAATAGCACAAATTGCTGACAAATTGCACACATACAGTACACAAACTATGCACAAATTAAACACAAATTAGACATAGATTCCCTAAAAATGGTACACAAACTCGACACAAATTGCAAACAAACTGCACATACACTACAAACAAACTACGCACAAGTCACAAGAATTGTACACAAATTAAAAACAATTTGTACACACATTCCACCCATATCGCAAACTAAATGCTCACAAATTGCATACAAATTGTACATCAACTGCACATAAACTGTACACAAATCACACGAATTGTACACAAATTGCACACAAACTGTGCACAAATTACACACAAATTGTAAACTCGCTTACATATTTCACACAAAAAATACAAATTGCACACAGTTGCAGATTAATTGTATATAAATTGCACACAAACAGTACACAAATTGTACACCAATTCCACATAAAATCACAAATCACTCGAGTTGTACACAAATTACATACAAATTGAACATGAATTCGACACAAATTGTACACAAATTTCACACAAATTGCAAACAAATTCCACGCAATTTGCACACCAATTGCACATAAACTACACACAAATCACTCATCAATTCAATTCAATCAAATTGTACACACATTCCACACAAATTCCAAATTAAATGTTCACAAACTGCACACGAATTGTACACAATTTGCACACAAATTTTACGCAAATTGTTCAGAAATGTCACACAAATCCACAATAATTTTTGAGCTAATGACAGCAGAATGAACAAGCGTCGTCTGCTAGAGCTGGCTGCGAAATTCACGTTCAGAATGTAATTTCTAGTTTATTACTCTAGTTCTTATTTTGATTCTACTTTTTCTATACTTTCTTGGAGCGGCCGCGGAGCCCTTATGGATTCGCGGAGCGAAGGTTGGAAACCGCTGCGCTGCGGTGTAGTGTTTTATTATTTAGTTCTACTTAAAATTCACTGAATTAGCCTAGTTTTAATCATGTACTATAAACTTATTATTTAAAATTCTCCTTATGCTAAATGATTGTTTAGTTTCAATTAAACTTTTAAGCGTCACTGGTATATAACAAAAAAGAACGAAAAAGACATACCATTTGTACTCTCTATTCAAGTGTAGGAGAAGACATTAATAATAGGCAAAAACTACCTGCATTTTATTAATTATACTAAACATCGTGTGCGGTTGTCGCTTGAGAATCCGTCTCTGTCATACACCCAACTACTGAATGTATCTTATCGGACACAATCTGCATTTTTTATCTGATATTTGACACCCATAATTTAATACAAGTAATTTTTAAATTTGGATAAATGCGCATGTATCTCTCTCCTCATCCAAGATCCAGAGATGCGTAAATGTGAAATAAAATACTTGTTATTGTGGTTAAGATAAAAAAAGGAAATAAACGTTCCCAATTTTTAACTGTCCACTTAAAATCTTATTTGTCAAAATAAGCCTGGTTTAAACGATGACACGAAAGAGATTGTGGATTACGATTATTAGAAAGAAGAAGATGGTGATATAATAATAATTGATTAGAGAAACTCTACAAAAGTTCATAAAAAGAGCAAAAGCCTAGATAAGATGTTGGATTTATGTTTATAGAGAATTCTTCTTGGTTAAAAGGTTAATACATTCCTGTTGCGGAATCTGTTGCAATCTTTTTGCACTAAAGGATGATATAAATAATTAATTATATAAATGATAACGGAATTGAAGCAGTTAAATTGTATGTAATGCAATAATTAATCATGGAAGAATCTTGTAAAAGAAAATGGGAACACATTTTTCTTCCTTATTAAGAGTTGTAAGCACGTGTATGTTGTGTTTGTATGTATTTTAATAACTGTTATTTACTCAAGGACGGGATTTTTATACGTATTATGTATTTACATATGTATAGCAAGTATAAGTATGCACACATAAAAATGTTTGGATTAAATGGCTTTTTAAGTCATTATCAGAGACGAGAAAGATTTGCTGATAAGCCTGTGCAATATGTCGGATCATTGGCGTACCAATAATCTTGTCTAGTAATGTTGCTTTATGTGATTTACATGGAACAAAAGCTTATATAAAACTTCCACGTCACTGTCTTAATTTTATTATATGCTTTAGCTGATAATGAGAAATTCAAAACAGGTGCTGCAGTAGAGCACCTGGTAAGTCATCCGGTTTCTTTATAAATTAAATGAACATGAACATATAAAATTGTTTGGACGATTATCTAAATGTATTATTTCTTGATAATTGCCACTTTATTTACGAAACAAGGTTAGGGGTGTACACAACTTCACATTTATATTATTATTTACATGTGTTTATTCCATTTTTAAATAAATCGCTGCTTTGTACACTCATTGCATTATTTTACATTCATTATGTTTGACTCATTTCGGTATCATACTTCTGCTCAGGTCAGAAAGTCGAAGAATTTGGAATTTTCACGTCAGATTTCTAATCTGCGAATCCTACTACACAACTTAACCTAACAGCGTCACTATATGCCTACTATTAGTACAATTTATCAGCATCTACCTTAAGGGACCTTTGTAGGGCCGGTACTGACTGTCATTTTTGTTAGCGCCGCCGTAGGGCTTACAAGAACCAAGTAAGACTTACAACAAACTTCGTCTTCAAGAGACCCATCGGTGCCAAAACAAAAACCATCCGTAGATCCTGGATTGAATTTAGTACTAGAGCGCCAGAAGTATCATCTCTACGAAGAGATCGCCTTTCGAATAGTACTGGCAGTTATTCCAAGCAGATCTGTTCAAGCACTAATTTCAAAAAACTATTGGCCCACAGCAGTCCTTCAAAAACTAAGCAACAACACTATAATCTCGCGGAAAACCATCAGGTTGCAAGCTAACTCCACCAAAAAGCATGGGAAAGCAGCAACCAAATGATCCAAAACGCGGATCAAACGACAAGCTGGCTAGAAAAAGAACTTGAGCCTTTACCATGAAAAAGCTCAATCTACAGGGTACTTCAGACAAATATTACACATTATACATGTATACACTGTGTCCATAAAATATGGAACGAGCTAATTATTTAACAAAACAGCTTGTTCGATTTAAAGAAAGTTTTAAACTGAGGGCGCACAAATTATTTGTTGGGCGGTTTCTATGTAGAACCTTGCCATCAGAAAAGCCGCGGAAGACGTCAACAGGACCACCTCTCTTAAGGAAGTGTGCTAGCACCGATCCTCTTCAGCTTCTACACCACCGATCAGCCTACAACATGAACTAGCCGAGATTAAATGCGACCAGGATCTATCACACATTCTGAATCCAGACCAACACATATATTTTCGTTAATCTTCGTTGTGGTGTAGTCTTACTGATGTGGTGGTTAGTTATGCATATATGTGATGTAATAGTTTTTTAGGCGTCATATATGTAGTTACGACAAAGATTAAACCCTTAATAATTAAAACTTAAGTCAATCATACACCCAATTTTCATCTTTTAATTTTTGTTTTGTAAAATATTGTTACGGTTTTAAATTTGGGAATTTTTGTCCAATAGCGTTTAGCCCACTAGAACATTTAGTCTAACGGAGTTTGGTCCAATTGGAATTTTTTGGTCCAACGGAACTTTTAGTCTAATGGAACTTTTCGTACAACGGTACTTTCCGTCTAAAGGTAAGTACTGTTGTGAACGACTCACAACTCATATATTTTTGCATAGATACGAAATGGTACTAGGCAACGCGTATCAATAAACTAGTAGAGTCAAATAAATAATTCATAGAAGTAAATCTGCGTTTTATTTCCTTCTACAAGAATTAATAAATATAGCCCTAACACTCAACCACAGTGTTAAATCGCTATACATGGTGATCCCACGTTCCTGAAGAAGAATTTAGTAGCATTGGTCTTTGCCTGCTACCCTTAATTCTCCAGGTGAACCACATCTAGTTATTCCTGCGTCATCTGTCATCGGCTGCTACTCGACTTCTGTCATCGTAAGATCCTGCTACATACCTGCTTCGCTTGCGTAACTTGTCGTGGCTGGCTGAAAGTGACCGTTGGAACCAGAACTAGTACTTCTTTCTGATCCGATAAGTTTCAAATTTTATTTACGTTAATATTTAATATTTAAAATGGCGAATGTCAAAGTTCCATTTCCAGTTTTTACGAGTAACGATATCGACCTATATTTTATTTTGGTAGAAAGATACTTTACTCGTATGCTGATCAACGATGAACTAGCCAAATATAACTTATTAACCCTAAACTTACCTTTCGACGTTTTAGGAGCTCATCGTGACCTAACCATTAGCCCCCCCAAGACAAAGACCATACACTACCTTAAAACAGGCAGTGATAAAATCTGTCCTAGGGCCACGAGAATCTCGAATTAATAATCTTTTGGAGACTCTTCAATTCTCTGGTAGTGTCAAAGAACTACTCTTTGACATCCATAAATTGGATCTGGGCTTAACTGAGGAATTAACCAAAGACTTTTTAATAGCTAAACTACCAACAGAACTTAAAATTCAATCTTTAAATTTCGATGACTTACCGTTAATATCCTTTGTAGAAAGATTAGATTTAATTTATTCTATGCAAAAGGCACCAAAACCTTTAACTACTCCTGCATTAGAAGCTAAGCTGTACAGTTTGACGACCAATCTTACTACCATTTCCAATGAGCTTTCTACCATGAACAAGCGACAATCCCCTGTAACTACTACATTCTCTCCGAAACCCCAAATTCCTCAGCATTTCAATAAACGCCGTTCTATGCCTTCGGGCAATGCCAATTCCCCATTTCCCAGGGTTGGTTTTCAGTACTCACAGCAGCGGATCCTCAGGCGGATGTCATACGATTGGTCGGTTTGAGTCAAACCGACCAATCGTATGACATCCGCCTGTGGATCCGCTGCTGTGAGTACTTACCTTAATAGTACATTTAGTCCAACTAAAACAAAATATAGTATGAACTTAAACGACAGCCCCTATTGATACTTAAATCACAGTTATTCTTGTCCACTGGTCATATGTTAACCTAACCTAACCTATTATTGTCCACTGATCATCTCTTGAACATCCATTAAGGATAGCCGCCGTCAAATTTCTACTTATAGCTATAGCTTATATATTGTAGCTTATCTTGTGGGTATTAAATTCATAAAGCTCGTGGGACGAAAAGTCTGATTAGTCCAAACGTCCTTTGAGCCGACAATCCTGTTAAAACAAATGTCATTGGGTCAAAAGTCCATTAGACCAAAAGTCGGAAACCGTGTGGTTTTCACAGAATATTCCTTTTTGCTGTTATCACTATCTGCTTTAGACACATGAATAAAAAACGGATTCAAGAAAACGCAATAGGTATTCCGGGCCCTTTTTAATGAGAGTATTTTCGTGCACTCAATTACATTACAGTTCAGAAAATCTTCTTAGGATTGAGTACGTGTTTGAGAGACATTTAGAAATACGAGAAGCGACTTCTAACGTTTTTAGAAGTTTCAAATGAAGACAAAATTGGTGATAATAGGACCTAATTTAACGTCGTAAGGTTTGAGTTCATAATCCTCACTTTCTTAGAAAATCTCAATGATATGGGAAAATACCTTCTAAAAGTGGATACTATGAATATTCTTTATCTTCAAGCTCAGAGTCCCATTTCTTATAGTAAGTACTCACCCAAAAGCTTTGTATTTTGAAAAATAGTGAGTTTTTACCTCACCAACGTAGTTTGAATAGTCCTCAAAGTAATTTGGTTCACACATTTCATACAATAAAATTCATGCTGATTTGCAAAAATATTTAAAAAAGCGCCTTTCGTTGTGAGTCGATACATAAAACCGCATCCATACTGATCTACAAATAACTAAATGGGAATGCAAGAAAATCCACGACAAAATGGCGGATGTACCGGTCCTTTTATAACCTATCTTCGATGCCCCTTCCTGCTATCGATGTAATGAGAGGTGACGAATCGATGAAAAAATGCATACAAATGAAAACATAAATAAATTGGCAGGCGTTATGTCTTTCTCCCTCTCTTTATGAATGGACTGGTCTTAGGGGCCCCAACTCTTGGAGTACGCGTAGAATAACTAGTAAGATTTATCCCGGCAGTGACCCACTGATTGCTGTCTTTGAGGAAACCGTTTCGCCAGGTGTTTTCTCTGGTATAGTCGATACTGTGGAGTGACAATCTGTGGAGTTTGGTTTTCTGAATTTGATTAAGATCCATCCGGATGCTCCCAGCAAGGCTGTCCTGGGGGATCACTTTTAAGAGCTGTTAATGCGAATACATGTCTTAAAATGCTAAGACAACACCACCCCCACGTGATATAAAGGGTCTCATATATTTTTATGTAGAGTCGGACGGGGCTCTGTCGAAGGCTCATAAAGCCTTTATTATGGTAGGCCGGGGTGGCAAAATCCTAGGTGACCCTAGACAGACCTAGGCTCACGCCCTGCCAAATTGAGATTGGACTAGGCCGGGCAATGAAAGTCGATCCCGACGGGTGACCACATTAATAGTTCCTGAACTAACCTGGTAAGCTTAATAAAAGAGTGACACGTAAAGAGTGACGCATTAATTGAGCGTATCTCAACTCCTATATGACAAGATAGGTTCACATAATCGGCCCCGCTCATAATTTATCTATGTTCTTAACCATTATTTTGATGGTTATAATACCAGTCAAGTAAAGAAAGTCGAGTAAAAAAAATTATTTTATCAGCACATTTGCGCAAGAACTTCTTTCATTTATCGAGGGATTCGAATACAGTTTTTTAGGACCGATCAGGTTTTACCAGAAGGCTGAAATGCCGCATATGAATTTGGAATAGGCGACTGTTTAGTAGTTAACAGAACCTATTTCAAAGATCGGACGGGTAGTTACTTGTAGAGACATAGTATCCATCGGTCGATATGTAAAATGCCCTGTAAAAATTTGATCTCGCAAACATTCAATATTTTGTTTAGATTTTTTTCGTGTTCTATTTTATTGTTTTGCACCAGCCGTTCTTCCCTTTGAGGCACTTGGGCATATCTGAAGCCGAATTTGGGTTGACTTGATTCGGAGTAAATATAAGACCATGCGAAAACATGTAAAATATAGCCCCTCTATTTCATATAGTAGCGACATCGTGGAGCAAATCTGATACAAACTTTAATAAACAAAAAATTACTACATGCATGGTGTCGCGGAATCTTAATAAAAAGTTATTCAAAAATTTGAATTACTGAAGTATGTCATATTAATATGGTCATTGTATAATATGGTCATAATTTGTACATTATGACATTATTTGTATTATTATTAAACCTAAGACTTATTGTGACAGAATGTCAAATCTGGTAACATTCAATGTCGCCAACGTGATTTTGCTCCAGTTGCGAGATCAATGGTTGTCGCTACTATATGAAAATAAAGGGGCTATAATGTAAAAAAAATTTGGCGCGCTCTAGCCGGTAAATGTAAAACAGTGTACAGAAACCTATCGTGAATTAATAGAAGAGAAATAATATTTTTGATGGTTCGTAAACTATGAAATTTTGAAATTCGGAGACTTTAAAATCTTTTTAATTTTTCAAAATTTAAATGTTTGAAATTAAACTGTTCTAGAAAGATGTTCACTTTTATTATCTTTTTGGTAACTTCTTTACCCACACTCTACATTTGATAGTAATTACGGTCTACATCTAATAGATCGCTTTACATCTAATAGCATACATCGAATTATATCTAAATAAATCTACTACAGCTGGACTTTGAAAATAGAAAACCATTATCTTTTTTTAAATGCATTAAAGTCTTCATCTAATTACTTTAGAAATATACCTAGCCTAACTCTTTTTACTTATAATTAAAGAAATCTAATTTTATTTTTAGATAATAAGCGAATTATTTCGACGCAATTACAGATGTAAATTTTAAAACTGTCGTCGTCTTGTACATATGAGAGTTGTATCCAATGTTTATTGAATATTAATTAACTATAAAATAGATGTTTAAGCTATCCGAGTACAAGTAGTAAGTGCAATTACTGTGCCACTTAAGTACCTATACTTAAGAGGAAAGCTTTTAACATATAGATTTCTCAAGCTACTTTTATTTCTGTTTGTTTATGTATTATTTTGTTGTCTTGTCTGTATTTGATTATTTGTCTAACGTAATTCTCTTCTCTAAAATAGTATAACTGCGAGTGAGACGTTGCTGCCTCTTATTTTGGTTATATTACTTAATTGTGTGTAATAAATTGAGGTTAAGGCTACTAGTTTTACGATTGATCGATCTTGAATAATCTTATTAAGTAAATTAATTAAATAACAATTTATCTCCCACTATCTTAATTACTTAATTTGCATCCTATTCCACCCAAAATAGTTCAGGGTAAAATAAAACTTCATCGTGTCTCAAATCAAGAGAGAGGAAGAAAGAAGTCTTTTGTTAAAATTTTGACAGAGATTAATAATATATGCAAGAGTGTAATCAGTTAACCTTAATTTTAGTGACAGTAATCGTGACCACTGCTCTAATATCAAATAAAAGAATCGTAATAATAAATTGCCAAAACTACCAAATGGATATCAAAGGAGTTCAGTTTGGTTATGTTTAAAGTGTTCTTTCTTGTAACGTCCTTCGCGTTGTATGTGGTATTGACATTTCAATTTTGATTTTTGCTTATTTGAAATGTGAATGAATAATACGGTCTGAAGATTATTTGATATCTTGGTTGGTTCAATAAATAACATTCTAATTTTTCATATCGAGTCACCAATTGTTAATTTTTTTTCTTGTGTCAAAGATATCGGTAACACTTTGCAACACATTGTTATTAGACAGCTAAAAGTATGAAATATATGTCTCTAAAAGTTATTCTCGGAATCAAGACCACGTATGACTTTTGATTTCGTAGTAACGGATTTTAACTCCCCAAAAGTTGCACTTGTGGCCTGCTCGTTCTCCAAAAGTAACTTAAAACTCCTTCCCAGTAGTTGCTGTTGACCAGAGAAGCTTGTAGAGGGCACAATAAATTTAAAAATAAAAAATCTGAACTCTACCGGCATAAAATTGTATCAGCTGTTATTAGGGGTCATTTATTTAAAATTTCTCCTAGATGTTGCATGTGTAAAATATGACATTAGGTGTTACAATACTTACAATAAAACCTCATAAATGCATTACCATAATTACTCAATTTGTATCAACCTAATTTGTAATTTCCACTCATTTCATTTAATTAAACCAGATTATGCCAATCCCTATTTTATTCCGCTTAAAGATACAAATTCCTATTAAAGTAACGATTCAAAGAAGAACAATTTCGCCTCATCGAAAAACGCGTCGATCAGTTTTTATTAGGGCATTAAGATTAATTGAAAGGCATAATTTAATTTCATTAAAAATAAGAGGGGAACAATATTTTTACAATTTTATTTGCACATTTAAAGTCATTAAATGGTAACAGAGGTAAATATAAATCGGAACTCGTTATCACCTGCTGATAATACCCGTTTAATTAAGCAGATGGATCCTTAATAGGTCTACCTTTACCCTTGCAAAGTCGTTTAGTTTCCTACATTAAGAGTCAGGGGCAACTCGTTTAGGATTTGGTTTTCTGTCTTTGTTTAGCTACTCTTATGTCTTTAAAAGATTTTTGTAAATATTCATCTTTTTGCTTATAAGGCATTTTTGAACAATTTGAAAAATCTTCCTAGGAAGAAAAAGCTTCACATTTGGCCATTTTCTTATAACTTTAGTATAACTAATAATAATCAATGCTGATTCCTTTTTTTTGAAAAATCGCTTCATGGAAGGAAGGAATTACCAAATTTGAAAAAAATTCTATTTTTCTAGATGGCGTTTGTTCAACTTTTTTTTTAGAATTTAAAATACCTGACCAATAATATTTAATGTATCTTGACGAGACGGCCCTGAATTAAAGGAAATAAGGCGCATCACGAAATACAGGGGCTGTCTACGAGCACGTCGCGTGACCACAACCGTCACTCAGGGCACTACTGATGCGTGGTGACTTTAATGCCCTCTGACATCCCACGTATCCTGAACTTATAACTGTAGCCACGCTACTTGCGCTTCCTCGAAGTAGATAATATTGAAAAATTATAATTACTAATACACCCACATACTGTGAAATTGCAGCGAAAAGGTTATAAAAAATTGGAACTGTTTTCTTCCAAAGGTCTTCTAGAGCAAAATGAAAAGGTAAGCGTACAGCGTATACATACATACCTCAGGCATCTCGTGGAAGTAGGAATTCTTTGATGTATACTTTAGATAATTTATGCAAATAGAATAAATCTATAATAACTATAATATTAGATTCTTTGGAGGTAAATTGAATTAAACAGATTTTTTGGTCTTTGCGTGACTTTTAACACTGAACATCACAACTGTCTTACACCTTTACCTCTTAGCATGTCATTATGCAAGACATACATTTAATACAACGCCTATGGTCAAAATACCAAAAATGATCTACAAAGATGGAAAGGAGGGCATAGACATAATTTGGGCATTTTTGCATAGGTATAAAAAAGTTGTAAAAGTACAGCAAAAATTCTATGCTTGTTGGAAATGTCTTCATTAATGAGACTAAATAGTCTTACAAAAATCAAAATTAATAATTATCATCATTAATATTATATATGTACATTCAGCTGTCATAAGTAATTGAAGACTTGCGTCATCAAGTTTATATACTTATAGAATAAGATCTTTATTAATGACTGCGAATTCCGAAGATTCACTGATTATCGGTAATTAATCATTTAAAGAAATCTGTAGTTCATGTTCATTCAAAGTAAATATGCAATATTGATTACCTCTTCATTTTTATTTCAGAGATGTTTATTTGGCACGGTTTGGTAAACGTAAAATCCGTATCTATTTTTTAAAAGAGTTTTTCCATTTTTCGAAGAGAAAAATTAAGGAGAGCCTGAGAGCTATTCTGTGTATGACAAAAATTCTCAAGGTTCAAGCAACCACTAGACATCTTGGAAACTTTGGCATCTATAGTACCTTCAGAAATTGATCTATCCACGACTATTTGCCAGCAGTAACAAAACGCTAACCTTTCGAAGTAAATCATTAGCCAGGTTGATGCTTTGTTATTTCTTCCATCTAGGTTTTATTGGTCAAATTGCTGAAGATACCAGAAAAGCCTACTGGTTACAGCAAAATAGTAATGTTCAAGAAAAAATAACTATAGTTTCAAGAAAAACAAAGCATCTGAAAGAAAGGCCATACATCATTTTACAAAGCCAAATCGAAGCAGGAAATCACAACTTACAAAAATGAACTCTGGAGGCAGTGGTTGGTTAACGCATAGTTGACGGAGATCTCTCTCTTTAGTAATACCAATAAAGACTGTAGTGCCTTAAAGGCTGCCGGAATCAAATCCATGATAAACATCTTCAGTTAAATTCGCCAAATTAAGAGAAAAAAATTCACGTAGTTTTTAAACTTCCCAAGCAGCATTTTAGTCATCACTACTTACCAGCAACTACCGGTAGAACTATTAAGTTTTTGTCACTAGTCACAATCACGTATTTGCTACGGTTTTATTACGTACCCGGAACCAAAATGGGGAACAATTCTTGGGCAGCAGATACGTTGCAATGACCTCTCTCGAATTTGTTCAGCTACCTTTTAGTTACGTTTAGGCTACGTAGCGGGAACGTGGCGGCGTAGTAATTGCTACTTTCGTAAAACTTCTTTGCTCTTCTCTGCGGTCATATCACAAAAGGGGTTACTATTTTGGACCAATTTGTTATTTTTATTGAAGGTTATAGTAAAATAATATGTATTATTTTACGTATCTCTTTAAAGTGGTACTCATAGTAAAATGCCTGTCTAAAGTTTGTGTCACTTAATTAATAGTAACGGGAACTACATAAATTCTACTTTAAGGTTGTGTTACTACGAACTATAAAATAAATTAAAAAAATTGTGGAACCTTCAAGTAACTCTTACTATCAAACGTCGTCAAAGTCTTCGTAACCATTTTGCAATTCCTAATGTCACTGCAAAATTTCCATTGGAACTTTAAAAGTTTAAGTTTAACCTCACATTTAACCACAAATATGTATATGAACATTATGTTTTTTATACTGCTACTAATAAGAATTACATATGACATATTTTAAGGTTACACATGGGAGCAAAATAATATTTTGTATTGGCCCCAAATATTACCAGTGTAAAAAACACAACCTCCAAATTCCAAAGTAACCTACAGCAGATATGCCTCTATTAGGCGATCTAATTACCAAGTAGTAACTGGAACTAATGCAAAATAAGTAAAAACCACTTTAAAGTGATTTTCCTGGATAACAAAAACCGTGTTTTACTCTCAACACTATTGTAAGGTTCCTTACTTTAAAGCTTAAGCAACGGTTTCAAGTAGGTAGTAGGAACTTCCACTACTACGTTAAAGTTTTAAAAACTTAAAAAGTAGCTTCGGACAAGTTACTGCTACATCATAATACCACTTTGAAGTTGCAATAACTTTAAAGTAAGTACCTTTGATAATGACATTTAATGTTGAAACAATAGTGTCAGGTTAAGAAACTAATAAAACTTGTGAAACTTTGAATTAATCTTTTAATTTGATTATATTTCATGATTATGGAGTTCCACAAAGTAAGGCTGGAGACAGTAAAAGTTAAAGTAATTATATTAAATGGCAGTGCCGTTCCACATATTTATTTTAAAAGTTACTCAGAAGTAATGGAACTACATAGTTCCAATAAATAGTAGAAAGAACTACATAATTACTGAAATATTCCAAACTGAAGTAATTAAATCTATAAAGTCATAAATTTAGTTGTAGTTACGTAACAACTACTTAATCAAAGCTCCGATCTCAGTTACATCTACTTAGATGTTGCTTGGGTTGGTATAGTTGTTCTTTGAGGCATCCTGACAAAGAGACTAAAAGTCCCCGAGCATGGTGGTTGAGCGGCAGGTAGGGGAGCTGTTTAAAGGTCTCTTTTTCCAGTTTTCTGCTAATTGCTCGAAGACCGTAAGGTTTAGCATTACGACAATTCTATACAAAAATAAAGTAGGCAAAGTTTCCTACAACAAAAGATTCTATGCATTTTTGCCACAGGATCAATACCTTAGGAGTAGAAGCGGGGTGAACACGGGTAGAAGCTGGCCAGTAAGGAGATAGGTATACGTGTCGCCATTGTCGACTATGACCCTTCCGAGCCACACTCCATGTACAGTGTACACGCTGGACCGAGCCGGTGTCTACCTGGCATCATACCCTTGGCAGCGCTGCCAAGGGTATGATCCACACCTGTCCACCAACTTTTCCTTTCACAAAGAACTCACAATAAGGCCTTTACAAATAAGGGTAGACAACTTATGGCAAGGATGGAGGGAAACAGCTTGGCAAATATGATAGCATTACGCAACGACAAAGTCTACCATTGGGAGGCATGACTAGCTCTATGAAGGTGACCGATGAAACTGCAGCCGTCGACCAATTGCTTTTGTTCCAGAGAATCGCGATTGTTAAGAATTTGAAACAGAATGATGAACATTTAGCGTCGCTTTTGGAGTAACTATAAGTTGGCTCCGTTTCTTTTGGCCCTCTTCAATGAAGGCTGCATGAGGAAAACTAAGGAGGCAGCTCTGTGTCATAATCATTGATGGTAGCGGAACTGGTAAGTGGGACCGACTTTTTCCAAACTTACAACGCTACAGTGTTACAATCAACAGTACTAAGACGTCAGAACAAAAAATAAGATGAGCGATAAAAACGTCGGATGAGATAAATTTCGATATGGAAATGACTGTTACTGTTCAACAAAAGCATTTCCTGACCAATGAGAAGAACCAGTCCCGACTGATTCAACTCGTGTAACAAAAAATGGAGACTAAAGGCATTGAAACACGAATGGCTGCTAGTGACGCTGACTGCACCAGTATACGCGAATAAAGTGCAATTGACAAAGCAGCAACAAATTCCATGGTTGGTGTTGTTGGAGAAGATGTGGAGATCTCGTGGTACTTCTAATGGCATTAGCACCACCAGAAAAGGATATATGCGGCTGCGATACAACCTGTGCGAGTTACAGGAAGGAAAAATCGTCACTTCTGTCAAGCTGTTCAAACAGAATGCGCTGATCAAGGAGATAGCATCCATCTTCTATACTATGACCCAACATCAACAACTCTGGATGTCATAGCAGAAGCAAGAGCAAGATTTTCGTTGCCGTATACCGCGCTCCCTCCACTCAGGTTGATCTTTCTAGGCAGCTTTTTTCAAGCACCAGCACCAAGTCGAAACCTGATATACCTTCCCTCCACCCCAACTAAAAGCTCAGCGAAACATCACGCCTTTAGAGCCTACCACTAGGTACAAGAGAGGCTGGGGAACCACTGCCCCCTGAAATCGTGCTCAGCTCCATTTGGGGGGGGGGGGTACCAACGGTGCGCCTGCACATTTGTTAAAAGAAGACGAAAAACATATGGAAGATGATATTTATACTTAATAATTATAATATCTGACAGCATTTTGAAGTTCTTTTTGCAAATAAAATAAGCAAAAACGAAATTTTAAACTTCTTTTTACATTCAACCCGCTTCTGTTCCTAAGGTATTGATCCTACGGCAAAAATGCATAGGACCTTTGAAAGGAAATTAGGTCTACATTATTTTCGTAGCAAATGGTCTTAACGATAAACCTCACGGTTTAGATTAGTTTAGCGAAAAACTAAAAAAGGTACCTTTAACAGCTCTCTCACCCACCCCCTACCGCTCACCCACTTTTAGTATGTTCATTGGAACACCTCAAGGAACAACTGTACCAACTTTCAAAACTACGTACAGGTAGTGAACATATGGAGGCATGAATCCTTGCAGGAGAGAGGTTACATGCCCTTGCATTGAAGTTATAGAATTGCTGGAGTGACCCAACTGTGGAAAAAACAGCTCAACTTATTTTTATCGAAGATCTCCGAAAATCCTTTCTAAATTTAGGCCAAAGTGCCGATTTTTGGCATATTGACCAAGAACGGCTTTAAGAAAGAAAATCGCTTGTATCTATAGTGCTTCGTAACTGAAACTTCAAAAGACGGTCTTTGTTTCCTTGCTGCTAGCTTTTTCTTTTTCAAGACCAAGAAATCAAAAATCTAAAGATATTAATTTGAGTGTCTGATGATATCTTTAAAGAAACAAATAATATTTTACTTTTTAACTTTTTAAGTTACAATTTTTTCCTTTTCTACCTTCTTGGTTAATATTGATCTTAGACTAGCCCTACCCATGTATTTAAAAGGTTCTCATCAACAAGGCCTTAGACTCTAATTCCCATCAAACACTATGCCATTTTTCAAATATCCGTTTACTGTTCAGTACCAAAGCTTTTGAGAAGAATCCAATCCCACTTTTACTGTCCAGCAAAATCCTAGATGCAATAAACGGTTTCAATAAATAGCGGACGGCAATAAATGCTTGTAATCAGAACAGAAACTTTTGAGTACTCGAGAATATTCGCAATAATTTCAACCAAATATTTTCGTCAAGCAAACCTTTTCTTTATCCAAATAACAAGGTAAGCCTTTTGACACTTATTTTTGTTTTTGGCACGCAGGACCAAGACAAGTGCAAATAATTAAAAAAAAATTGGGATATGCTTACAGCCCTATTCTATTATGGTACTTTTGATACCGAAAAGTCAAGAATAAGGCCATTCTAAAGCTCATGCGAATATTCACTTGTGAAAAAACAAATTCGTTACTCACACCAAAATAGCGCACCTAAGTGAGATCTAACAATAACTATGAAGATTGTGAAGCTACGAATTTCTGAAGATTCAGCACTTCCTCACCAAGACTTCAAACTGCCCGATTCTACGAAAAATACGAGCTTTTGAAGCTTTCTTCAATTTCTGCGAAACTTAGATCTTTGTTTCTGTAAAAAAAATCGACCTTACAGATAACAATTTTTGCAACTTTATACTTTAAAACTGCAAGAGTTTGGAATTTGGTACTATAGATTTTTTTTTAAATTAAAACCTTACAGCATGAAGACTTCAACAACTTTGTGACTCGATCTTCATGCAGCATTTTGATGAATAAAATTAATAAATTTTTGCAATTTATTTGAAGCTATTTATTTGAAGGTATGCTATTAAAAGCTTGTAATCCTGAAATTAAAAATTTGAGGTTATGTTATGTTTTAAAGCAAATTGATAGATATTTAATAACAAAAAGAGCCATAAACCAACCTATAATTTATTCAACACAACTCCATCCTGTCCAAATATAACAATTATCATAAAACAAACAGGTTTTACTTTTCAGAAAAAAAGAGATGCCTTACTATCTTCAACACGTATCTCTCGAAAACTGTATCAGAATTTCTTTAAATTCATTAATCACATCCATCGATAATTTAAAACTTTTTGGAGAACACGGGTACACCACGAAAGAAAGAGAAAAAAAGGGTAACCTTCGTCTAATTAAAATTATTAATGATTAATCCAGAAGTTGTCGTTTGGTCGCTTCCATCATTACGTAGGTATGTAGAATGAGCTTTATCGGAATTTGAATCAGAATGTTGACCTTTTAGGCCATTAGCTGAGAAAGAGAAAAAGAGAGAGCCCACCATGGTGATGGTGATGGTTTGTTGTCCACTCTCGTTTTATGCTAGATGGTAGTTCTTGCCTGATGAAAGATATTAATTATAGGGTGCAAAGCATGCCCTTACCATACCCATTAAGTCCATCGTTTATAACTCATATACAGATCGATCACTATAAGTTGGCTTTTGAAATTTTGCAAGCTGTTAGCACACACTGGAAAAAATTGCAAATAAGCTGCCTTTGCTATCAGAAAAAGCAAAATGGTAAGTTTCAATTCTGACAGTTTAATTGTTTTGACATGGATTAATCTTGTGGTAAGCGAGCTGTAGATCTTTGCGCTATCGACATACAACCGCATGTTTTTATATATTGATTGATTAACCCATCTAGTCTTGGTTTGATCACTATAAGGTATCCCAAGCTACCGAACACGTTTTCCAATATACGCTACGAAAAAGAACGTTAAACAATGGATTCAATTTACTAAGATCTTTCGTCACGTTTCACGTTTGAGATAAAGTATATATGCCGCGTGCATGTTCTGTTTGCTTTAAGTTACGACATAATAATTGTTGTTAGAGGAAATTAACGTGAATACTATATTGCTTATTTAGATCGAAATTGCAATAATTATGGTAGATGGATTGGTTTTAACATTTTAGATTTTTCATTGGATAAGTGCAGTTATGGTAAACTTGTTTCTGATGAGTAATAATGCAGAACATCCCGTATGTTATTTTACTCTTAACGGTAAAATTAAAATCGCCTAAATTCGTGTCCATTTAGGCGATTTCAACAAAACAAAGGCCTATTTTTTGCCCTTTTCCCCAGAACCATTTGTGCAAAAATTTGGGTATTAGAATTTTGCTTATTTTTGCCCATATCAAATGTTTGAGTTAATTGGCGTACCTTTGAGTTCGAACGTGTGTTATATCATTCGGCTTGTCTTAGGAGTCGTTTTACACCACAGAATCGCAAAAGTTTACCATATTCATGTTATATCGTTTGACTGCACTGTAGCTCTCGAGTCTTTTAATATCGTCTCTTTCCCGCAACCACTCCCCCTTGATCCTACACACCCCAAAGTGAACAACGAAACATAGTAGTGTTTAAACTACATGCCACAAGATGTATTAAACCCATGCGTCATCACTATGGCCAGTTTTTGTAGCGGATGAGTATTGAAGTAGGGTTTGTAGGACTGAAATGGAGAGGAGTGGAACGATATAAACATTTGGATCCACAATAGTATCCCTAGGTAGCTCTGGGGTAAGGGAGGTTTGCGGAGATGATGATAGTGCCAATCGACTCATTAAACCTCAGTAGGTACAATTGAAAGATATACCACTAGAGGAGTCAAACCCATGCATGACCACTATGATCGGTTTTAGGCATGAGGGAGCTCATAGGCAAGGGTTTGTGGAACTCAGCGGTGATGCCAATCAACTCCCGAGGTTGAAAATAATAGAAGGAGAAAGCACATGCGGAATCCAAAATAATATTTCCGTGGTTGACTTTGGAAAAATCTAAGGTCAAGAGGTGATGACTTCTGAGACCAAGCCAAGACCAATTTAAGGTATGTCAGTTAGTTTGAACCTTAGCCTATTTGGACTGCTTTGACAAAATAAATGACTACTGCTTAGCAATTTGAGGATATGATGAGTTTAAAATTCCAATTATTCTTCCATTCAACACACGTTCGCAGAAATTTTCGTTACAATGGGTTCAAATGATAGCCTTCATATTCTTTCCACTCATTCAAAAACGTCGCGTATGAGAATATTTCCTTTTCTATGGTAATTCTGGATAGTTCTATCGAACCTTGATTTTTTTTAGACCATTTGGACAAGTAATTATTAGCAACTGGTAGATATAGAGTTCAAAATCCCACCACTTCTGATTTTATTAGAAACATATTAGTGGGAATTTTTCCTTCTACTGCAATTTCGACCATTTCGACAGTTGGACATTGGAAAAATAATGACCAATTCTGAGTAACTAGTAGACATAGTGTGCTTAAAACTTCAGCCTTTCTAGTCTTTTGTCGCGTAGACAGAAGCATCTCTTCAACAATTCCCTCTTTTATGGCAATCTTGACCATTTTTGTCGTTGTAACGACTTTAGCTAAACAAATGACTGACCCTTAACACCTGGTTGATCAGTGGGAATCAACATCTTAGCTTTTCTAACACTTTGATCGTGTATTCATAAGACTATTTATATTTCAATTTCTGCATTCAGAAACTTCGTTTTTACCATTTCTGTTCACCTTCACGTCTTTCGCAAAATGACTGTTTAAATATTACGAATTGGTCATATACAAACAGTTTACTCAACACCTTCACACCCCAGACCAAAATCCTGCCTTTTGTTGTAACTTGGACCTTTTTTTTGCCATTTCGATGGTTTTGACAAAACTATTATGTTCTTATGAATGAAATACCTTTGAAAGAATTTTGGCTTTTATTTTATATTTGATCTTTTTTCCCAATCGATTTTGCCGGTTCAACTTTAATGGTATTTGGGGAAGCATTGGTGATGTTCTACCAATTTGTCATGATATAATTGTTTTAATTTTTATCTGAAGGTCTTGTATTGTACGTGGTCTTTTGACTTGCCCTTGACTCTAGCCTTGGATCTTTTTGATCTTTGGATCTATTTGACCATGCCAAACATAG
This sequence comes from Agrypnus murinus, assembly GCA_929113105.1. Taxonomy (NCBI): domain Eukaryota; kingdom Metazoa; phylum Arthropoda; class Insecta; order Coleoptera; family Elateridae; genus Agrypnus; species Agrypnus murinus. The sequence continues at coordinate 11,339,130 of OV816027.1, forward strand.
AATCAACCTGAATTTTAAGTTGTCGTCAACTGGCAATTTCCATGTATGTTTCAAAACATAACCTAAAATTGGTGTCAAGTGTCATTTTTACGTTTTATATTTTTTTGATATACTTTTGAACAAATTCTTTTCATGAGGCAAAATGAGTAGAGAAGAAAAATTAGCTTCCTTCTCATCCACCATCGAACCAATAACTCAATCGCGCTTTCTTTTGGCGAAATATCGTATACAAGTTGTCGATCCAGAAAAGATGATGGAACATAACTTGAAAACTACAGATTCAGTTAACATAGGAGAACTATTGCAGAAAACTAGTCACTATCATGCAGGCCCAGATGCTATAGGTTTTTATTACCATATTTGCATTGCTATAAAATTAATCTTATTCTGTTAATAGAATACAATAAAAACGAACAAAGATTCACTAAGGATAAGCTGATGCAAATCTTATGGTGTTTTTTGCTACCATGCATAGCTCTTAGTCAATGCTTCTCTAGCTGTAGTAACTATCTGTGTGATCTGGGATCGGAGATAACGACACATCTAGAAGAACGATACACTCTAAGGTGTTGTCTTTGTTGTGAATGTTGTAAATTAACTATTTAAGTCATTTTATTACTAAAAATAAAATAATTGTAAAATGCATAGGCAGCTTTTCAGTCAAGATCGTTATTGGGTATCTCTAACATTCTGAAGATAAGTCAAAAAGTATCTTTTCAAAAAAAAGTCTCTAATGTAAAATTGTGTAATAATTTAATTAAAAACGGTTAGAGGAACTATGTTAATAATCGTGTTTACATATTAAAGGAAGGTACCTACATATAAGAGAGTCGTGCACAATCCAGAGCGGTCATAAAAATTCTCTTTGCTGCTACAACTAGATATTAATTTATGATAATAATTAATGGTAAAATATCTTTGTAATTGCAACTCCACCGGGAATTGATTCGACATTCCAACTCTGCTGAATGATGTGCCCTTGGACCTTAACAAGATCTTGTAACTCGTCTAACGGTTTTCGCTATAAGAACATGTAGCCATACGTAGTAATCTGAATATCCATCTTGTTATTACAACTCCTATTCGCTGATATTACGAAATTGTTTATTGCAATATCGTTTATGTGTACACAACACGCATTTTGATTTTATTATAAATGAATTATATATCTGATTCATTTGAGTAATCAATCGTGTATGTGAGGGAGGTTTTATAATTAGTTATTATAGGTTATGTATTACATTGTAAAGGACATTTTAAGATTTATCATTAACAGTTTTAGAACAAGGTTAGATCAATTATCAAGAATTTAATATATTAAAAATAAATTGAATCGATTAATTTAAAACAAAAAATGGCTTTGTTCTTATTTTGCGCGTGGAAAGGTTTATATGATTAATATGGCCTGTTTGTGACTTTCAAAAATAAAGTCGCAAACATTTGGCTGGCGACGCAGAAAATAGAGAATAAAACTGTCAGTGCATTCATTGCAATTCTAGCGAATACGGAACTAGATTTGTTTAAAGACAGAAGTATAAGAATTCACCATTCTAAAAACAATGTCCGGGATATTAGGCAGGTTTCTTCAGAGCGATACTGGTAATAGGTAGCAACTGTGTCACTATTTCCAATCGTTATTATTTACATTCGTTTTAAGATTTAACTTGAAAAGTTCATCTGTTGCTGAATTAATAAGAGAACTGAACTTTTTGTAAGTTAGAAAAGGTAGAATTATTTATATCTTGTAGCAATTAATTTAGAGGCCAATATTTAATGCTTACGTTTTACTTTTTTAGGTCAGAAGTGAGTTACGTAGGTTTTATCTTATGAAACAGTAACGGCAGTTCAGTTTAAGTTTCAACGTAAAAAAAGTATTTTAGAAAGGTTCTATATACCAGAAACTATAGCAGTAGGACTGCAGATTATAGAGTACAGAATATGACACCATACTCTAGATTAGCCTAGGTATGCTATATGTATAGGAGACCCTAGCACAGCCCATATATTTTAGACCATATCGTATACTACAAACTACAGACGAAGGTCATGGATTATATATATAATTCAGACTACCTTCCGCCCACTACCGCCTACTACCAACCACACTATAGGTCGACAGTTTATAGAAAGTTCATAGACCATGAACCCTAAACGATACACTAAGGTCATTGACGACCATACAAGCACAGACTGTAGCCGACAGCCTGCAATCCGAGAACTGTAGACTGTAAGCTATCGACTACAGACCCTAGAACGTATTCGTAGACTGTATTCGAAATACTAGCAGTACTTAGACTACAGGCCGGAGACCATAATCCATAAACCAAAGATCAAGGTTGTAGTCCATAAACTAAAAATCATAAACTATAGAGGGTAAACGATAAACCCTAGACTGTAAGTTAGAGTCTGCAGAGCCTAAAACGTATCTGTAGAATGTAGTCTAAATACTAGCAGTATTTAGACTACATACTGGAGACCATAATCCATAAACCAAAGGCTGCAGGCAATAAATAATTATAGCTATAATTCATAGACTGTAAATGGTAGACTATAAACCCTAGAACATACACTAAATACACTATCAAGAATAGACTGTAAAAGACAGCCTGCAATTCGTAAGCTGCAGACTGTAAACATACAGTCTATAACCATACACTACAGAGCCTAAAACGTATCTGTAGACTGTAGTCTAAATACTAGCAGTATTTAGACTACATACTGGAGACCAAAATCTATAAACCAAAGGCTGTAGGCAATAAATAATTATAACTATAATTCATAGACTGTAAATGGTAGACTATAAACCCTAAAACATATACTAAATACACTATCAAGCACGACTGTAGACGACATTCTGCAATCCGTCAACTGTAGACCGCAAGTTATAGACTAAAGACCTTAGAACGTATCTGTAGATTGTAGTCCAAATAGTAGCAGTATTTAGACTACCAAAGACCATAATCCATAAACAGCCATAAACCAAAAATCAAATGCTGTAGCCAATAAATTATAAATCATATACTATAGATGGTAGACTATAAACCCTAGAACATATACCAAGACCTATCAAGCATAGACTGTAGACAACAGCCTGCAATCCGAGAACTGTAGACTGTAAGTTATAGACTGCAGACTCTAGAACGTATCTGTAGACTGTAGTCCGAATATTAGCAATATTTAGACTCCAGATCGGAAACTAGAATCTATAAACCAAAGATCAAAGGCTGCAAGCAATAAATTATAAAAAATAGACTAGACTAGAAGACAACCTGCAATTCGTGAGCTGCAGACTGTAAGTTATAGACTGCAGAGCCTAAAACGTATCTGTAGACTGTAGTCTAAATACTAGCAGTATTTAGACTACAGACTGGAGACCATAATCCATAACCAAAGGCTGTAAGCAATAAATAATTATAACTATAATTCATAGACTGTAAATGGTAGGCTATAAACCCTAGAACATATACTAAACACACTATCAAGCACGGACTGTAGACGACATTCTTCAATCCGTCAACTCTAGACCGCAAGTTATAGACTGACCAACTGTTCTATCGAATGAATTTCATCGCTCTACTAAGATGCAGGAAAACCATCCAAGCAACTTTTCAAACGCATGAGTTCACTCTAACAGTAACTTATAGCCTGTGGCCTTATAAATTTTATAATAGGCCGTATTTGATACTTTGGTAGTATTGATTTGGCTTTGTATGAACGTTCGGGTGTTCCTTCCCGTCGGTTAGACATGAATTGAGTTACGCTCAATTAGCGCGCGTTGCCCGAGGCAAGCTACCAGTAACTCACTGGTGGGAGCGAGGTTACTATCCATCCTCTACTAGCTCTCCAGGTTAGTACCGGAGCGATAAACGTGCTCATCCGTCGGCACCTTCTTGTATGAGATGGTACCTCGTTCAGTTTCGGGCCAACTCTGGGAGTTAGGGACCACTACTACATCGAATCCAACCTCAGTTGTGGCTGGACTTGGTTTTTAATGGTTTTGCCACCCCGATCTACCGCATTATAGGCTTGCTGTGCCCTCGAAAGCGCTTCGTTTTCAAGTCTACACGTTATAGACCCCCGGTGTGTACCCTTACGAGTGAAGTTGTCTTAGAAGTGAGAAGCTATGTACCCTTCTCGTATCATTCCTCTTAGAGTACAGGTTCTAGCTCTAGAGCCTCTTCGGATCATAGGACCAGGACTAGTAACAAGTCATAGAATGAGCCGAATGGCATCCTGAGCTCTGCACCTGGTGGCATGCAGTTTCCTACTTGTCCGGATTTACCCTTCTGGATTCGAGATACACCTCACTTCAATTCTCCTCCTTAGGATTCAGACAAGCAGCCGGTTCCTGACGGTGACCATAGATGTCCATGTCCCAGGTAAGAACCCTACGCAAGTTATGGATTAAAGACCTTAGAACGTATCTGTAGACTGTAGTGCAACCACTAGCAGTATTCAGACTGGAGACCATAATCCCTAAACCAAAGATCAAAGCTGTAGACTATAAATTATGTTGTTACCATGAAGTATAAAGTAAGTTGAGAAATTCTGGAACTTTCAAGTGACTCTTACTATAAAACAACGTCAACGTTTTCGTAACCACTTTCCAGTTCCTAATGTCACTGAGAAGTTTCCATTGGAACTTTAAAAATGTTTAAGTTTAACCTCACATTTAACCATGAATATGAACATTATATTTTTTATACTGCTGCTACATAATAATTAGATATGGTATATTTGACGGTTATGGCAACCAAAGAAAAAAAAGGGGGAATATACTTCACCCTTGTTTCCTGGAGCAAAATAATATTTTGTAGCAGCCATAACACAACTACTACCAGTGCAAAAACACAATTAACCTTTAAATTACAAACTAACCTACAGCAGATATGCCTCTATTAGGCAATCTATCAATCAAATGGTGTTTTTGTGACGCCGATGACAATATTTACTCATAGCGACCATCATTATTTGGATTGATTAGACTAATTTATTAGGTAATCCAATAGTCTGTCAAATGGTGATTTAATAGCGCCGACGGGAATGTTTTACCACAGCAACCATATTGGTTTGTATTGCCTAATAGAAGTTACTGTCACTTCGTTGTAATTCTTAATAGTAACTGGAACTTTGTAGTAATTCTGATGCAAAACAAGTAGTAAAAATCATTTTGAAGTGATTTTCCTGGGTAGGAAAGTTTTACTTTCAATACTACTTCCGGTAGGTTCCGTTACTTTAAAGTTTAAGCAATAGCTTTGGGCATGTGGCAGGTACTCTCAGTACTACTTTAAAGTTTTTTAAACTTTAAAGTAGTACTAGCTTCGGGAAAGTTACTGTTACAATCGTAATACCACTTTGAAGTTGCAACAACTTTAAAGTAATTAGGTAATAGTAAGTGGCAAGGTATGGCCATATACTTAAAAGTTACTCAGAAGTAATGGAACTACATAGTTTCAATGAATAGTGGAAACAACTAGATAATTAAAAAAATATCCCGAATTACAGTAATTAAACCTATAAAGTCATAAATTTAGTTGCAGTTGCGTAACAACTACTTAATCAAAGTTCCTTCCAGTTACTGCTACTTAGATGCTGCTCGGGACTGTTCTAATTTAATATTAGGAAAAATTATGCGATTTAAATTCTTTCTTATATGAGTTACTCAGTAGTTTTCTAAAAGATCTGACAATCATTTCCACAGATAACAGTAATAAATCTGATCATTAAGAAGGACCAGAATAAAGATAACTTGTTGCACTCTCTTTTGAAGTTAATGCGACATCAACTCTTTTTGATGCTCAGATAAGAGTATCCAAAATAATTAGAATTGGAGCAAAGAAACGTCAGTGATGTCAGGAATTTCAGCAATATAATCTTTCGAAGAACATATGGGATTATAAACTCTTAGAAAGGACTGAAAACCCAATTTTCCTTTACCATTACTGCCAGTTACTTCTACTTACAAACTGTTTAATTGAAACTATAACGTACCTACTAATGATTGAAGCTGTTAAAGTTCCAAAATCCTTCATTCCTCCAAATTAAATTAATTTTAATTTGTGTTAAAGTAAAAAAATACCAAAACTTGATGAATATTTTAGAATATTCTTTGAAATAGCAGATGCTGTTTTTTGAATAATTTTAAACGAATTGACTTATTAAGTCTATAATTATTATTATTATATAAGAAGTTTTAATAGTAGCTATTCTACTAGAATATTTTTTTAAAAATTCATAAACCAACAGCGTCATTATTATTTAATTTGCATCAACAATTTAAATAATTATACCATTATATAAACATTTTGTTGATATGATATGCAATCTAAATATACACGGTGATTCAGTACTCAATGATCGGACTTTGAGGATAAGCTTCTCTGGTTATTAGAAACATAAAACCTTAGTAACTTTTTTTGATTAAATGAACTTGAAAATTTCGAAAATTTTGACCGACGTTTTCAGAAAAGTACGTATAATTGATGCAGGTCAGTGTAGTTAAGTCGAATAGAAATAAATGCAAGATCTTTAGAAATTGACACCATCAGTAAAAACGTGACATCTGTTTAAACAAGCACAAGGATGCAAATGACGCACATTCCATTTTTAGATGTTAAAACAAAACGATCTATTAATCCGGGGGATTCCCCTTTATTCTAATAGTAAACGCAGACAGAAATGACATCATTTTAATACTGACCTATTTAATGTATCATTAAATTCGATGTGTATGCGTTAATAAACAGATATTAGTTTTAATTAAGATAAGACATGTTTAGCTAATTTGATGTATCCATCAATAGGTATTGTTATTTTTATTGGAATTCTAGAATGTTTCATTATTAAAACATTATTATTCTTTTTGATGTTTTAATTCAACGACCCTGAATGATTGATGGATTTGTTTACAAAGTCAAGTACAAGTACTGTTATACGTTTTATTACTAAAAGCTGCAGTGTAAGAGGTTTGCAATTTGTTATCATTTGAGAAACCAAATAGTATCGGGTATCTCCTTGATCTTGACCTCAAAAGATGTGTCACTATCACGAGTACTATAATTTTTTATTCACAAACCTGCAGTATTGTATTACACATAGGGGTTAATGTGTCTATTAAAAGAATTTGAAATTGTCTTAGTAATCAGAAACAACACAAAACAAAAATACCATTTTTGAAACAATATCCATCGAGAGGTCGTTCTCAACATGCTTTGTTTATTTAATTCTGTTTATCTGTTGTTATTCTACGAAACACTTGGCCAAAATAAAGACGTTTTTATTACTTTACGCTATCCTTGCACATTCTAGTAGTATTGAATATCTGCTTGAACTTTTAAAATATGTGTCATGTGCATTCATACTATTAAATTTGAAAACATTCGGCTGAACTTCGATGCCGTTTTTCTCCAAAAATATAGAAATACGAGAAAAATGGTATATAGGAATTTTCTTTCTATAATGGTTATCTAACCACTGGCAAAGTCTGACTATGTCTTAATGGGTCACGGTGTAGTTCTCCCTACATACTATGATTCCATATTAAAATTATTGGTTTTAAAAAATTATTCACAAATAAATTATACAAATTTTAATGATATAGAAAAATACCCCCAAAGGCGACCAATAAAGTATTATTAGAGGGCAATAAAAATTAAACTTGTGTAAACATATTTGTTTTTTCCTTCTCTTTTTCTTTTCAAACAGGTGCAAAAATTTTGCTCTAACAACCTTATAATTATGTATTACAACGAGGTGAAATTTTTAAGACAAAACGTGACATAATTGCGCTTTAATAAATTAAGTACTAAATAAAGCAAGGGTTATTGGACTGCCAGAGGGGGTAAAAAAAGTTGTTTGCCTTAGTAATTGCCGGAAATTATTCTACACTGTTTGTTTAATCGATATTGCTTAATTAACTAGTTAGCATATATAGATATTTACAAAAGTTGATGAAATAATGGTGTATAACTATACTGGAAGCATTATTATGAAAAGACCACCATCGTCCTATTATTATTCTTATTAATAGTATAATAATAGTAATACTTTTACTTGTCCTAAAAAGCTTGTATTCAATTTGAATAAGTCAGTGTCAATTTTGAATAACACATGCTTTTGCTGTATCATTGTTTGTGCCCCCCTTCTGCTTCCTTATGTTAGTGTCATTTTCGAATGGTTTCGACATAATCAATTGATCTTTTCAAAAGATTATTATTACAATTACATACAGTAGGTATACAACACTTTTGGCATTGAAGCTTGAAGCTATTCTCATTTAATATTCAATTATGATTATTTATAAGAGAAAAATCTTGAAGTTATTACAGATAACACTTTATTATGCAACCTGGAAAATTTTTAGCCTCCTTGCATTTCAAATAATATTCCCATATGCATGTAGTACATAGACATTACACACATAAATAATAATCTAAATAAGGATTTGGTATTAATCAATCCTTAGAGAGGTTAATAACGAAATTATACTAGTAATTTATGTCAAAAACAATCAAAAACATCATAAATCCATTACAAATTGCATACAAATATTCAGACCATTAATTGGAAATGTTATAAAAATTTTATGCTATATTCACTTATGCACTTTATTAATATTAAAGTATTTTTATTGGCGCAAATAAATCATAATTATTGATTGCTGTTGTGATAAATTCTGACGGTTGAGTGGTAAAAGAATATATTATTAATACTAGATGTGATTTTATTATCTATAAAACATTAACTTTCTAATAATATTAATTATATTCATAAATATTCCAATATTTGAGAAAATCAGTCGAAAAAAGCTATGAATTAAAATCTTTCATTAAATAGCTTTTAAAATTTCATACTCCTAATATATAAAGAATTACTTGAAGATATTTAAAAGGTTTTTCACTAATGTGCTGGGTCAAATAACCTAATTACTTAATATTTGTACAATGCTGTGTTCAACTTCATTCAGATCAAAAATAGTCTTATTGTTTAGTTTAATATTATTACACTTATTAAATTCTTAAAAGTTACCATTCCTCTAACTCTTTATTTACTTTGTATTTTACAGATTTAAAAAAATATATTACTCCTATGATAGTAGGTATAAGTTAAAAAAAACTTTCTATAGCCTTAGCTACTATTTAAATTTAGTATTAAATTAACAATAATTAATTTAGTAATTATGCATAGATGAGTAATGACTTCCCTCGTAGATGGCTCCTCCCAAGTTGTGTTTAAGGATAATAGTACGAGGCACCAAAATATTATTGCCAGTCTATTCAAAGACAAATTAAATTGTGTATAGTGTCAATTTGATCATTTATGAGTCGAAATTAGAAAATTTTATTAACAAGCAATTTTATTGAGTTCCAGCTACTGGAAAGTCAATAGCAGTTTATAATGGCGATATATTGCTGTAATAAACATATTATCAGTTCACCACTTAAAGTTTTCACTTATTTGTTATCCACAAGGAAATTTACAAACAGACAAAATGATTGTCCGTTGTGTTACATATTGCCATTTTAAATAAGACACGTTAGATTGGTTGCATAACCTCAATTCTCAAAATAATAATTTTTAGTAATTTTTCTTTTATGAATTAAAATATAGTTATTTATGATTAACATGCACACTTGAACACTATAGACAAATAAAGGATATCTGCAAAACTGAATTTTCCATAGAACTTAGCTAATCTGCCTTGTGTATTAACGATTTGGGTGACGTTAATCTACTTTTTCAATTTAATAATGTTTAGGTCAATCTTAGTATAAGATCACCTAGAGCAGACAAGGTGTGCTGTGCTAAGGGTGTATACAAATATTTACCAATCGTACTTTAGTTAAAACTATGTTTTTTTTTTTATAATGAGGTTCTTCGATATTCAAAGTTTCTTGTAATTTAAATTTTTAAAGTTCTTGGTTGACTTATTTTGGGGGAGATTGGTAACGCTGTTTCTTTACCATATAACTGATACAACTTTAAATGTACGGGCTGCATTTTGATGTAAATATCATTATAACAACATGTAATTATGTTGCGCTTTTGGAACGTTCATTGAAATATTGTAATTGGTTTATTATTTGAATTTCTTGTCATCTAAAAACATGTAAATAATGTTATTAAGATTATAATCTTTAAATTTGTGAAGATAGGAAGATGTGAGAAGGTATTTTTGGGTAATTAAGTCAATAAATAGTTTTAAGCAAATGGTGCGTCATCGACATCCAATGGTAAAGTTAATTTTGTTTGTTCATACAAGTATTAAATATATATCATTTAATTCGGAATTTAATTTCCTGTAAGACTATTTAATTAGGTTTTGCATTAATGAAAATCTGTAAATAAGAATTTGGTTATTGTATTCATGTAATGTCAACAGTCTTTTGTTTTGTTCAAAATCTGTATAGAAGGCAATTGTTTTAATCAAATCATATAGACAGCCATTTTTTTCAACAAGCTCTCTTTAACATTACATCTTGCAGAAAGTACACACGTCTTGTTTACATTAATGAAAATGAAGGTTAAAATGAAACGTCAAAGTCTTGAGGTTAGATTCACTTAGTTATTACGTTATTAAACGTCACAGTGTAATAATTTCAAAAGTGTTTAATTAACAAGTGCGAAAAACTAATTAAGTATTTATTTGGTTCTTCATTTAATATCTGATAACAAGAAACCTTTATGGAAATCATTGAATAATTAAATGGATTTGAATATAAATAAATAATATTTACTTACCATGGTTTGAAAAGAATTAAATGGATTTGGTATTTCAATTTTGTAAAACTTTTTTTATTTGGAAATAATTATACAGAGATCAATGACACATGTTTTTTTATTAACTTTAGTGAAACCAGACAGCTGATTCAAGAGGAGTTAAAAAACATCAAGTTGGTAATCTTGTAGCGCCAATTTTTAAACAAGGAAAGGATGACAATCCTAGTAAACAAAAACCGTGAGTTTTTTTGTAGTAATTGATTTAATCATTAATACAAGAAATTTGTTATTATCTTTATCTCTATTATTTGTGTCTTTTTATTTCATATAAAAGAAAATATTTCGTTGATGGTATCAATTTTCATTTTGTTTCATTACTACTTGTTGATAAAAATAAAATTGTATCGTTAGTATCTATGAGATTTATTTATGTAATTGTGTTTTTCTATTACTGTGTCCTTAGTTATAAGAATTAAGATATCCATTAAAGCAACCCGCCTGAGAGTCTGAATTTGTGGAAAGTGAGGTTTTTCACTTCTACTTTACATTTAGCAGGGGCATTATTTTAATTAAACGTACGTGAGCAAGTTGGAATTTTTGTCTGTTTGTTGTCTGTGTCTTTGGGAAGTCCAATTTAATTTTTAATATCCCATAATAATAACGTATCTTTATGTACTTAGACTTAGATTTCACACATGTATTCGTTCTCGTTATTTTACATATTCAAAAGTCAGAAAAGTCTATGACTTGAACTTTTTTATACTTGGTTACAATATAATGGGACCAATTACTGAGATCAGCTTTTGAGATAAAATTTAGTGCCGATGTTTCCTTGAATAAGTATAACTGAAAAAGTTGAGACACGTAAAAGTCACTAGGGTACCATCTACAGATTCTACAACTACTGGTTTAAAACAGGGTTTGAGCCAGCAGTTGCAAGTATGAAAGTCACCTGATTTATGCTACAAATCTGGTGCCACTCATATGTTAGATTCTGATGACAAGACTCTAAACTTTTGAAAATATTCTGCAGTATAAAATAATGCAAATAAGATATTTTAAAACTTATTGCCATAAAACTTAAAAAATTCAAATTTACAAAGTACTCTGCTTAATTTACTTTTCAGGGTATGTACTTTTCTGTTATGACAGATTCAAATAGTCTTTGTTAATAATTTCTTGGTTTTTTATTTAGTTATCAAAATAGGTTGTTAGGTCATACGTTGTGGGTTGGTTTTTGTCTAAAATCTTTTGCAAGGCTTCTTTATAAGCATATAATTTTTTTATTAACTAATTATAATAAAGCAAGTATTCATTATTGTTAGCCGCTTGCCTAACAATTTAGGATAATCCATTTTATGGACTGTTTGTGGCTCTAAAACTGTAAATCTTTAAAACTTTAAGCTACATTTTGAAAACTTTCAAAGATTAGCAATTTCAAAGGGACGAAAAACAAATTTCTTAAACAATCCTAAAAAATTCGAAACACCTCTCGTGCTTTAATAAGGTCTAAAATTTGTTTTGATATTTCTTCTTCAGAATCTTCATCTGAAGCAATCTTCAGCCATGCAAATAAGGCAATCTTCATAAGCTATCTAGCTTCTGTTCAATAAAGACTAATCATTTTTATACGACAAATTAATTATACTAATTTTTTCTCTTTTTGCAATAATTACGATTTAGTTGTGCCCTACCATATAAAGAGGTTGATCAGCCGCCTCTGATTGCAAGAACGTGCAAATATACAAATATAACATAAAATAGTGTAAAATGCAAAATTACCTGACCATAAATATCATTTCATATAATTATCATAATTATGTGTATAAGGAATTTATTATTTATTAATAATTTATGATATACACACAACACAAATACATAATTATTTAAATATAATTAAAAGTGCAATTTTAAAAACTAATCGTGCCATAATTTATTTTTTTTACTAATATATAATTATAAAATTGTATTTCCAAACTACTTATCTATAAATTAAATTAAGCTAATTACCCACGCCATAAATTGTAAAAATTCCATTCAAAGTTACACCATAAAAAAGCACCTCCAAATTAATTTTCTAGACAAGTATACACGTACTCATGTTTTAAATGCTGCGTTTCTAGTTGACATTTGGAAAACATTAAAATTATTAATAGGTAATTAATCAATTGCTTGTTAACTTATAATTTCTCGATTAGGGAATTCCATATGGCTATAAGTTGTTGTAAAATCTGAGATGTCAAAAACGTCTTGGAGCTAAAATAAAGATCTCCGGACCAAAATAAGAAACTTTTGGTCCCCTCTAAATACACACACGCGCACTCTCACGCCTTGTGATCAAACCTCGCACATCGCATGCAATTCGCAAAATTGACAGATAGTAACGATCCTAGCGGCCAACTTTGAAAGTACTCACTGCGAGATAATTTGCAGGTAAACACATGGTGGAAGTGTTTATTTTATTGAAATATTCTACATAATGAATAATAAACGTGCTACAAAGAGTAATATTTATTGCTGTGTTCCACAATGTAGTACTTATTACGATGGCACAGTATCGTTTCATTTATTTCCATCGTACAACCAAAAATTGAAGGCCGAATGGATTAGAGTGCTGAAAATTGGAAAAGAAGTTTCTCGGTTTATGCGTGTTTGTAGCAAACATTTTAAAGACGAAGACTTCTTTTTTAAAGGTAAGTACGTAGATGCAAACTGAGTGAAATTACATATAATAATTATTTGTTTAATAAAACATCACAGTTTTAACATAACCTCCAAATTTGTTAACATTTATTTGCCTTTATTTTTTTAGCTCATGTCAATAAACTACATAAATTGAAGAAAAATGTAATACCTTCACAAAATTTACCGAAACTAACACATGAGCGGCCTGTCGATGAAATTTCAGTTTGTCAACGAAAAGAAAGAGCTCTGAATAGACGTCGAAGATTAATGTGAGCATAAATAATAGTTATTTAATAAATTAGTTTGTTAATGAAAGCGATTAATGATCGAAACTGTTTAAAGCACGAACGAGCGATAGGGAGTGAGTGCCTTTAATAGTTGAGATCATTAGTTGCTCATTAACAAACGAATTGATTACAACAGTTTTTCGTTGACCGTAAAATTCTTCGATTTTAAGATAGAAAATTTCAAATAATACCGAATCCAAACTTGTGCGTATATCTGGTTGCCCAAAGTAAAACATCATCAAAACGTCAAAATCACAAACGGGTTTATTAATGAAAAAGAGTGTATTAATGAGGTCCATTAATGCATCCTTTTTTCACAAAACAGTTACTTAATAAAAAAGAGTGTATTAATGACGTCCATTAATACATCCTTTTTTAGAAAAAATCATTCATTAATATTGACATTAACAAACGGTCAACGAAAAAACTTATTTGGATATACTTTTAAATATGTTTTCCAGGAAGCTAGCAGATGTAGAAGATAATCAGCAGGTGACAAATAAGTATTTATTTATAATTTTTTTAAATTTAGAAGTTTATTTATTTAGAAAATAATCTCTAGCTGACAAAAACACAGAAAAAATGCACGTACACAAATACTGCTTTCACTGTTTATCTCTCAGTTAGCCACCATGACACATTTTCACAGCGCCATCTACATGTGCTTGAAACTGCGAATTGTCAAGTTTTAGGGGTGGTTAAAATTATGTAAGTTAAAGAGGGGTCGCCGGTGGTGTTTAAACAGAGAGCTAATGTGAGACACGCGTGATGTGGTAATTTGGTAATGGGGCTGTTATGAAGTCAGACCACGCTTGGGGGAAGAGTTACGACCTCATTATTGTAATTGCATTTCGTAGTGCTAGGAGAAGGAAGAAAATTTCGTAGCGCGGTATCACATTTCAACTTTGAATTTATGAGGTGAAGTCCATTTTTGGACGAGATACCATTTAATAAAAAATATTCTCCTCTTTTCAAAGCATGCAGAGATTAATTTATTTTCTCGTTTTCCTTTTTTGTATTTATCTATAACAGGTTTTGTGTTATGGTATCGATTTAAATGAACGGTTTTAGTGATGGTATTTAATTTATGCGCTTGCACAAGATGAGATAGATGGAAGAGAGAAAAAATGTTACAGTTTGAGATTAAAAGCAATTTAGGAGTTATTCAATACGGAAGAGATGTTGCTCTGTCTAAATTATGTCCATATATTATTATTGGCTTTTGGAATAATTTATTAGAAACAAATAATTGATAATGATAAGGTCATTACTATTAATTGGGTATTCGAGATGTTGAATAAATTAGGCGTAATGATAGTTTCAACCAATTTGCTTTCTTTTATTATTATTGATTGTAATTAGAGTGGTTTATCTTAGATTTGCATTTAAAAGATGATTTGACTAAGACTGTATCATTTGGAGTAGTAGATTTTGACATTGTTGCAAACTCTAGAAGATTTGACGTTCTTCCTAGTCAGTCGGTAAAAGATTTAACAAAAGCATATATCCAGACGCAGTAGATCTTAGATTGATCGATTCAGATTCACCAGATTCATAAGATTTCACCAAACGTTTTTGGGCATTTTCTACAATTTCTCAATTGTTATAATCTCTTAACCACCAAAAGCGCTAATTTTTGCCAAACTACGTATATGTTTACCAAACCTTACTTGAATTCGAAAAACTGCTTGGACGAAAAGTTCATCTTTATAGATTCAATCTTATGTTTACAATATGTTCTATTATTTTGCTGTAGTGCTCTATTTTATTACTCTGGTCTACTATCCTGCTTTACCATTTTATTCTGCTACTCTGCTATAATACTCTGCTCAACTATTCTACTCTACTATACTACTCTGTTCTAGTATTTTGCTCTGCTGCTCTGCTCTATTGTTCTACCATACTCTACTACTCTCTGGTACAATAGAGACTCCGCTCTAGTGTCCTACTTAATTATTGCAAGCTCTATGGCAATCTTGGTAACGGCATGGTGCTTAACAGTTTAGTCAGAGATGTAAGCTCGTGCGTTGTGTAAGCGCGTTGGTGAGCTTTAGTTAAATTAAAGTTAAATGTATCCCTACCTCTCGCTGAAATACATGGCAAGAGGTATACTCTGCTATCACTATCGGGAAAACTATGACTGTCAATTGCTAAACTTGATTGATATTTGGCCAATACTCTTAGAGAAAAGAATGTGTTGCTAGGTAGTGCGGCCTCATTGTGAGAGGCTCTAGAGCTTTATTTGGCTATAGAGATGGAACTTTAGCTACCTGTAGTTACCTACGCTGCACGCTGGATAGGATCTGATTCTCCTGTCTTACTATCCTGCGATGCTATACTATTCTACCACTCTGCTCTACTATTCTGTACTATCATTCTGGTATATTATTCTTGTCTACTACTCCATTGTGCTACCCGGCTTCGCTGTTCTGTTTTACTACTCTATTTTATTGCACTGCTCTACTATTCTACTCTAGTACTCTATTTTACTGCCCTAATCCACTAATCTGTTCCATTCTGCTATGTTGTTCTACTACTGTGATTTACGATTCCGCTATATTACTCTACGCTGCTACTATGCTCTAATATTATGTTCTATTACTTTACTGTACCACGCTATTTTATTACACTGTGCCGTCTACTATTCTGTTCCATTACTCTGCTCTACTATTCCGCTCTCTACCACTCTACACTGAGGTGCGCGGTTCTACTACTGTGCTCTACTATTCTGTTCTATTACATCACTGTACTACTCTATTTTATTACTCTGCTCTACTGTTCTGCTCTATAAGTCTGCTCTACTATTGTATTCTACTACGCTGCTATGTTACTCCGCTCTAGTATTCAGCGCTGCTACTTGGTTTTACTACCCTACTCTACTATTGTGTCCTATGATTATGCTTATACTTGATTATTCTATACTTATGCGCTGTTCTAATACTCTGTTCTACCATTCCGCTCCACTACTCTACACTGTTACTTGGTTCTACTACTCTGCTTTAATATTCTGTTCTATTACTTTACTGTATTACTCTATTTTATTAGGCTGCTAATAGTACTCTGCTCCAATATTTTATTCTACTGCGCTGCTATATTACTCCGTTCTAGTATTCCGCGCTGCTACTCTGTTCTACTACCCTACTGTACTACCCTGCTTTATTATTATACTATGTGTTTGCTCTATTATACTAAGTGATAGAACTATTCTGCCACACCACTCTGTACTACCATTCTATGCTGCTGTACTGTTCTAATACTCTGCTCTATTATTCCGCTCCACTACTCTACACTACTATTCGGCTCGACTACTCTTTTGTTCTATTGCTTTACTGTATTCTGATCTACTATTCTATTTCATTACTCTGCTACACTACCCTGTACTACTATTCTACCCTGCGACGCTGCTCTACTACTCTGCTCTATTATTTCGCTGTAATATTCTGCTCCACTAATCTACACTGATACTCGGTTAGACTACTCTGTTCTGATATTTTGTTATAGTACTTTACTGTACTCTACTTTATTACACTGCTCTGATATTCTGTTCTACTACTCTATTTTACTGCCATGACTTACTATTCTGTTCCATTAATCTGCTACACTACTATTCTACACTGCTACGCTGTTCTACTTGTCTGCTCTACTATTCTGCTACTCGCTGTTTTACTCTGATACTCTACTACTTTGTTCTGTTACTCTGCTTTACTATACCGCTGTAATGCTCTACTACTCGGTACTCTACTCTGCTATTTGGTTCTCTTACTGTGCCCTATTATTATACCAAGTGCACTATTATACTAACTGATAGCATTATCACTTGCTTCATTCTTCTGCTCTATTATTCTCCGCTACTTTATTCTACCACTCTGCTCTACTGATTCTGTTCTATTAGTTTACTGTACTACTTACTCTAGTCTATTACTCTGCTCTACTTCGTAGATTTGCTACTCTGCTGTAGTACTCTATTCTACTTAGCTCTACTATTTTATTTTAATATTCCGTTGTACTCTATTATTGCCTGCTCTACCGCTCTGTTACTTTACTCTCTTACTCTATTCTCTTACTTGCTTCGCTGTTACCCTGATTCTCTAGTGCTCTGCTCTATTACTCTACCCTACTGGTCTATTTTGCCTTACTCTACTATTCCATTAAATTCTATCATGTACTTTGCAGATCTGAGCAAAACACTATTCAAAGAATCTAGACGTCAATATTTTATTAGGACTCTATAATAGAAGGATACTAATCAGTCAATTTGGTCTGTATTAAGTGAAAGGTCCATAGAATAGTTGTATAGGTGCAGAGAACGTCAAGATAGCAATAATCAAAATTCTAACAGCTGTGTGCTATTGTTTTAGATGGCCTCACGTAGGCTAGATTATATTACATTAAATTTGAGGTTAGAAAAAAAATTGTTTTAAAATTGCACGAAATAACAGGCGGCCGTTACTTCTACACGGCAGACTAGTTTTTTCTGTACAATAACTACGTTAACTTAAATGCTCCAGTATTAAGCGATACCTCACTTTTAAGATCAAGACCGCTGCAAGCGATTGTGTAGATAGTACATAATACAACATAAATAAATTACTACTGAGTAACCTTATCGTCAAACATATCTGACTTGTCTAATTATGATTTTAAACAACATTTATTATTTATGTGTGAAACATTCAAATAATGTCCTAATTTAAATAAAAAATTATTAACACATTTTACTATGCATAGATAATTAACAAGAATGTCAATTTTGCAACATTGCCCTATCAAAATCATTAAATGTTAAGCATTTTTCACATTGTTGGCATTAACGGTAAACCAATTCTTAAATACTAAATGAGCATCGATTAATGCAAGGGCGTTTAGTTTTAATTAATCTTTTTTAATGCTCTCTTCGAGAAAACGATTGATTATGCTTCGAGTGGTCTTTTTAAGGAACGAACTTAGAAGAAATGTGTCAAACCATCGTTAAATCAATAACGATCTATAACAATTAATTAAACTCGATCAAGTTTTATAAAAACAGTTAAAAATTAATTAACCTTCATTTTTAAAAATGGATCAAATGTCAACTGCCATTAAATTAGAAGAAAAAAAAAAGAGATCAGGATCAGAAGAAGGAAAAAATTCATCGAGATGTAAATAGTTAACGGTTTTAAATTATTAGTGCAGTTCTGAAATTAATTGATCTTTAATTTATTCTTTCTGGAAGTTTTTCTCCTTTTTTTATTGCTGATTAATATTTAAATAGATCACACTGTGATTATGATTTGTTTAAACTTTAGAATATTTAAATTGCTGTAGAGGAATGTAAAACATTTTATTTTTCTTGTCCATATGTCAGTTGGTATAAAATAGTGGAATCGAGGAAAAAAATGTGGAAAAACAGACCTGCTGTTGTGATTTATTTGTTTATTCTATTTGCTTAATATCGATCATCTGGTTCACGAAAAGTTATCTAATCAATTTTGTTATTTATGGACCAATTTTAATAAAAACTTCTAATTTCCATATTGCGGATGATAATTGATTCGCTTCGACAACGCATTTCCTCGTCTACTTCGAAAATAATGTACATAAGAATAGAATATCTTACGTGTTTAAAGGTTACACCAAAAGTTGTCAAGAGCGAAGTATTCATTTGCAGAAATTGGACTCGCAGACATAGAAACTAACCCTTAATGGGATTACAAGATGTGTTGATGGAAAAGCACAGCATTTGACCATAGATTAATGGAACCCTATGAATACATCTATCAGATGCATAATGTTGGGGGGGGGGCAGTACTTAATGCGGTACCAAGTACCTGAAGAGCTTAAAGTAATAGTCTTCCAACACAGTCAAAGATGCACTATCTAGAAGAATAGAGACGTACAGTAAACAAAAATTACGCCTTCAAGATTAATAGAAATAAGCAAAACCTTGAAACCGCCTTTGATGTATTGCACCATAAAATGAAAAAATCTTTTTAACTGGATCTAAGCAAGCTATTTTTGGAACATTATAATGTGTAAAGTGTGTCGCAGAAGCATTTTCATCATCATAATTCATGATTTGGCATTTTACCAAAACGAGTCAAAACTATATTATAAGCTATAGGGCCACTCCACTCGCTCTACTCTATATTTATGCTTACCACAGTGGTTGCAGATAAATTCAGATAGGACAGTGAATCTATCATCTTTAGTCCTGTAGTAGAGTCCTGCAAATGAAAAATCCGTTATTGGTAAAGCTATAGGCCCTATTCGTACTGAACATTCATAAAAAAGAAGATTTTGAAATTCTGACTTGTTATCATTGACAAATGATTTCATTTATCAAAAAAATGAAGTAGAGTTAAAAGCCTTGGCGTTTCTAGATCTTCAGATTTGTTTGAATATAAGCAGAGTACCACATCAAAATAATACAATAACCATACCTTTTTAACAACTTTCATTAGTAAACGTTCTATCAGCGATGTCACAAATGCATATAGAATGAATTAATTAATTAATGACGCAGTCTCCCTAAGCTGACTAATCTGAAGAGTTTTAAAGCTTCAGAGCTCAAGATTATGTTCAATCTTTGTAAAACTTTAAGCTTTAAAACTTCTCCAACGTCACACAGTCGTTCTTGAAGCTCTTGAATCTCAAACCTTCAATGTTTCAGCATTCTATTAATTCAATGCAGCAAGGTTAAAGTTGAGTCAGTCATCCAGCATTCCAAAGCTTCAAAGGTTTACAAGTTTTGATATTTCAGTTTTCAAAATTTTTAACGCTTAGTAGAACATAGATTTAGTATCTTCAGGTCTACAAAGATTAAGAATCTTTAAGTTTCAAAGGTTCACGGATTCGACGTTGTAAAGGTCCAAGGCATCAAATAATTTAAGTCTTACAGTTTCTCATTCTTTAGTTCTGGCGCTCCTAACTTCTAAAATTTAAAATGAGTCTTCTTAATAAAATTGAAAGTTACAAATACCAATCCCCGAATATGTAAAAGACTTAATTTTTGGTAAATGGCAGCCAATTATTAAAAGAAAGTATTCTAACCTCACTTTTAAGATAAAAATAGATATTAATTTAAAAGATCATTAATAATATCAAAAGAAATCCTTTGTTTGAGGTAAGTGGTCTGCACAAAAGGATGCAATCAACTCAAAAAATTCTTCTCCCTTATACGGTAGGTATAAATCACATGTAAGTGTTAAAAAAATGCCCTAAAATTTTGACGACCCATATTTGGATAAATAATATCAGTGAGAAATTCTCACGGTCCATGTGATAATTGAAGGCCAATAGTAAACATTAACGTAGCGCTAATTAAAAAGCAACCCATAAGTCTCTTTTGGTCATATCATCAGACAAAATGCGATCGCATGAGAAACTAACAATAAAGAATTTTAACATTTCGTGATTTAGAGTTCCTATAAGGAAATTTATGGTTTTCATTTTTAATGTGACTTAGAACAGATATCATGTAGAGTTACGTGGTTTGAAGTGAAAAGGAAAAGGGTGGCAGGGAGGTGTATAGAGTAGAGTAGGTAACAGACACGAATGGAAGAGGAGGTCGGCCCCATTAATTAGCTAATGCAAGGTTCTAAGAATTTCGTTCTACTGAATGTCCAGACTGATAATGTTCCGGAATAAATGAATTTTAATTTCATTAAAGTAACATCCATTTGCAACTCAGACGAACCTCAGATTGCAAGTTTGCGTGCGGGACCCTATAAAAGTAAGCCAAATTCGTCGCGATCATGTTTTGATACCATCTTTAAATGGTTCAAAATCATCGTTAATTATTTTTTTATGTTGTTTTTTTACAAATTTACCATTTAACATAATTTAAAAAGTTCACATTTTCCGGTGGATGGCGTACACAAAGGGAACTGCTAATAAAAGTGAAATTGTCTCCCATGGGATGAATAGATATACATATGTAGTGACATTTTAACCAACAAAAAACTAAAAATGTTAATTAGAGCAAGTTAAAGGAGAAACCACAAGTATAAAAAGATGTTTCAAGCCGGTTGAATGCAGATTATCTTTGATATGGTAATTATTGATTCCGAGTGATTTGTATCTACATTGATCTGCATCTGCATTTATTAAAATTTGCTTCGTTGCTCAATGAACAATTTTTGTTTTATTGATGATGTATAACACTTTACATCACTAACTTATAGAACTTGAAGTCCTAGTGTTTACTGTGTGTAACAGCTATAGAAAATTAATAACACCGTAAAAGAGCTTAGATGGAGAGTACTATAAAAGTCTCCACCTTTACTTTATTTTGGTGAATCTTATAGAACCAAAGTTCTAATATTGAAGTTACCAGAACGATTTGCTTACCTCTATAACACTTTTACCACAATGCTATAACGCTTTTCGTAATCACTTATTTGCAAATGTTTCAATCACTATAACACCGAGTTTTAAAGGTGACAGAAAAGTTTATATTACCTACTAATATATAATCTTTTGTTGTCCAAGACTCTTTCACACTTACCCTTCTACAATATAGCATTTATCTCGCTCGGACTTTTTGGATATGATAGTGTTATACTTTCTTGTTCTCTTTTTTAAACATATGCTGTTTATATCTGAACTTAGAAGAGCTTCGTTAATAATTGTTTACCAATGGCCAAATAAAAGTTGGTAAAAACCATATTGTCATAAGTTGTGTACTAAAATGGCAGACTTGGTTGAGCAGCTAGAGCGTTCTTATGAAACTTTTTTAAGAATTGGGTATCGTTAGAAAGTGTAATCGTTGCTGCTATATATCTTATAGTCGTATAAAAGATGTATAGATCATAATATTATAAATCACAAGTGTTATAAAAGCGTAACCAGCAAATAATAGTTTATAAAGGTGTTTGTTGTCACTAAAAATATATTTAAGAGATATAATGGTTACTTTCAAGATATTTGTATACTCTTAACTAATAAAAGGTGGTAACAATGACGTTTATTCAACCATTTTTGTAGCAACTTAAGTGTTAAGCGCTATAACATGTACAACAACACGTATTTCTGTAACCTTAGGCTACTATTTATTATTAATTAGCAGTCTTTTGAAACGATAATAGATCTTGAAGACTTCAGATCTTTGAAGAATAATGCTTTTCGTCGCCAAATCTTCAAATTAGTTGGAATGGCGCTGATTTTGTTGAAGACGTTACAGTGCTTCGGCTAGCTCTGGCAGTGGATACCATCCAGCTAGTCTACAATAATAAAATTGTTAAGGGCGCCAGGAACTTAATAAAACCTAGAGTACTTGTAATAAAATTCCCAGATAAAAATAATAATTGTTTGGACTGACGGAAAACTGTTTTGGACGGAAATACTTCTGATCCTGGCAATTACAGACAACAGAAATTATCACAAAGAATCAAATTCACTAAAATCTCTGTTGATTTTCACAATATTCAAAAGTTTATCTTATTAATCCTCTTAGAGAAAAACTCAAGACCTTGCAAAAGTTCATGCATCACCTCCAAAAGCAGTAGAAAAGTGGGTCTTTATCAAAAAGGAACAGAAAATGTTCTTCAAAAAGGAAACCAAGTCACATAGGCAACCCACTATACCTGAGTATTAAATTGGAATTCTTAAGCCGCAAAAAACATATCACAGTTACTGTGTTTTACTAATAAAGGAAACTTCAGAGCTAAGTTGCCTAGGCCTAAAAAGTTATAGAACTGCAAATTCTACAAGTTTAAAATTATGATATTAGGATGTTTTGACTGAAAACTACAACATTCTGAAACTATAACGTTTCAAAACTGTAGAAATTTCTATTCTTGAACCTATAGAATAAAATGGATTTCTAACCTCCAAATATTGTGAAATATTGAAGTTAAATAATACTATTCTCTGGAATTTTAAAACTTTAAAATTGAATTTCCAACAATGAAACTATCAATACTTAAAACTCTCACTGTACCTTTGAAGTTTACACATACAAGCTTTGCAAATTCAGTATAGGATCTTTCAAGTCTGAAAGTTTGAAGATCAAAGTCTCTGAAACTTCGAAGGGTAAGCGCGAAAGTACGAAACTATAAAATTCTAGAATTAAGAAAGTAATATTCAAATACTCCTCCTAATTAGAATTTTTGAACCTTTAAAAGACTGTTGTAACAGACAGTTTTTCCTGTCTATCCTTTTATTTTAAGAACACCTTGTATATTGATATCAATATTATTGAGTTATTCCTGCAAGACATCCTGTATATTAAAGTTTCAATGTTAGTTGCAACGCCATCTAGGTTTAGTATTATTGACTGCAAAATTATCGATCTTTTCTTTGTATTAACTTAATTCTTATTGTATTATTCTCTTCTGTTAATTAAATTTAACATTTTATTTACAAATTATCGATTTTTCAATTCACTTTGGTTGTTCGTTTTCGCTAATCAGTAATAAATCACTGATTTCGCGCCAAGATAGGAGGAAATTGACGCCTGAACTGCAACCAATTAAAAGGCAGCTTGTTGGTCACGAGACCCACGCTTGTTATTCGTTAAAAAAAGCTTTGGCTTCCGTCGTTCTCTTGTAACATTTCCTTAACAAGTTTGAATAGTAAAGTTTCCTTTTGACGGGCCAATTATAGTATAATTAGTGCAAGCAATGGATTTGTGATTTATTAAAAGTACGAAATCATTGTTTAAAAGTTTGGAAGATAACGAAATTAAGAGTTTTTTTTTGTCACGGTTAAGGAAAAGTTGATACGAATTCTAGTTCGAGAAATTCGATACGGACTTTAGTTTAAGAAAATAGATCCAGATTTTAGTTGAAGAAAGTCGGTATAAACTTTAGTTCGAAAATATTGGTCCAGACTTGCAATCAAGTTGGCGTTTTAAGATCAACAGATTTTAAAACCTAGTTTGCTGTTTGATCTTCACGGTGGAAACTGCAAGCTTTGTTTGATGTTAATGGCGAATATGATTTTGCAGTCCTTAGTATCTTGAATCCCCACAAGTGATTAACTGGAAGTCTTCTCCAAAAGGTTCCAAATATTCTGATGACCATCTCCAACGAGTCATTCGAAGATTAAAAACCATATTAAGTTTATCGAAATAACCAGGTGGGTTTTTTATATCCTATTTTCAGTTAATTAGTTCATTTTATCGAAATTTAAGAGTAAATTGTTATAATTATGTGATAGGAATTTTGAATGTTGCAACTTAAAGAAAACTTTTGTTATGAGAATAAGTAAGTTTTTATGAGATTCTGAATTTAATTTTTAAAAGTAAAATTAATAAACTTCAAACCTAATAACGATCATAGTACGAATTTTTAAAGTATTTTTTAATTTAGTTGTAATATTATTAAGGTGCAATCCATGTTAAGAAATTATTTAATTAATAACTGAAGGCCTTCCAGTCCTTTTTTTTACTACCTAATGATTTTTTTATGTGAAATAAAGAAAAAAAGTGGTATTATTTTTGTTATTTCTTGTTTACTTTTTATTATGTGCTATTTCTGTGCTTTATTATGTGTAATAACAGAGTGCGGAATTCGGTTCTTGCATAATTGAGACGAATTCATTTTAAGATCTAAAGCTTCGTATTGTGGAGCATTAACACTACTCTTTTATTAATTTGACCTGACTTAATCTTCAAAGAGAGAGAAAGTTCTCATTTTATGGTATTTAAGCTAAGCCGAGGCATAGGTAAGTTGTATAACGTAAGTACTTTTGTTTTTTGTAAAATTACTTGTTACAAATTCACTTTCCTTGATACTTTTGGTACTTTCAGTACCCTCGACACTCGCTTGATATACTCTTGATACTCTTAATACTATTTATTCGCTTGACACCTGGTAGTGCTGCTACATTTAATAGCCTTGACATCCTTGATACCTTGCTACCCTTGACATCCTCGACACTCGCGATTCACTCAATATCCTCGATTCTTTTGATACTACGGTTGATACGCTTGGTAGTTTTTTGTTGACGATCTTGATTTCATTACAACCCTCGATACTTGAATATTCTTGATATTCCCAACACTCCGTGATCTTCTTGATGCTCTCGGAATTCTCAGTTTTCTCGGTATTCTTTATTTTCTCATACTCTTGATGCTGTTGATTCTCAATGTTCTTGATAATCTCTTAATTGTCACTTGATGCTCTCTTGATAATTCCTTGGTGATTTTGATGCTCTGAATACTCTTAAAACTCTTGAAATTGTTGATGTTTTTGATACTCTTGTACTCTTGAAGCTCTTGATATTCTGATGCTCTTCATACTGTTGATACACTTGATATTGTTAATACACTCGATGCTGTTGATATGCTTGATATTCTCGGTACTGTTTGTATGTTTAAATGCTTTAATACTCTTGAATCCTTGAAAAGTTGGAAATCTCTGATATCGTCGACACTCTTGATACTTTCAAGTATCTTCGATACTTTCAATACTCTTGATACCCTCGCAAGTCTTGATACTAATAATACTATTTTGATGCAGTAGTCTTGCTACTCTTGATAACCCTTATACTCTCATTTTGATTGTACGCTTAATACGCTTGGGGCTAGATGCCCTTAAGATTCTTGATATACTTACAAAACATTGACACCCTTGACATCAAGAGCATTCGCGATATTCTTAAAACTTCCGATAATCTCTTGATAATATATTGGTGAACTATTGATAATCTTTTGATACTCTATTCTTGATATACTTCTAAATTTATAAATTTTATTCTGACAATCTTTGAAGCTCAAAAATAAAATATTGCAAGATATTGGGACGCGCCAATAAATATATATGGCGCTGTACAAATCGCAACGTAGAGTCACTACATCTAGTCACCTAGGCCGCGCTGGTCAATCAGAGTACCGCAAAACGCTGCCATATTGAGGTAAAAGAAGCACGAAATTGTTCATTATTTGTATCTAATTGCATTTAATCAAATCCATGTTTAGTTTAAAAGGTTTTGCTTATTCTGAAATATGAAATCTTTAATATGTCAATTACGTAAAACGTGGTTTTAATTTGTCCATTACTAAAAATCACCCTTCTCTGCCCCAATATGGCGGCGTTTTGCGGTACTCTGATCAACCAGCGCGGCCTAGGTGACTAGATGTAGTGACTCTATCGCAACGTGGTAGGTGATGATATTAGTTTCTCGCGGTTGATTTTGCTGTGCTGTATTTAACACTGACAGTAGTAGATTTAATTTGTCCATTATTAAAAATCACCCTTCTCTGCCCCAATATGGCGGCGTTTTGCGATAGTCTGTTCGACCAGTATGGCGTAGGTTACTAGATGTAGTGACTCTATGGTGCGTCCCAATATCTTGTAATAAATAGTGATGTGCTCGTAATTTGACGGTCCTTATTGTTAACCTAAAAATAAAGTAGGCAATTTGAAATTTCAAGGACATCAAATGTCCATAACTTTAAAACAAGGTTACATGAATTTTCTCAAACATCCATTTTCATCTGTTAAACTGACATGTAATGACAATTCACATTGTTATAGGTTATGTTACCCTAAAGAGCACGTAAATTAAAATGCAATTACGTAATGAGCCTTTTTAAAATATGATACCCCGTCTGATATTTTATATTTAATTAATTATAACCCCTTTCATGCCATTAAAAAGTATTTATCATATACGCACGCATAGTTTTAATGCAATTTCCGAGGTTAAAACACCTGCATCTCCTATTTTATTAGCGTGACTCCGGGGCACGTGTCGTAAATTACACATTAAATGCGTTATCAAAAGAACAGGAAGCTTTTGCACGCTTGTTCAAACGGTACGTACATACATGTACGTATATTATATACATACACACAGGCACTATAGAAGCAAGAAAGAAAAAAAGGCAAGCTGTGAGCAAGCAGCGCAAGCAAATGCGCGAATTGGAGATGTTTTTGAGCTCGGAAATTTACTTCTTGTTATTAATATAAGTTTTCACATATGGAAATAAAACGCGAAGCCTAATACAGTAAAATAACGAATGTAGGCTCTTATAAATGTTGCGAGTTATCATCAATAATTCTTCTTTCCTTACACGGCCTTTTGCTTTCACTGTCTGTGATGCAGTTACAAGAGTTATTAATTAGAGATAACGAAATATTGAACAACTTTCATCTGGTTGTGTTGGATTTAAAGACTCTTTTTTATGATGGTATATATATTTTTAAATATCTTGTACGTTTAATTGTGACCTAGATTGTAGATTGTCTGGTTTTGCTTGTAGTGTATTTCTTTTCTTCATGTTGTCCTCCATTTCTATTTGCAATTATTATTATTGATATTGATTTTTCTTTTAATGCAAACATGGATTTCTAACATGTAATATTTCTAATAATCGCCTCTCATTTTTAAAGAAATCTTTCAGATTTTCAAACACCTGCAGCTATGTTCATATACGTTAAGTTAATCGTAACGGTAACGCAGACCATTGGTACTGTAACAACTAATTATTTAACTGATTTAAAAATTCTGTTTATATGTAAAAACAATTAAACAAATTAAATTAACAACTCCATTAGTATACTAGGCTTAAAGCTTTGGGGAGGACCTTATTTCATATGACCTTTAGTGACCTCTAGAGCAATAAACTTTAGCAGTGTCTTTAGGATATCACCAAAGAGCATACACTTCAGCCCTATTAAATTTTACAATGTACATTAACAAAAAGGTAATGGAAACTAATTTGTTGCTTAATCACAACACCATGGCAACGTCTAGCTATAAATTGTCATGCGTTATTTGATTACAAAATCTACAATAAATTAATAAAAAAAGACGCTAATGCAGGTGGAAATAAAACTTTGTACGCGGCGTGCTTTGCAACTAATCTTTACTGGGCTCACTAGTTTATGGAGGCTCACTCCTTCATCGCCCGACAAACAAACCTCCAGCTCGCACGTAAAAATTAATTTACAAAGCTAGCCACGTAAATAACTATAAATGACGATCGTAATATTAAGTGACTTTAAGTTTCTTGATAGGTCCAACCGTTTGAAACCCGGGTTGATCTTGATAAGCTACTTATGGTGGTGTTGAATATGTTATGTGGTATCATCGTAGCTATACAGACGTGTAAAAGATGTAAGCTCTACCTAGCAGAACAAGATCTAAATAAACTATTTAAACGTTGAAAGCGTAGAGGTAATTAGGAGATCATAGCTGATAGGTAATCAGCACTCTGTGTTGATTAACTTTCAGGTCGAAACGGTATGGCTGTGAATGACCTCTTGTAAAATTCAGAACTAAATTTTCCAGTAAAAGTGATTCATTAAATCTTATTTAAAACATTTACCCGAAGAACTACTATGCTACCAGGATTAAATATCACATAAAGTATCAAGTCTGTTCCATGTAACCTTTGTTGACCTCTGATTGGAGCTCGCATTTGTTGAGATTCCATGTCCCCAACAGAAATCTTTACTAAATAGCACTACATATTTACATCATGTTCTTCATTTTTCTATGTTTTCTAGCTAATTTGGCTTTTGCGACCTTAAATCTCAGAATTGTTTATGTGGCCAATTTATCTAAACCTTATCCCAATTATTTATACAATTAACCAATGACCTTTTATTACAACCTTATTTGGATTATTTATACTATGTATTAATACTTTCCAAAGCTATAGAATGATACAATTGAGTGTTACGCATTCTAGGCTAGTTGACCTTTTCTGACCCCGAAGTGCACAACAACACTTTTTGTAAAAATTCATCTACTTGAACCTTATGCAAGTTATTTATACTATGAACACTCTCTCTGGAATTTAGGATCATACAGTAATATAAAGTATTCTAACCCATTTGACCTTTTGTGACCTCTGAATCAGAATTAAACTTTTTGTCAAATTGATCTATTAAACTTTATGCAAATTGCTCATACTATGAACACCCTTTCTGAGCTTAAGGATAATACAGTAGAATAAAGTATCCTAACACATTTGACCTTTTCTGACCTCTAAATCACAATTAAACTTTTTGTAAAATTCTTTTGTGACCTTTGAATTACAATAAAACTTTTTGTCAATTTGATCTATTTACTTAAACCGTATGCAAATTATTTATATTCTTTCTGACAATACCCTTTCTTTATAACACCCTTTCTGAACTTCAGAATCATATAGCAATATAAAGTAATGTAATCCATTTGTCCTTTTGCGACCTCTCAACCACAAATAAACTTTTTGTAAAATTGATCTATTTACGAGTATTTAAACATTATGCAAATTATGTATGCTATGAACCCCTTATTACTTAAACCTTATGCGAATTATTTATAGCCTTTCTGACAATACCTTTTCACTGAGCCTTCTTTATAACACCCTTTCTGGACTTCAGGATCATACAGCAATATAAAGTATTCTAACCTATTTGACCTGCTGTGATCTCTGAATCACAATTAAACTTTTTGTAAAATTGACATATATTTACTTAAACCCTATAAAAATTATTTATACTACGAGTATGAACACCCGTTCTGGGCTTCAAGATCATACGGTAATATAAAGTATACTAACCCATTTGACCTTTTGTAACCTCTGAATCACAATTAAACCTTTTGTAAAATTGATCTATTTATTTAAACCTTATGCAAATTATGTATTTTATAAACCCTCTTTCTGGGCTTCAGGATCATACAGTAGTATAAAGTACGCTAACTCATTAGACCTTTTGTGACCTCTGAATCATATTTAAACTTTTTGTAAAATTGATCTATTTATTTAAACCTTATGCAAATTATGTATTTTATAAACCTCCTTTCTGGGTTTCAGGATCATGCAGTAGTATAAAGTACGCTAACACATTTGATCTTTTGTGACCTCTGAATCATAATTAAACTTTTCGTAAAATTGATCTATTGACTTAAACCTTATGCGAATTATTTATACTACAAACACCCTTTCTGGGTTTCAGGATCATGCAGTGGTATAAAGTACTCGAATTCATTTGACCTTTTGTGACCTCCGTATAAAAATTAAACTTTTTGTAAAATTGATCTATAAACTTAAATTAAATACAAATTATTTATACTATAAACATCCTTTCTGGGGCTTTAGAATCATACAGTAATATAAAGTATTCCAACCCATTTGATCTTTTGTGACCTCTGAATCACAATTAAACCTTTTGTAAAATTGATCTATTTATTTAGACCTTATGCAAATTATGTATTTTATAAACCTCCTTTCTGGGTTTCAGGATCATGCAGTAGTATAAAGTACGCTAACACATTTGATCTTTTGTGACCTCTGAATCATAATTAAACTTTTCGTAAAATTGATCTATTGACTTAAACCTTATGCGAATTATTTATACTACAAACACCCTTTCTGGGTTTCAGGATCATGCAGTGGTATAAAGTACTCGAATTCATTTGACCTTTTGTGACCTCCGTATAAAAATTAAACTTTTTGTAAAATTGATCTATAAACTTAAATTAAATACAAATTATTTATACTATAAACATCCTTTCTGGGGCTTTAGAATCATACAGTAATATAAAGTATTCCAACCCATTTGATCTTTTGTGACCTCTGAATCACAATTAAACCTTTTGTAAAATTGATCTATTTATTTAGACCTTATGCAAATTATGTATTTTATAAACCTCCTTTCTGGGTTTCAGGATCATGCAGTAGTATAAAGTACGCTAACACATTTGATCTTTTGTGACCTCTGAATCATAATTAAACTTTTCGTAAAATTGATCTATTGACTTAAACCTTATGCGAATTATTTATACTACAAACACCCTTTCTGGGTTTCAGGATCATGCAGTGGTATAAAGTACTCGAATTCATTTGACCTTTTGTGACCTCCGTATAAAAATTAAACTTTTTGTAAAATTGATCTATAAACTTAAATTAAATACAAATTATTTATACTATAAACATCCTTTCTGGGGCTTTAGAATCATACAGTAATATAAAGTATTCCAACCCATTTGATCTTTTGTGACCTCTGAATCACAATTAAACCTTTTGTAAAATTGATCTATTTATTTAGACCTTATGCAAATTATGTATTTTAGAAACCTCCTTTCTGGGTTTCAGGATCATGCAGTAGTATAAAGTACGCTAATACATTTGACCTTTTGTGACCTCTGAATCATAATTAAACTTTTCGTAAAATTGATCTATTGACTTAAACCTTATGCGAATTATTTATACT
The DNA here is from genome assembly GCA_929113105.1 of Agrypnus murinus. NCBI lineage: Eukaryota > Metazoa > Arthropoda > Insecta > Coleoptera > Elateridae > Agrypnus > Agrypnus murinus. The sequence continues at coordinate 11,370,955 of OV816027.1, forward strand.
ACAAACACCCTTTCTGGGTTTCAGGATCATGCAGTGGTATAAAGTACTCGAATTCATTTGACCTTTTGTGACCTCCGTATAAAAATTAAACTTTTTGTAAAATTGATCTATAAACTTAAATTAAATACAAATTATTTATACTATAAACATCCTTTCTGGGGCTTTAGAATCATACAGTAATATAAAGTATTCCAACCCATTTGATCTTTTGTGACCTCTGAATCACAATTAAACCTTTTGTAAAATTGATCTATTTATTTAGACCTTATGCAAATTATGTATTTTAGAAACCTCCTTTCTGGGTTTCAGGATCATGCAGTAGTATAAAGTACGCTAATACATTTGACCTTTTGTGACCTCTGAATCATAATTAAACTTTTCGTAAAATTGATCTATTTACTTAAACCTTATGCGAATTATTTATACTACGAACACCCTTTCTGGGTTTCAGGATCATGCAGTGGTATAAAGTACTCGAATTCGTTTGACCTTTTGTGATCTCCGTATAAAAATTAAACTTTTTGTAAAATTGATCTATAAACTTAAATTAAATACAAATTATTTATACTATAAACACCCTTTCTGGGGCTTTAGAATCATACAGTAATATAAAGTATTACAACCCATTTGATCTTTTGTGACCTCTGAATCACAATTAAACCTTTTGTAAAATTGATCTATTTATTTAGACCTTATGCAAATTATGTATTTTATAAACCCCCTTTCTGGGCTTCGGGATCATACAGTAGTATAAAGTATGCTAATACATTTGACCTTTTGTGACCTCTGAATCGTAATTAAACTTTTCGTAAAATTGATCCATTTACCTAACCTGTATGCAAATTATTTATACTACGAACACCTTTTTTCTGGGTTTCAGGATCATGCAGTAGTATAAAGTACTCGAATTTATTTGACCTTTTGTGACCTCCGTATAAAAATTAAACTTTTTGTAAAATTGATTGTAAAGTGGGGGAAGTGCGACCAGGTTTTTGAATAGTTCAACTTCAATAGGTTATAATATGTATAGCTTTCATTTTAAGAAAGTAATCTGTTGGTCAGAGTAGTACTTCATACAGTGTTTGAACGGATTTTGGTCCTATTTCGTTGAGAAAGTACACTTTTATTATTATTATTATTTAAGTCTGCAGCAGATTGCATTTTCCCTTCCAAAGTGAGAAAGTGCAACCACAGTCTACAAAACTCGTTTTAACATGCATGTAAAGTTATGGGGCAACTGCGTTAGGTTCTTTAAAACATGAGAACAATTGTTTCACGATTGTCAAACCCTTTGTGGGTAATACAGCGAGCAAAGCTTTCACGGCCTTGTTACATTCTAGAGGACACCGAAATGCTTCAAATCAGCCACAAAGATCCAGTCTAACTTCATTTTATATTAAATAACATCCCGTGATTGCACTTTTCCTGATTTTGCACTTACCCCAACCTTACCTTATAAACTTAAATTAAATGCAAATTATTTATACTATGAACACCCTTTCTGGGCTTTAGAATCATACAGTAATATAAAGTATTCCAACCCATTTGATCTTTTGTGACCTCTGAACCACATTTAAACTTTTTGTAAGATTGATCTAATTATTTAAACTTTATGCAAATTATTTAAACTATTAACACCCTTTCTGGGCTTTAGAATCATACAGTAATGTAAAGTATTCCAACCTATGAAGTATACTATGAACACCCTAATTTCTGACCTTCAGGTTCATACGGTAGTATAGATTACATTACATTAATTGTTTCGTGACATCGGTCCATTAAACTCTTATTCCAACTATTTACATTGTGAGCTACTAGTTAGTTTACTAAAGCACCAGAATGTCTAGCTCATGTGACCTTTAGTAACCTCTGGGGGGACGTAATTGATTTCTTTCATGAAAGTGGTTTGTTTAAACAAATATTTATACTGTGTTAAAACTTTACTAGGCTTACATCGACGTACCAGGTGACCTGATGTGACCTTTAATGGACTATGACTATGTACGAGTATGATGGTACTCCTAAATTTTCCTATAAAATCAATCCATTTGTAGGTTATTCAAAGCACCTATACTAGAACTTGCTCTATATTCTATTTTAGGTATTTTAGATCTTTTAACCTGTGGTGACCTCTGAAGACCCATAACATAATATTTTCGTGAATTTGGTCCATTCAATCCTTACTCAAATTATTTACACTATAAATACTATACTATTTTGACTGACATAAAAGTCATACGTTTGTTACAGTACCAGAAGCCTTGCTGATGTTACCTTTAGTGACTTGTTTATAGCACTCCAATTGAAATCACCTCTTGAGGTGATCTATGTCTGTTTACTTTTTTAAACAGATACACTAAATGTTATAGCATCTACTTTTACGGTTTACAGGTTATTTTAAATAATCCGTTGTTTTGCTAGTAAACCTTCTGCTCGCACTTTAAATCCTGGAAGGCATTAACTATAGTTTTCCACGCGCTTACATTAGCCTGAATTATTCATAAGAGCTTCGGCTTCTCACTGCTAGTTGACACTTTTATTCCGGCTGAGGTTTTCTCCGCTAGGAGTGCGGTTCGAGGTTTGAGATTGTTCTTGTTATTAAAGGATGTTACAAAGTATACCCTTAAGATTCCACGTTTATTTTGGATGCGCATTGTGTATCATGACTTTCTCGTTTGATATGGATAATTTAAACAAGAAATCAAGGACTTCAGTGGGTATGATCACACCACATGATTAACATATTTAATTAGCGTAATCCATTTCTTTAAGATTTCTATCATGAAAGTCGACATACAACATCTAAGGAACTCACGTAAAAACTAATGCATCTGATCACGTTTATCCTTGTTATGAGATGCAAAGGAAAAATAAGCTAAAAAATACTATCCTCAAGGTATAAATTATTGATTTTATTGGTATGATGTAATTGTTTAATGAACCCATGTAGTTAGTATGTACGTAGCAGCATCAGTAGTAACTACACTAACAAAGTTGAGATTGTGATTAGATTGGTTTGTTTCAAAATTATCTTTGATTATAACATCTCGACGACAATTTGAATAAATTATTATTGAAATCGAGTATCAACAAGGTCGCTATGGCTCGAGGGAATGAAAACGCATAAAAGGTCTAATTTATTGTAACATTAAAAGACTGGAGTGTTTGTTGTTTGTAAACTCTCTTGAATGTAGCTCAACTAATGCACGTTTATCTGTAAAGATTCTTGGAACGAAGATTGGAATTTTTGCATTCCTCCTTGTTATAATAATAATGTGACCGTAATTATCTTAACATTGAAAGATTGAAAGAAAAAGCGTTATTTTAATTGTTGTTATTAATATAATAATTATCTAATGACGTTTTACTACTTTTTTATATTAAATTTCAGTTTAAAGCTTAATACTTATAATTACTCACTTTAATAAGAAGAGACCGCACACGCAAACTTACACAACATAAATCTCGTGTTTGTGATGGCAATTGGATAGAAGAAGAAGAAGAATTACCTGAAACAAAAGAAGAAAGAAAAAAGTTAATTACTTATTAAATTTTTGATACAAAAAATAGTAGTAGTAATAGTAATATATGCTTTTATGGTCATGAAGTTCAAGTCGAAGAAGAAGAAACGTGATTTCTGAAGCCTACGCGAAGACAACGCCAGAGGCTTCGGCGTGGGTCTTCCAGACTGTCACCTGTTGCTGACCTCCCATGTAAGAGAACACAAGTTCTTTGTGATAGTCTTGTTTAAAATTGTAAGTAAGGAAGTAATGTATGCTTTTCAATGTGATAACCTATTCCGTGTTATACTGTTATAGCTATCGTTGGTGTTATCTATGCATACACTCTCCTAAAGGACAAATTGGAAAATATAGCATTCGAAGATAACAGAAATGATGATTCGGTCATTTTAACTCTTTTAATTGAAACTCTACTCATAAAGTTTCAATTAAATCAGCTGATGGCATCATAAAAAGGTTGTTCATAAGAAAGGAAGCTGATATATTTGAGTCAGTTTACTCAACCCATTGTGTCCCGTAATGCATTGTTTTACTTTTCTGTACTTAAGGGAACCTTGCGCACCGAACGTTCACGGATTTAGTTTTTTCTAATTTCCACTTAAAATAAATTATATAACCCTGATATTGTATTTCTATAATGAATTTGATAATAATAATCTGCATTATTTACTGATTTATCAACTTAATTATTATAAATAGCAGTAATAGTGTAGTCATTAACTTTAAAAGAATTATTCGAATATTCCCATTGATAATAAAATAAAAGAGGAATCCATTGAAAAGGTTATCATCTTGTCATGGTATGTATATTTTGGTATTCTTCTTTTATTAGCAAAGGGATTATTCAAATGATTCTTTTTAAATTAATGACTACATATGTAGATCTTAAATGATTCGATTTGTTAAAAAATAGTTACTGTGAATTCATTTCGTGTAATTTAATTATTAAAGTAAAAATATACTTCGCAAGTTGAACACATTGAAAAAGTGTATTCTTTGTGCGTAGTCACATTTGTTTTTTTTTTTCTACAAACTTCGACCATTGTCTAATTTCAAGCCTCTAATGCCTGGTTTGATATCAGTAACGACAAAATGATAATTATAGTTTCTTCGTTTGTTATTTTAATTTTCTTTACTTTTTCTTTTCCTTGAACACAATGACTGGATCGAGTAATTCACGAGCTCCAATGCAACTGATTGCCTGCAACTGATTCTAAAAAAAGAGTTGGATATCCGAAATTTGCATCCGATAGGAATCGGATTCGGATCAGATATATTCAAATATCTAAGTGTGTGAAGGTTATCCGATTATTCACAAGTTATCCAACTATCAAAAAGTTATCCGGTTATCAAAAAATTTTCTGGTTATCCGGGAAGTTATCCGATTATCCGAAAGTTATCGGATTATCCTGTGAGTTATCCGATAATTCGAAAGTTAACTGATTAACCAAAAGTTATCCATTTGTACGAAAGCTATTATTTTGTCCGATTATCCGAAAATTATTGAAAATATTGTTTAAGTTTAAATTGACAATGCATCTTTACGAAATTTTGAACATGGCTTCAACTGGACATAAACTTAACAACATCTTCATATTATATTTTTATTTTGTTGCATCTGTAAATAAAGAATTGTTTTGAGTTGAAAATGGGAAACGAAGCATAAAACTTGTAAGAAAATATTCAGCAGAAATCCAAATGGAATAAATACACGTTCATAATAATATTCGTAAGTTAGATAACAATCCAAATGTCGCATAAAATTCAGATATCGAATAAACTTCGGATGTTGGATAACATCCGGATATTGAATCCGGATAAAAATTTGTGTCGGATAAAACTGAATATCGTATAAAAATCGGACGTCGAGTAAAATTCGGATATCGGATAGAAATCGGAACTCGGATAAAAAGTAGGATATAAAATAAAATGCGGATTCGGATATTTCGATTGGGTTTCAGATATGGGGGTCTAATCGGACATGACTTCGTCAAATCAGAATCGCAGTTGATCGGCTCAGTCCACAACACCCATATATTTTTTATAGTCAGACATAATTGCTGGAGAAGGAACGTTTGACTTACTTCCATATTTTTCTTTTCTTGTTATAAATGCTGTAGCACTATTATAAACAAGGCCGTTCCTGGGGTGCTTTTCGCCCAGGTGCAAAATTAAATTGGTCGCACCTACAAGAACTATTACTCCAACATTATTTGCCCCTAGATTATTTTTGTAATATTTCAAAATCGTTTTACAGTTATCTAAAGTCTGGTCGAATTAGCTATTGGGAAAGCGTAAAAAACCAAATGCAACGCTATTGGTAGGCGCGTTCATATTACACACGCAAATTAAAGATTATGTTGCAGTGAATAACAAAACTGTTAAGTTAAAGGACGTAAAAGATTTGCTAATGGAAGGATTTGCTCAGGTTGCTGCAGAAAACTGGAAAAATGTGTCGCACAAATGTGGGATCTGAATCACAAACTCGATGTCTTAGTGGACATAAAATAATTTTTACCGGGTACACGGGGAGTCGGATTCAGACACGGATTAGGTATACATCAGAAGGTTCTGAAAGTGACGAACAGTAAGTTAAATTACTTTGAAATTTGAATTATGTATTAATCTTTCTAATCTGTTCACATACTAAAACTACAATTATTTTATAGTGAGCGTTTACGTCGTAAACTCGTCCGTTACGTCTTTTTTAGGACCTCTTTTAAACTTGGCTTTGTTATTGGTAATGATACGTAATGGGTCTAATTTAATAGTGGTATTAAACATTTTCATCGTCGTTTTGGAGTTCATCCGACTACTGTTTGTTTACGCTTTCCGAATAGCTTACGCGACCGCAGCTTAATATAAAACTTCTACTTGACTTCCTAATAATGCTGTCTTATAACTAAATCATGTATAAGTGTGTGCGCCTGTGTTTGGTTGAATTTACTACCGGGGAAGTTCCGGTAAATATTGTTGCGGTGTTGTCGGTTCTATTTAGAAATGCGGTTTTCTCTTTGTTTTTTAAATTGTGGGGTTTTCAACGATATTAGTCAATTTTATTTGTCATCGGCCGTATGCTTGGTAGCCCTGGTGCAAGTGCACCATCAGCACCCTGCCCAAGAACGGCCCTGATTATAAATGATAGTTTGAAGTGAAGTATACAACTTTATTATCCTTCCATTTAGAAAGATTTGAAATTCTGTATAATCAAAATCAGCCCGCTTCATTTTTTATCTACAGTGCGATTTACTAGACACTCTTTCTTATTTGTTTTTATACAGGGTGTAGGTAAAATTCTGCAGTACGGTATTCTACGACAAAAACTGAGTTAAAAACTCTAATAACATTTTGTTCTCTGAAGGCTTCTTTAAGATGTACAAGCAGTTACTGAAGCACTGTTCCAATAATGCCTGTTGCTTGGAAGAATATGGTAGCTTACGAAAAAGTTTATGCCCTTATAAAACACACCAATCCGCCCTTTTCATTTATTTTCTGGCAAAAACCTGGAATTGTGGTTGCAGTGCAGATTTCGTTTAAGATTTACGTGCATATGTTAGATTTCATTGATATCTGACACACCGGACCAACTCTTGGACAAAAGCAAACAAATAATTGCAGTGCCACAAGCTGTAACAAATGTCACCTCTAGAGGTCGCCAAAGGTCGAAAATCTAACTCCAAGCTAAATAATCAAGTGTTTTGCCACATACGACAGCCAGTAAAAACTGTTCTAGCAATCTTTAGAATTTGCAAGTTTTTAATTGGCTGTTAAAGACTCTTTAAGGGCCATCCAGTAAAACTCAAGTCACGAAAGGTCGAAATGCAGTCTAAATAAGCGAGTTTTGTGTCATTTGAAAACTCTTGACCTGCTTGTAGTGATGATGAAACGAACACAACATAGAAACCTTCTATGTGGTCTCCAAGGTCGAGAATGGCAAAAACTGCTTCGAAGGAAATAAGAAATGTGGAGTCATTAGAAAGTTGCGTTTGCGAAAGCGAAAGTTTGCTCCACAAACCACAAAACGAAGAGATTATGCTGGAAAGTCCAGATATATGAAGTACGAGTGAAGTTCCTCGAGCACTAGAACTAGCGAAAACCAGTCAATAACATCAACATTCATCAACATTATAACCATCAAATTGATCGACTTTCAGACTTCGCAGATGTGGTTGGCACGATTCAAGACCATAATCGCTGGCCATTATTCCATTTATGTCAGCATCTGGACAATTTTATTAGGTACTTGCCATAATTTATAAAGAGAAGGAAGGCCTGCCACAGTCGAAAAAGATTGGGAACAAGGAGATAATGGTACACTGACATTTTGGTAAGCACTCACTTGACATGAACTTATTACCAGGAAAAGGGTCCAGGGATAAACAGGTGACCGTCAAGGTGATACCAGAACATGCCACTTGCTACATTCAGGCGCTGTATGTGATATGATTCTGCCGCTGGAAAGAACTTTTCTCGCGAATAACAGAAATGGTCATCATCTAGGATCACCTGATTGGCATGTACTTCAATCAGTGATTCACAATCAGTTTTGATATGAAGCCTTCCTAAATTTCATAGCACTTCTACTTAAATCCTTTCACTTCCGATTGTTTGCCTGGCACAAGACCGGTTACCTTGACAACATGCCTATGCTGGATAAGGTTGAAGATACAGTGCAGTTTTGCTTCGATCGCAAGCTGAGTTCAGCATAACTTAATTTTGTATTTGTATTGTGCAGCGATTGCTGAAAGCAGTCCAACTGCTTTTCATAAGCACTTTAAGGACTAAAGGAAAGGTTATCTCTGATACGACTGTATCCGAGGTTTCTTATACTATATCCTAGCTAGTACCTTAATTAGCAATCTCACAAAGATTGATCTAGACATAGCAGTCAGGATTATATACAATGATTTAGTTAAACTCAGCCATTTTATTTTTGATCAGTATTTTGGAGAAATTTCAATGATGCTTTTTCTTTGTGTTAGTTAACAGTTTGACAAAATGGGAATTTTATTTGTGAAATGTCAAAATATAGTGATGATAAACATCAATCTCAACTGAGGTTAAACCACTAGATTATATGAGCAGGTAAGATTTTACTTACTAAGGTTTAACGATACTTATTAAATAAAGTAAGTTTTTTTTAGATTTCAGGATGAAAATGTAAGTAAATTTCTTCTTGCTAAACCTTTTCTTCCTTATTATTTGTTTATAAAAAATTATGTTTTCACTATAGTTGAACTCGTATAATTCTAATATTTTTATAATTTTTTTTATTACCTTTATCACAAATAGGGACCATAATATATATTTATATATAATATAATTCTTCGAAATATTTTTATAAAAATTGCCACATTCTTTTCCTGTTATTTATTTAGAAAAACCCAACAGAACTCCTTCATTTTATCCCCTTTAGTAATTTTATTATTTGAAACAATTCATATTTTTCAATTCTTTTCTTATCCTTATCAACACTTAGTCCAAAGAATATGAAACTACGACAAAAATGTTTTATTGTAATTATTACTGTAGTTTAAACAATTATAAGTTATGTTCCTTAGTAATATTTAATCCTTTTTTGTATATTAACTATCAAGGTTGGCGTTGATTTGTATATAATGAAATATTCTTTAAAATACTTAATCTATTTACAGAGTTTTTTTCCTTTTTTTCAGGAATGGTCATTTGTGAGGTCATCCTGTTCTTCTTGAAATGCATATAAATGTCTAGTCTTTTCATCAAGTAGTAAATTTATTGAAAATTGTTTATGTAACCTTCTTATATATTATACGGGTTCAACTGTCTCTACAGTTTGCTTATATTCTCATTTTTGATTATTAATTCAATACTTTGACTATCCCAATAATCAAATAGCATTACAGTACATATAAAATAGTACAAAGAAGTGAGGGGAATGTGTCGCTACTAATTAGTTACGGTTTTAAATGTTAGGTTAGGTGGAGTACTTTTATTTCTTTCTTCCTTATTATTAAATCTTTTCCTGATTTTTCATATACTTACTAAATCAAAGTTCAAAATTAGTTGTGCTTATTGAATCCATATTCTGCATTTAAAAGAATTTTATAAAATTATCGTTTGTGATTCCACGTTAGTTTTGTATATTATGTGATGTGTGATTCTCCAAGATTCTTCAAAAATTAAATTCCTGATTATTTGAAATTCTTTAAAAAGCTATAAATGTAAATGTCCCTATCCAAAGGCGTTGAAAGTTAACCAAAAACACATAAATTAAACCCGACTGCAACAACCCTACACATCACATCAATAATAATAACTTTATAATAACAAAACGAAAGCGTTATAATAATAATAAAATTCATAAATAGCTTCATAAATCACAGGAATTAAAATTTCTTTAAAGCGAAAGGGCGATAGTATACAAAATAATAATGATAGTAATAATAATTGTACCCACGCGAAGCAATATTTGCACTAATTGGAGGGAAATAATCAAGACGTGGAGCGTATGAGTGTGTGGGGCAACAAAAGCTCTCTTTGCTTTTAAAACCTAATGAGATGCCGATGATTCATTGTTCTGTAATGACCGGTACAGAGGTGTAAAATGTTAGAAAAACTGGGCATTATTAAAATTTATCTGCCTATCCAAGAGTAGGTGAGATTGTTTTATAGGTTCTATTAAAATGACGATCGTTACTTTGTAAATAACTAATAATAATTTTAATGCCAAAGGGATTCTCTTCTTTGTTTATAAAAGAGTTTTACTATAGATGTTTATTATGGACCGTAAAGATTGTTGATATAAACCTTACATATAATAAAGTTACCTACAATGTCGAAAACCTGTGGCATAAAATGACGATGGAGGAAAGGATATATGGGATATAATATTCTGAACAGTTTCTTTTTGGACTTTTTTTGAAACGTGATTAACTTAAAGAATCATATTCTTCTCCTTGTCTATCACTTTGTAGTGAAAACAAGAATACCCATCCGCAAGTCACTTGAGAACCGAATTCCTCGAAAGGCAATAATCATTTTTAAGGAAATGCAGGAAAAGGTGTCGCTAGTGCGTTGGTATGTTGCGAAAAGCACTGGCAGCGTCTGCGCAATGCGCGTGCGTAGAATTCACTAAAAGTACTGAAACCGTACAGTAGAGCATATTTTCCTTCTAAACTGGATTCGTCTAGACTAGACAAATACTACTGGAATGTAAACTTGTTGCTGCGGCTGTTTTTAGTGATATAGTGATAACACTGCTTATTCTCATATTGGCGAAGACACTTTGAACGAAAAAATAGAAATATTCATTAAAAAGAAAATAGAAATACCTTAGAAGCACAATAAGTTCTTCTGATCTTACATATAACATGCCACTGACTGGTCTAAATCTAAATAATTCGCAGATTAACCACACAGGCACTCCCAAAGCTCAAGAAAGCTATTTTTCAAATAGTAGTTTAACAGGCAACAGAAAGATTTGAGCTTCTTTCAAAGATATTATTCGAGGAGTAAATCAAATTCTGTTAAAAGCACTTAGCCAAACAGTTACAAAGGGCATCTCCAGTTCACTGATCTGAAGATTTTAGTTGACAGTTGAATGAAAATGGGCAGACTGTACAAAGAAGTTTCAAAATTCCAAAACTGTAAGACTTTGAAATTAAAACAATAAATAGATGCTATAAAGCTTAAAAGTGCACGCACTTCTGATTATCAAAACCTAACACTAAAGATATAAATGGAATCTCTAGTTTAATATTAAAAGATAGATTCCATAGGCATCCGGATTCTATAGACCCGAAAATACATGTAGCAAAAAGTGCCACATGTTCAAAGTATCTCATTACTCCATCGTATGGCGCGGGGGTCTCTTGTTCAATAGTGTCATTATTTTTTATTTACAATATGTAGCGGTAGTGTTGTCGATGGTGATGCTAGGGTCGATCACATATTGTCCTATTATCACTTTTGACCTATGCCAAAATTGAGCTAGAGATGGAACGTCTCTAGTGTCGGATTACATATTATATAGTCCCTTTTACGGGGAGGTTTTCAGGGACAATTTAATATATCTCCTGTGGCCACTTTTGGATCTTAAATCCCTTGTAGGGGACAGGCAATGGTCAGAAAGTAAATCTGATCTAGATGGGCAAGCCTCCAGGATCGATTTCATATGATATAGTCTCATAGTCACTTTTTTGTTGCTTTTGTGGGAGTGACCGGAAGTCACATCTAACCTCCCGGAGGACAGTAAGTCATCTGACCACACTGACCCGACGGGGAGTTTTGCAGAGACGATAACATAAAGTTCTGTTTTCACTTTTGATGCATGACTCTGTCGTACGAGGTGGAAGAGTGCCCTTGGATAAATTTGAACTAGATTGGAGGGGTCTCCAAGTTCGATTACGTATGATATGTCTCATTGTAATTACTTTATTCAATACTGTTCTTTTCGATTCACGATCCCCTCGCAAGGGGCAGTTAATGACCGGAGGTCACATCTAACTTCAACTGGGAGGTTTGTAGGGTCGTTTACATAGAGTCCTGTTGCCACTTCTGATCCAAGGTCATCTTATAGAGGACGTAGGGTAAATCTGATATAGATGGAGAGGCCTCCAGGATCGATTTCATATTATATAGTCACTTTTTTAATAGTGTCACTTTTGATGACGCCGTTAAGGAGGAGGGGATAGTGACCAAAGGTTACACCTAACCGCCGGGATCAGTAAGTCACTTAACTACACTGACCCAACGGGTAGTTTACAGGGACAATTACAGAAAGTTCTGTTTTCCATTTTGACTCATGATCCTCTCGTCAGGGGTGGAAGAGTACATCTGACCTAGATGAGAAGGTTTCCATGGTCGATTATATTCCCGTTATAATAACATTATTCAATATTGTCACTTTTGATTCACAATCTTTTCGCAGATGGCAGCTAATGGTCGTAGATCATATACGACTTCAAGTGGGAGGTTTGTAGGGTCGGTTACATAGAGCCATATTGTCACTTCTGATCCGAGGCCATCTTGTAGGAGGTGGGGGGTAAATCTGTCCTAGACAGGAAGTTTCCAAGGTCGATTGAGTACGATATAGTCGCGTTGTCACATTTTCAGTAGTGTCAGTATTGATTCATTTTCTTTCATAATAGTGCCACTTTCAGCCTCTCGTGTAGGAGGGATATTGGCCGCAGGTCAAATATGACCTTAATAGAAGGTCTCCAGGGCCAATTACATATAGTCCTGAAGTTATTTTTTCTCTAGTTAGTCCCCAAAAGGGTGACAGCAGACGGACGCCAGATAGGCAGACAGATGTATTGATATATATATATATATATATATATATATATATATATATATATATATTATATATATATATATATATATATATATATATATATATATATATATATATATATATATATATATATATATATATATATATATATATATAGTCCCGTTGTCACATTTCCAATAGTGTCGCTCTCTTGTAAGAGAGGTGGGAGAGTGGTCGGAGGTCAAATATATTGGTCAAACCTTAACCTTCCGTTAAGGTTAAGGTCTTTTCACTAGTTAGGCCCAGTATCTCTTCGAAAAAGCGTGTCAGGAAGCCAGATGGGCGGACAGATGAATGCGCAGCAAGTGCACAGTAAGGGCTGTAGGCATTACTGTATACAATCAGAACGCCTTAAACTTTATGAAAATAGATTATTGAATACACTGACCTTAGAAAGTACCGCTAGATAGATCTTGCAAAATTTTAGAATACTTTTTATTTAATGTTTAACTACTAAACTTTTCAATAATGCAATTTTCATATTAGTGTGATTAAGAAAAAGGAAATAAACTTTCTATTGCGTCAAAACCCTGGAAAGGATATATCGATTTACGATTGTGTAATTTACGCAGAGATACTCACACACACAACCGACCGTATAAGGCATATATTTGTTTTTATAGATACAAACGTGTTAAACTAATTAGCATCTACGATATTAACTATAACTATATACACATACACACTACATACATATAATTAGCATTTTAAATGCGCGTATTTTTTAAAAATATTTTCACCAACTTGTCCTAGTTCCCATGCATTCATCTGTTTTTCTTTTATTAATAACTACATATCTTAACATTTTACACCTATAGGGATTCTAATAAGTTCCTATATATGCAGAAACACTTCAGGCATTAATGTGTTCTCTTTGTCACATGGTGGTTGTCATTGAAAAACATGGATGCAACGGCGCTTTATTACATATACAAAAAAGAGGATAAAAAGTGCAAATTCCTCTCTTGTGTTATGTATTCATTTATAAATCGCCAGTAAACGTGCTTTTAGCGATTAATTAAAACTAATTACTAATTGTAACTAATTATTTACATTCCATTAATATACCTCTGCATACATATCTTTAAGAAGTTTAAATACAGTTAGGTTACGTTTAATGCATGAAAGTTGTTATTAGTTTTTGAGTAACTGGTGAAAAGTCATTTCAATAAATAATTATAATAATTACAGTTTATTAATAGAGCCTTTTATGCTATAAAAACTAAAGCATGACGATTTTTTTAAAAACGTCAAGGACACATATTTTAAACTCTCAAGTCAGGTAAAATTTTTTATAAATAGAATCTAAATTGACAGCTTACAAGCTACTGATTAATTATTCAATGCATTTAGATTGTTACAAAATGTCCCATAATGAATAAAGCTGTGTTTGACAAGATCATTATCTTCGTCACCTATAGCTGAAGATATGATTAATTTTCTACTTTATTTAATGGGGTTTTCATAAATAAGATGATTCTTTTTTGTTATGGTTATTGAAGAACTGATAAGTCAAGATAAATGAGGTTGGCGTCATCTTAAATCGATTCTGTTTCAAGGAATCTTTTTTTTATTTGTACTCCACACTAATTTTACCCACTTGACATAAACACAATTATTTAAATTTATGGTGTAGTAAAATGAATTTAGACGCTGCGGACATCATGCAGTTTTCTTATTTGATGTCTTTCTTTTGTTTTTCTTTTTACAATTCTTTTCCTTGGCTATGCTCTAGTAAAGTTGAACTTATTGTTCATTAACAATTTTATTGTGAAGATTTTCAGTTTATCTTTCAGTCAGGATATCAAGTCTTTTTTGTTTACTCTTCAAATTTACAACTTTTTTATAAAGCAATCTCGATAGTATTGGCTAGATGAAAATTAATTATTTCTGTATATGCATTGCCTATGAAATCACAAGAATGTCACATTATAAGAGTTCAGTTTAATAATATAATAAGATACTAATTAATACAAAACGCATTAGGGAGAGCACAATAACCGGCATGTCATTCATGGCACACCTGAAACTACCCTAGGTATACTACAAGCAGAATAACATTTTAAAGTTACTTAGTAGAGGCTGACCAGAAGATGTTAGTCAGGTGAATTCAGAAACTGAAATGAGTGGTGTCCTGTGACAACCCGTTTATATACAATATTGATATTTATATGTGCTGATGACCTAAGTAATTTTGGAGATCGCAATGTCAACGATTTGTCAATGCGTTATAACTTACAAAGACGTATGTCAGGGGTTGGCGTGTCGGCGATGTCGTTGCGCATGGCAAGGTCACACGTGTTGCAAGTAGATCTCTTTTTAGCATACCGCCAAGACAAAATGCAGCTGTACTAGTCTATTTGGTTTATATTTTCATATTGCACGCCTAAAACCTTGACGGATAGTAACATTAGTCGAAGTGCATCTTAATAAAAAATATAATTTAATTGTAAATTATTCAATTGTTGTCAAAGTCGCGTTTCCCTTCAAATGTGCGACCAGCTATGTCCTACTTAACTCAAGTCAAAATATATGATTAAGTTTTTTATAGTCTTTGTCTTCCCTGCCACTCCTCTGGAGCCTTGGTGGCGGAAGTAATTCTTTAGATTATTTTGTAAATATTCCGACAATGATCATCATTATTTCCTCAACTGACACTGCTCTTCAATCTGTCTTTTTCAAGATCTTTTAAAGATTCTTTCTTCTTAAAAAGTGAGCAACTAGAGAAGCCGTGCACATATTGGATCCCCGAGTAAGCATACAGCTTCAACTAAACCACATTTAAGAATGGTCTAGTTAAAATTGAGTACCACTCAGTACCATCTTTCCTTTCAATCTTTGTTAATGTTCTGTTATTACATGAAAACTATACGAACTTAACGAACTATAACTGCATGTGATTAATATTCTATCGTTCTAATGTACTGCAATCTTGGTGGATCCCTAATATTGATTAAGATTCTAACATTATAAATAGGGTTTAGGACTTTCCGTCCAATGGTCTTTTGATTTAATGACATTTATGTCAACGAATTTTTAGCCTAATGGACTCTTGGTAATATGAGATTTTTTACGCATTGGCATTTTCAACCAATTTCTAGTTTAGTGGACGTTTTGTCCAATGGTACTTTTTGATTTATGGCACCTTCCGTCCTATAGTACTTTTAGTCCAACTAAAACTCAATAACTGGATAAATTTAAACGGCGTCGCCTATTGATTTCTTAAAAGAGAGTCCTTATTATTGTCTAATTGTTGTCATCTAACCTAACCTAACCTATCTTTGTTGTAAGAAGTTCGATAATAGTGTTTTTTTTGACAACAATGAAATTAAAAAAGATTATTTGACTTGCTATTCATTTCCCAAAATGTTTGAAAAGTGAAAAGTCTCATGGGCGAAAACTCTGTTTTGATGAAATATCCGTTGGACCGTAAGTTATTAGATTAAAAGTTTATTATGCAAAAAGTCATTAGACCAAAAGTCGAAGAAACATAACTAACAGGTAACCGTCAATTTTATTTTTTATAGGTTCAGGTGAAGTCAAGTTTCAGGCTTGCAGAATTTTTTACAATTAGAAACTATCAGTTTCTTCAGATCTTCAAGATTGAAACTCTTGAGATCAGAAAATCAGAGATATAAGAAAATTGATAACTTCGAAAGTGTACTCCTTCGACTTAAAGTTTTGCAAAGTCAAAGTGTATGTATCACATTTGAATCGGTATTATCTTTCCGTGCAAGTTTAATGTGCCTAATTTAAAATAGTACTCTAAATAATTATACTTTTTGCTGTACAGAGTTGATATTGAGCTTTAATTTGATAAATATTTCAATTTAAATAAACGATAACCATAATTAGCATTGTTTTTATTTTTAATAAATTCTCAAGGCAAGCATTGCTTCCATTGCTTCCATGGACCGAACGCCACTGGCAATATGTGATGTCTGAATGGATTTTAAAGGACGTTTACCGTTTTGTTCATTTTATAATTTAGCCAACAGTCATCAATACTGTCAACTGAATGAATCAAAAGAAGAATTAAAAAGAGATGCCGCATCCTATAGCAGTATGACGTATCATAAATTGCAATTTAAGTTTTGTGCTTCATAAATTCCAATTCATCCTTTCTTTTCTTTTCTCTAGATATAATAATAGTACAATACACATCCAGTATTTCTAGATATTCAGATAATGAGAGGTTTTCTGATATAAGGGCATTACACAATCGTATATGATTATAACAATAGGTTAAATAACCCAGAGCGTTCCTATGTAGGCGTAAAGCTTACAATTGTTGGGTTCTTAGAAGAAACATTTAATAATATATCATTTTCTCTCTGCAAATGAAAAAATAAGAATACGGGAACGGTTACGTCTTCTTATTGTTTTAAAATTTAAATTTGGTATATTCAAAAAGGATTTCGAACCGAAAAATTTAAAAGGTTTTTTATTTCTTTCATTTTGGGAATTGCCAAATTTTACAAATTTATGTAAAAATCGACAGACTCGTCACTTGGGGTGTTTAGTTCTTGAGCATAAGGAGTAATAAGAAGGTGACAGCCACCTCCAGCAACCGAGTTTAATAAAATCTGTTATACAGCAACAAAATTATACAAAATGACGTCGATATGCAGAAGGTGATCGTGCATGCAATCAATTAGATGCATGCTTCAGTTGTAACATAACCTTAAAACCTTCCAATATGACAATTATCCTACCGCATAATATTTAGATTTAATAAAATTCCGCTAGAATGCAGGTCAATCTTTGGCGCGTCCCATCTATATGTTGCATTTTGTGAGAGCATTGAACATGGTGATACCATTATATCTTATAAACAAACAATTAGAAACTTATTTGCATTAATTTTTCTGTACAATAATAATTGCCAGTTAAATTATGTAAATACTGTTTAACTCTTAATTTAAACACAAATTCTTCTTGAATGTCAAATAACTGTTAACCAGTAGACTTTTTAACGACGTGGGTGTTATGAAGCATAAATAAGCGTTTATTTATTGCTAATATAATAAATATGGAATAGACTTTATTATTTTGAAAAATTTCTCCTCGAGGAAGTTAAATTTTAATTGATCGATTTTTAAAGACGTACCGCCATGCAAAAAAGTCTCGTTGTACACCTGCAATCGATAAACAAACTTTCTAAAAAAGAAATGCACTACAAAATTACACACATCATACGAAAAATCTCGACCTGGTTGGACGATGATCATTCATAAATCCTTGAAGGAATTTCCTTTTAATTCTTGTTGCATCTCTTCTTCCCTTTCGCCGTGTTCTCATTAATAACAAAGAGTGGTATCATCTCGCAATAAAAGGCGAATTTTTGGCTGGTTCTGCCTTAAGGTATAGGTCATTTTGACACAATAATGTGATGTGTGACACACTTCGAAAATAATAATTTGCTTTCGTTTAAAGAACTATAATTGGATGATATATTGATTGAGTGAAACGTTTTGACAGCTTCTTTTCTTCTTCCCTAAAACTAAATCTTCTATTCTATTATTATGTTTTTATTGTATTGTGTAAGGACAAAATCTTAATCCTATCCGATTTCAAATAAATTACGATTTTACTGATACGTTTAAGGTTATGAATAATTTTGCAGAGATGGATGACCCAATCAACCACCTCCTGAGAGTCTGAAGATGACTCTTAACTCTCTCATCTTCCTTCTATCAGATTAGAGTTAATACCTTTTACACTCCAATCCGGGAGCAGACTCGGATTTGTTCCATATTATCTGATTGAATTAAATTAGGTGCTTTGTATTATTCATTTATTTATTTTTTAAGAGTCTTATTAAAGCTTAAAGAAATTTCCTTTCTTCTTTTTTATTCGGTATAAGCAGATCAATCAGGTACTACAAGCTGGTTATTCGAATTTATAGATTTTCCGCTCGATTTAGTCGTTATTATTTAATTTATGTATAAGTGTTTATACCTCTATCAATTACTAACAGATATATCATATAATGCGATCTCTCTGAATTAAATTTCTATTCATGAATATACTCTTGTAAACACCTGTTCACATTAAACTGTAGGACACTAATCTAAAATGCATAACGTCCATATAATACTGATTTTAGATACATCATTAATTTTATTTATGCTGGCACTTGAGGGTTTAAATAAATTCATTTTCAACTTTTTTTTTTATTGTTTTATTGAAATTTTAAATTTTTCTTTCTTCTTTAAAACTTTCTTCGTTGAATGTATAATCAATGAGAACAATTCAATTTGTTTGAATCAAAGCAAGCTTTAAAGATAAATTGAAATATCATACGATTTTTATTAACTGGAGGACAGACATTGCAATACCTGACTCATCTTATCTCACTCATATTCATTTGCTATATGGCATGGTAATAGTAACCATTATTATACGTCTTTATCTTACAGCTTTTTCATATTCTTTTACAGCTTTTAAAAAGTGCATTTTAATAAGGAAAGTGTCTTGTATGCCAAACATTTTCTATGGAATGATATTATTCTATGCTTCTTAAATATTTTACTTAAAGAAACAAAAATCCCATTTATTCGCATAGTTATATAAAAATAACCACCAAAAATGAAAAACCAAAGACAAACTTTATTTTTACAAAAAATGTGTTTTACAAAAAGTAATAAGAAGCTTTTGGCATTTTATGTTGTGTTAATACAACACACATAACATTAGTATTAATATAAAGCTCCATTACTAAAGGCAACACTTTTAAGTTTCAAGCTCTCAAGTAATTTCTGCACCTGTAGGACAAATTGAATGAAAATCTCAATTTTTATATTTTCTTTATTTAAGCAAGCCTTGATCTTCTTCGGATTTTGTTTTTATAAATTAAATTATATTCTTAAACGCCAATTGTACATCTTCCTCTAGGAAATATTCTTGTGTAAAAGCTTTGTACAATAACAATAAAAACAAACTGCCAAATTGAAAACTTAAAAAAAATTAACTGAGGTTAATAAAATTCACTATTCGCTGGAAAAGACAGATACTAGGAATTCATTAATAAATGCAGTTTGTTCCAACAAGAACTGACGTTTTTAATACAAATTAAATTTGCAAAAAAAGGGAATGACGCCTAACACCGACTGGGAATGCATATATTAACACCAGAATTCTCGTCGATAAAGCCTCAGTACAATTCGCCGTGCTGTCGTATGGGCAGGTTAAGCAGTCGGTCTCGACAACCATAAACATCTTTCTGTGGTTGTCGTTAGGAATAACACCGTCCTATACCACGCACAAGTATGTATTTACAGTAGTGGTTTGGCAATTTACATTAACATTTATACACACACACACATAAGTGCAAGTGAGAACAAATAGGCCGACAGATCGTCATTTGGCATATTTGGTTCGTCCCAAATTAATTTCTAGACTCTATTATTTTTTAATTGCAGGTTCTGCTAGATTTAAAAAGAGTTAGCAGCACCCACTAATGAGAACGGAGCTTAACAGTCTTAAAACAAAATATTTATTACAAACCAATCAAACGTTCTTTAGAGGCTACTTAAATACCCAAAAATTAATTTCGGCTGTATTTTCTTTTAAACTGCGGATTCTGTCAGCTTTAAAAAAAATTAGTAGCGCCCACTAAGCAAAATGGAGCTTAACAGTCTTTAAACGAAATGATTATAAAAGAGTAATTAAAGGCTTTTTAAATACCCAAAAATTAATTCCTAGCCTATTATTCCTTTTTTTAAATTACGTGTTCTGCTAGCTTAAAAAACATGTTAGTAGCACCTGCTAATAAAAACAGAGCTTAACAGTCTTGATACGAAATATTTGTTACAAAACAATTAAAGGCTTTTTAAAGGCTTGTTAAATACCCAAAAATTAATTTTTAGGCACTATTTTCTTTTAAATCCCGGGTTCTGTCAGGCTTCAAAAAAGTTAGAAGCATCCACTAAACAAAATGGATCTTAACAGGCTTCAAACGAAATACTTATTTTAGAGTAATTAAAGGCCCTTTAAATACCCAAAATTAATGTTAGCCTGTTATTCTTTATTTTAAAAACGGGTTCTGCTAGCTTAAAAACGGGTTAGCAGCACTTGCTGATGAAAACAGAGTTTATCAGTCTTAAAACGTAATATTTATTTGAAATCCATTATTAAGTTTTTAAAGGCTATTTAAATACCCAAAATCAATTTTTAGCCTCTAATTCCTTTTAAATTACGGGTTCTGTCATCTTAAAAAGGTTAGCAGCACTCACTAAACAAAATGGATCTTAACAGGCTTCAAACGAAATACTTATTTTAGAGTAATTAAAGGCTCTTTAAATACCCAAAATTAATGTTAGCCTGTTATTCTTTATTTTAAATTACGGGTTCTGCTAGCTTAAAAACGGGTTAGCAGCACTTGCTGATGAAAACAGAGTTTATCAGTCTTAAAACGTAATATTTATTTGAAATCCATTATTAAGTTTTTAAAGGCTATTTAAATACCCAAAATCAATTTTTAGCCTCTAATTCCTTTTAAATTACGGGTTCTGTCATCTTAAAAAGGTTAGCAGCACTCACTAAACAAAATGGATCTTAACAGGCTTCAAACGAAATACTTATTTTAGAGTAATTAAAGGCTCTTTAAATACCCAAAATTAATGTTAGCCTGTTATTCTTTATTTTAAATTACGGGTTCTGCTAGCTTAAAAACGGGTTAGCAGCACTTGCTGATGAAAACAGAGTTTATCAGTCTTAAAACGTAATATTTATTTGAAATCCATTATTAAGTTTTTAAAGGCTATTTAAATACCCAAAATCAATTTTTAGCCTCTAATTCCTTTTAAATTACGGGTTCTGTCATCTTAAAAAGGTTAGCAGCACTCACTAAACAAAATGGATCTTAACAGGCTTCAAACGAAATACTTATTTTAGAGTAATTAAAGGCTCTTTAAATACCCAAAATTAATGTTAGCCTGTTATTCTTTATTTTAAATTACGGGTTCTGCTAGCTTAAAAACGGGTTAGCAGCACTTGCTGATGAAAACAGAGTTTATCAGTCTTAAAACGTAATATTTATTTGAAATCCATTATTAAGTTTTTAAAGGCTATTTAAATACCCAAAATCAATTTTTAGCCTCTAATTCCTTTTAAATTACGGGTTCTGTCATCTTAAAAAGGTTAGCAGCACTCACTAAACAAAATGGATCTTAACAGGCTTCAAACGAAATACTTATTTTAGAGTAATTAAAGGCTCTTTAAATACCCAAAATTAATGTTAGCCTGTTATTCTTTATTTTAAATTACGGGTTCTGCTAGCTTAAAAACGGGTTAGCAGCACTTGCTGATGAAAACAGAGTTTATCAGTCTTAAAACGTAATATTTATTTGAAATCCATTATTAAGTTTTTAAAGGCTATTTAAATACCCAAAATCAATTTTTAGCCTCTAATTCCTTTTAAATTACGGGTTCTGTCATCTTAAAAAGGTTAGCAGCACTCACTAAACAAAATGGATCTTAACAGGCTTCAAACGAAATACTTATTTTAGAGTAATTAAAGGCTCTTTAAATACCCAAAATTAATGTTAGCCTGTTATTCTTTATTTTAAATTACGGGTTCTGCTAGCTTAAAAACGGGTTAGCAGCACTTGCTGATGAAAACAGAGCTTATCAGTCTTAAAACGTATTATTTATTAGAAATCAATTAATAAATTTTTTAAAGGCTATTTAAGTACCCAAAAATCAATTTTTAGCCTCTATTTCCTGTTAAATTACGGGTTCTGTCAGCTTATAAAGGTTACCAGCACTCACTAATCAAAATGGAGCTTAACAGGCTTCAAACGGAATTTTTATTACATAATAGTTAAAGGCTCTTTAAATAACCAAAAATTAATTCCCAGCCTATTATTTGTTTTTAAATTACGAGTTCTGCTAGTTTAAAAAGAGTTAGAAGCACCACTAAAGAAAACTGAACTTAATAACCTTGACTGCTTACTTTCTTTAAGCTAGCAGAACCCGTAATTTAAAAAAATAATAGAGACTAGGGATTAATTTCTGCGTAGGTAAATAGCCTTAAATTATTCTGCAATGAATGCAAGGCTGTTAAACACTGTTTTCGTTAGTGGATGTAATTAAAAAAATAATACAGCCTAGGCATTAATATTTGGGTATTTATATAGCCTTTAAAAAACCATTAATTATTTTATAATAAACATCCCGTTTCAAGGCTGTAACTAAAACATGTTTTCGCGAGTGGGTGCTGCTAACTTTTCTTTAAGCTAGCAAAACCGTAATTTCAAAAAAATAATAGACTAGGAATTAGTTTTTGGATATTTAAAAAGCTTTTTAATTATTCTTTCGTTTGAAGGCGAGTAAGCTCCATCTTGTTTAGTGAATGCTGGTAAGTTTTTTGAAAGCTGGCAGTATCGGCAATTCCAAAAAAATAGAGTCTAAAAATTAATTTTTGGGTATTTATATTGCTTTTAAAGAACCTTTAATTATCCAATAATAAAAATTTTGTTTCAAGGCTGTTAAAAGCTACGTTTTCGTTAGTGGGTGCAGCTAACTTTGTTAAAGGTAGCAGAACCCGCAATTAAAAAAAAATAGAGTCTAGGAATTAATCTTTGTATATCTAAATAGCATTTAAAGAGCCTTTGATTATTCTGTAGTAAATACTTAAGGCTGTTAAGTTTTCGTTAGTGGGTGCTGCTAATTTTTTTGAAAACTAGCAGAACCCACAATTAAAAAAATAATAGCACAATGGAGAACAATAAAAACCCAAGTTGAAGAATTATAATAATTTTTTACTCTTCAAATGTTGCCACATTTTTTGACTCAGAACACAGCACCAAGATTTTAACTGTTATCCACGATCAAAATTATAGCATAGATAAGTTCAAGTTCATAAGGCAGAATTAATAAGAATGGGCACTACATTCTAAAGCCTATAAAAAACCGTGGTTTTCATTTGTAACATCAATCAATCCATTATCATCAATGAAAGGAAAAAATAAGTAAAATTCTGTCTCGTGACCCCTATTAAATCCATAATCAAAAGTGGAAAAACCAAGACTTCCGCTTAGAGTTACACGAATTCCATTTTTGGTATGAAACGAATCAAAGCCTTGAAAGATTTTAGTAACCACTATACCAATTGTCTAAATTGAAAATTAGAATAATTAGAAAGTACTAGAAACCAAGCATCAGAACGTTAAATGATTTGCTATCTGAAGCTATCAATTTATAGCGAGCACTGATAGTCTTATTGAAATTAATAAAAAGTAATTTGCTATAATTTTACATCGTATTTGGTCATTGTAGCGACTATAGTCCCTTCTCCAATTAAATTGTAAAGTGAGGTGAGTGCTTGCTTCTGAAATGGAATTGTAGAAACTTACCTGGACTTCTGGTAATTTTATGGTTATATTCATTTAAATAGTCTTAGAATTAGTAGCTTTTGCATATTCATAACTATAATAAGCTATAATATTTAAATGAGCAATCGAAATAACGACTTTATTGGCAGGCCAAAAAGTAGTCGGCATTTCCTCATATGATAACATAAAAAATTATTTGGTTATAATTAGAATTGTCACTCCTTATTCTTAAATTATTTTTGTCAGCTAGATTAAATTATAGCTTTGTAGATTAATATTAATTTTAATAATTAATTACGACTTTCATTTGATATATAGGCTATTGTTTGTTGAAAAAATTGATAGAAATTAATATGCATATTCATATTTTTTATTCGCCTACTTGCTTTTATAATTCATTTTATTACACAAACATAAAAAGGTGTTAGGAAAGCAATAAACAATAAATTAATCAAGTGATTTAAGTTCTTGCAAAGTTTTCAACATTCAGGAAGTCAATTAATAGCAGGAATGTTTCAGTTATCGCCTGCAATAACTAAAAACAATAGACAATTCTCATAATTTAACATTATCTTTGTAAATCGTTTTGTTATGATAATTAATTCCACTAACTAAAAGTAAATACATGTCTTCCTGCTGCTGCCTCCGTAAGCTTTATACTTTTAATTGAATTTAATTTATTATAGATTTCATTTTACGTGAAAAAAGGTTAATTGTCAGCCCACGTTTTAAAATGATTCCACAAAATGGTCCTTATGAGCCGAATAAGCAAGATGTATGTGCCCTATGGCAATTTCGATCGTTCGAAGCAAGTGCCTAGCTAAAGTAATTATGTATGTTAATCTGTAACAAGGACTTGAATATTCAAAAACCTGCTGAAAGAAACATTTTCTAGTCGTACTTATTGGAAAATTTATTTTATGATTGTCAGGTTGTAAATTGATTAAAATTTATTATTATCAGGTAAACCTTTTAAGTTGGAAAGAAATTCAATTAATTAAACTTTGTCCTTTCAGTTGTTTAGAAATTCCGCGTGCAAACTCGAATTGAAATTTTCTCCAAGAAAACAAGTTTCTCAATGAATTATACTCTGAACAACTATAAAATTCTATCCTTATCTTAAATTGTTGTTTTATATATAAAAAAAAGACAAGAATTAGATCTAGATCGGCACATATGTTGGCAATAAAGAAAGGACTTTCTAGTATGTATTTAAAGACAAAAGTAAAACACCCACGATTGATTGCGATTCCAATTCAGGTGAAATCTGGAAACAAATACTTCTAGAGAGGTACACCTTTACAGATAGAATTCTTTTTTAATCAGTAGGGATCCATTAGAAAGTTTATGTTCTGAAAGAACATAAAATTGCCGTAAAAAGCCTACGGTTTTAATTTGAACTAAATTATTGAGCCGCATTTTGCGTAATTTTATAGTTAAGAGCGGTGAATATTGTCATACATTATTGAGTAGTTTTTTTGTTAGTATAAGTAGGGAATTCTAACAAGATGACTGGCTAATAGTTTAACTCTTTGTTCTTTAGTTGAGTAGGAGAATGTTATATCTTTCTCACGTGGAATACAATCTAGCAGATGTATAATTAAGTACTATTCTAAGACATTTACCAGTAGAGTCTCTACAAAGCCACACTGTCTCTCTTTACAAATTAATTAGAGAGGAAATTACAAAGAGCTAAGCATTCAAGATGTAATTCAGATGGAACTACCACTCTATATCTCATGCGGTTCCCAATAATGCAGGTTACTGTTAATTCCAAATTATTGCTACTGGTAACTATCATTAGCCATTGTTTTCCATACGACATGTTATTCACCATTTCTGCTCAGAAACCAATAAACTAGGTGTCAGCCAGGCATTATATATTATATAACGAATCATTTCTATTTATCTTTATTACTGTATTACTTCAAATTTTTAATACTTGGCCAAAAATGTGTTGCGTTTTGCATTCAAGGTTTTGTTTCCGATAACACGTTTTGGCGATATCAGTCGGTCCCAGCGATAGCCTCATATCATTAATTCATTCAGAGAACTTTAAGTTTTAAATTATTTAGTCTTTAGTCCTTAATATATACAGGATGTAGGTAAATTCGATTCTTACCTGGGACATCTATGGTCACCGTTGGGAACCTGCTGCTTGACTGAATCCTAAGGAGGAGATTGAAGTGAAGTTTATCCCGGACATCCTGTGCTCAGGAAGCCATTCGGTTCATTCTATGACTAGTGACCAGTCCTGGTCCCATGATACGAAGAGGCTCTAGAACCTGTACCTTAAGGAGAATGATGCGAGAAGGGTACATAGTTTCTCACTCCCAAGACAACTTCACCTGAAAGGGTACACACCGGGACTTGAAAACGAAGCGCTGTCGAGGGCACACTAAGTCTATAATCTGGTAGATTATAGGCGGGGTGGCAAAACCATTAAAAAACCAAGTCCAGCCACAACTGAGGTTAGATTCGATCCGGTAGTGGTCCCGAAGTTGGGGAAAAGTCCGAAGCTAGACGAGGTACCATCTCCTGGGAGAAGGTGCCGACGGGTGAGCACGTTTATCGCACCGGTACTAACCTGGAAAGCTAGTAGAGGACGGATAGTAACCTCGCTCCCACCAGTGAGTTACTGGTAGCACTGTCTTAGACAATGCGCGCTAATTGAGCGTAACTAAATTAATATCTAACAGATGGGAAGGAACACCCGAACGTTCATTAATAGACATAAACAAACACCTAAGTAAATTTTAAGGCAATAGGCTAGAAGTTACTGTTAGGGTGAAATCATGCGTTTGAACAGTTGTTTGGATAGGTTTAACTCGTGTGTACTTAGCACCCTTAATTTCTTGAAACTAAGAATTCTTAGAGTTTTGAATAAATAAAGTAGAGTTCTAGAGTTCTTATAATATTAACAATAGTTTTGGTATTTTAAGCACAGAAATCGAAAAAATGATTTTAGGGTGCTAACTTCACGCAGCACCCTTATTTTCGTAAAAAAAGAGTTCTGATGGCATTTTTCGGCATAATTGTCAGAGTTTTAAAGTTCCTTATAATATTAAAGATAGTTCTGGTATTTTAAGCCTAGATGAATTTTAGGGTCCTAACATCACGCGGTACCCATATTTTTGCAAAAAAGAGTTCTCATGGCATTTTTCGGCATAACTGTAAGAGTTCTAGAGTTCCTGATAAAAAATCTGAATAGTTCCGGTGAATTAACAAATATATAAACAATTAAAAAATTTACTATAAAATTAAATTTGTCAAAATGACGGTTCGGAGCAGAGTTCTGAGTAGCCCCGAAGAGTTCTGTACAGAACTATTACTAGAACTCCTAATTAAACAATATTTTTAATTGTTATAAACAAATTAAGAGTGCTACTTCAAAAAAATCGTTTCGGACAAGTGGAAATGTAATTTGACCAGCTCGACGATAGTTCTGAGTAGCCCTCGAAGAGTTCTACACAGAACTGTTAACAGAACTCCATAATTAACAATAGTTTAACTGTTATAAACAATATAAAGTTTGTAATTATGAAACACGTAATTTATTGAACTTGAACAATAGTTCTGAGTAGCCCTCGAAGAGTTCTGTATAGAACTGTTAACAGAACTCCATAATTAACAATATTTTTAATTGTTATAAGCAATTTAAAGTTTGTAATTATGAAACACGTAATTTATTGAATTCGAACAATAGTTCTGAGCAGAGTTCTGAGTAGCCCTCGAAGATTCTGCACAGAACTGTTAACACAACTCCATAATTAACAATAGTTTAATTGTTATAAACAATTTAAAGTTTGTAATTATGAAACACGTAATTTATAGAACTCGAACAATAGTTCTGAGCAGAGTTCTCTACAGAACTGTTAACAGAACTCCATAATTAACAATATTTTTAATTGTTATAAACAATATAAAGTTTGTAGTTATGAAACACGTAATTTATTGAACTTGAACAATAGTTCTGAGCAGAGTTCTGAGTAGCCCTCGAAGAGTTCTGTATAGAACTGTTAACAGAACTCCATAATTAACAATATTTTTAATTGTTGTAAGCAATTTAAAGTTTGTAATTATGAAACACGTAATTTATTGAATTCGAACAATAATTCTGAGCAGAGTTCTGAGTAGCCCTAGAAGATTCTGCACAGAACTGTTAACACAACTCCATAATTAACAATAGTTTAATTGTTATAAACAATTTAAAGTTTGTAATTATGAAACAAGTAATTTATTGAACTCTAACAATAGTTCTGAGCAGAGTTCTGTACAGAACTCTTAACAGAAGTCCATAATTAACAATATTTTTAATTGTTATAAACAATATAAAGTTTGTAGTTATGAAACACGTAATTTATTGAAATTGAACAATCGTTCTGAGCAGAGGTCTGAGTAGCCCTCAAAGAGTTCTATACAGAACTGTTAACAGAACTCCATAATTAACAATATTTTTACTTGTTATAAGCAATTTAAAGTTTGTAATTATGAAACACGTAATTTATTGAATTCGAACAATAGTTCTGAGCAGAGTTCTGAGTAGCCCTCGAAGAGTTCTGCACAGAACTGTTAACAGAACTCCATAATTAACAATATTTTTAATTGTTATAAACAATATAAAGTTTGTAGTTATGAAACACGTAATTTATTGAACTTGAACAATAGTTCTGAGCAGAGTTCTGAGTAGCCCTCGAAGAGTTCTGTATAGAACTGTTAACAGAACTCCATAATTAACAATATTTTTAATTGTTATAAGCAATTTAAAGTTTGTAATTATGAAACACGTAATTTATTGAATTCGAACAATAGTTCTGAGCAGAGTTCTGAGTAGCCCTCGAAGAATTCTGTACAGAACTGTTAACAGAACTCCATAATTAACAATATATTTAATTGTTATAATCAATTTAAAGTTTGTAATTATGAAACACGTAATTTATTGAATTTGAAGTAGCCCTCGAAGAGTTCTGCACAGAACTGTTAACAGAACCTCATTTTAAACAATATTCTTAATTGTTATAAACAATATAAAGTTTGTAATTATAAAACACGTAATTTATTGAACTTGAACAATAGTTCTGAGCAGAGTTCTGAGTAGCCCTCGAAGAGTTCTGTACCGAACTGTCTACAGAACCTCATTTTAAACAATATTTTTAATTGTTATAAACAATTTAAAATTCGTAATTAAGAAAAACTTTATTAATTGAAATCGAACAATAGTTCTGAGCAGAGTTCTGAGAAGCCGTCGAAGAGTTCTGTACAGCACTGTTAACAGAACTCCATAATTAACAATAGTTTAATTGTTATAAACAATTTAAAGTTTGTAATTATGAAACACGTAATTTATTGAACTTGAACAATAGTTCTGAGCAGAGTTCTGGGTAGCCTTCGAAGAGTTATGTACAGAACTGTTAACAGAACTCCATAATTAACAATATTTTTAATTGTTATAAGCAATTTAAAGTTTGTAATTATGAAACACGTAATTTATTGAATTCGAACAATAGTTCTGAGCAGAGTTCTGAGTAGCCCTCGAAGAATTCTGTACAGAACTGTTAACAGAACTCCATAATTAACAATATTTTTAATTGTTATAAGCAATTTAAAGTATGTAATTATGAAACCCGTAATTTATTGAATTTGAAGTAGCCCTCGAAGAGTTCTGCACAGAACTGTTAACAGAACCTCATTTTAAACAATATTCTTAATTGTTATAAACAATATAAAGTTTGTAATTATGAAACACGTAATTTATTGAACTTGAACAATAGTTCTGAGCAAAGTTCTGAGTAGCCCTCGAAGAGTTCTGTACCGAACTGTCTACAGAACCTCATTTTAAACAATATTTTAAATTGTTATAAGCAATTTAAAGTTTGTAATTATGAAACACGTAATTTATTGAATTCGAAGTAGCCCTCGAAGAGTTCTGCACAGAACTGTTAACAGAACCTCATTTTAAACAATATTCTTAATTGTTATAAACAATATAAAGTTAACTGTCTACAGAACCTCATTTTAAACAATATTTTTAATTGTTATAAACAATTTAAAATTCGTAATTAAGAAAAACTTTATTAATTGAAATCGAACAATAGTTCTGAGCAGAGTTGTGAGTAGCCGTCGAAGAGTTCTGTACAGCACTGTTAACAGAACTCCATAATTAACAATAGTTTAATTGTTATAAACAATTTAAAGTTTGTAATTATGAAACACGTAATTTATTGAACTTGAATAATAGTTCTGAGCAGAGTTCTGAGTAGCCTTCGAAGAGTTCTGTACAGAACTGTTAACAGAACTCCATAATTAACAATATTTTTAATTGTTATAAGCAATTTAAAGTTTGTAATTATGAAACACGTAATTTATTGAATTCGAACAATAGTTCTGAGCAGAGTTCTGAGTAGCCCTCGAAGAATTCTGTACAGAACTGTTAACAGAACTCCATAATTAACAGTATTTTTAATTGTTATAAGCAATTTAAAGTTTGTAATTATGAAACACGTAATTTATTGAACTTGAAGTAGCCATCGAAGAGTTCTGCACAGAACTGTTAACAGAACCTCATTTTAAACAATATTCGTAATTGTTATAAACAATATAAAGTTTGTAATTATGAAACACGTAATTTATTGAACTTGAACAATAGTTCTGAGCAGAGTTCTGAGTAGCCCTCGAAGAGTTCTGTACCGAACTGTCTACAGAACCTCATTTTAAACAATATTTTTAATTGTTATAAACAATTTAAAATTCGTAATTAAGAAAAACTTTATTAATTGAAATCGAACAATAGTTCTGAGCAGAGTTGTGAGTAGCCGTCGAAGAGTTCTGTACAGCACTGTTAACAGAACTCCATAATTAACAATAGTTTAATTGTTATAAACAATTTAAAGTTTGTAATTATGAAACACGTAATTTATTGAACTTGAACAATAGTTCTGAGCAGAGTTCTGAGTAGCCTTCGAAGAGTTCTGTACAGAACTGTTAACAGAACACCATAATTAACAATATTTTTAATTGTTATAAGCAATTTAAAGTTTGTAATTATGAAACACGTAATTTATTGAACTTGAAGTAGCCCTCGAAGAGTTCTGCACAGAACTGTTAACAGAACCTCATTTTAAACAATATTCGTAATTGTTATAAACAATATAAAGTTTGTAATTATGAAACACGTAATTTATTGAATTCGAACAATAGTTCTGAGCAGAGTTCTGAGTAGCCCTCGAAGAGTTCTGTACCGAACTGTCTACAGAACCTCATTTTAAACAATATTTTTAATTGTTATAAACAATTTAAAATTCGTAATTAAGAAAAACTTTATTAGTTGAAATCGAACAATAGTTCTGAGCAGAGTTATGAGTAGCCGTCGAAGAGTTCTGTACAGCACTGTTAACAGAACTCCATAATTAACAATAGTTTAATTGTTATAAACAATTTAAAGTTTGTAATTATGAAACACGTAATTTATTGAACTCGAACAATAGTTCTAAGCAGAGTTCTGAGTAGCTCTCGAAGAGTTCTGTACCGAACTGTCGAATTTTCGTATTATTTCCTGAAATGTTCCCATTTTTCTGAGATACCAATTTGAACTTATAAACGGATTTTTTCCCGACTTCCCAATGCAGTTAAAGTTATAACGAGTTTACATATTAAGAATCACTGTAATTAATTGCTTTATTACGTAGGGTAGATCTCGTTAATATTTAATCTTGAAGATTAGCTTGTTAATACTATTATTATCATAAATAATCATTTAGTAATTGGTTGATATTTCGGTAAAATACGAGCTCGTAGTATATGATAAAATTCTTTTTAGTGTCAGTATTGGCTATTATTAGTTCGAAGATTAAAATAATTTGTTTACTTTAATAATTAAAACAGCGACAACCTTGTTAGCTGGTGTTTCGTTTAATTAAACGATTTGTCCAGCTTGTTAATATAATTCCAAAAAAGTATTCATCTTACGTCGTTTTATCCATTTTTAAGAGCTAAAATCAACTAACTTTCTGGTTGCATAAAATATTTCCTATTTAACTTTCAAAAATACTTCAGAAAGAGTACGCATTCTATTCTAATATACTCAACAAACCAATCCATAAATAAAATTTTAAATTCAAAAATCCTGTCCTGTTTACCTTCAATTTTTTCCTTCTTCTTTCCTAAAAATATTTATTAGGATTTAAACGATTGGTCGCTTGACATTATACTCTAGACGCGCTATTGCAAGGAATTTGTTGTTATTATGAATGAGAGATGAGAATTTCCACTTTATAGTTTATTAATCCGTGAATTAATAATTCCTTCGAATATTTATATATCAAAATCATTTGTATTACAATATAAAAAAATAAAAGAACAAGTAGAAGAAGACGAGGGATTAAAAAAAGTGTGTTGTAGTGCGTGCAGTTATGATAATTTCTTTTTAATTTTAAATTAATTTATTGGCTTGTTTTTTTGGATGAATGTATTAGGAAGTTATGTTTTGGAATTTTTTAATTTTTTGTTTATTTATAGCAGGAAATGAAATTTGTTTAAAAAAATAATAATAAAATAAAATATTATAAAGAAATGATACAGTTATTTTAATGAAGTGACTATTTAGGAACTGGATTAAATTTAAAGGTTTTGCAATTGCATTTTTGGTAAAGGCTAAACTTTCAAAGCAAAAGTTTTTGCATAAATAATATAATGATATTTCCCGTGAGAAAATTTTGGGTGTATATTTTTAGATTTATTTAAAATTGCTTTTTGCTATTATAATTTTTTCACTAATTCCTTGTTTTTGAGATGTTTCTCGTGACCTCCAAAAAATGTTATGTCGTCTATCTTAAATACTACGACTCACAGACTCCCCCCTCTCCACCTTCGCTGAATTCCTTAACTAACGTATTACTGTAATTAAATTACCTTGAGATCAAAAAAGCCATTCATATTTTGGCATGATCGTTATTCGACTTTTGGTAACATTTGTTCTGGAAAAGGTTGCTGACCTGATATTGCAACACTGGTTGCAATGCAGTTGATTCCACTGATTCCCACAACGACACTACTTCAAAATTTGGAGAAAAGTTACATAGTATATAAGGATGACTTATTTTCCAGATTCTCCTCCTTCTAAGTTCCTATCTCCGCAAAAATGCTGATGTTTTTCATGCGTCCAGATGAGTTTTTCAACATGTCGAAAAATCTCCGCGCTTGACAAACAGTTTAGAATCTTGATAAATAAACACATTGCAATACTGGGAATCGGATACGCTGCAGGAATCGCATGGCATTTGGGGAAACCTTTGCAACATTAAGGAAATTTATAGAAACTGAATAATACCTTAACCATTATTTTTTGCCAAGAGTTATTTTTACATGAAGCCTGCAAACGGAAGCTGGTTGTCATATTATAAAAATTCCCTCATTGCGTGATGAAAACTTTATGCATGTCGACAGTAGCAAACGTTTCTGAAAAAGTTCTATTACAGAAACTTAGATATGATTTACAATAGATTCAAATGACCTGTGTGTGTGGACCTATTTTGATATAGTTTTCTTTGGCTGTCTCAGTTCTTCATATAATAACTCTTTGTCTTGGTGTATCATTTCTGGGCCAAAGAATTTTATTGTGCTTAAAGGAAATTGGAGGAATTACAATGATTACAAAAAATGAAGCATATTTGAATGAATTTGAAACACATTTGTGTTAAAATCTCCTTTATAACAATCTGGTACACGTATTATAGTTACCGAGATTTCGCAGTTTTTCGTACAAATTTTTAAAGCATTTTTAACTTTTGGCATTCTTTGGCCAATGGACTTTGATTGAAGCACGTTTGGCCTAACGGGATTTACTTTAATGTACATTTAGGCTAATGGGAGTTCTATAATACTTTTCGTTCAATAGTATTATTATTACAATTTAAGTCTAGTATATCTCAAGCTTTAGAAATCATGTTTTCTTATTGTTTGAAGCTTTGGGGGGAGTGTTACATTTTTTGGCTTTTTCCCAGATCGAGTTCACTTTATTGTTTAACCTAAAATTCTGCTTCTTAAAAGGCTTTTCCCTATTGCGTTATTATAATTGACAAGATTGATAATTATCAATCTTGTCAATCCTTATTTGGTCGTGTTTGTGAGCACACCTTGCTACTAGATATCCCTTATTTGGTTATCGTTCTGTCCAGGCTTCTTCATTGGTAAATCGGTAAACCCCTAAACCTAACCTAACTTTTGATAATTATTTTGCTTCGACAATAAATAATTTAAAATGGGATATTTGACTTGCTTTCATTTAAACAGAAGGATTGATCAAAAATTTTATTGAATAAAAGTCTAATTGGATAAAGATCCTATTGGACCAAAAGTACCATTGGACGTAAAGTATATTGTACCACAAGTCTTATTAGACAAATAGTCTCGTTGGACCAAACGTGCATTATACCAACAGTCTTGTTGGACCAGACGTCATTGCACCAAAAGTTCATTAGACAAAAGATTATTGAAATAAAAGTCGGGCACTGTAATAGTGGCTAAGATAAGGAGTTTCTCTTTTTTTTCGGGGGATGGCGATTTGTTCAGCTACAAGCAATTTGTAAACTCACAAATACTTAAAAAATATTTGAATATTTTTATTCATTTAAACACAGATGTGGTTCAAAAATCCCATTGGCAAAAGTCTCATTAGACAAAAATCTCGTTAGATCAAACAAGTCTTTTTAATGAAAAGTCATCGAACCAAAGACCATAGCAGAGGTTACAATAAGGAGCTGCACTGTCGAAAGATAGTGATTTGTTGTGAGCCAGAGCTGGCTAGGTCAAAGGAACTAGTTACAGCAAATACAGAAGGCGGAAATTTAAGAACCAACCTAGTAGAACCAGCTAATAAAAAAGATATATGGAGCTGTCCAAAGATGATTTTATGTGATAAGGTTATCTTCCGAATTCTACTTTTTTAAGAAGAATTTTGTTAAATACATTTGTGTTAAAATCTCCTTCCTAAGAATCTGGTAGACGTGTTATAGTTATCGAGATTTCGCACATTTTCGTACGAATTTTATAAACATTTTTAATGTTTGGCGCTCTTTGGCCAATGGACTTTGATTGAATGACGTTTCGCCTAACGGGATTTACTTTAATGGACATTTAGTCTAATGGAACTTTCGTCCATTCGTACTATTAGTACAATTTAGAAGACAACCTAGTCTAGTGTATCTCAACTTTTAGAAGATCATGTTTTCTTATTCGATTACATTTTACTATTTAACTTAAAACTTTTCTTCTTAAAAGGCTTTTCTCCATTATGTTATTATCAATCTTGTCACTACTTATTTGTTTGTGAGCAGACTCCCTAACTTGGTTATGTTTCTGTTCAGGCTTCCTAGGTAAACCCCTATACCTAACTTTTGGTAATTCTATTGCTTCGTTAATAAATAATTTAAAATTGACTTATTATTAATTTACACAGAAGGATGTGCATCAAAAATTTCATTGGATAAAAGTCAAATTGGACAAAAATACTATTGGACCAAAAGTATCATTGGACATAAAGTATATTGCACCAAAAGTTCTATTAGACGGAAAGTCTCGTTGGACCAAACGTTCGTTGGACCAACAGTCTTGGTGAACCAAACATCATTGCACCAAAAGTCCATTAGACAAAGGATAGAGGCTAGTAAATACCATAATAGAGGCTGAGGCTAGGCAAAGGAGTTTCTCGGTTTTCGACAGCTGATGATTCTTTCAGCTACAAGTGAATTGTAAACTCACAAAGAATTTAAAAAATAATATTTCTATTCATTTAAACACAGATCTGTGGTCCAAAATTCTCATTGGATAAAAGTCTCATTGTACTAAAAGCTAGTTAGATCAAAGGTTATCGAACGGAAAGTCTTTTCAATGATAACGATGATAACTTGTCATATACTATATCGGATACAAAGCAAACACAGTACAAATTCACCACGGATACTCCGCATATTTCCTGTTTACATGTCATTACTTTAAACTTTTAAGTTTATGACACAAATGGGGTGGATAAATAACTTGGAAGTTTATTTTAGAGTGTTATGATAAATAAGCGGATAATCCGCAGCGGATTTTGTTGTATTTACTTTAAATTGGAGGTCTGGCAAATGATATTAATCAGACGATTATGTTTCTTTTTATTATTCCGCCAATTGACATAGAAATTAATTCTATTGAAATCTTCCTTGGATAATTTGTTACGGATAATCCGCCTATTTGCAGTATATTTAATTCATATTCAAGACTGTTCATTTAAAGCTTTGTGGTGAGTTTGTATTGACTAATTAGTCAATTTAATACAATCCTATTAACTTGAATACGAAGTAAATATACTGACAAATAGGCGGATTATCCGCAACAAATTATCCAAGGAAGATTTTAATAGAATTAATTTCTACTTAAAAATGCTTTTACCCAATACAAAGTCAGGTTTGTCAACAACCTACGTGGTTTAATTTAACACAGATAATCTGCAATCTATCGCTAAGTTCATCACTGAGTATCCGTCCGAGTTTTATCGTATTACCTGTATTTGCAATCTTCTTAAGCTGCTAATTTTGAAAGAATGTTTCTTTCCCCCACCGACTGATATATGCGACGTATACCCTGCAGATTATCCGCAAAAACCGCATTTAACATAAGAGTAATTCGTTCCTTTGAATAAAGATTGCAGTAATAATATTAGTAATAGATTGGTAAGTAAATGTTCTCGTGTACTTGATAGAACTATTTCAAATTAAAAGTTTTACTGTCCCATATTTTATATTATGAATATAAATACTGTCATTTAAGGTTATTCTTATATTAACAAGAAATTCTAATAAACTTTTTAATTACTTATGAAATAAAAATTCTTTTAAAGGCTATATAGTATATAATACAGTTTAGAAAGCTCAATCCTTACGGTTGATTATAATTTAAATTTTATTTATTGAAAATAAATTAATAATCAACATGATACACGTATCTAATAACAATTTTTTTACCTGCATTCATTCAGTTATTGATAGTTTAGACCAAGATGGAAGAAGCAGGAAAAAATAGCTAAGAACAAAATTAACTTCTGCTATATCATGGCGTGACAGCATCAATTTTTTTTCAATAAGTATCCCAATACTACAACAGTGGCATTGAAAATGTAATTTTAATAGAACGAGGACAAGAAAATTATATTTGCAAATGTCCTATTGTTGTAATTTGACAACCGTAACATTACCAACACACGCTTTTTTCCTCGTATGGTTTCAGTTTTACATATTATTATCATTCTTATTGTTATTGGTTGAATAAAAATAATATTTTTCACGAATCCCAAGAGAATTAATCTTGGTTACTCTTAATCGCGTGTCTAGGATGGATTAATAGGATTCCTAAACTGTTAAATTTAACATAATGATTGCATATTGTGTTTCAGTCAAAAAATTTCAGAAGATGGAAGAAGAAAAATACTCGAATAATATGCCATTTTAATAGCTATTTTTAATCTTTTAAAAACTTGTTATTTAAATGAGTTTGTAAGACCAAGCAATAAATATTGTAATCGTATAATTCATTCATTCATAAATTTTCGGGTCAAATGTTAGAATATTTTCTTCTATCTCTCTGTGAGTGTATTAAGTTATAAGTTATTACCGAAAATACATTTGCATATCTGTTATGAAATTTCACTGATTTATATCTTAAAGTTATTATGTAAAAATTTGATTTATTTTTTATTAAAACCCATTAATTTTAAGTTAAGGAAGGAATTTTTTTTATAAATATAAAACACGAAGTTATCTACTATTCGTACTCTACGTTTTAATACTAAAATCAATAAATATTCTTGTATGTGTATGTGTGTGTGCAAATGGCGTAGGAATTTCATAATGGCTGGAAATTTCTGATTTGCGCAAGCCCCCTGAAAATCCTTCCTCCACCCCCTGAAAACCCATCGTTCGCCCCAAAGAAACGATCTGGAGAAAAGCTCCTTTTACGCATGTGTCTAGACCCTAGACCACTAAATTCTTTTTCAGCGTACATCCAATCGTTAACTTTGTCGGCCCCCCTTATGTACGAGATAAAAGGGGATGTTGTTCGTGCACGCAAACTGAATTTAATGGGTTTTTTCTTCTTTATTTGTTTTTATTGAGGACGTTAAAGCTCTTTAGTTAGAATTCCAGTATTGATTCTTGATATATAATTAGATTAATAGAATTAGAGTTTCTGGCTAGATTTTGTCAAAATTTATTAAATTGTTTAATTTTAAGTGTTTTTTTTAATTATTGCCTAAAAATATATTTAAAATAATTAAAATTCGCAAACTACATATACACTGGTAGTAAAAGTCTGGAACTATCGAAATAAATCTTTTATTAAATGTTTTTGATAAAAATTCTCAAACAAATCGATATTTGTAGATTGGCGATAACGAAATTTTTTCTAAACGGAAACGGAAAACTCTCGGAAACTTTTTTTTGATGGTTTTGGAAAATAATGAGATTCTAAGAACAGATATGCTAAAAAATATGAAACTGTATTAAGAAATTTTTGAGATAACTGCTTTTAAAGGTTTAAAACAAACATCGAATAACAATCAAGAGTTTCGAGCTTTAATCTTAAAAAGATTCAAAATTCTGCGCAGAACTGTCATAATCTTAACGCTAAGTCAATTGTTGTGTGATTCTTTATCAAAAATTTGAGCTTTTGATTTGAACTTTGATTGAATAACAATCAAGAGTTCAATTCAAGTTTCTGATAATAAATCAACAAGACAGTCTACTGAAGAAGAAGTGTACCTGCAAAATTGTCAAAGTTACCAAGAACAATTTCTAGAAATTGATATATCTCGAGAAACATGTCATCTACCTATAAAAGGTTTATTTAACTTAATATCCAGCCTTATTCTAATGTTTAAAACAAATGTACATTAATTTGAAATATCAAATTCTCTAAAATATCTGAAAAACGAAAAGCTATTGAAGTGTT
The DNA here is from genome assembly GCA_929113105.1 of Agrypnus murinus. Taxonomy (NCBI): domain Eukaryota; kingdom Metazoa; phylum Arthropoda; class Insecta; order Coleoptera; family Elateridae; genus Agrypnus; species Agrypnus murinus. The sequence continues at coordinate 11,410,107 of OV816027.1, forward strand.
TAAAATAAAAACAATTTATAAAGGAATTTTAAGAAACTAAATCATGTTTTTCCACCTAGAATTTTAGCTGTGTAAAAATCAGGGTTGGCAAAAACAACTATTTTTGTTTTTTTTTAATTAAACATATTATTTTAGTCAAAAATGAATTTAAACACCTCATATAAAAAAGTTATACAAAAAAAATATAAATTAGTAAATAAAAGATTACTCGAATATGATATATTCATGATGATTCGTTAACAAAAGCGCTCTATATTGCAGCATTTTTGAACAATTTTATTAAAAATACTGTTGAACCGCATAATACTCGTGTCAAGTGTATCTATTGTAAAAAATAAATGTAAAAATAAGAGTATCGAAGACTTTGCTAAAGTTCATATTCAAGGGAAACATTTTTCAGGTATTTTTGTTTATTTAGGTTTACCATTTACGTAACCAGGTTATCTTTAATTATTCTTTCCGTTATTTATAGCTTCTTTATTAAATGCTATACATCTGAAAAAGAAATATTTAGCATTAATTTAATATTGTCGCAGCAATACTATGTTATCTAATCCTATATCCACCTTAGTACTATATAAATTACTACTAAATTAGCATTGCTCAAGTTTATATCTTAATCATTTTTCAAAATAAATTTAAACAATATTTAATACAATGTAAAAATCAAAATAACATGTCAACCTAGGTAAAAATATAATAAATACCCGATCTGTAATCTAGTTATCGTATTTTAAAGTATCTAATTCGGCATGTTCAAAATATTTTTATTTTCGTCTAGATTTGTAGGTTTCTTAACTGTTTAAGCTTCAAAGATTTCAAATTTTGAAGCATTTAGATTGTAACGAAGTTACTGAATTTTAGTTAATTGTGTTGTTTATAAGAGTGAGTAAGCTTACCTTCTGTGCAATCTCAGACCGCTCGGATAAGCGATCGATTCAAGCGAGAGCACGCGGCTCTTTCCTAACCGATATTTGGCGTGCGCCGCTCCGTTTCACTCCTACCATTTCCCCCACGTTCCGAGAGCACCTATATAAGGAGCGCCAACCGATTTATTCAGTCCGCTCCCGGGACTCGACGCCAACAAATTCAACCAGCAGTCAAGCCAGCCCAGCATTCCGAACCGTTTTGGGAATATAAGAGTAAGTCCTCTTAACCGTAGTTCCGATTCCCTTTCCGCCCCGATCTCGTCCGTTCATCCCTTACACTCTGTCCGAGACCTGTCTGCGAGTATTGCGGGAGGTCTCATTCCGTACATTCTGTCCGAGACTTCTCTGCGAGTATTCCGGGAGGCCTCGTTCCATGCATTCCTTACCCGATCCATCCGTTACCATCCGACAACCCCGTACTCGCACGCTTGATTCGGTTTTGCTACACTGTGTTGCACCCCGCTTGTCCGGATCGCCGTTTTTAACCGTAAGCTTATTAGCGTAGTAGTAAGGCTTGTAGGAGCTAGTGGTAATAATAAATTGTTTTCTGTTTGGTATTTTGTTGGTGTGTTTTATTCGCTGATAACACCTTTTACCTATTCTAAATGTCTTAGTAGAAATAATTGGAGACCCGTGGAGCCATCCAGACAGGCCCGGCCTTAGCGACCACAGCAGTTCCTTGGATTACTTTTTTCCACTAGTAGTTACCCGAATCCTTGGAGCATACCACGTTAAAACAACTGGCACCCGAGAGTTACCGCCGATAACCGAAAACCACCCAGTGCCATTTCGTAAGTAAGCCCCATTACAAGATATACAGGGTGTCTATTTAGTGCGCAATTATTCGATATCTCTTAAACTACTAAATATCAATAACAATTTACAATACAAAAGCTGCTTGATTGCAAAGCTGCATATTTTGAAAACATCTAAAACAATACATGGTCTTTCACAAAAGCGAAGCAAATACGACTCGGCTTTTCTTAAATAAAACATCTTATGGTATTTTACCCGGAATTGATTCTCCTATTTGTTGTTTGTTCAGCAATATGTCTTTTTTAGAATCCATCGCCAGGTTACCAATTTATAATTTATTTATTTTTTGAGGTTTGTAGGGTCATAATAAATAAGTCACAGTTTAGTTATCGATTTGAATTTTAAACGCATTCTTTGCAAACAGTATTATCAGGGTCCACAGTATTTCCAAGTTTTGTTTATGAACAGGGTGTTCACATTATACTTTATAATTTTGATAAGATCAAATTAAGTTTACTCAATTTCTTTAATTGGAACACCGTGTATGTTTTAGCGAAAATTAAGACTTTTGCTTACACCCTAACCAATCCTAAAATGCTTTCTTCAATAGGTGCAGCGTTGCCAAATTGTGATTTTTTTTAGAAAAACAAAATTCTAAGAGAATTTCGACAATTTTAGCTTCTTAGAGTTTTTGACAATCACTTCAATATCTTGTATTTCATAGTACTTCAAAATTTACGCTACTTGACCACTTGAGTACAAAATGCTTAATATTTAGATTTATTATGTAATAAAATAATTAAATTTAAAAATTAATGATTTGGCAACAGCGCACCTGATTAAGAGGATATTTTAGGAATAAATAACGTACTAATCGAAGTTTTAATTTTCGGTAAAACATACAGGGTCTTCCATTTGTAAATGTAAGTAAATTTGATTTAATGTTATCAAAATTTGAAGGTATAATCTGAACATGCTGTACATAAACAAAACTTGAAAATATTTTAATAGGGTTTGTAGGACTCTGATAAGAATGTTTGTAAAAAATGTTTTTAAAATTCAAACAACCGAATAACTAATGATTTATTTATATTGCCGCTTTACAAACCTCAAAAATCTAAGATAATAGATTATAAACTGGCAACGTCGCAACGGATTCAAACAAGAATGTTTTGTTTAATAAGCAACTGATAGGGTGATGTAGAAGTTAAAATGTAACAATTACCAGTAACAACTCTTAGAAATTAATATGTGTAAATTTTTGTTGGACTATAACACATTTCTATGTTATTTACCAACAAAAAGTTACTTTAATTTAATAGCCAACCTTATTTTATGGTGTAAAAGAATTGAGTACACATACACAATTAAAATAAAAATAATTAATTAATAAGTAGTCAGTAAATAAAAAATATAGCATTAAATTCCTAATGTTTGAAAGTTGGGAAGGCTTGACAATCCTTTTACTATATAAGAAGCTTCTAGGCAGGGCTTTAGATTTCTAGAAAATACAAATCTTTGTGTTTCAAAGCTTTAAAGACCACGGATTCTCGACCGATATATACTTTTACTCACTCTGAACTTTTAATAATATAAGGACGACCTTCTACTTAAGACCCTAAACGTGAATAGTACCAACTCATGTAGGTAATTATTACAGACTCAAAATTTTTAATGTCGCAGAAGTTCCAAAATTTCCTACAGAAATAACAAATCGTCAATCTTATTTGGTGTTCGATTTTGAAGGTCTAGGTTTTGAAGATTCAAAGGTGAGCTGTGAAGATTCTCAGAGTTAAAATTTTAAAGATTCACACTTTTGAAGTACATACTAAAACTTTACTATATTAAAGTATATTTTAGGTGCTATACAATGACGAAGTTTCAGAATTTCAGTTTTACTGTCAGGTTCAGGATGCCCGTGTTTTGAGACTGCAGATACTCAGTTTCAGAAATTCCAATTTCTTGGCAACAGAATCTTCTATTCGTTTTTCAAAAGTAAGATAAACGCTAAAGGTCATACGTCAAAACTTACTTCGGTTGAAATATTTATGAGAATTGGTCGAATAAATTCAATTCCAGTTGACAATTTTGTACCGGTGGTTCGGAGTTCGCACAAAACTATAGGCCCCTTTTGCCTACAGCACAAAAAAACTTTATCTGCTGCTATTGAAGCTAAGTTTAAGAACATTCAAATCTCAAGGCTTACAATTTCATGGATTCAAGAAGCTTCAGAATTTCAGAGAAAAGCGATTCGGTGCAGAAATCTCATACTTCTAAATATGAGCTTTTAACTTAAATTATCTGCATACTGCATTAAAGTTATGGAAAGAATGTTTACTAATTCATCTTGTTGACTTACCATAGATGAACATGGAAGAAGCAAGCAAGCAATTTGATGAAAACATACCTGAAACAAAACAAAATATATTAGAACATTGATAACAAAGTTTCATAAAGCCTGTAAAATAAATCAGGGAGGTAAACGCTTTCCAAGTTTGCAATTTATGAATGAATTGCCCTTACACTAAATACTACCGAGTTCTACTGTACAACCTTTCCGATGAATACAACAGACCAATTCTCGATCCGATTAAGGTTTCTATCATTTGAGGTTACGAAACATCGATTTCGTTACTACACATTTAAACAAATAGCTTCATTTAATAAGACATTACGAAACTAACTTTCTTCCATTGGACCTAGTTTTCGACACATAACAATTGATTCTTACCATACGAAAAATCTTCAAGGACACATTGAAAATGCAAAACACTTAATTATATAGAGAGATGGCGAATGTAAATAAAAAACAAATGAAAAAGAAAAACAATATCAGCATTTCTGTTGCAACAGAAGAGAGCAGAGGAAAAAACCCGCATGGGCGTCCCACATCTCAGAAATGAACCCGCTAAAAACCATAATAACATGCGTTAGTCCATTGTGTACGCTTATGGTACCTGCAGTAATTTGCATCCAAGGCACTCTGGATGTGTTGGAGTTCATTGAGACGCCCACCGCCATTGTGTAAAGCCGTAATAATAACTTATATGCGAACACAATTGATTCTGCTCGACACGTGCACAATGATGTATTAGAATATCCCTAAATAATGATAGTATTGAATAAACAGGCAACACACGGCAATCGAGTTTATCTCTTTGTCTTCCATACTGTAATCACGATTATCACGTAACGTGTATATAAAATGTTAGGAAAATTTTTATCTCGAAGAAACCTCTCCGTACTAAAGTAGAAAGTGCGTAGGATTTGGCTAAGAGTCGAGAGGAGAGAACACGTGCCCCGTTTTAATAGTTTCCTGTGCGCGAGAGAAGATGGTGGTTTCCTTTTTTTGGTCTTTGTTTTTATTATTTTTGCTCTTAGTACTCTTTTCTATATTTTATAAGATGTTGTGTACACATAAAGACGACCCACACATACTTCGTTTACTTTGTTTACGAGTTCTAGATAGGATAAATGCTATAAAATAGATTTTTCTCCCTCTTTATATAGAAAGAAAGATTTGTTGAAAGGTATGTTTTAACAGAATTATAAAATGAACTTCCTTATTATATCTATGACTTACAGAAACGCATAAATTTTAAATCTATTAGGTACGCTTTTACTATGTGTTACCTTCAATATCGATAGAAACTTATTTCTCATTTATCGATATCGTTAGATAATTAATATTGTCGCTTGCAATTACTATTGACACGTGTAAGCTGACAAGTGGGAGAAAGATCAAAGGAAGGGATATTAATCAAATGATGCCAATTATTACATTCTTCATAACTATTACGTAACGAATCCAAACAATTAACAGAAAATAATATAGTGAACACCGAACACCTTTTTGATAATTAATGCATTTGGCTGTAACACACTAACCATAAATATTCCATCAGAGATCTCTATCATTTTTATAACTGGAATCTCTCTTTGAATATCTATTATACCGCTATGAAGATGAACGTTTGTCTGGTCGGAAGCTTGAAAAAACAAAATCGCATCAAGATTAAATCATAGATATTACAAATATACAAATAATCGTAAATTGGTTTTTGGAAAATTTGCGGAAATAAAGCTACTATTCCATTAAATAAATCCTATGGTTAAATAAAACAACTCTTGGCTAGAAACCATTTATGTCTTGGTAATTTATCTTTTCAGAAATCTACAGTTGATACTTCTTCGAGAGATAAATCTCTGTATATTTAAAAGTTTTGATTGGTAACACTTCTTTTGATACTCTATATCTTCTATAAAGCTTTCCGCTTTTGTCATATTCAATACACAAGCAAAAATAATACAAGCTGCTGGTGTTTACTTTTATATAAATCTCCTTGCATAAACATACCCTCTATGTAAGATTGTAAGTACACTCATATAGTAATACTCAGTATGGCAGTAAAGTTAATAATAAATAGACCGCACAAGACGACAACTAAGATTAATAGCTAACTGTCATATAAATCTATTGGATTTAAGTTCAAAAGTGGCATATAAACTAGCTTTTTCAATGGTAAGTCGGCTCTGACCAATATTCGCAGTCTTCGAGCATTTAAACAATTATCAGTGTGCTTGCTTGCTTTGTTAATATACTATTTTACTGTTACTCGTTTTCATAACTTCGTTTTATTTTATTTATTTTACTGTCACTCCATCCTTAACGTGACAGTTTTGGTGGAGGCACCGGGTAATTCAAGTAAGCGACGTCGCTGCCGTCTGTACACTCGGATTATCTGATACCGTGCGTAGTTTCGACAAAATAAAATACTAAGTATATATATATTGAGGTGATATTTTATAAATAAAATAATATATAACACCCCAATATGTTTCTCCTTCTCCCAATAGACTGACTCAGGTTTAATTCGATAGAGCATGAGATAAATGAAAAAATAAAAAAAATCTTATTGATTCTTACACCAGGAAGAAAAGAACTTACTACCTAAGCACTTGGACTTACGCAACTGGACAACAGCAAACTAAACTCTATATGTGAAAAGAAAAAGAAATTGATGCTTGCATACACATCAAATAAACACATAGATAAATTGAAAACACAGGTTTTATTTTTATTAATGGTAATTAAAAAATCTAATTAAAAAAAGAAAGTAAAAAAAAAATTATTTAAACAGAACAGTAAAAAGTATTGGAAAATCTTCCTTGAGCTTGCTCAAATGTGTAAATTATTCGTTATCAACCTGACATGGGGGTTATAACTGTTCTCCATTTGAGCAAACTGACATCAAATAAGATTTTCAGTTAAAATATTTACAATTATTGCTAAAATAAATTTATCTAATGACAATTAAATTTTTATAAACAAATTTAAATTCTTTATTTATTAAAACTCTGTTATTAAAAAACTTTTTAAATCAGAAAAATAAATTCTGAATTTATTAAGATTGTCTTTCTGATTTTGTTATTTTAAAAATTGAACCAAATCCTTTTATTTTGACCAACCTTGTATATAAAATACGTCGAGATCCACTTCAAATCTTTTTTTTTTATATTGGTAATGCTGCATTTATTCAAACAGGTGATTTTGAAGACAAGTCGATTATCCAAATCAATAATGGAAACAACATCTTCTTGATTTAATTTATTAAATAAATCGTTCACAATTCCATACAATTGTCTAAGAACGAAAACAAATCTTCTTTGATTTAAATACTCAGGTAACTATTTATTACACTTTGTTTAATTTTCGTTTGTTTACAAACAAACATATGGTTATGACTTAACCTTACTTTTTTTAGCAAATTCTTGTATGAGTCGAACGTGGATTCAACCAAAGCGTTTTATCGACTGAATTTGTTAATTTTTCCTGGCCTTTTTATATGCTTTACCAAAACAATTGAAAACTATGACAAATTTTCACAAACAAAATCTACTCGATACGTTTCACTTCACGAAAACAACTGTTTGTAATTAGCACTAATCTTAAATCTAAAAAGATAGAAAAGAAGAAAAACTCAAACGTAAATTCTTTACGATTTAGAAATTCAACGATGCTTATACAAGATCCTACACCAATATCAACATAAATGAAATCAAATTATAGTCAAACTTGTACAGCATACAGTCCTCCAAGTGCTTGTGTTCAAACAACGGTGTAAAATGTTATATTAAAATCAATATTGGGAAAAATCGAAGCATATCAGCAAAGCCAATACCTTCATTAGAATAAAAACATTTTATTAGAATTCAGGAGATTGTAAGTTTAATGTACTAATGTAGACATTACAATATTGACCTTTTTTTCATATTTTTAGTGAAATATTTTCCCGAAACTGATAGGGTTCCACAGGGTCGATAGGGTCCACGATTTTCTTGGTACGCCATACAAGCTGTTAAAGTTTGACATTTTTTAATCAAAAACATGTTTTCGTCTGCTAGCGGTCGCGGGGGGCGGAAAGGCCTTCACGTAACATTCGCCTTTAAACTAGACACTTTAAACTTTTTAGTACTTAAAGGTTCATCCATTTTCGTCCAAAATCCGCCGAGTTATGACGGTTTGAAATTTTGGTATTTTTGGTGCGTTTTCAAGTGGTGCGTTTTTTTTCCTCGAGTGTATTTTTGCATTATGTGACTCTGGCCAAAGCAGTGCTTAGCTTTATACTCAGGTTGTTAGTTTTGAAAATGGTCTGTTCGCCATTCGCCATTATTTTCATAACCTCAATAATTAATTTAAGATTTAAATACTGGTTTGATCCTAGGAAGACAACAAAGAGTCGTATGGAGCCAGATTTTATAAGTAGATACGATGGTTCCAGCACCTCCCTCATTATTCCAAAATCTAACATCCTGCTTCATTCAGAATGTTGACTGTGCCGATACAATGGCTTTATTTGAGGGTAAAGCAATTCTTTCGTTCTGCATGACATATGCGCCACATTGCTGTTGTTGATAGCCAAAAAAATAATCAACACTGTTCTTTTCAGCGTTTTTTTTCTTTTTCTTACAACCGTTTTTTCTTTTCGTTCTTTAATTTCAATATCTCGTTTTAATATAGAGTGTCATCGAAACAATGGGGGCACTCTAATAGTAATATTTTTATGTCGAACTACTACCTTGGACATTTCTATTCATAGAAAAGAAATCAGTAAATCATCGGAATTACAAGATTCAACAAAGTAACTGATAATGTCACTTGAAAGATGATGAAGGGTGGCTGAACGCTTCGCCGACCGGACACTACTCTGATCGCAACCGTTGGACATTTTGCCGACGGTGGACACTACTTTGACGTTGGACACTTCGCCGGTCACAAACGGTAGACACTTTGCCACCGAGGACACTTTGCCGACCTTTAAGAGCCGTCCATAGTTACAATTTTTATGGGGATGTTTCGAATATTCGGGAAAATTCGATAAAGTTCAAGTCGATTTTGATATGGTTTCACAAATATGATCTCTGTGATGTTTTCTACAATATGACTTTAACTTAGTTTAAGTTAGTGTTCACGGTCGGCAAAGTGTCTACCGGTTGCGGTCGGCGTAGTGTCCGCAGTCGGTAAAGGTCCAAAACGACCAGTCGGCGTAGTGTCCCATACTCGAATGGAGTCGTCATTGGCTCTAGCGTAGATAAGACTGTTCCTAAGTAAGTTTTACAATTTTAGAACCTGCATACCAAACAATGTAGCGTCCCAGTTTCGAAGTTCCTTTAACGCCATTTGAGGTTCTTGGGTCTGCTCAACCAACCCTGTGGCGGTGGGGCAATTGCTGGGTAATTACCCAGCTTAGTAGAATTATATTAATCAATAAAATATTTGCTAACCAAGGGCTGTGTGAGACTTTGATGTATGAAATTCAATCTTGGATGCTATGAAAACTGAAAAAAAAATCGAACGACACTTCCGAAAGAATCACTTCTTTGTGAGGCTGTCAATTTAAATCTGTACGTTATTGTTCGTTTAATTGGGCGCCATTCGTTTAATTACCTGCTAATAGCGTTGTCAAACAGATAAACAAGTCTCTAGGATATGTTTTTCCTTTATCATATTTTGTCAATATTGTCTGATTTGACCGTGCCTATGTGGCATGCACCTTAAGCAACATATCAAAATAATAGATAAATGATTTATATCTATACTTTTGGCCGTTTGTTTGTTACATGATAAGAACTGAGAGGGAGGGTTAAGGAGAAACAATCTAGATGATCGGTTAGTCTTACGAATTTTATGAAGGTTTACTTGCTGATTTCGCAGCACGGTGTTCAGTATTAATTTTTAACACTGATGTTTAGTACCGAGAATCCTGTATAATTGTTTTGATAATTTTTGCATCTTTCTGTTTCCAATTTCAAATTTATTCTAATTTGAAATAAGTTACTTGAAGTAGTTCTTAGAAAATTTGTTTCCCTTTAGTTATTTCTATACAAACGCGTTGAGCGGATTTTCTGAATTTTGGTGGTGTATAGATCCATTTGTTTTGGATTTTATATCAGTATCCTTTTTGGCGATTATGTTTTACACTCTCGCAAGGTTTGTAGAATGATGGTATTTAAGTACCACGCTTAAGTTGCTTTCATATGTTATTTTATGGAGGATTAATTTAATGTTACGGACGTTACATTTGGTTATTGTATTGGGTCTTTTCTTGGGGGTTGGGCTTTGATTTTTCAATAATTTTTAAAACAATGACAAAAATTATCGTATTTCTTAATTCTAATTACTTCGAACAAGGCAATTAAATTATGCGTTGTTATAACTTTAACTAACATATTAAATACTTTAATCGGCTACTTTGACTAAAATTGAAATATAAACACCGCAATAATTTTCTATTAACCCAGTAGGCTAATTCAGTTTCAGTCTTCTCAAATTTGTTTGAGTATGAGACCAACATAAAGCACCAAACAATAATCTTATCAATCGTATTATCTGTAGAAGCTTACTTCAAAAACATAGCTGTAGTTTTGCAGCTGGCAGAAAAATATTTTCATAATCTGTGACTTAGAATGGTTGAATAAACGTATGACACACAATAATAATAAAAAAATTGTAAATTATCAACACAGGCATTCTTTACTTTACATATGAAGAAAAATTAAATAAAACGGAACACATAAATCAAAAATTAAACAAAAATCCAATAAAATTTAATTAAGCTTGCTGAATTGAAATTTTAGCTTGTTTATAGCATGACAATGGTGCTATAATAATCGTCATATTTCAGCAAACTTCTATAACTAAAATTTAATTTATTCAAATATTGCTAAACTTTACTACTTTAATTTAAATTTATTTTTTAAAATTAAAAAAATAGTTATTTGATTTCTGATCAGAAAATATCTAAATATTCCCACTTGGGAATAAAATTCCCACACGAGACACTTTCCTTATATCCCCGCTGATAAATACAGCGGTAATGTAAACACTATACAAACTTCATGAAATCAGCTGTTAGCTTTATTTTGACACCTCGCAAAATTTATCACATGGAAAATCTTCTTGTTTTAAATAGAATAAATTCCATTAGATTTGCTTACCATTGCATAATAAAGTGATACTAGTTCTTCTCGAGTTTAGCAATTTGAAGTTTCTTTGATTACAAAAAACATGAGGGCACATAACCCAACTTTTATTTACTAAATTTGGAGTAAGAGAGGCATAGACTCGGCATTTTGATTTTTACTGACGGAAATTGTTTTCTCTTGTAGGTCCTGTTATACGTTTTGTTAAAAACAACCGAAAAACTTTTCTTCACATCAATTTCTTATGACGTCACATAAATCAAACATATGTTTATAATTAGCGAATTACTTAACTCTATTTGCATGGAAATATAGCTGGTAAAAAGACGAATAAAACGTATACACTGATGGTCTCAATTAATTCCTAGTTGAATAAATTAACAAACACCGCCAACTGTCACAAAACGAATTAGGTCTTAATGACACCCTAATTATACAAATTACATGGGACAGTTATTTTATAACACATGGCCACTTCCTTGCATACATTTACAACACTGTATTTATGTGTTATGTGTATTTGTATTATCTGCATTTACAAACCCTGTAGAAAAACCTAATACTAATCTCATACTAAAACCTTAAACGAAACAAAATTCAAATCATCTTCGCTAAGGATACACTACTTCAGGTGTCTGAATCAAAGCAATGGCGAAAGACATAAAATATTACATGAATTTCCAAAATTACTTTGGATTGGCTTGGATTTGGATTAATTATGGCATACTAAAGTTTAAGATAATGATTTATTTTGTTTATTTTCAGAGCAACAACAACCTGAAACTGAGTTGACTTCCAGATAAACGAAAATCGTAACTCCGATAGATCAAATATGAAAAATGAAAACTTGAACCCTAAGAACAGCTGAAGTGAAATTCTAGATCTGGGTTCCTGGCTATATTGTGCATGTTCTGTAATACAGAAATAAATTTACTCATATAACTTTCCTATACTTCAATATTTTTATTAAAGTGAGGTTATGTAGTCTAATAATCGTAATTCCTGTAATACTATCCTGTTTTATTAAATTTGAGAGCGATATTGCATGTATATTTTTTAAACAAAATAAACTAACTACTTCACATGCCTCTAATTATCTTTATTTGCATGTATACTTACAAAAGTTAATAATAATAATAATATAATAATAATTGTTACAACCCATAACCTGGAAACCAGGCCCCAAAAGCTATAAGCTTGTGCGGGAGGGAGGCGCGATTATTATTATTATTACGTAGGCCCTACGTGTGGCTGCAGCCGACTTACAGATGGAACAGCGCAAATCTCACATTAATTTGTGTCGCAGCTAAGGAAAACTGCAGAAAACCTTAACCAGATCTGCCGGTAACAGGAGTCCAGCTTGGGAGAAAGGAGAAGGAGGTCACCTAGCCAGCTTGGATGAAAATCCAGCACGGTAGACATTACACTACCAAGGCTAATCATTATTGTTATTGGCTAATCTTTAAATGTGATGATTTTATATCACCGCAATATCTTAAAACGAACTAAAAGGCTGTAAATCAACTCCGACGGTAGCTGTCAATTACAGTTTAAAAACGTTGATTACTTCTTAGATACATGATCCCAAGCTCCAACATCACATGGTTCATCTGCATCACACCATTTAGCAACTATCCTGATTAAGATTACATCATGTACACATGAAAACCTAAATATTTTTCTCTATACAACTGATACTGTATCCTACACTTAATTAGCTCTTAAGTGTAGCTACGTATTGGATCTAAAGATTAACATGTTTATTTTTATAATGGTTTATTGAAATTTAAATTCAAAAAGATAGGTTATATTCACAGGATAGAACTTAAAGTTCTTTTCTTTTCTAGTAATTGTTTGTAGTTTTTTAAAATAACATTGCAAGTAAAATGATTACAATAAATAAACTTTGGTATACAGTATACAACTATATACATATACAGTATTGAACAATTTTATGATCTATGGGAACATCTGCAACTGGCCAATGTTTTGTTCTTTACTTGTACTGGTTTTACTGATTAATTTTTATTGATAAACAAGTTGATACCCTTATGAAGAATCGCCACAGCAATCTGATTGTTACAATGTATAATCCAGTTGATATAATGCAATTAAGTGAATAAAAGGAATACTAAAAGAAGTATAGCGATGGCAATACAACTACCAAGAGCTGGAGTGAGACCTCAAAGTATAACTGAAGTAGCTTTTATAAATTCAAGATCAAATGATGTTTGAATGAGAGTGCCCATCTACCCACAAAAGAGTTAATTTATGCGAATTCCAGTTAAATTTAAATTTCGGAAATTATAACAGTTGAAAGAAGAACTGAAATTGATGAAATTTATTATATTTATCAGGATTAATATGTCGATTACAACACTTCTGATGTTAATAAAGAGGAAATTGAAAGAAATATTTTTCTCTGTCTCCATTTGTATTCTCAGGGTATCAATTTAATAAGTTAATACAGTTTGTTGCACCGCATGGGTTTAAATGTTATCATTTGTTCAGTTGAGAACAAGTATATTTTTTATATGTAGATACCAGCATTTTGTATAGAATTAGTACCAATTATCCCCAACAAATGTTTTCAATAGCAATGTTACCATATATACAAATCCGCATGTTGTACCTATAAGATACAAAACATAACAACATTCCATGCTTCCATTATTATGTTGTTCTATTCGATGTTACATTGTCGGCAAGCCTATATGGTCCTGAATAATTGCAATAATTGGAATATCAGATAGCAATATAATTTAATAATAGCCTTCTGAGTTATTGGCCGGATTGACAGTATGTTATTTGCAATGAGGAGCAAGGTTATATAACAAGGTTTTCATTATTTATTAAAACGACGTTGTTATGTGTACTACTACAACGATCGAAATTTACGATTATGCTGCTTTTGAATAATGCCCTTACTATTTTAATTAGACGACATTGTATGTTATCGAGTATATGTGTCTGGACTTTTATGGAAATCACCTTTTTGCAATTTTTTTGAAACAAATAAATTTTGTTTTTAATTATTTAAAAGAAAAATATAAATCCATGCCCTATATAAATAATAAAGGTCGTGGTCAAAGTGGTTGTTGCATCAACCATCTAGTCTAGAATCATCAATATGCAAAAGCAAAACTGATCATGATCTTTAAAAGTTAATCTCCATCAATATGATTAGAGTTAATACATCACATCGCACACATCTCCGCTAATACATACTTATTATTATTTTCGAGTTAAAAAAAATTCCGGTTAATGTATAAAAATAAAGAACGCCACATTTAGATGTATAATTATCTGCTTTTTTTCTGTTTTAACGAGTATTTTTTTGCACGCAAACGTTATAATTTATTGTAAGGTATTTGCATTTTTTTAATGATAAATATAATAAGTCTCGTGGGCATCAAAATAACTACATAATTTTGTAATTATGAAATTAACTAGACTTTTTCTAATATTAAAGTTACATTTTAATTTAGCCTTAGTGTTAAAAGCAGTTATTTTAACATATATTTTTCGTTGGATTTGATAACGTTATTAATAAAGGGCTTGATGGATGTATGCTTCATATAACCTACCCAAACCGGTGAATCGCGATTGAATGTTGAGCGCCACCGTGTTTAATTACTATCATTAATTGATGGAATATCATAGTTTCAATATAAACTCTATTATACCTAACAAGTCAAAATTTGTTTTTGTTGAAAACTATTGAAACTTTGCAATTTCAAAAGTTACTAAAATTGGTGGGAATTTGAAAATTTTACATATCTTTAAATAACTTAATGTAGCTGTACAATTTAAAATGTAATGAACAACAAAGCAGAGATCAGAATTATATTGACTAGTCCAAAAACAGGTATTTGTACATAAATAATAATACCTACATTAAGTTTAGATTTGTAAAATTTTAAAATTCCCCTTAATTTTAGTAAATTTTCAAATTGTAAAGTTTTAACAGTTATAACCAGACACCTGTTACTGCAAATATGTTCACGTCTTTTTACTGCGTGTGAATATGAAACTTCGCAGTTTGTATTAATAATTAAAATATAAGGCAACTTAAAAGAATTTTACATTTAAAATATTGTATTAATACATGTATTATTTTATAATTTTAGTAATTAGTGTTATTTTTGATGAGTAAGACGAGAGCACTTAAGGCGGAGGAACTTATGACATGTTCAACAGTAAACTGTTTAATATTTATATCCAATGGAGTTGGAACTGCAAGGAATCTCCTAATAGAAATTTCATGAGAGTTGGCATGGAACACGAACTGTAGTTCACCCAATGGACCAAGAAAATGAATTTCAAAGTAGAGGTTCCAGGATGTCCTTTAATCAAAATAGAAGTGTCCCAACTGGGCTCGTATTCATTTTTTTATTACGTTCTTATGTTATAATTGTATATATGTGAGAAGAGGACAAATAATTCCGGATTTGGATGTGCAATAGGGGGCACTCACCTTGATTTACGTAATTATTAACAACTGGATACCTGTGTTGCTTTTGTAATCAGTTTTATGTAACAATTACTCATATGTTGTTTTATTGATATTTTTGTAAAATATATTATGATTTTATTATTAAGTTAGTTGGCGAAGAATAAGGTTTATACTTATTTATTGTAATTAAAAATAGACGGGGTTTATTTAGAATTTCTTTTTTTATTTAATAATTAACCGTATAACCCCACATCAGAAGTGGGATCAATCTACTAAAAGTACCACAAAGTGTAGTGTTGTGAAATTTTGGCATTATGGAGTAATTAACGCAGGTCCTGACTGAAACCTTACAAGAATTGAAAGATAACAACTCCGGACAGAATGTGGTGAATGCGACTAGTTCATCAATTGAAATTCCAATATTCGACCCTTCTACAGATGATATGGGGGCCGCAAAGTGGTGTGAAGAAATTGAAAAATTAAGTCACACCTTCAATTGGAGTGAATTCGAGCGAATGTTCAGGGGTGCCAGTGGACTAGCAGGAGATGCGAAAGAGTGGTTTTCTTCGTGGCAACCAACAGAAAAAAACTGAGCGAATTTTAAGGCAGAGATCACCAATTTGTATCCAGTGAAACGAAACCTTAGTGAGCGATTCCGTAAGGCAAGCTTGTATACCAGTAGTAGTGCGACCGGGTACTGTGAATATGTTAAAAAAATATCTTTAATAAAAGCTTTGAATTTCAATCTCTCAGATGCACAAATATTAGAGCTTGTAATTGGTGATATAAGAGATGCTAATGTTAAAACAGCTGCATTTAATAGTAATGTTACGACCGTAGCCGGTTTGCTAACGTTACTAAATAATTATAAGATGAATAAAAATGACTCTAATCCTTTGTTTAGTAAAAAATTAAAGCGTTCATACCCATTCAAAAACAAAGATGAATTGAAATTATGCTACCATTGCAAGAAACCGGGTCATTATAGCCGAAGTTGTTGTGAAGTTCAAAAAATAAATCGGTTAAATCCGGAAAACCCTTGACTGATAAAATTGTTTGTACTTTCTGTGCCAAAACTTGCCATCGTATTGATAATTGTTTTTACAAAATTAACCCTGGAGAAAACCCACCAATATATCGCGCTTTTGTACCTAAAGGCAGTCGTATTGGCTTGTTGAGAATGTTTCATGACGAGCAATGCCACATTGGTCCTCATAAAACATTTGCAAAAATTAATCATTATTTTTGGTTTCCTAGGATGGCAAGGTTCGTCAAGAAATATTGCGATCATTGCTTAAAATGTATCTCAGGCAAGAAATACACGGGTCCCAAGCAAGGACTTCTCCACCCGATTGACAAGATACCAGTCCCTTTTCGCACATTACATGCTGATTGTGTGGGACCGTTTCCTCAATCTCCGGAAGGATTTAAGCACATCCTTCTTTTGATTGACGCATTCACCAAGTATCTCTTTTTGATTCCGTTAAAAACACTTTCTGGTCCAGAAACATGTGCAAACTTGAATATTTATTTAAACATATTTGGAACAACTAAAAGATTGATTTGTGACAGAGGCACTAATTTTACCGATCGAGTTGTCCGGGAATTATGGTCTAAGTTGGGTATTGAGCAACATCTGATTGCTAAGAGCGCACCGCGAGGCAATGGCCAAATAGAGAGGTATATCTCGACCGTGTTAGACTTATTAAGGGTTGAAATTGATAAAAAGTCAGAATGGGCGAGCGCCATACCGAAAGTACAAATGACACTTAACACTACGGTACAAAAAACTATCGGGTTTTCACCCATTTATCTCTTAACGGGACAGCTTGTTGATGATCCAAACATACAAGCTCTAATTAGTAATATTTTAGTACCAATGAACAACAACTTAGAGCGCGATCGAAAGCTAGCATATGATCGTACCCTTCAACAATCTGACTATTCGAGGCACTATTTCAATAAGACTCGATGAGTAAACAAGAAGGTGAAGGTCGGAGACGTTGTCTTCCACCCATCTGGCAACTCTCATTTATCCAAGTTAGACCCAAGATATGAGGGACCATTTGAAGTCCAGCAGGTGTTGCCAAACGATCGTGTCGAACTAAAAAATATGGTGACGAATCGAAAAAGAGTTGTTGCCCTAGACATGCTGAGGACTTGACCTGGTGAATTTGATGGAAATTTTAACTGATTATGATTGTAAGGATTAGTGCGTAGTTAATGGCATGCCTTTGTGAATAATCTTTAAAAAAAATCAAAAACAAAAAAAATATAGTTTATTTGATATGTAGAGCCATCACGCAGTGTCTGTGTAAGCTCTTAATTTTTGAAGTATAGCTATCACGCAGTGTCTGTGTAAGCTCTTAATTTTTGAAGTTTAGCTATCACGCAGTGTCTGTGTAAGCTCTTAATTTTTGAAGTTTAGCTATCACGCAGTGTCTGTGTAAGCTCTTAATTTTTGAAATTTAGCTATCACGCAGTGTCTGTGTAAGCTCTTAATTTTTGAAGTTTAGCTATCACGCAGTGACTGTGTAAGCTCTTAATTTTTGAAGTTTAGCTATCACGCAGTGTCTGTGTAAGCTCTTAATTTTTGAAGTTTAGCTATCACGCAGTGTCTGTGTAAGCTCTTAATTTTTGAAGTTTAGATATCGCGCAGTGTCTGTGTAAGCTCTTAATTTTTGAAGTTTAGCTATCACGCAGTGTCTGTGTAAGCTCTTAATTTTTGAAGTTTAGCTATCACGCAGTGTCTGTGTAAGCTCTTAATTTTTGAAGTTTAGCTATCACGCAGTGTCTGTGTAAGTTCTTAATTTTTGAAGTTTAGATATCACGCAGTGTCTGTGTAAGCTCTTAATTTTTGAAGTTTAGCTATCACGCAGCATCTGTGAAAGCTTTTAATTTTTGAAGTAGAGCTATCACCATGAGTCTGTGTAAGCTCTTAATTTGTTTTAAAACCTGGCCGTCACGCAGTGTCTGTGTAAATCCCGGTTTCCGACAATAGTTTTGATTTTTGCAAAGAAGAAGAATTGATGACAGATTAAGCTATTCAAGGTTTTATGTTCATCTAAATTTCCAGACCGAAATCCAACATCTTAATTCGAGAGCGAATTAATTGTCATGCTGGCCGTGTGAGAAGAGGACAAATAATTCCGGATATGGATGTGCAATAGGGGGCACTCACCTTGATTTACGTAATTATTAACAACTGGATACCTGTGTTGCTTTTGTAATTAGTTTTATGTAACAATTACTCATATGTTGTTTTATTGATATTTTTGTAAAATATATTATGATTTTATTATTAAGTTAGTTGGCAAAGAGTAAGGTTTATACTTATTTATTGTAATTAAAAATAGACGGGGTTTATTTAGAATTTCTTTTTTTTATTTAATAATTAACCATATAACCCACATATACATACTCTTTATGTATGTTTGCACTGCAATTAATAAATAAATCACTTGCTTTATTATTGACCTTGACCGTGGAAAACTACACTACCTTTACTCTAAATTTTAATCTAAATGGGAAAAAAAATTATACAATAGTTTTATAACAATCCACTCTAAACAGGCAATATTTTTTCCATGTAGAGTAAACGATTCAAAAGTCAAAAGTAAAATCTCTATTTTATTTTTGATAAAAAACAAAAAATTATAGTTATATAAATATTATTTTTTCACTTCTTGGGAATTATTTATAAAAATCTCAGTTATTTTATTTTGTAATAAAAAAAAGAAAAAATAATAAATTATAACACAAATTAATTTAAACTTATGTTCAAGTTATTTTAAAAAAATATTAAAAAAATCGTAATTATAAAAATAAATTCAAAAATTTTTAAAATGATCCTTTTTAATTGTTTGTAATTTTAATTTAAAATGAAATAAATTGCAATTAACAAATGTCATTCCGTCGGAGGCATATATTTTTTAAATTTTTGTAAATTTAGACTTTCATTACTTTATTGTCTTGAATGAATTGTAATTATACAAACAAAAAAATGTAATAACAAACTTTCTGGTTTGAATTACACAGGGCGCATAGATTTTATCAGCCTATCTTAAATTTTATAAATTTACTTTTAAGTTTTAAAATTAATTTTTTGCTTGTTTTTAGGACATACTTTTTAACTTTTTTTTAAATATCTCAATTTTAATTGTCTATTTTTGAATTTAAAAAATCAATTGTAGTTAGTTAAGTAGATCCCAACAAGTAGTCCTGCGTTCTAGTGGCACCAGAAGTATATACGTCCTAGTTTTTTTTTTAGCTTTTTAAATGATTGCTGAATTGATTCTTAAATTTAATTGTTTGTAATTTTATTCTTGAATAAAATAATTATACAAAAACACGCGTTCCAATATCATTCGAGATATATTTAACCGCTTTTTTCCATATTCTTATATTTAATTGCCACATTTTATTTTTGGATGATAAGATAAATTATAATTATTAAATAGATGAATTCCAATATGTGTATTTTTTTGAATGATTTTTAAAAATCGTTCTTAAATTTAATTATTTATAATCTTTTGCTCGAAATAAAATAGAATAGTAAGTAACAAATTACAATTATTCAAACAAATGTCCGTTGTACGTTATTCCATTGGATGTATATATTTCTGTTGAATTATTTCTTTTTATTTAATTTACTTTTAAATTAAATTTAATTTTTTAATAATCAAATTATACCAACCAATGCAAATGCTATGCATTTGAATCTCTTCGGGCACTCATATATGTGTTCTTTTTTCCTTTTTTAATTGTTATTTCTAACTTATTGTTTGTTGTCTTATTTTTCCAATAAAAATAAAAACATACACATAGTAAGAAAATTAATAGTAAAAGTATATATTTGATAAACATTTCATATACAAATAAAACGTAACATAAAATTGAGCATGATTAGAAATATTTACTAAATTTTTCGTTTTGTGCAAACAATTTACATTTAAATTTTCATATTTTATAAATATTTAATGTACGTTTTCCAAAAAATATTTCCAACGAAGACATATGATATAGATTATATAAATATATAGCTCAGCAATGTTTAACATACAATGTAATATTGTGTAAAAACTTTTGAAAACTGCGCTTTCATTCTATAAACGGTTTATTGTGAAAATATAATACTTTGAAGATAGACACCAAAAACGGCAATGTTCGTTCCTTATGTAAAAAAGTACAACTGGTTTCGGCACTCGGCGTTAGTCCATTGGAATTACATCATGCGTATTGAAGCGAATTAACTTTTCTTGGCGTAGAAAGATGTTTTTAAAAAATGATTTCAACTTTATTTAAAAACATGAATGACGGAAAGTTTACAAAATGAACAGTTTATTGTCGTTAATTACAATAATATATTTATTCTTCTTTAATTACACAATATGCACTTTTATAATTATAAATTTTAAACAACATTAACATTTTACTTAAACAATTTAGTAATATAATGCAGTTTCAATATTGAATATTGAATATTGAAATTAGGAAGCGATGCGGTAACTGCAAGATATCTACTACACTATGCTCTAGTTATAACTTCGTATTTGAAGACTGCTACGTAATACTGCACGAGGCCGATAAGATTTATGAATAAATGAATGTATTATCTTTTATGACTGAATACAATGTCCTATCAATGTTAACTAGCGTATGTGCTTGTTTGCTGGTAAACGTTTGGGTGGTGCAAAATCAAAAATTATGTATTTGGTGAATTGTGTGTATTTTTTATACAGCCTTATGGAGATAATTTATTCGAATATGTTTAGAATGTGTTCTTAAGGGTTTTATTAACATTTCATAATATTACATCATACGTATTATGTTCAATCAATGATAAAGTTTTAATTTTTAGATTCTTGTAGTTTGTTCTTGACAATAAACCAATGAAAAATGAATGTATTTTTTTTTGTTTAATTTTTTTCATGCATATTTCGGTTAGATAAATATTCATAATACTTCTGGAATATATTCATATTCTATCACATACATCATAATTAAGAAAAATCTGTCGTTTTCTATGTTTGACAAATATTAAATATTATGCTACCGGGGATAAGCTATAGTTTAGTAAGTCATTTGAATATTAAATAAGTGCTTATTTTTACAATACCATTCCTTTGTACTTATTGATATCTGCGTAAACGCCCACTATATTTTTTAACTTTTTTTTTAAATTAATTTTTACTTATTTTATTTCTGGATAAAAAGGGAATAAACAATAAAATATAACATAAAATGATATTTGTGTGCCCTGTGTTCTAATTCCATCGGCAACATATATATTTTTTTTAAACTATTTTTATATTTTATTCTTGAATAAAATAAAAGGAGAAATAATAAACTATAATGTTACAAAGTCCTGTGTTTGAATGCCGTCAAATGTACATATTTTAATTTTTTTTAATTTATTCTTACATTTAATTGTGTCTTATTGTTATTTTTGAATAAAAATAGAATAAACAATATCATATACTTATAAAATGATTATTTTTGCAAGTGTACTGCGACACAATCACAATTGCAACATTTTCTTTAAATTATCTTTTTAATAGAAAAATTATAAATGTTACAAATGTGTTTAAATCCCTTTATATACATTATATATTTTTTTATCTATTTTTAATTTATTATTACATTTAATAATTTGTTATTTTATTTTTGAATAAAAAGTGAATAAATAATATTCCTCCATCTGAAACGTATTTTTTTATTTTTTTTCAAATTATTTTTATATTTTTTAATTTTATTTAAATGAAAAAAAATCTTATATTATCTCATATTTAAATCTATTCTAAATGTCTGAGTTTTTCAGGAACTATGGTATTTCTGTTAAATTCACAACCAAGCCCATTATTTCTAAATACAGTTTTATAGTACAATTTGTATTACATTTTTAATACAGCAAAATAATTTAAATTGTACAATAAAATGAAAACCTAACAATAACAATAACACAAGCGCAATATTTCCACAAATAATAATACAATAATCTAGTATAATACTGCAAAAGTGCAAATGTCACGAGAGTTATGTCTATTATTATTATTGTTATTATTATAAGCATCATAGTGAGCAAATATTTGCGGTTAAAATGTTGTAATTTCTGTAATCAAATATAAATCATACACCAACAGTAATATCCAAGAATAAACGGATTTTAAAATTTATTTTTTCCTCACATTTAAATATGAGAAAGTAGCACTGCGATGGTATTATATACACTTTACTACATTAGAAAATTTATGTTTCCATTGTTTCTAGTGATTCACTGAACTATAACCGACCATTTTGCAAAACTTTTAAATGTCAGCGAAAACGTTAAAGGAGGAAAAGTTTTCATAATAATAATAAAATCCATGTAAGTTACTTATACATTATTTCAAATGTTTCCTGTAATTTATTCCTTTCCTTCACGATCTCTATCTTTTTTTTTCTATTCAAGAATTTTTAGAATTGATAAATTTTTTAACGAAATTACTTTACGACCGTTTAAGTATCATAATTTTTAAACAAATTGACAATAATTTAAGCCTTAACTAGCGACCAAACGGTTTCCTTTCTCTGTGTGTGCTGCTAACACTCTATGGCCGTATATGGTTAAAATGGATAAATTCAGATAGCAGCACGTGGTCTTTTTACTAGAAGAAAAAACGGGGAAACACTATATCGTCCTTTTTTGTACTCGTCGTCATGAAATAATACAGATCAGGCTCGAGTGGATGCAGATAACGAACAGCCTGAAGACAACTGAAGAGTATTTGTTGAGATATAGTAAAGAGCGTATTTCCACATCCACTTAGCGCTTTCTGACAGAGGATAGTGACGTTTCTGTCCATTCATAAACAAGTAGGCTTTTGGTTTTTAGTAATCTAAGGTTAGGTTCCACATATGTAGTAACAACAGTTGTTTTTTTGGCAAGTTTTTACAACTTTTGTATTTAAAGTTTTTTTTCTATCTCTTATAATAAACCCTGTAGGTGGGATGCAAAACATAAATAAAAATGCGGTACAACCATGAAGCTTAAGAAAATCTATCTGATTATCCTTAAGATACAGCCAATCTACAATTTACGAAAATCGATTCAAATTTCACAATATTTAAGTATCAAAGGTTTCATCAAGGTTATATAATTTTTAAATATTCAAGGTTTCATATAGTTTAAACGTTTAGATTTGCTAGTTTCATAAATTCTTTAATGTTTCAATATTTCAATTTAACGGTTGCTACAATCGCTTGAATGGTCAATCCTCCAGCGGATCAAACAACATTAAATTTGATGAAGTAATTATATCTAACTAATCCACTTTATATATTTGCATTTATCAATTCGTATAGAAAAAATTATCATTTTCCTGTAGGTCCACTGGTAGCTCACTTGGTAGAGTGATCTCCCGGAAAGTGGAAATTCTGGGTTCGATCCCTAGTCAGACTCATAAATAATTCTTCTATCTGGATTTGCATTTAGAATATGACTTAATTAAAGATTAATTTTGCTTTTAAAAGCTGAAAACCTTTCGTTAGATATTAATCTCTGCTAGTATCATCCGATACAGTGACGGGACCAGTTATGGTTAGTCTGTCCTTACAAAGATTATTTTCACAATTATGCCCGATTTCCACAACACATTTGGACCCTTCTTTAAAAGTCGATCAGAGAAATTCGTTTTATTTTGCAACAGTTCACACTATAGAGGTAGAGTTCCTATATAATAATAACAGTTAGGTCATGTGGATCCAATGTCAAGAACGACTTGATTTCTTATATAAACTATTTTCACCTATCAACTTTCAGTTGTTTGATTTGATTCATTTTTGGCAAAATAAGAAAACTTAATGCCATAAAGAAAAAAGTGTATTAGGATGTAAATTTTGTTGTACAATTTAAAAAACAACATGTCAGACTATTAAGATCATGCACTCCTTGAAATTGGGTCAAGCCTATTAAAATCCGGTATCGTACATGTCCCAACTCTTATTATTCTTATTATTTAACATTATTATAGAGGAACTCTATATAGAGGTCGCCTGCGTCACCATCTACCGGCCCTCTTAAAAAAAAGTTCTATTCGAGACACATCTGAAGGAAATCACTCGTTTAGAAAAAAACCAATAAATCCTAAACAAACGCGCTAAAACTCGCCCTTAAATAAAAAATTTATATAGTGGCGGGAACACCATATCCGCCTTCTTGTTTGTTTGAACTGACGTGTAACGCAAAGTAATTTTATTATATTTAACTTTAAAATTGTCTATTGAATTGGTAATAATGTAAAAAATATTTTTATTAAAAGAAGAATATTAAAATGTATTTCACTAAATTTGCTTGTGTAGAATTCTAAAGTTTGGATTATTCATCAACTCACAACTGTGAATGCGAACAAAAAACTCTAAATGGCACGATTTTACTAGTATTTATATATGTTGCGCCTAACTATAGCGTGATGTTCCTAATAAGACAGACAGTAATTTAGCTGTGATGCCGCAAAAGAACGCATCTCTCACATGTGTTGGTAGCTCAGGTTAATTGACCCTTACCAACAGTAGTGGCTTTACAAACACACACATCAGCTAACAAACTAAAAGCTCGTATTTAGCAATCAGTTGCGATTTTAGAGGTTATGTGGTATAGGTTAGGAATTATCTAATAAATTTAAATAAAAATATAATTAACTTGGGTCAATTATCCTTGAAAAGTCATCTAATTTAGATTCTTCAATACCATCAATACCGTCAATGCTCTAAATTTTATCGGGAAAAGTTAACTAACCTAAAATATCAAGGATTCTCTCAGAGCATTAGTAAACAAATCCTTGTTTTTAGACTTCCTTGTATATATAACGCCGGAATTTAATTTAAAATTCGGTAGCAAGGTAAGCAGGCAAGCAAGATGCAAAACGAAACGAAAGACATCAACAACAACAACAACATCAACAGTTTAAAGAAGAGAAAAAAATGATAGAGTCGGTTTCGTTTGCCATAAATAGTTGTGCCCACTCGTATGTACAGAAATTTTAAGTGAGTTAGTAGAGGCAGCAAATGGCGGCTTTTCTGATGTAGATGACTGACGATAATGTCGAAAGATAAAACGATATCAGTTTCCTTTACCAACAACTGCAATGCAAGAATCCCCGACATTTGAATAAGTAATGAGATTAAAATGTCTTACTTTAAGAGACTTTCTTTATAATATATATACGTGTGTCTTATGGATACAATTTGTCTTCTTTCCTAACACACTGTATTATGTCTCGAGTTCAGTATCAACAAAGAGGTTAGGTTAAGATAAGAAGTTTAATTAAGTTTACATTTCGGAGATGGGAGATATCAAGGGAAAGGCGCAGTAGTAGCGAAAGTGCACGAATCACGTTTTTTTTAAAGGTTTTAAGAATTATGTGACAGTTTTTTTTCAATTATAGAGTAAAATTTGTCATTTTCCTAGTTTTTTTAGGTTAGAATGTAGGTTTATTTGATGTTCCCACACGTTTAACGTGATCTAGAAAAACTATTAACAAGGCCAACAAATATAAGGTGTAATAAAATTGAATGTTAATCATAATTTTAAAAAATGTGCACTAAATAACAGAATTTTATAGAAAATTCTGAGCTATTAAAAATTTCAAGATCGTAAAAAAAAATAACCACTCTATTAAATTCAATATCGTATAGAGAAGATTGAGGTTAAAATTCTTTAGAAAATAAATTATAATTTTTCTTATGAACAAACACCATTTTATTATCTGTGCACCTGCATTAATTGAGTGATATTTACAGAACGAATCACCCTCACAAATCTTCATGAAACCTAATTAGCTTAGTCTCTGATGTGCTATGTGCTTTGAAATTAACCGTTTGGGTAGCAAAATTATGCCGACTCTGATACGATGATAAATACAGTTTTTTTTAACTAATTGAATCCGGCTCGAAGGACCAAAATAGGATGTCATAGGTAGAATCAGATGTTAACTCGGTGGCTGCTTAGTGGACTGTATTTTGTGTACAGCTCTGTACAATATAGGTAAATTTACAAAGGGTGGGGTAAATGAGAGTGTTTCCCTCTATCGGTAGTGCAAGATGTACCAGTCCCAGACAAAAGAGATTGCTCTGGTTGTTTTATTGATGTCATCTTAACGGGTAACCTACAGGAAATTTCAGTTTAACAAGCATTCTGAAGATTGTTCTATATTCAGAATTGTCATATTGTCGCGACAATAGTTACTATTGCCATCTAGGGTGACTAAAAGCTGCCAATGATAGCATATCATATAAATTTAGTACATTTATGGTCAGAAATTAAATATAAACTAGCATCTACAGAGCCTATGGTCTGATACTCAAGGATCAACCCTATCGGGATACCGGTCAAAGTGTAAGTTTTTGAACATTTATTTTGCTTGCTTATATTGTTATTATAATAGTGCTTTTTTATAAGTTTGTTTTATTTGTAGTCATTGTGCTCTATTGCTCCAGTTTGATTTAGCTCATTTTTACTACTGCACTATGTAGTATGGCGGCTGTTACTTCTGATACCAAATGAGAAAGTAGGCTAAATGTTCACTGTGCTTAACTCCAAATTCAGATTTGCTATCTGAGCTCCATCTTTTCCCATACAAGATGCTAGTGGTCCATAAACCACTTTTCCAAGATGTCCAGGCAATTCTAAATCGCAATGAGCAAAAAACCGAATTTCTTTTAAAAGTCATCTCATGATGACATCAGATGAGCTCATTTTCTGATGAACGGCTGTGTCAACAAGCAGAACTGCAATCTTAAAAAACATGATCGCCCAAGACTGATGTGTCAAGATTCATAACTATCTGGTGTAGGGTCACCGTTTATAAAACACTATGGGCCCGAACTTTTTCAAAACTAGTAAGTGCCGCAACTATAATTGGCGACTTCAGGTCGCTGCAAGCAACTGAGTGACTTCACTAACTGACTTGGGATGGGGTCACCGCCCCCACAATCCCGGTGATCAAGCAGTGGTTGTAGGAAGTGTGTTTCCAAACTGTTAGAAATTCCACTTTGAAGATTAATTGAACATTAAAGGCCAAGATGAATAACAACAATAATCCTTTAAATTTGGACCAGTTGAAGGTGAATATCAGACGGGAAAATGTAGCGATGTTGTGTTAGAACGTATCCAATATTGTCTTCAACATCAAGGTAGCTACCTGTTGAATATTAATTTTATTAGATCTCCATCCTACTTTATTATAATTACTTTGTATGGTCCCATTTCCAGCTTATCGACAGATCTTGTTAGAAGACCGAAACTTATTTATGGAGTATAACAGAGCCCTAAAGTAGGATCTTGTTGCCGGACCAAATTGATGGTCATTAAGGCGACGAATAATTTTCAATATAAAATCCTCCTTTCGTCAGAGCAGGTAGGTGGGGGCGCCAGAAGATGTGGGACTTCCCTCCGCACGATCCACCAAAAAACGATCAAAATCAGTGCTATACGGTCTCCGATATATGAGCAAAACAAAATCTTCCAAAAGAGCAAAACCAGAACTTTGACCCTCTCGTTCTCCGAACCTATTGGGACTTATCCAACGACGCTAGATTCGAACTATACTTGGCCGTAATTTTGCACTGGCCAAGCCTCATCCGAATGCGACCCCGACTGGCAAATTATTATTTTAATTAGGGTGCTCGATTCGTTCTCTTGCATTTTTTTCTTTGGCTGCGCTCTCCTGTCAAAAACTATCCGCCTCCCTTCCTGGTGAGACGTTTTGCAATTATTTTACGGCATCAACCTTTTCGGGACAGGTGTGATTCGGTTCCGATCGATCTAGGCTGATTTTGCCCACGTTTCGGTTTTTCCTCTTTTTGACCCTGAAGATGGCCTCCGTCGGAGACGATGCAATGCATATACGCTTTTTTTATAAACTACATACAGGACTATCGTCCGGGTATACCTATAACTTCCCAGTTACAGGTCTTTAAATAAAGACACTGCGATCTTCCAGATTTATACAAACACTGGTTTTTGGCTATAACTGTACGTAAAAACGGTCGGCAATTGATGGGGGACAATAACCAAGATGTTATATCCGGTCCTAAACTCTATCAGACAGTGCGACATCGATGTCGATGCGACGTCCCGTTCCAGAGCTGAAAACGCCTTCTTTTTGGGGGAGGGTGGTAAGAGCGAAACAAAAGCGAATCGGACCAAACGTTGTCTGATAGGCGGAGGGATTAATTTTACATTACGTACTGTAATTTCAACTGTCTGCAGCGTTCTAGTTGATTTTGGCGTATTTACTAACATGGCGGCGCCTTAAAAAAACAAAATTCCTTTGGACGATCGTCTTTTGTCTTTTATCGACAATTACTTCCCATCGCCCATGCCACAAACTACGTTTCCTTAAATTTCTGAGCTCTGGCAATTTGAATTTTGAAAAATCAAGAATTGCCCATTCTGTACCTACGCCGTTGCAAATCGGAAAAGAATATTTTCGACGCATCCCTAAACAGGTTCCGTCTGACGATTTTCACGACGGTATCTCGCAAAAATTCCAGACTGGAAACGTACAATCTCTTCTGGGGCTAAAATGATCAGTGGACACCATCATTTTCCAATTTTAAGGCTCCAATAAATTTTTCACGATATCTCCGCCCTTTCGTCAACAACTCTCCCCACAATTCTCCCCAAACCGATCAAAATCTACGGCAGCTGGAACATAATCAAAACAAAATTGGCAGAAAGGGCAATTTTTCTCACCCCCACCCCTCCCATGAAGGACACTTCATGTAAGCAACATTCAGCTATAATTGAAGCGTACTAAACCACATGACAACAGAGCAGCACGCTCTTCTTTTTTAGATTATGTACTCTACCACCAGAGTGGGGCATCATAAAGGACCAGCTCCGAGATCTGGCAACCTCCGTTTTCCTTCACCTGAGAGCCTCAGATAAACGTTAAAATGAATGGATCTGGCAGTTTTATAAAAAAATCACAATAATTGTGGGTGCTGAATAAGTGGTAACCTAATAGAACTAATGGGAGATGTTTGGATGAAGGAGAAGAGCCCTATACAAGAGTTTCAAATGTTTCGCAGCAGTGAAGTAGCAAGTAGCAAGGGCTGGTGATATTTGTTGAATATGAATGGTAATTATTGTCTTCATCTCATCAAATGTGTGCGTACTGTTCTCGTATACATTTCATTTCAGTGCACTCTGTAGATAATAATCCGGAGAAGTTAGTTCAGGAGAACGAGCAGGCCAGTTTACACGCGAGATAATGCGATTGCCAAAGGTGTCTTTCACAAACTGTGTGAAAGGACACTGTGTGCAGTTGCACCGTCATGATAAAACCAAACTTCTTCAACTTCCTACTCAATAAAGTGGCCTAGGAATGGTTCAATAACGGCGGTGCGATAACATACTTTTATGACATAACATCCGAGTTTATGATGTCGTTGATGAAAATTGTCCCAATTATGCGCATTAACTTACATGCTGCGACATTCTGACGTGGACAGGTATTTTCTTAAAGTCATGGGTATTCTCACTGCTCCATAGATGAGCTCAAGACGTGTACGGAATGGTGGAGGCTATGCCTCATCTGTGAAGAGTGTTGCGTCAAGAGTTTTCTCAGTTTCCTCAACAAGGAAATTCGGAAACAAAATGCAGTAGTTAATAGGGGATTGGAAATCTCTCTTTCATGTGACGAAATGCAGTCACCCCGAATACAGAATCCTCTGTGCTGTTTTCTTTGACATGTGGGCTTCTTGGCAACACCACCTCACAGGCATACCTGGTATCTGAAGAATGCTACCCTAGATATAAGAGTATTATTTCTTCTATCGCATTTTGCTATGACGTGTAACGTGTAACAGACAGTTTATGTGTTTATTTTTTATTTTAACAGCGCTTTGTATATTGTTAAAAATACTATTAGGTTATCCTTAGAAAACATCCTTTATTAGATATGAAGTTTATTTGCAACGCCATCTAGATTTAATACTATTGACTGCAAGATTATTGATCTTTTCTTTGTGCTAACTTAATTCTTATTGTATTTTTATCTTGCAACCCTGCCTGCATTCAACCAATTAAAAGGCAGCTTGTTGGTCACGAGACCCACGGTTGTTGTTCGTTGTAGGGAAGCTCCTTTTTCCCCTCTGTTCTTGTGAAAACTTTGGGCAGTGAACACCTAATTATGGTGTACTGTTAACTTTGCAAATTTCCTTTGGAAATTCCCTTTTGATGGGTCAATTATAGTTTGATTAGTGCATACCATGGTTTCGTGCATGGAAGTTTGGAAGATACAAAATTAGAGTTTTCTTTGACACGTTTCGTCGTCCATCTTAGACTTTCGTTCGAGAATATGGATCCAGACATGCAATCAAGAAAAACGACAAATTTTTAAACCTACATAGTTTGCTGTTTTACCATCTCCGTAGTTGAAACTGCAAGTTTTCCCCTTCGTTGCTGTTAAATCTTAAAGAAGATCCGTTAATTATATTAATGTGAAAATTCGAAAGCTGCATTTGGTTGCGAGGCCTTAATATTGGTTTTGTAAGTAGCAGTATCTTGAATCCCTACACGTAAGAACTGGAAGTCTTCTTCAAAAGGTTTTTAGTAACCTGGTGACCATCCTGAACGAGTCATTTGAAGTAACATTTGTAAACCAAATTAAGTTTATAGAAATAACCAGGTGGGTTCTTTATATCCTATTTTTTGTGGAAGCGTTAATTAGTTCATTTGATCAAAATTTAAGAGTGGATTGTTATAATTATATGATAGAAATTTTAAAGTTGCAATTTAAAGAAAGCTTTTGATATAAGTAAATATTTATGAGATTCTGAATTTCATTTTTCAAGTAAAATTGATAAACTTCAAACCTAATAACGGTCATAGTACGATTTTTTAATTTTGTTGTAATATTATTATAATCCATGCTAAGATATTATTTATTATTTTAACAACTGAAGGCCTTCCAGTTTTTTTTACTAACTAATGATTTTTCTATGTGAAATAAATAAATAAATGGTATTATTTGTGTTAGTGCTGGTTTACTTATTATTATGTGCTATTTTTGTGCAATATTTGAGTGCCGGAATTCGGTCCTTGCATAATTGAGACTGATTAATTTTAAGATCTAGGGCTTCGTATTGTGGAGCATTAACGCTACTCTTTTATTAATTTGAATCAATTATACTGGCGCTCCTATATCCATGGCTCTATGAATTCGATGATTCTCCAATCCACCTATGACCTGTCTTAATCTCAAAAAAGGGATGGAGTAAAATTAGCTGCTACAGACGCAGCCTCCTTTATTGAATTACAGGCTTTTTCCTTTTCATCGATTTCTTCGTTATAAAAATCAGAACCAAAATTTAGAAACTGCCATTTTCTTAATTCAGGGTAGAATCGGAGACGAAATCCGAATCGGAAAAATAATAATTTTTCCTGTTTTATTCTTTGCTTGCAACTTTTTTCTTTATTGTTCCTGTTTTGTTTCCTTAGGTAGGTGCTGTAGCTGCTGGACGAGCACTTCTTTGTAAAGTATAATTGTAGTCTGTTTTTGGTGAAATTTTCGTAGAATGTTTGTTCTGCTGCTGCTACGCACCGGTGCTTGGACTTATTATCAAGATCATGCTGCGCGGAAGACAGACATCTCGACCATCAAAACTACTGCTCTCGTCTGCTGTATCTTCCAGTTTACAGCACAGTAACTTTTGGGACACTTATCAGAACAGTCAAGACGACACCTCAATCTTTCTAATATTCACCAAATTAACGATTTGATTTTTGGGCTCTACCGGCTATGGTTGAAGTCTCATTTCTCGATTACATATGGTACTATAACTCTACTTGTAGGTAGATTGAATATCCATAAGTAAATAAATATAAAATGAGACACGATTCGATTCGTGTTGTTCGATATGAAGAGATCGACGGCTACAGGTTATTAAAAAGTTAGGTTCGGGGAGAATATTACCCATTACGTCATCATGGGTATGTTCAACTCTGCAACTATTAACCAAGCAGCGGGATTGTTTAATATTTTAACTTCAAATGTTTCTATAACGTTACGTGTATAAGATACCATTTAAGAAGATCTGAGTTATCTACAAATAATTAATAAAAGGGTAACGAGGACCATAATTGAGATTATAGTAATTGAAAAGGCCTACTTTGCGGTTCGTAAAAATCATGATTTACCAAGTATTCGCTTTTCATTTTTAAAACAAAAATTGCAATCACGTCATCTTATCAAGGCAAAATCCAAGAAGAACATTGAACTATTTTTAGTTCTATTAAAGGCTAGTATTTTAAATTTGTTTCTAAAAACAAAAACAAATTTCCCATTCCAAGCACAAAAAAGTGCGGTAAACCATTTTTGCATAGCAAAAGTCTTTTATAGTGGACGTAACAGTTAAATTCTAAAAACCACAAGAAAAATAAGAAATAAAGAAACTTGTTAAGAGATTAAAGATAAAAGGTAGGTAGTTTAAAATTTAAGGTATATTTAGGATTTTAAGGAGATATGGCAAGATCGAACGACGTTGTTCCATCATTTGACATGTCAATTAGAGGACAAAAGATATCTCTCGTTTCCGGTTTTAACAACCGTCTTAAATATCTCTGGAAAGTCGAGGGATATCTTGAAACAATCGCTTAATGCTTCTAAATTAGATTGACGATGAGGGTAAGAGAGGCTCAGAGGGGAAACCCCCCGACTTTTCGGTTTTGGTGAGACTTTAAATATTTGAAGGTTTTCTAATTAATTGATTCCATCATCTTAATGAACAAATGATAGTTTGTTTCATTGTGATTGGAAATTATGCTATCAGAAATAGCAATTACGTGATCCCTGACCCCTAGCAGTCAAAAAAAGAACTAAGAATTAATTAATAAAAGTTTCATCAATCAAAATCCGTGAAGTTTCGGTTGTTTTCTACCTTCATTTGATTACTTTATCTTCATCATTTATCATGCACAACTTATTAAAACGTCTTCTTGCTACTCCAAATTACAGTCATCGAGAGTACATTGCTTTTTGTGCAAATATAACTTAATTTCTTATAATTAAGTCGTTATAGGTTATGTGTGGTTAGGTTGCTATACACACACATCCAAGAAAGATTATCATTAACCAACTAGTTAAGCGTGTTGTTTGACTTTCATTAGCTAAAAAAGAAAAATTTTCTTATTACACGTTGGTTTATCACAAAATAAAAACCACATTTTTATCTTTTGAGGGTTGAAGAAAAATGAAGAAAAACAAAAATTTAGACAGGACATCGTAATAAGAAAGACATATAAGTTTTATATTACCATCACAAAATTATTAGTAAAATAAATTTGCGGGAACACGATTACGTGTCAGAGGTGACGTTTACAACATCTTAGAACAACAAAAAGTTCGTAAAGAAGACACGAAGAACGCGTGAGAGTTCGCAGGTAACGCGACCAGAATATTTACGATCTTCGGGCATATCTCGTTGACACTCAACTAATGGCTCTTTGGACACTTTAGACTTTATGGCTTTTGTTTTCAAGAAAATCAGCATATTTTTAGCCTTTTCGTTCAGGCTCTCTTCTTCGTTTTTTTTGGGGTTTTGTTTTTCTTTGAAGTTCTCAATATCCAGGAAGTGGTTTGGACGCTTGGTGATTGTATTGTTTACTAAAGACTTGCGACATTTCTATGCTGTTTACATTTTAAACGTGTTTGGTCAATGAATGTTTTAACTGGTTTTTCCAAATTTATGTGTATTACTTAATCTATTAATAGTTTTCAGAATGACTTTATGGTTTTGATAGATAAAATAAAGAAACATCTTTATTGAAATTAAATAGTAGACTTTAGTGCATCAATCTATCTTGATAGATAAAATTAGAAATGTTTGCCAAAGCATTCCAGAATTTCAACTTTCAAAAAAGTGGCGAATTGAAGATTTTCGAGCATTTAGGCTTTTAGAGTTTTTCTCCAAAATTGTTTCAGATATTTGAATTATTCAAGCTTAAGAGTTCAGATATTCCGGAGCTTCACATTTTCAAAGCTTCATTACTTCAGCAACCCACAGCTTTTAATTTTTACAATTTTAGAATCTGTAGAATTTCAAATTCAAATATTCAGATCGGTTCGATTGGCCTAGCTGGTTGATAGGCACAGAAGATAGCGTGTAAAGTGTATCTGTACGGTGAAGCATACCTGCATACATAGTGAACACTTTATTTTTATTAGAAGCGGTGTTACATTGGATCACCCTTACCGACTCGCGCTAAGCTAGATTTCAACTCTTTTGTTTTATACTAGAGCTCCCCGTAATCAATACTACTCGGGCAACCACCCGATGGTTTTAAATAACCAGCCTTATTTCGCTGATGCTTTTGTTGATTAAAGTCTAAAATTTTCATTTCATGCCTACGCTTGCTCCCATATTCTATCCACAACCGCAGTAAGCCCTGGCCGTTGGTGAAGATGAAGAGAATTGGATTTTTCTTCTTCTTTTCTTCCTCTGAGTTACTTCCCTAAGGTAACAATGTGTACATTTTTGTTAATCTTGTCTCTAAGAAGGCTAAAGCAATGAGATTTCTATTCAGTATATAAACCTCTGAATTTATAAGTATTACTCAGTTTGCATTTTTCATAAGGGCGGTTTAGGGTTATCATTTTCTAACATTAATAATACAACTTCAAATAATTTGGTTAGATGGGTTAGATCAGCGGTCCATAACCTTTTTTATCTAGCGACCCAAAAATACCAATAAAATTATAAGGCTCTCCAAACGAGAGGGAGAGGGGGGTTACTTAAAAAAATGAAAAGACAGGATCTTATAACATATATTTTTAACATGAACCTAAATGATATATTTACCCATTTTTCAACTTTGGCGATCCAAAATCGGGTTGCGACCCTATGGTTTCAGTCCGCTGGGTTAGAAGATCGTAGAAGAAAAAGAAACTCCAATTCCGATGAAGTTAAATGCTCGTTCCTAAACAACATCTTTGCCGACCTCGAATAGCAAAATTATTTCACTTTCAAACAACTCACCTTGTAACTGACAGAGTTACTAATGAGAATATCGCCAACACAGTCAATTGGAAGGATCTCGTGCTTGGAGAATGGGTTATGACACAGTGCCCGATCTTCGGTTCAATAAACATTTGTTTAATGGACTTTGGTGCAATGACGTTTGGTTCAACGGGACTTTTGACTCAATGAGACTTTTGGTTCAATATACATTTAGTCCAACAAGACTTTATTTAATGACACTTTTGGTACAATGGACTTCCAATGATATTTTGGTCCTACAGAACTTTTCGTCCAATGAGACTTTTTGTTCCATGGGACTCTCGGTACACAACCATTCTTTTAAATGAATTATGAGTTAACTATTCTTTTTAAATAAAATATTTCAATACTCGACTATATTAAATGACTGCTGGACAATATAATAAGTCAACTGCATTCTAGACTGTCATATTGTAAAACAGAAAGAAAACTAACAGATAGTCCGAAAGAGTTTGAGTTTTTTTCCAATGTCTGTAAAGAACATTTGCCGTTCATAACAGAAGTTTCTATTTTAACTTTCCATGACAGAAAAAAACTCAGGTTGACCAACACGACATCTTTAACATTTTAACCAGTTACGCAGGTCCACGTGACGTTTTTGACTTAGTAGGTATAAGTTTATCCATACATGAGTTTGGAATCTTTGCCTTTATATATTTTATCGTTTCGTTCATACGGTTTTTTGTTGAATTGGGAATGGGCTGCACAGCTACACTGTCTCCCACTTTTGGTAGCATGATTCTTTGTCTAATGGATTTTTGGTTCAATGACGTTTGGTCCAACGAAGCTTCTGGTTCAACAGACTTTTGCCGATGAATGAAGCTTGGTTTAATACTTTTGATCAAACAGGACTTTTTGTTTACTGAGACTTTTTGTCCAACGAGGTTCTTGGTTCCCAGCCATTATTTTAGACGATAAGCGTCAACTATACTTTTTAACTAATTAGAGCTTTAACTAAATAGAGCTTTAAATAACAAAAAATCGCAAGCTAAATTGATATCTAAAAACCCGATTGTACTGTAGCGTACTAGGTTTGGTTTACCTTTAGATACACTATTTTAAGAGTAGATTCTTGTAAGAATAGCTCAAGCAATAAAACGCGTGTAGATTTATCGAGTCTTTATCATTTTGCTATGGCAATCCCTATGCGCCAATGCCTTCAGGATGGAAGTTATGAATGTAATGATACCGTAGTGATCATTTATATGGAAAGATCATTACAGTACGGTAATACTTGACTACGCTTAAAAATCAACTGACTTTCATCAAACGACCAATGGACAGTAATAGGTTAAGTTAGTTTAGACTAGGTTAGTTTAGATTATGTCAGTTGAGGTTAGATTAGGTTAGGTTATTTTAGGGTGGATTAGTTAGGTTAGGTTAGGCTAGTCTAGGTTAGGTTAGTTTCGATTAGGTTAGTTTAGTTTAGATTAGTTTACGGTAGTTTAGGTTAGGTTAGTTTAGGTTAAGTTAGTTTAAGTTAGGTTACTTTAAGCTAGGATTACACAGCTTACGTAAGTTTCGATTAGGTTAGTTTAGTTTAGGTTAGTTTAGATTAGTTTACGTTAGCTTAGGTTTAGGTTAGGTTAGTTTAGGTTAGATTAGTTTAAGTTAGGTTACTTTAAGCTAGGATCACACAGCTACTTTTGCTGCAACACAGCATAAAATACAGCGAAACACAAATAAATCCTAGTGTTAACACCCACTGCAACCTTTAAATTAGCTTAAAACAGGCTGCAGCTAGCTTTGTGTCATTAATTACATATTGAACACAAAGATTTCTTATTACTAATTCAAGCTTGTTAAAAACAGACAGTTATACCGTCTCCGACTTTTGGATCCATGAGTTTTTGTCTAATGGCTATTTGGTTCAATAGCGTTTGGCCCAACAAAACTTTTGATGCAACAAACATTATGTCTAACGAAACTTTGTTTAATACTTTTGATCCAACAGAATTTTTTGTTTATTAAGACTTTTTGTCCAACGATAACAATTTTAAATGAATACCGTCAACCATACTTTTTAATTAATTAAATTAGAGCTTTAACTAGCAAAAAAATGTGCTCTGGGTCATTCCAAGCCACATCATCACAACTCGAATAAAACTGCGCTAGAAAAAGTGACGAGTGTGATATTGGATGTAGATTAGGTTAGGTTGGTTTAGGTTAGTTTAGGTTAAGTTATGTTAACATATAACCACTGGGCAACGATAAGGGATGTTAAGTTCCTCCAGTTTGTGTTTTAGTATTTTGAAAAGTACTATTACACGAAAATTCCCATTGGATCAAACGTCCACATGCTGACAATGATGACATGATGAAACATTGATCTACAAATGTGGACGAAAAGACCAATTGGACCATCCTTCAAGCCGTTAGTTCGTTGAGGCAAACGTCATTGTATGAAAAGTCCATTATACGAAAGTAATTGAACAAAAAATGTATGCGCTAGTAAGGTAAATAAACGATAGACACTGTAAAGCTAGTGATTGTAACTAATAGAAATTCTTAAACGCTTATTTCAGCGTGTGTTGTTAGAGCCTTTCTTTCGGCGCACAGAAATTTCTTTAACGCCTGTATTCCTTTCAAGTTGTTCTTTATGTCTCTTAATTACTGGATTTATGCTTCTTCGGGGAAATGATTCTCTAAAATATTTAAAACTTGACTTTGTCAAGCGGAAATACTGTGATTGGTTGAAATTTAAGGTCACAAAAATGTTTTGATTGCATATAATTGTCAGGTAAAACGCTCTAAGCTACATTTTAGATTTATTCTTTACGACTACCACACAGTACTAGATATTTATCATCTTTAATTACAAGTTTAAATACCTTTTAATTGCATAGGCTACTACGATATGAGTCACCTATACTCAAATTACCTAAGATTTACTACAGTAGCTAAAAATTTGTTTTTTATGAACCCACGCATACTGTACGAGCTGCAATAAGCGCGCTCGCGCGCGTGCGGCTTAAAATTCCGACAAATAAATTAAATTAGTGTTGTGTCATTGTATTAAGTAACCCAGTAATTAATGATTTTGATAGATTGTCAGATCGTGACAAAGTCGTTTCGCATTACGGATTGTTGCCTGTAGATTTGAAATCGTGTCTTGTCTGACCGGGTTCACTTAGTCTTCGACTCCTTCCTGAGGTCACACTCATATGTATAGACCAAAGAAACTTATGATTAATCTGACACATGCTTTTATCTACTAGTAGTTGTAGTAATTCCTATTGTTTCAACATAACCTCACAAGTCGGTATACATAACCTTTTGAAAAAATGGTTTTGGTAATGAATTTGATTTATATACCCGAATTAGCAAACTTTAATCGGTTACTGTTGTATGAAATTATTGTTTTAAAATAGATAATATAACATATGTTGTATATGATTTATTTTTTGACCCTGATAGTATCTATCATTGATTGCATAACCTAACAAACAGTAAAGTAACAGTAAATTTTATTTTTTCAAACCTTGAGTTGTTATATTATTAAAATTGTTAACATTTTTTAATTCAAATAATTATTATTATTGTTAGAAAATCCTTAAGCGTCTTACTAGTTAATTAAATGATTATAATTATGCCAAAATTACAAATTGCTAATAATATTTTTAAAAAAGTGATTAGTGATTTCAACGTTAGGTCAAGCGAGAAATTCGTTACTGGAAGTAAAACAAAGAGGTTCTTAAATAAATCATGATTAAAATTTTAGGTGCGTTAATTCGAATAATTATAATTATGTCAAAATAAAAAATTGCCAATATTTCTAAAACTAGTGATTAGTGATTACAACCTTAGGTCAAGTGAGAAACTCGTTACTACAAGTAAAACAAAGAGGTTCTTAAATAAATGCTGATTAAAAATCTAGGCACGTGCGTTGTTTAAAAAAACTAGAAAGAATGAGAAAAATTACCTACATGCAACTACTAATCGTGTTAATAAGAAGACCATACAACTTTTGGTCTGGTGAAAGCTTGAAGTAGATCAACTTTTCGAGTGTAACTTTAACTATTATAAATCAACTTTTTTTCAGTAATAAATTAAAAATCAACACTTACAATAATCAAAAATTTAATACAGTTAATTTAGCCTTCAATTTTTAACTTGAACAAGATCAGAATACAAATTGCCGTGATTAAAGATGGGACATTTATTATAATACTTAATAAGCTCCTTTATACAGTCATTTTTTAAATGAAATTTCTTTTAATAAGGAAGTTGAACACTGTAATAAATTAATATGATAAAAAAGAAAAGTTGAGTTTTAATAATGATCAAACTAATTTTCTTATCTAAATGAATGATACTGTAAGAAAAAAAATCGCATCTCTTTTAA
This sequence comes from Agrypnus murinus, assembly GCA_929113105.1. NCBI lineage: Eukaryota > Metazoa > Arthropoda > Insecta > Coleoptera > Elateridae > Agrypnus > Agrypnus murinus. The sequence goes on from OV816027.1 coordinate 11,450,119, forward strand.
CGGTAGAAAATGATGTCATGTACCCTCGAGAACTTAATCGGTTTTCTAGTCACACATTTACATACAGAAATAAATCCATACGTGTGTGTTCAAAAAATTCTACATCAAAATAAATCCTTAAAATTTATAACAGAACTTCTAAAATAAATTTGATTAGGTACGGCGATAAAAAAGTATGCTCTGTGTGTAGGTTTACGTGAACGATTTCTAAATTTTATTTTTAATATTTCGCTTGTGTTATGAAATCGGTTATATTTATGAAATTTAACAAAAGAATTCAAAATTACGTGCTTTGCTATTATCTTGATCCTTTTGTTTCCAAAACCATTCATTTAACTTAACACTTGAAGAAGCTTTGGTATGTGCCCTAGGACTAGGATGTCGCCTTAAGCAGATTAGGCGATGTAAATGGGCTTAGGACCCACCTAAAGTTAAAATATTTTTTATAAACAATTCTCCAGCTTCATTCTTACCACTTTGCTATACTTAGACTATACAGGGTGTTTGCTATGGACAGGTGATAGTACACATAAAATTCAACAAAAAGCTTAATATCATTAATGACTATCTTTCATTGAAGCTGGATGTACCTAACTGCATTTTCAAAGTGATATCTGATACATTGATTTAGCTGATGTTAGGTAATGTCACAGTTTGTTTTGACTATTATTTTCAGTAATTCCCAAAAGTTGACCTTAAGAACAAATGTTTTTCGATGTGTGTAAAATAAAAAATAGCATAAGAATTTTTTGTTCCCATTGACAAGTACTATCACCTGTCCAGAGGATATGAATGTTCATTGAAACACCCTGTATGATTCCTGTCTTCTGATATTAGATGATTACAAAAATCTTTAATCTTTATCAATCAATCAATCAATCAATCAATGTAATTTATTTAGCAAGAATTTATTATTAAGAAAGAATTATCGTCCTGTGCTTCAGCATAGCCTTTTAGTCTTAAAGTTCATATTTTGGAAGCCCTGATATAGTAGCTAACAAGCAGAAGATAAATTCTGATTAACTTCATTTAGCTAGAATTCTCTGCAAGACCTATTTATATTAATAGAAATGCATACAATAGTCTGCTTGTTTGAGTGCATTGGATTCGTATGCACCCAAACGGGTATTTTCTCTCTATACAGTTATTTCTTTACCTATTATTTTTAATAAATCCTTTATATGAGGCTGCATTATATAGAAAATCTTTCTTGTATTTTAATTAATAGATATTTTAATAATCTTCGTATTCTCTCTTTCAATTTAGAAAGATCATGTTGTTATAACTTTTCTCTCGATAAAATTTAAAATTTATTTACAACGTCCACTAAGTCCTCAGAGAGCATTAAAATTGCGTTACGATAAGTGATTTTGCGCGCAAATTCATATTGAACGTCGTCGTTTGATTTACATATCAGGTTAACTTTTGCTAGATGACGTACTGCCTGTAGATACGTTAAAAATTGTAAAACAAGGGAGATTGTGGGTTTTACAATTATTTGCTGTAACAAATTCGCTTTTTATAATGATGAGTACTGTTTTGAGATTTTGCCGTATTCATTTGAATTATTTAATGAAAATAGAATCTCAAAGTAAATGGTATATTAAAAAACAAAAGAAGAAAAACCTTCGTTTAATCTATTAAAGGTTATAAGATAATTCCTCAGTATTCATCTCCCTTCATGTTAAGTTGTCAGTCAATGATTGTTTTTGGAAGAATCTATTTAAGACTCATTTATTGAAGGTTTTTGACCTAGGGGATTTTGCTCTACCCTAAACTTGTAATTTGGCACCGTCAACTTAGGTAAATTATAAGTGTATCGTATGAAAGTTGGATTGGTCCTGGTTTTCAAGAATAGGATATATTGGATATAAATAAATTTGAAGGTTTGAACCAAACTTTTCAGTGAACCAAATTTAACGAATTGCTTCAGTAATTATTTAGGTGGCTATTATTGTATTGGTTGAACAATAGAAAACGTAAGTGATAGTCTTTAAGTATTCGAACCTATCGTGCAAAAAAAGATTCAGAAAATTAATTTGCAATAATTAAAAATTTAGTTTAATTTATAAAAATCCAAGGTTAATGTCTTTTAACTGTAAAGTAAACTTTAAGGGCCATTGTATGCTGAGTAAATAATATTATAAATAAATTAGTAGAAGTAACTATAATGGTTTCTATTTCTTCCGAAGGCCTTCAAAACAGTTTTTTCTAGTGTTTTATAAAATCTATTTAAATTTAAACTCAAGCAAGCTGGCGGTCATTGCCAACCGTAGTTTTATTTGAGTAAATCAACCTTTCAATTTTCCCATGCCCAAGAAGAATTTTAATACGAAGTTGCCTCAGCAGGATTTGAACTAGCTCAACCGTAGTAAGCAAATTTAAATTATAGTAATGAGTTATAACTTGTATGTTTAGGTTTCCCATCGATTGAGAATTAAATATGGAAGAACGAAATTTTCCTTCATATATCTTTGATGGCTAGCAATACAACCTGCTTAAATGTGAAAATTACGCAAGCCCTTTCACTGCAACCTTTACTAAAATGATAAATACTTTTGTTTAAGATTTCCGATATTAAACAATATCCAAATGTGATTAGCTTAAATCACTGTCAAGTAGAAGCATCTGTACATTTCAGATCAGATGAAAAGTATCACTTTGATTAGATTTGAGATAACCTTAATATGTCGGGGAAATACTGAAGTCAAGGCAAAAGTAGTATATTATAAGAGCCGAAACTTCGCGCGGCGTCTTTGATCTCTCGTCATCAGTTTCAATGACCTTGGAACGCTTGGACCTTTAACTTGGATCACAGAAATGCGCGCCAAATTTAAATATTTACCACGCCTGAACTCAACCAGCTAACGTCCAGGGTTGTTAATTTCGTATGTATACTAGTTGGGCAGTATATAAGGGATGATTTTAATAAAACTATACACCAATTGTTGTCTTTATTCAATTTAGTTCAAATCTTTATTGTATATAAGGTTTTACAAACATAAAAAGCTTATTACAAGTGATTGGTAGATACATATATGGTATTCTCTCTCAACAATATAAAATATTTAATAATCAAGTAATGATAACATTTCGCATAAATTGCAGTTCATTATAGAATGATATTTAGTATAGAAACTTTAAATTACTTATTGAATGGCTTTTCACCAGTGTGAGTTAACATGTCTTTTAAACAGTAAACATTTATAATCAAATAGATTACACTCAAATGGTTCTCACCAAAACATGTGTGTTTTAAGACTAACACTTTGAGTAACTTTTGAAAACATTTGTAGTCACACAAATTACACTCAACTGGTTTCTCGCCACTATGAGTTAACAGGCGTGTTTTAAGATTAAATTACATGTATTTTTGAGGTTAAAGAATTAAAAAAAATAATCTTAAACTAATACGGTACTTAAATAACACAATACTTCGCCTTTTGAAAATCGAAAGAAGTGAATGTAGTTGTTATCTAAATAAAATGTATTCCTACAGTTCTTGTGTACACCCGCGGTGTTTACGTTTTTCTCCACTTATGTTTTGGTTCAACGAAAAATGTTCAATTGTTTGTTTATTTAACTCGCACAATCACCAAAAAACACACTACACATTAACTGTTTGTCGCAATATGGGTACACTTTCACGGAACACATACAGAATAACGAATTGACTGGACAGATATAAAAGAATGAAAATAAGCATCCATCGTTGGCATTTCTGTGCTCCCGTCCAATGGCATCGCAACAAATTAAGAGCGAGCCGAAAGTAACCGAGAATCGGCGATGGGCCCTTTAAAGTGGATTTGCTATTCTATCTCTCTTGGAATTGAGGTTTCTCTACCAATTTTCGCCTCTTATAATATCTACTCTTTGGTCAAGGTAAGGATGGAGTTTCTTCGCAGAAGTCATATTAGAAAGTATGAAGAACCAAAGGTTTCTAATTTCTGGATCTTTTTTATCTATAATTTTATCGTTTAATACGAATTCTGCTTTTGATCTTAGTTTAGCAGCGAAAGCACTTTTCGTCCCGTGCAGATTTTCTTAATAGTATCCATCGCTGTATCCATTCACTCTAGCTATCGCATTGACTCATAAACAAATCTCACCGAACTTATGACACTTTGGTCATCCATTACATGTCGCTGTTTGGTAAACAACTGATTTAGCGTATTAGCCAATCATAGTAGTCTTTAGATTCCCCTCATAGACTCGTCATCTTGACCTAGAGTAAACATGGACATAAACATGGAGTGGAGGAATTCTCTGAAAACCATATTCAACCTGTTCTATCAACGACTTGTCTGATAACGTTGTTTTATTGCTACTCTATTACACAATTCAGCTTCCAGTAGGTTCCAAAGTGAAATATTTTACCGGGAGATGGCACTGCTGAGCGTGCGGAGTTAGAGTCACTACATCTACTTACCTAAGCCAGCTGGTCGATCAGAGTAATGCAAACCGCCGCCATATTGGAGCAAACGAAGCACGAAATTGTTCATTATTTGTTCTGTATTGAATTTAATCAAATCCACGTTTACTTTAAAAGTATTTACTTAATGTGTCCATTATTAAAAATCACCCTTCTCTGCCCCAATATGGCGGCGGTTTGCGGTACTCTGTTCGATCAGCTGGCCTAGGTGACTAGATGCAGTGACTCTATACGGAGTAGCTCATAGACACTGCTCTGCTCGAACGCCATTGTGTCTGTATTGTCGAAAGAGATAATTTAAGTTTAAATAGAACATCTTTTGATTTTAGTAAATAAGATAAAGATCTTTTCTTATAAATCAATATAGGTATGTACTTAACTAACCATTACTAATATGATTTTTACCAAATCTAATTATTTGAGATAAATTAAATAAAAGCTTTGTTGTTTCTTTATTTTAATCTAGTTGGAATAATAATGGATGCAATTGTGCTACTCTTCTGGGTTCAAGAGTCTTAATTTGTAACTCTTTTTTTGTTGAAACCCTATTGTTGAATAATATTAACTTTTATTAATTCTTCCTCTTAAATCCAGTGGCGCCCAGAAACATTTCAACAAATTCATAATTCTTACTATCTTTTACTTGGATGAGTATAGTTCTCTTGGCTCGAATCATATTTTTTGCAACATATAAGTTGGTGTTACAAATCTCCAACCATTGGAGTAGGGGAACCAAACTTAGATACGGAAGATTATGTACATAGTAGTCAAGTTGGGAAATTATGCCTTCAGAGTACCAATACCAAACGTGGGAACAATTTTCGGAGTTTCCCTCTTTTAAGGTTACATTTAAAATTAAGATTTTTCTTGTAGCTTTAACATGTATCAAATACATAAAAGGAGTATGTAAATACTGTTAAATAGTACATTGCTGCAATGATGAATAAAGCAAATAGGTATTAATATTACCATTAATAAATTAATGCAGCTGATTCTAATCAAACATGTTTACATTATTGTAGTGCACTTAACCTAACACTTTTAGCCATTGAGTCAAGAGTTGTATAAACCGATTCGCCAATAAGGTGCATTCTTTTCCAGCTAGATACTAATTAAAAATAAAACCGTTTTTTGACTTACTATTTACACTGTTGTCAAATCTCATGGTTGTGGTCAAAATCGAGGAAAAGGAAACCAAGAAATGTAAATTACCTGCAAACAAAAAGAAAAACATAATGTTGTTTGTGAAGTATATAATCTTTAAAACGTCAATCAATTAAGATTTTCGACGAGCATCAAAAGTGATTAACCTAATTTACTCAATTAAATTTTATAAAATAATTATTCTTATGATGACTAACAAGAAAAGGAATTGGGAAACTACCGACCACAATTATTTGCTATAATTATTATGATTACTATTTTAGCTTTTTTTTTATTTTCTAATTTTAACGAATCTATTCCAACATAACCTATAACAGTTAATTTAAAAGCTTTTAAAAGTGGATTAATAAAAATGTAAAATTATAAAATGAAAACGCTCAACTCGGCTCGGCTGGAAGTCCCTCATTTAATGTGTAAATAAAACGTTTAGCTGATTAAAAGCATAAATGAGTTTTTCAATAATAAATAGCTTTATTAACAATGGCCTATAGCATTATTGTTAATTTTCTTCATGCCTCTCTCATTCACGTAACGATCGACAATGATTAATAACTTTATCTGCGAATGATCGTGATTATTTTCTACTATCTATTCCAGCAGCTACAGCAGCAGCAGCCTGATACAGTTTATAATTCTCATTTTATTTTAATTATTATTTTCTACAAGATAATGATTTATTATATCTGCATTTCTGCTCGGAGCAAAGGTTGCGGTTTTTGTAACAGGCTACAGATGAAGAAAAAAGAGAATTTCTTAGAACTACTGCTACAATTATTTTTATTTTGTTTGTTTAACAAGTGTTAACTCAGAAAACTCAAGAAAACCTTAGAAAAACTAATTAGAAAGTATGTGCGTCCCTCCTCCAAAGCTGCGTGCCCGTTTGTTTCATTGTTGTATTTTTTTTCACTCTATTCTTACAACAAAAATAGTTTTTCACTACTGAAATCTATTTTCTCTCTGTATTATTAGTTAACTCTATATAGATTGAATATTCAATCTAATAATAATCTACTTTAAAAGTATAACAAAGCCTCTTTAATTTTAATTTTTTTTTGAGAAGAAAAGCCGTTAAAAGGCGATCTAAATTGGTAAAAAATGTTTGTTAGTGTTCATGTTACTCTAGTTAGAGTAAATAAAACGAATTGTCATCAATATACACTTGACAGTGTATTTAAGAAGAGAAGCGTGCGCGCAATAACGACAGTAACGAAAAATGGCGACAATCAGCTGTCTGCTGTATTTGACTTCGACTATTTATAACTGTTGAACCTTTGCAATTTCAAAAGCTACTAAAATTAGTGAAAATTTTAAAATTTTATAAATCTCTAAATAACTTCATATAGCTATACAATTTAACACGTAATGAACACTAAGTAAAATTTAGAGATCAAAATTATATTGACTAGATCAAAAACAGGTATCTGTACATATATAATAGTACCTACATTAAGTTGAGATTTGTAAAACTCTGCAATTCCCGCAAATTTCTCAAATTGCAAGGTCTTAACAGTTATAACTAGACACTTGTTAAGTGCAAATATGTTCACGTCTTTTTACTGCGTGTGAATGTGAAACTTCGCAGTTTGTTTTAATAATTAATATAAGGCAACTTAAAACAATTTTACATTTAAAACATTTTATTCATACATGTGTTATTTTGTAATTTTAGTAATTAGTGTTACTTATGATGAGTAAGACGGGAGCACTTGGAAACTTATAGACTTATACTAAATATTGATATCCAACGGAGTTGTACTTTTTTTCAATAATTCATATTCAGTGTTTTATTCCAAACAATAAACAAAGTTATTAAAAAATTAGGTAAGTAAAAGCAATAATTATAATTATGTGTAATCCGATATGTAATAGAACAAAAGAGTAATTACATCATAATTGTAGTAATTTTGAACTTTGGCGGAGTTCACGGAGTACTGCAAGGGAATCTCCTAATAGAAATTTCATGACAGTTGGCGTGGAGCATGAACATTAGTTAACTCTGGCAACAATTAACAACCATGCCATGGACCAAGAAAAACAATTTCGAAGTAAAAGTTCGGGATATCCTTTAACCCAAATAAAAATGCCCCAACTGGGCTCGTATATATTTCTTCTTTAATTGTATACTTCCTATGTATGTTTGCATTGCAATAAATAAATAAATCACTCATTTTTTTATTAACCTTGACCTTGGAAAACTACACTATCTTCACTCTAAATTTTAATCTAAATAGAAAACAAATTATACAAAACTTTTATAACAATCCACTTGACTGTTTGACACCAATTTGACTGTTTTAGTGTAAAAGAGTTGCCATAAATGATTAAAGATGTAATTGTTTTAGAGTGTAACAAATTTACATTTTTTACTGTGTATGTCTAATTGTTCAGGAATTCAAACATCTCAGAAACTATAAAGAGCTTTTGTGCAGAAATGACCCAGTCTTCATATTATAGAAAAAAATATCGCCCACCATTTTTTCAATGTGCTCAAATGTTCTATGATGTTCTTACACTGGCCAAATGCCGTAAAATCTAAATAAAAATCTATTTTTGTCATAGTTTTGTACAAATTATTCATCGAATAGATCATATATCTAAATACTTTCAAAGTGATAATGCTCATTTTAGGTATTTCAGCACTTAAGGTGTTTCAGAAAGTATATAAACAAGGATATCAGAGAAACTATTTATTTGAATAACATGACATTGCTTGATTCATTTGAGTTATCTTAGTATACCAAATTATTAACCAAACGCAACTAGAATACAAAATATCTCTTTTTTGACTTTTGAGCAATAAAAAATCTAATCAAGGTATGGAAAATTAGACAAACCAACAGGCTGTATCATTTTTTCATGGTGCACCAAGTGTGCGAAATCAAATCGCCACACTCGGGTGTGTCGTAATTTCAATCTGGAGATATATACGCAGTTAATGTAAAAGAATGTTAAAATTTTAGAACAACGATTTCACATCAGAACGATTTATCAGAAAAAAAAATTGAAAGAATTAGCCGATAATACACAAATGTATGCAATAAACTTCAAGACGTCAATTAAAAACAAGTTGTTTTCCTTGTTTCCTTTAACGCGATTAATTAGAATCTGATCTTGACAGATTAAAATGGAACCCAAAACTAGTCTAGATTTTTTATTATCTGGACGATACAGATATAACACCTCGAGGCATAAAGAGTTAACAACCAAGAAGTAAATCTGTACTACTGACGAGATGCACTAATGCCGTAATTGCTAAATATTTATCGGAACACGACTATCCTAGAAGATTGATAAATCATCGGTTTTTTGATTATTATTTCTAAAGAAGAAACCTAGAAGACGAGTATTAAATTAAATATCGGAATTCAGCAAGAACGCTTGGATGAACAGTAAAACTCGAAGCAGAGTGTTTTTGTCATACAGCAAACTGTTAGTTGGCTAAGACTTTTTTTAAATTAATTTATTGCAAGTGATGTTAATTATGGTAGCTTTTTTCTATAACCAGTGTTCGTGTTACTTCCATCTACTATTTTTATCTTTTTTTCTGTTTTGAAGAACTCGTCTTGTAGTGTTTTCTTTCGAACGCATTCTGTATATTAAGCGTGACGTTAAATTTCCGACATTTATGAATGGTGTAATTATGTCGCGTGCTCTGTATTTAATTATTGTCCATTTTTTAAGTTGTTCTTTTTTTCTGCCTTGGTTGATGTGTGTGTGTGTACAGATGTGAAGGAATACACGTGGTTTATGGTTATCTGTGGTTTGCCAATTGAAGTGTCTTGATCTGATTTTAGTGTTATAAGGAGAGGCATTGATTGTGGTGGGTACTGGATACTTGTTGGCCACTATATGCTTTACATAATTCTTCGAGAAACTATCATTTTTCAAAGAAAGAAAAAAGGAAATTGATCTTGTTGGTACACCCTGTATAAAATTAAATTAAATCAGTTCCATGAATCTCATTGCTCAGATTTCCTTCGTTAAGGGTAGATATCTTTGGGGTAGAAGCAATTGCAATCAAGCAAAACTATTATTTTCTAAAATATTTATGAAGCATCAATTTTTTGAAACATTCTGTGCACTAATGGAATTGGTATTTTTATCCTAAGTATACACGCCAAAATTTTGCCGTATGTGTTTTGGGGTAATAGACTTTTCCGTCTAGAAGAACCCAATGTAACCTAAATCTCTGCAATGTTCCAACACTTGTAAAAGTCCAATAAACAGAGACCAGAACAAGATTTGCACGTGTAATAGTCCAGATGCACAAAAAATCGACATTTGAAACATTTGAAGGCATGATCAAGCAATTGTAGAAGTCTTAACAGCTTCTGCTTAACAGCAAATCCTGGATAACAAAATGTTTTTAACACCATAAACATTTTTAAGGTACGTATCAAATTATATCCAGAATGGCAATTAAAAGCTCTTAATTAAGGATAAGATGTAATCAAAGCTTCTAGATTGCGTTAAATAAGTTAGATAAATGGCCAAAACGTGTAAGACAATAGACAAACTACAAATGCAAAAAAAATGTAGTTTGGAGGAGTATCAAAGTTAGGCAAATGTTCACAGCAAAATTCCTAACCAGGTAGTAATTGCAAGTTTTTATGCACGTAATAAAGATGTTATTGGTGTCAGACAAGAGGGTTCAACTCTAAAATATCTAATACCAAATGATGCAATTAAGGTTCAAATGGCCCAAAGAGTACAATGGCCTAAAGGATACAATTCTCGAAAAAGTGAAAGCCTTAAGTTCTCACTACATTAGGGAACTACAATGCTGATACTATGCATCCTTGTCACTCTTCAGTTGCCTAAAAGATTAAGGAACCACTTGCTTAGATTGCGAGTTGTTCAGATCAGAAGAAGTGTACCTACTACTTTAAATATAAAAAACAAAAAAATATTTTCCCATCTGATTTTTTAAGAATCGGACCCTTTGAGAATTGCATCCTTTTACATGGAACGGAGGTATACAAAAAAGCATCTAAAACGATTTAGAGATGAACCTACCCATTTTACATTAGGTTAAAGATTATCTGAACTTTGAGATTAGGCTAGCCTTAACTCAACCTAACCTTTAACCTAACCTAAAAATTAAGAGTGACTTTTAGACTAATGACAGAATGCTTACAGATATTAGCTTAAGTATTAACAATTAACTTAACCTAATTTCTGTAATCATAACGTTACAGTAATTGTTTAGATTAACGTAACTTTCGGTTTAAGACATTTGGGCGTGGCCGTTTCGGTGCGAGGACATTTTGATGCCGGCCAGTTTGGCGCAGAAACACTACAGCGCAGGCACACTTCGGCTCCAGAACACTGCGGCGTGCACTTCGACGCAGGGACGTTTCGGCGAGGAGATATTTCGACGCATGTGTATTCTTCGCGGGAAATCAGGGTAAAACTTTTGGAGATCTTAAAAAAAAAACGTTTTTTTGGACTTTTATCTTTACGCACTGGACTGTAAACACTAAACAGCATCAATTTATGTGTTACTGTAATATTGCAAAATGTTTTATGTTTAAAACACCATACTGTTGTATGATCAAAAAGTAGCTTCTAAAAGGTTTCGAGCAAAAATGAGAATTATCATTTTTCCAACAGCGTTTGTAAATAACGTTGAGTTAATTACACTAGCATTAGTTCCGGATTATCCATTACGTTGGATATCCAAGGATAGTAGGAGATGCTGTCTTTTGGCGACATTTATTTTCAGATGCCAAAGAATTCTTACTAGCTAATTAAACAGCACTAAGTACACTAATAATAAAGACTAGTCACGCAATAATTGATAAGCCTTCTGGCAGTACATACGAGCTTTTGCTGATTGGCAAATATTGAGTTTTTCTCATCATACTGCATTTTTCGAATACTGTATTTATTACCTATAAGTACTTACAGATTCTGTTTATGTAATTATGACAATAATATTAGACAATTTCTCCAAATAAAGACGTAGTACTACTTATATGTATTTGCGGCGGCATCTCTTCTCATGGATGCGCCCTTCCACCGATGAGCCGAAATGACTCAGCGCCGAAGTGTTGTTGCGCCAAAATATCTCTCTGCGGCAAAGCGTCCCTGTGCCGAAGTGTCCCCGTGCCGAAGTATCCCGCGCCGACACGGCCGATCCGAGACGGCAGCGCCGAAATTTCCGGCTCCGTAACTTTTAACCTAATTTAATCTTTAGGTTCAATTAAAGCAATCTTTAACTTAAAGTAATCTTAACGGCTTAAATATTCGGTTAGGTTAAAATAACCTTTAACGTTCGTTTAGATTAATAATCTTTATCCTAATGGAAACTTTAAACTAACTTAATCTGATCCTACTGCTGACTGAAGTCTCTTAGACAGTCAAGTCCTTGACCAACCACCAAGACAGTGATGTTCGACCTTTAGTGTAGGTAACGGGTAGTTTAATGGTTAAGCAAGTTATAGATCAAGTGAACCTAATATTCTTAGAGTTATTTAACTATTAGATTATATTATCTTTTTATCTAATTTAAAATTCACATTCAGTCTAAGACGGAATCATCGAAGGTCTAAAAAAATAAATTACGCTGCCGATTACAGTAATTTTTAGGTTAACATATTTTTTAACCTTATCTAACATAACTTTTACATTGAATTAAACTAAAGTGTAACCTAAAGTAATCTAACCTAACTTTCTCAGACAATCAATCGTTCTTCGATAATCAACAACTTGATAGATGGTCTTTTGATATTCCGTCCTTGGATTAAATTAGGTTAGGTTAGAGATTCAGTTTGATTAAAAATAAGGGCAAGCTAGATTAAGAATTTAATTAAGTTACTGAAAATGATTTTGGTATTTTAGGTCGAGCGTCGTTTGATATTCAGCACGTTTTTATTTAATGCTTTATTGTCTCGTGTCGAAATTAATTTTACCATTTTCTTTTAACTGGCTGGACATAAAAATTCAAGTAATTAAGTAGTATAGCTATTATAAGGAGAAAGCGATAACACTTTTCGTAGAGGGTACCCGTACATTTTTAAAAATTACAAAATACTAAATGATTTAAAACATCTATAAATGAAGGAATGATAAGAAGCTATCGCTGGGACAGGCGGATAACGCTAATCCCAAGCAGCATTTTTAGTCATCGCTACGTACCAGCAACTACCGGTGGAACTATTAAGTTTTTGCCAGTAGTCACAAGCACGTAATTGCTACGGTTTTGTTACGTGCCTGGAACCAAAATGGGGAACAATTTTTGGGTAGCAGGTACGTAGAGGCGTAGTAATTGCTACTTTCGTGGAACTTCTTTTCTCTTTGACACATCGTGTCGCGTGATTGCTCTCTTGCTCTTGTAACTTAACAAATATTCTATCATTTTCTATACTATATAATGCTGGATCGTGTCACAAAATGAATTACCAGTTTATTTGTAATACGTACTTAATACAAAGAGCGATGAAATGTTTGATTATTTTGTCATCCCAGTACACCAAAATTATAAACCATTGCAACTTTTCTGTTAAATATGATGATGATAGATCGAAAAATAACAACGCGCCTTCTTTAAATATATTTTTTAGTAAAAAATGTCTAATAAAATATGTTAAATATACTCGAAATACTTATAAGTTGATACACATGATAGAAACCATTTTTATATTATTCCTGTTATGTTCTTTTATGTGTTTAAATAAAAGATACTCAATTATTGTGATTAATTAACTTTATTAATATTGAGTGAGCATAGCGAATTACATATACAATGCATAGAGTGTAGAAGACGTGTATCCTCCAAGCCGACTCAAGTGTAACTGACGCTCGCCCAGAGGACGGGCCAGGATTGGTTAGTTACATCACTTCAAATAAATGTTGCCAACTTCAACCTACATACATAACAATCCCTAAGGCACAATTTGGCACCAATTTGTTATTTTTATTGAAGGTTATATAGTAGAACATCTATTAACAATCATAACAAATTGCAAATTGATTAATGATTATTGATTAATCCAACATTTTACAAGTAAATATGGAGATGGAGTAGTTTACGAAAAATTACTTTAATGTGATTCTCCTGGGTAGCAAAAACGTAATTTTTACATTCAATACTACTGTAAGGTTTTAAAAACTTTAAAGTAGCTTCGGGCAAGTTACTGCTACAATCATAATACCACTTTGAAGTTGCAATGACTTTAAAGTAAGTATACTAAGTGGCAATACCGTTCCACATACTTTAATAGTTACTCAGAAGTAATGAAACTACATAGTTCCAATAAATAGTAGAAACAACTACACAATTACTAAAATATTCCGAATTGAAGAAATTAAACCTATAAAGTCATAAATTTAGTTGCAGTTACGTAACAACTACTCAATCAAAGTTCCGATCTCAGTTACTGCTACTTAAATGCTGCTTGGGATACGTGTTATCGTAAACAAAATCTTGCATGCAAAATGTAACAAAATTTTGACCAAACATTGAAAATTTAAAATAGTACTGTCACAAAAAAACTTTATTTATAACTTTACAACAGACAATAACTACCCGAATAGCTGTGGTATGCCCGTTCCACCAAGGAAACTCCAGGAAAATTGTTTATTTGAAATTACTAGAATTTAGGTAACTAACGTTGTATGAGATATCAGATACCGCCTTAGAGATTAATTAATTCAAAATATTATACTAACACAATTTCCACATTAACCCTTTACATTAGACCAATAAACGATTAATAATATATGGTTAGATATATAAATTTATGATTGCTTGCTCTAAAGTGAGTTGAAATGGTTCTAGCATTATTCTAACGCTAAATCGATTTACTGAATATTATTAGTGGTAAGAACAGTATTGGTTCTTAGATGTTTTATATTTTTGATTCTAAGACTTGTAGTCAAATTCTAACCTATGTTGGAGCCTTTCTATATATTCAAAAATTCAAACATACGTTTCCGGAACTAAACTTCCGTCAGAGTGTTGCGATTTATCTTTTTGGACATCAATCCATCTTGAGGTACAAAAAAAAACGGAATTGCACGTCTGATACTGGCTTTTATCCGCAGGACCCATAAAAGGCAAAGGGGCTGTATCAAATGCACCACTTAACTTTATGGACGGCAAATTTAATGTATTCTACCATTAAAGATTGTTTTGAAAACACTGTTGATGATGATTCGGATGATGTCTGGTATCGGACGTTCATTCCAAATTTAATCGAATCGAGTTAATTGTAATGGAACTGTTTCGCTTTCGGCAGCTCAGTGATAATGGCAATACGTATGTATTAAATAAAAATATTAGAAAGAGAAAATCAACCTTGGCCTTTGTTCCATTCTTTAGAATGTCAAGTTGCAAATCGACACGGTAACGCCACTATATCTGCTGTTCAATTAATACCCAATTAACTGCATTCTATTGTGTATATCTGGAATAATTCCATGCCATGAATTGATAGTTTAGACATTAATTTATGCTAAATATTACTTGTTTGCTTTTATATTATAAATTATTTCATTAGCAACGTTTTTTCCTCTTTTCCAATCATTAATTTAAATTCATTTTGAAAAACGTTTACTAAATTAGTCCTTTAATGCACACATTATTGCAAAATTCTAACAACAGTCCTCGTGCTAAAAATTAATTAACACTTCATTAAAAGCTAAATTGGCATGTCTGATGAGGAAGTTCAGAAAAGATTAACATAAAAATTAAAAGTATCAAGGTATCTGAAACAAAAAAGAAAAGAAAATTGTATGTGAAGAATTTCCTGTTTGCGTTTTTAATAAAAATCTCTCAAGTATGGTCTGTCCGATAATTTAACAAATCGATTACTAGGAATCAATTTTATAAGATCTATGTGAAGAAACAGACATTTACTTTATATGGTGACTACTATTTCTGAATGTAATCTAACATCAATCAAATTACATCAAAGTTCTTTTTGTATCTTTGATGTTACCGTTATTAGGCTTTACACATGGGATTCGTCTAGTAAAGACATGCGAACTCCACATTACAGTTGAATTTACAACAAATTTAAATAAATGGATTGATTCAGTTCTAATTTAATCTTTGTTTGGAATATTAGAATCAATCAGAATAGTAATGGGATTTACAAGAATAAGATGCTGAAAGATTCGAATTTTCATATAAATTATATAGTAAACACTGACACTTCATTTTTCCTAGCTTTTTGTTCTGGACATGTACTTATGAAAGTTTCTAAAATGCAAATTTTGAAGATTACAAAGTTTTACAGTTTCTTAACTTTAGAATAATAAAGTTCTAATGCATCAAATATGATTATTTTCTTTGAATACTGATGAACCACGAAAATGAAAGTATTAATTAAAATACTAAAAATTGACACATAACTAAGACTGGAAACAAAATCAATAATTCATGTCCAATTACACAGCCACAAAAAAAATTTTGTTCGGGTCTGGGAATCAAACCATGTTTTCTATATGTTTTTGGGGTCGCTGAAACCGAATCCGAAGTCCATTTCACCCTATCATGTCGGGTTTTTGATATAACCTTAAAAAATCTTATAATCCAAGCCCAATTATCCCCCCCAAATTGAAACTTATGGTTATAGGGTAAAGAGGTTATGGAGTCAAGCTGTGAAGGGGTCGAATGGTTATGGGGTTAAAAGATTATGAGGTTCAATATATTAGGCATAACGGGCTAATTGGGCTTGGATTATAAGATTTTTCAAGATTATGTCAAAAACTTGACATGATACTGTGAAATGGACTTCGAATTCGGTTTCAGCGACCCCAAAAACATATAGTAAAAATGGCTTGACCCCCAGGCCAGCATTGTTTTTAATTTTTGTGTGGCTATGAAGATTTTTTGAGGTTATGTCAAAAACCTGACGTGATGGGGTAAAACGGACTTTGGATTCGGTTTCAGCGACCGCAAAAACTTATAGAAAATATAGTTCGATCTCTAGACCCAAAATTTTATTTTTTTGTGTGGTTGTGTTATTAATACCACGATTTTCTATACGCTGTTTCAATTGGAAGCTTCATACACACCTTCTGAGATTTTCATTATTCTCTGACTAGTCGATGCGATGACAAAGACATTTATGTGCCAAAGGGAATGGCTTAAGTTTGTATGAAAACGGTTGTCAGCTTATCACGTTAAAACGACCGAGATAACAAGAGAGAAAATAGGACATAAAACTAAAATGTAACATCGAAGTGAATTTTAAATCTTCTTAAGCTTGAAAGATTTGAATTTTTATGGCGTTTAACCTTAAGAATCTGCTTAGCACGTACTAGAAACCAATCGCAACTAGCAATGAATTAAATCTATGTTAAGTCGCCATTCTGAAGCCGCTGAATCTTCCAGATATTTAAGTTTTATTGTTTCGACCTGTAATGGAATTCGTATTATTGTTTAAACTTGTCATCTAATTTTATATAGTATTTTTAATAAATCCTTTAGGTGAGACTGTATTATATAGGAGATCTACGTTGTATTTTGATAAATATTTGGATAATTTTCGTATTCCTTCTTTGAACTTATAGAAGCTATTAATATATTATTATAACATTTTCAATAAAATAAAGTTTTTTTTATAATTTCAGTGTCTTAAAAAAGTTAGCAAATCCAGTAAGTAAATAGAGCTTAGCCTTGAAATGAAATGTTTATTGCAGAATAATTAAAGGCACTTTCAAGGTCTTTTAAATACCCAAAAATTAATACCTATACGCTATTAGTTTTTACAATTGAAGGTTCTGTTAGCTCTAAAAAAGATTAACAGCACCCAAGGTCCATTAACTTTAAAGGTTGGTTAAAAACCCAGAGGGCTGCCCGTCCCATCACACTTGTCTTCATTTGCTATATGGCATCCGTCTCTATCTTACAGCTTTTTTCACATTGTTTTACAGCCTTTAAAAAGTAAATTTTAATGAGAAACTGTCTTGAATGCAACATATTTTCTATGGAATGATATTAATTTTATGCTGTTAAATCTGTTACTTAAAGAACCAAAAACCCCATTTATTCACGTAGTAATGTAAAAATAACCACCAAAATGAAAAACCACCGACAAAAGTTTGTTATTCACAAGCGGTTTATTTTATTAGTGTTAGTAATACGAACCTTCTGGTATTTTATGCTTTGTTAGTACAACACCCATAACATTAGTATTAATAAAAAGCACAACTACTAAAGATAACACTTTTAGGCTTCAAGCTCCTAGGTTGTTTCTCCGCTTGCAGGGCAAATTGAATGAAAAATGACTCAGTTTTTCTTTAAATTTTATTTATTCAAACAAGCATTGATCTTCTTCGGATTTTGTTTTTATAAATCAAATTATATTCTTAAATAGCAATTGTAAATCTTTTTCTCGGAAACAATATTGTGTAAAAGCTTTGTTCAATAATAATAAAAACAAATTGCCAAATTGAAAACTTAAAAGAAATTAAATGCTGTTAATAAAATCTCGCTGGAAAAGACAAGATACTAGGAATAAATGTTGTTACTCCCTACAAGAACTGACGTTTTTACTATAAATTAAATTTGCAAAAGCAAAAAAGGAATGACGCCTGACACTGTTTGGGAGAACTACAATAACACGACGATGAGTGCAAGCGAGAACAAATAGACCGACCGGTCGTCTTCTGACGCATTTGCTTCGCCCTTCCGTCTCAAAGAGGGGTCGTCCAACTGTTCTACTGAGTTAACGGATCTTGAACAGCACCCATTAGTGAAAACGGAACTTGACAGCCTTGAAACGAAATGTTTCTTGCTCACCAACGAAAACGGTGCTTAACAGCCTTCAAACAAAATGTTTATTACAGCATAATTAAAGGCTCTTTATATATCCAAAAACTAACTCATAGCCTTCATTATATATATTTTTTAAATTACGGGTTCTGCTAGCTTAAAATAGTTAGCAGCACCCAATAAAGAAAACAGAATTTAACAACTTTAACTGCTAACTTTCTCCAAGCTACCAGAACCCGTAATTTCAAAAATATAATGGAGGCTAACGATTAATTCTTGGGTATCTAAATAGCCTTTAAAGAGCTTTTAATTATTCTGTAATAACCACTTCGTTGCAAGACTGTTAAACACTGTTTTTTTAGTGGGTGTAAAAAAAAGGACACAGCCTAGAAATTAATAATTGGGTATTTATATAAGACTTTTTTGAGAGCCCTTATTTTGTAATAAACATCCCGTTTCATGACTGTTAAACTCATTCACGTGAGTGGGTGCTGACTCTTTAAGCTGGCAGAGCCGTAATTTAAAAAAAATAGAATCTAGGAATTAGTTTTGGGTATTTAAAAAGCTTTTTAATTATTTCTTAATAAACACTTATTTTAAAGGCGGTTAAGCTTCATTTTGTTTAGTGGATGCTGCTTTTTTGGAGGCTGGCCGGACGAGCAATAAAAAAATAATTTTTGGGTATTTAGATTGCCTTTAAAGAGCCTTTTATTATTCTGTAATAAACATTTCGTTTCAAGGCTGTTAAGCTCCGTTTTAGTTAGTGGGCGCAGCTAACATTTTTAAAGCTAGCAGAACCCGCAATTTAAAATAGATAATAGAGTCTAGGAATTAATGTTTGTGTATCTAAATAGCCTTTAATTATTATGTAATAAACATTTCGTTTCAAGGCTGTTAAGCTCCGTTTTCGTTAGTGAGTGCAGTTAACTTTCTTTCTAGCTAGCAGAATTTACAATTTAAAAAATAATAATAGAGTCTAACAATTCATGTTTGAGTATCTAAATAGTCTTTAATTATTCTGTAATAAACATTTCGTTTCAAGGCTGTTAAGCTCCGTTTTCGTTAGTGGGCGCAGCTAAATTTTTTAAAGCTAGCAGAACCCGCAATTTAAAATAGATAATAGAGTCTAGGAATTAATGTTTGTGTATCTAAATAGCCTTTAATTATTATGTAATAAAAATTTCGTTTCAAGGCTGTTAAGCTCCGTTTTCGTTAGTGAGTGCAGTTAACTTTCTTTCTAGCTAGCAGAATTTACAATTTAAAAAATAATAATAGAGTCTAACAATTCATGTTTGAGTATCTAAATAGTCTTTAATTATTCTGTAATAAACATTTCGTTTCAAGGCTGTTAAGCTCCGTTTTCGTTAGTGGGCGCAGCTAACTTTTTTAAAGCTAGCAGAACCCGCAATTTAAAATAGATAATAGAGTCTAGGAATTAATGTTTGTGTATCTAAATAGCCTTTAATTATTATGTAATAAACATTTCGTTTCAAGGCTGTTAAGCTCCGTTTTCGTTAGTGAGTGCAGTTAACTTTCTTTCTAGCTAGCAGAATTTACAATTTAAAAAATAATAATAGAGTCTAACAATTCATGTTTGAGTATCTAAATAGTCTTTAATTATTCTGTAATAAACATTTCGTTTCAAGGCTGTTAAGCTCCGTTTTCGTTAGTGGGCGCAGCTAACTTTTTTAAAGCTAGCAGAACCCGCAATTTAAAATAGATAATAGAGTCTAGGAATTAATGTTTGTGTATCTAAATAGCCTTTAATTATTATGTAATAAACATTTCGTTTCAAGGCTGTTAAGCTCCGTTTTCGTTAGTGAGTGCAGTTAACTTTCTTTCTAGCTAGCAGAATTTACAATTTAAAAAATAATAATAGAGTCTAACAATTCATGTTTGAGTATCTAAATAGTCTTTAATTATTCTGTAATAAACATTTCGTTTCTTAGCTATTAAGCTCCGTTTTCGTTAGTGGGTGCAGTTAACTTTTTTTCAAGCTAGCAGAAGCCAGAATTTAAAAATAATAATAGAGTCTAAGAATTAATTTTTTAGTATCTAAATAGCCTTTCAAGAACATTTAATTATTCTGTTATAAACACTTCGTTTCTAAGCTGTTAAGCTCCGTTTTCGTTAGTGTGTGCAGCTAACTTTTTTTTTCAAGTTAGCAGAACCAACAATTTAAAAAATAATAATAGAGTCTAAGGATTATTTTTTTTAGTATATAAATAGCCTGTAAAGAACATTTAATTATTCTGTAATAAACATTTCATTTCTAGGCTATTAAGCTCCGTTTTCGTTAGTGGGTGCAGCTAACTTTTTTTTTCAAGCTAGCACAACCCAGAATTTAAAAAATAATAATAGAGTCTAAGAATTCATTTTTGAGTATCTAAATAGCCTTTAAAGAGCCTTTAATTATTCTGTAATAAACATTTCGTTTCTAAGCCGTTAAGCTCCGTTTTCGTTAGTAGGTGCAGCTAACTTTTTCAAGCTAGCAGAGCCCGCAATTTAAAAAGTAACAATAGAGTAGTAATTATTTTTTGGGTATTTAGAAAGCCTTTAATTGTTCTGTAATAAACTTTTCGTGACAAGTCTGTTAAACTCCAGTTTCTTTGGTGGGTCTGCTAAACTTTCTTAAAGTTGACAGAACGCGTAAAAAAAGTAATAGAGCATAAAAATTAATTTTTAGATATTTCAATAGTCTTTAAAAAGCCTTTAATTCTGAATCTAGTTAAAACCGATTCTGCTGTGATGGGTATGCTAGCTTTACTAACAGAGCTGCATTTGCTGATCATACTCTTAATGAATTTAAAAAAATGTATATACAGTATCTAAAAGCAGTGTTTGATCACAGTAGTGCTGGAAGTCTTTATTTCTCCAACAACTTTGATTTTAAATATTTAATTAACTAATAGATGTTTAATGAACAAAGCTCATAAAACTAATCTGATATAGGAAAGTGAGTATGCATGTTTCTCTACCGTTGTTTTCCTCAATGTCTGATAATCTGTACAAAATTAGAAAATTCCAAATAACGGTAACACACTGAATATCTAAGTACCTAATAACACTATTCAAATCAGTAGCTCTCGCTAATTACTTTCTAACATCCCATAGAAGTACAAGTAAGCACGAGCTTACTAATAACACTCAGATGTTGTTCTTCAAAAGTAAACACTCTGGTAAATTCCTTGCCATTTGCATGTCCTATGAAGAAAAAGGATACACATAGTAATCTAAAGAGTAAGCTTTAAATACAGTTAAAGATAACTAAATGGATTACTTTAAATACGAAGGTGCTTTTATATGCACATCAGAATCTACAGAGCAAAAAAGAGGCCTAAAAAACAATAAAATATAAAGACAGCAAATGATCTGCAATTACAGAATCTCGTTTCAGAGTGTTGCTGGAGCGCATGTGTATGTATCATTAAGGCCAAATGGCGCAAGTTTTTGCAGTATTTAAATGGAAATTTATGGCGTTGAACATTGAAGTTTTCCCATCTGATACGAAACAAATACATACATTTTTACGATTTAGGAAGAGGAAGAATGGAAAAAATGCAATCGAATAGGTATACCGTTTTTTATTGTTATTATTTACCATATTTGTACGTATCATTAAAAGTCTATGTTCCAGTTTTATTGCTGCTTCAAAAGTGTTAATTTACCACTTCTTTTAGCCTTAATCATTTCGTAAATTAAATATCGTGTACTTTGTTGAAATTATTTGATGGACGAGAGCAAGTTTTTTTCTTACATCCTTGTCAATAATTACTGGTCTTAACGACAGGTTGTAGGCGTAACTACTTTGGAATCAAGCGTTTTAAATCAGTATTAAATTGAAAACGATAAAAAAGTGTATTATGTAGTGAGGATGCCTAAAGGGGGTATTATTTTAGGATGTTTTTGACAAACATGAGGCGTCTTGCTGTAAAGCTGTGATTAGCTGATTACTGATACTGCCAATCAAAGTTTAATACCTTACAGGTAGTTAAGTACATTAGCGTGTGTTACGGTGATCTTGTATCATTCTGTGTAAAATGTGTACAACCAGATCATTAAGGATTAATGTGTAGTTATATATTTCTAGATTTTGCAAAACTTGGCCAGGCAATAGTAGAGAAAACGAGAATTGCACTAGACTCTCATTAAAGTCCGAGATCTCTTAGACCTCTCAATAATTTTGAAGAGAAACTTCTGAATATCTTCAGAATGGTTTACTTAAACAAACCATTATATAAGGTCAAGTTTAGAAACGACTATGAAAACTATGGTCGCCAAAATTAAGTTCGAAAACGGCGGAAAAACACCTCCTGTAAGTATATACGGATTGCAAGAACTATAATAATTTTTCAAGAGCAAGTGTTACGACGAGAATCTTGAAGATGGACGTAGAGGCAACTGTCAAAAGATGTTGAATTTGATTGGAAGAACGAACATTGAAACTACATTAAAGTCTAGTCCAAAAGTAATTGGAAATCAACGAGAGCGAACGTTGCCCTGAGGAAGAGTCAACAGTTTCGCAAGATCCGGGGCGTAAAGAGGGTCAGAATTCAGATCAGCATGTGCAAATCAGAAAACCAAATTTAAAGATAAGTGCAACCGGTAATGAAACCGAAATCTGTGATCATCAAGGAAAAAGTTTTCTAACATGGCGACGGCACTTGGGGAAGTGGTGAAGTCAGTGAAGAAGATGGCATCCGGTAATGTGAAGGCAAAGCTTCAAAACAAAACTACTACTGGCAAAACAGATTGTAGTCAAAAAGCTTCCTCATATTAGTGGTCTTTAGTAAGAATGGCCAATATTGTGAGGGAAGTTTTCAGAAAATTATCAAGATTTTACATTGGCAGTCCGATCGACCTAAGAACATCAAAAACTTTGAGCAGAAGGTCCGGAGCCAAATAATACCTTTTTCTGCAGCTAATGGTTGAAGTTTTAGGTAAGATTATCGGCACTCCTGCAGTTGGACTAGGCTCGGTGTAAGATAAAATTGTAGAAGGCAACTCCATTTTTTTTAATTTCTAATCTTTATTTACGCCCTCTTGTATTTACCTATAGCTTGCTCGGCAATTGTAATATTCTATACTATATAAAGAGGAAACCCACTTAAGTCAATCTACAACAGATTTCTACTGAAAATAGAATACTAAATCTGAAGAATAGATGCTGAACTTTAAAATTAGACACTTGAGATAGATAGTGATAACTAGTCGGACTAGAACTATTTTCTAAAATCACTGTAAACTCGGCAAGCTTCCACGATTTAGGGTTGCATATACCTTCTAATATATATTTTACAAAAACTGATAAAAGGTACTTCTTTTTTTATCAATGTCTCATCTAAACATGCACTGTGAACTTTGTTACCATGAGGTACGAAAAATCTAGCCAAATAAGGAAATATTGTATCTTTCAGTGATCTACAAACATGTATTAAGAAGATTAAAAGAAAATTTCAAAGATTTTTTCGTTGTAAATACCACCTGTCTAGTCTAATTGACTTAACATACAATTATCAAAGTAAGCGGGTGAACTCTGAAAACCCGAGCAACCTTCTAGAGATCCTGTAACCGACATAAGTGGAAGCCAGGGTCAGAGTTGACGAGAGCGATGAGATGATCCTCCGAAAAAAGGTTGAGCTTGAAAATTCTACGATCGAAAGCCTGACGGGCTCCTTCCACCACGGAATAAAGACAAAAGTATGGAAATTAAGGTAAGGTAAGGAATGTAATGACCTTGCTTCAGGTCATATGAATTTACCAGCAAATGTAATAGAAATTGACACTATGGAAGCAAACTTTCCCAACCAATAAATGACAGTATATGCAGCTTACGAGAAAAAAGAGGGGGGATGGGGAGAATATTAAAGATCCAATTCTGCGATGCTTTTCAAAACGAGTGCGTAAAGATATCAAACCACGATGCCATGATTTTTAGAAGATCTCAACGTTACGATAGGGAAAGAACTAATAACGACAGGCAACGATTGTGAGCAAAGGAGAAATAGCGAATAACAATGCATCTGAAAAAGATAGATATTATGGCATACTTGCCAAATCTTAAAATATAGTAACTTT
This sequence comes from Agrypnus murinus, assembly GCA_929113105.1. NCBI lineage: Eukaryota > Metazoa > Arthropoda > Insecta > Coleoptera > Elateridae > Agrypnus > Agrypnus murinus. The sequence continues at coordinate 11,474,520 of OV816027.1, forward strand.
TTATTACGTTGGCGTTAAGAATAAATATTTTTAAATATAATTGACGTTTGTCATTTTGACACAATAACCTAAATCGTTTGAAACTTTTTAAAGTCAACAATACTTGTACGTTCAGTAACTAAACATAAACAACTGATAATTCCGCTGCGGTATTAAAAATACTTTATTCTTAAAAAAATGAACAATTATTTTAAAATGTAGAATGAACTTAACTATTTAATAAAATAAACAATTTAGGTTATTGTGTCAAAATGATAAACGTCAATTATATTTCAAAATTCTCAGCTACAGCACCAACCTTACAAAAAAGTTACTATATTTTAAGACTAGTCAAGTACACCATAATATCTATCTTTCTCAGATGTGTTGCTATTCGCTATTTTTCCTTTGCTCACACATGAAAAGCTAATACCTAAATGAAGCTTTCCCAAAATTGTATAAGAAGAGGCAGTCATTGTAAAACCTGTTGAAGATGTTATAAGGATCAGAAACAAGGAACAGAGAAATTAATGTTGTTTGACAATTAGTACACAAAAGCGGTAGCACTAAAGCAGCACTAAATGAAGTACGGAGGTTATGCAGGAGAAAGAATGTTGAAGAAATTGATGCAAATAGAAGAAATAAAGTTAGAAAGTGTTAGTTAAAACTTAAGAATCGGTCAAATATGTTCCATCGACAATCTACAATACGCAAGGGTAGAGAATATGTTTAAGGCCTATTCGACGTCAGAGATCAGAACTGTGCATCAACAGAACCTCTCATTAGTAATCCGATAAATTAAAACACTTGTTCAATTGTGGGGTCGACTTTCTGGATCAGATCAAATACTCGGGGGACTAGTGAAGTATGGAGGCTAAGGTTAGCTTATATTTAGAATACGTAAATTGATTAAAGGAAGATGGCAGAATGAACGATTACCAAGCCAATTGTGAGTTGGTCAAATTTTCCCGACACATAAGATGGAGCCAAGGAAGAGTTTATGAAAAACGATCTTTCGATTGAATAAATAGAACAAAAACCATTACATCAATAAAAGATTTGGGTGTGCCCAGCAAATTGCTGAGATAGAGAACAGGGCCAAATAAAAGAAGTTAAGAGAAAAGCTAAGACCTATCCAATAGTACAATTTGCTGCCCTTAGAAAGACAGTCGATGAATGTAGTTCAGAGATCAAAAGATATTCTGGTGCAGTATCATAATTTGTTTGGGCTCGGACAGCCTTTTCCATAAAATTATCACTACTCAAAAGTGGCCAAATCATGTGATGGTGTATCAGTACCTTTCTTCCGCCTTTTCTTTTTTTAATGTTCTCAATTTTGGTTAATTTTGTTTCTGACATAAAAATCCAATTAGCTAATTTCTCAGACAAAAATGCCAAAATTCTGAGGATAGTAGTATCATTTTGGTTCATCCTCGAGCCGGATAAATTACTCGTAGGCACTCAACGAAGGAGCTGTTTCTTGTAGCATGTGAGTTATGTAAGAAGAAATTAAAATATTAAAATTATTAATCAATTAAATTTGCAATAAAATAAACAAGTAAACTTTTGCTAAATATAACCTTTACTGCTTAACTGGAAAATTCATCTTTTAGCATTAGAAGATATCGTTATTGCTTGCTAATATTGTAGCTTTTTAAAATATTTATTTAAAATAATCGTTAAATAAATATGTATAAAGACTGTATAAGAAAATATTTATTTAATATTAAATGACTCACATTAATGACTTAGACATTTTTTCGATATTTTTTGACACATTATAACTATTATTAAATTATTTCTATTATTCTTGTAATTTACGATTCATCGTTTATTTTATTTAATGGGTAAGCAATAATTCACAACCTATAATAAACTTCAGATTATTATTGTTATTAACTTTATAAGTCTTATATTCATTATTTACATTTTTTTTATTTTTGTCTTTGCTTAGAGACTTTCAAGAAACACAAGCAAATTCCTAACCTAAAAATAGTTCAAGGTGAACTAATTTTGTTATGTTTTATTATTAAAAAACTGATAGATAGTACCAAGAGATAGAGATAATCCCTACAACATTTCGATAACATTTTCCAAGTCTAAGATAAGCCGTCTGTAAATAAAGCATATTATGCAAATATAATAGCAGCGGAATGTGATCTTTTCTCCACAACGACGATGATGATGACGCAATTGCCCTTTACCGTTCATTTATCTTTATTATGGTATACGTGTTGCTAACATCGTGTAAATGAATTTTAATGTCTCATATTTTACCTGTGACCCCACTTTTTAATAATAATATCATCCTCCTTCATAAGACAAAAAGCTCAATTAATTTTAATAACAAAAGCAATTTTTTTCATAATTCCCGCCGAATAACATAACCTCAGTAAATCAATGTTTACTTCAAATTAATTTGCAAGGTTGGTCACAAATAAATTCTGTTAGCACTGTAGTACATTTTTCAATTCCAGAGATTACCACAAATGGCAGGCCCTGGTTTGATATAAGCCCCCCGCCCCCTATGACCAATTGGTTCTACAGGAGTCATTTATCGGTATTATTTGTAACCATCTTTTTAAACTCACCGTGTATAAAAGCTTGCACCATTAAATAAATTACGCAAGAGGAAGAGCAATTCATTAAAATAAATTCGGTAGCACCATTTAAATAAAATTACCTTAAAATCCAGAAGCTTGTACTAGTAGTTAATAATAATTATAATAGTACAAAAAAAGGAATAGAATTTAGAAAAGGCCAAGGTAATCGAGTGTGGGTGAGAGCACCTTGAGAAAACCTTAAATCAATAATAATAGCCAATTTATTTATTATCGTTGATTGGTTGTATCGAGTTTTTTATGATTTTATAGAGCAACCAAAAGAATTCTGTTATAAATTTAAAAAAAAATGTTACAATTTTATCAATTGCAAAAATCTAAATTTATTTAAAACATAAGAAAAATAATTTTGAAGGTTTCTCACCACATATGGAAATGTGGTTATTAATTAAAAATGTGTCTTGTTAATTAAAAAAAATCATTTTTGGAGTTCTTTTTTCCTTTTTTGCATCACGAAAGTTAATACCCTTGGCCTTATCGTGCAATAAGTGTAAATATAGAAATTATTGATGCAATAAATCACAAAGTGTAATAAAAATTAATTTATTAACCTCAAACCTCAAAGAATTGAGGTTAGGATACTATTATAGCGATTAGAACTTTTATTGTTATCAATTCCAAGGTCCCAGGAGATTCTATTATTTTTTTAATCAATATTCAAAACCTTTGCGTGTCGTTTTATTGAATCGTGGAGCACCAATTTATCAAATTGTTTAAATTAGTTGAAAGTGGAACGGTCTGTCATTTTGTAGCGTCCTTTAATTCTTTTTCACTCAATTTCTTTTGAGAGCGATTAAAAAATGAAAGTTTGTTGTTAAATTAGTAGTAGCATTAGAAACTTCTGTTTGGGGATTTTTTAAATTTTTTGAAATTTGTTTAGAAATATATTTCCTCGGAACATAAGGCACTAAACTCTACAATGCACTCAACAGCTACAAAAAGAGCTTGTTCAACAGAAATATCAGCTCCTGAAAGAATCAGCAATCGGTACAGATGCTCAAAATTATAGATGTATTTCAAAGGGGTGTTTATTTTTTAACTTGTAACCAAGAGCAATTTTTCGCCATGTCTTCCTGTCTGTCTGTCCTGTCTCCCTTTCCCCAAGGTATTCCTGTTCTGTAGTAGAACTATATCCAATTGAATAGATAGGCTCGAGTCTCAAACATAAGGTATTAGACGAAATGATTATTTTTCATTTTATTAGAATCGGTAATGTAAAATTGAGATTTCTTGCTACATAGCTCAATAAGCTCACCATATATAGCTCCAGAATTACAAACTAAGGATCGTTCGGTTAAAAAAGAACTAAATAGTCATATTTAATAGTCACTTAAAAAATCCTATTAGCCATAAAATCTGCATAGTCGATATAATCTAATCCAGTATTACAGATTTTCGAATAAGTGGAAAGAATGTTCAATAACAGCTCGCAAAGTACGCAGTTCTATAACGATAAGAGTAAAAATGTTGCTGTCAGGGAACGCCTACAAGGGGCGTGGTTATTGCCATTCAACAGTGTTCAACAAGCTGAGACCGAGGTTTAAGCAGGTAAAAGTTTTCACTGTAACTTAATGGCTATGTAACTTTCAATAGACACATAACCTAACCTCATCTAATCTATTTGAGTGAGAGTCAATATTTCTAGATCGGAGAGTCCAACTTAGTACTTTCAATATAAATACAAATTAAGTACCAATCGACGACGCTCGTCAAGCAGCGCCCGATGGTATAGGGTGGCTCACGTAAAGCAATCCTGTACCTTTTATTGGAAACTGTAAGAGTTACGAAAAAAAAGTTACCAATAGTAAATAGTACCAAATATGCAATAGTATCATTTACCAATTCGCTACCAAAATCGATACAAAAGTTAGTTGTAATAAAACAAATTTTGATTTTATATTTTTGTATCTACAGGAAAAGTCATTTTGTTGTGGTTACTATAGACTTTTTAATATTAAATGAAACCCCCTGTATATTTTTACGATTTTCCATTATACACTTTATTGTATCGAGTGTTTTTTTAAATTTGACGTCGAAGGCGGCTATGGGTAGTTGAGTGTGAACGGATCTTGATCGTATTAATAAATGTCATTGTCAAAACGTTCAAATCCACCCTCTGTCCAATGGTTAGATGTCATTTTCTGGTTTATTCACAATCGACTATTCACAGCCTACGTTGACGTCAAATTAAAAAAAACACTAGATAAGTATTTTTGGTTAACATATATACCGGAAGTAACCACAGTTTTTGAGTAAATTTAATTTCTTTAAGTAGTTAAATTAGTTCAAAAACTGTGCGGATTTCCGGTTCAATCATTCGGACACGCTTCCAGCTATAGCAATGCAATTAAAACAACTTTGCATATTTCAATCTCTAGTTTACGAAATTAATATTAGAACACATCTTAAAACATGTGCTGGTACCGGAAATGACATCATAGTGATTTTTTAAATGGGACATTAGGTTTTAAGTATGGAGATCGATTGCAGATGTGGTTTTTAAATGTATAAGTATTAAGCTACCACTGGTCTAAAATGCATAATAACGGAGCCAAAACCAATTAACGAGATCTGTCCCATTTTAGAACACGTGCTGGTACCGCAGATAGGTCGTCGGAATTACTTGAAATGGAACTATTAGGTATTAAGTATGAAAATCGTTAGGAAGTATGTTTCTACATAGAAAAGTATTAAGGTACCATAGGTTGAAAATGCATAATAACGGAGCTAGAACCAATTAACTGATTATGTCCCGTTTAATAGTCTGCACTCAATATTCTGGACTTGGCAGTGGAACTAAAAGAACTTTGTATATTTCGATCTCTAGTTTACGAAATCAGTATTAGAACCCATTTTAGAACATATGCTGGTACCGCACATGGCGGTATCAGGATTTTCTGAAATGGAACCATTGGGCATTAACTATGAAAATCGATGGCAAGTGTGATTCGAAATAAAAAGATATCAAAGAACCACAAGTTTAAAATGCATAATAGCGGAGCTAGGATCAGTTAACGGGTCCTGTCCCGTTTAACAGCCTATACTCAATAATTCGGACAAGCTTCTGGCCATAGCGACGGAATTAAAAGAACTTTATATATTTCGACCTCTACTTTACGGAGTCATTCTTAGAACTTATTTTAGAACTTGTGATGGTACCGGATATTACGAAGCATTATGTTTTTAAGCATGTAGATCGCTAGCAAGTCTGATTTTGAATAGATAAGTATTCTAGCAGGTCCCGATGACATCATGTGCGGTACCAGTAAATGGTCTAAAATGAGTTCTAATACAAATTTCGTAAACTAGAGGTCTAAATATACAAAGTTCTTTTAATTCCATTGATATAGCCAGAAGATTGCCCAAATGATTGAGTGTAGACTGTTAAATGCGACAGAACCATTTTAGACCCGTGGTACCTCAATACTTTTATATTTAGAACCACATCTGCTATTGATTTTAATACTTAAAATCGAATAATTTTATTCACCCTGTATATATTCAAATATAATACAAAATCAAAACGTGTGCTATCTATATCAACCAACTTTGGTATTTAACTTTTTTTCATAACGACTACAAATTTCAAGATAAGGTACATGGACATCTTACGTAAACCACCCTGTACAGAGTGTTTCGCAAACAAAGGAACATATGGGTCATTTTAAGCAAAACATTTTTGTTTATTATTTCTAGCCTTACTTTGTGGAACTCCATAATCATTTTTGTTTAGAATAAATTTTAGGAAATTCCCCCGTGAACTTTAATGCACTCCTCAACTCGTGTTAAAAAATTGGGTGTTCTTCGTCTTTTCGCTGCTTTATTCGAGCATCACCATAACAAATATGAGCGATTAGTTCGTCTTGCGTATTCATCTTATCTTTATAGACTTTACTCGTCATCGACCTCCATAAACAATCATCTAAGGGTGTGATGTCTGAAAAGTCTGGTGACCAATTATTGGGACCCTCTTAACCTGTTCATCGTCCAGGAAAAGTCTGGTTTAGTTGTTGGCCCAGTAGAATGTGGAGGAGCTCCATCATGCTGGCAATGCGTATTAATCCGTACAGCCGCAACAGTAATCAAATAATCTTCTTTATTTGTTTTGAAGCAAAACCAAGATAAGAGAGAGGACTATCAACTAAAAACTGTATGTTCCACGGTGCCGTAAATAACTCAAAATTTTCTATTTTGCTAGCAGCCACATGTCCATTGCGCATTATTAAAGGTGCCACATGAACAAACTCTGCAGTAGAACATGCGGAACATATCAAACTAATCTGATAACTGGGTGTTAAAACTTTAATGTCACTTTAAAAATGTTATAAGCGGTACAATAATAATGCTCAACCGATTCATTGGTAAGATTAATTTATTGAAAAATTAGCTAACCATTAGCACATCGTCTTGTAGTGATTTGACCTTACGCAATTTAAACAACAAAAAAATCTTAAGTTTTCTTCATTTGCAAGTTACTTGGAGGCTTTACAGCAAAACTACTATACAGTCGGAAGCTGGTTTGGATTAAAGTAGGTCAAGAAGGATTATTATTGAATGTTCATTCATTTTAATTAACAAAGAAACCTATACATACACACGCGCGCTTTTGACAGTTTTACGTACTGCAAGCCAGTGTTCCGCCTTGAGAATATTTCTATACATGTAAAGTTTCTATGAGAAACAAATTGCATGTAATATTTCAGAGTGCACTTACAATAATAAAGACAAATTTCTAGGATAAATGCCACAGAATACGTATACGTTAATGTTACAATACGCACATCGTAAATTAACATTATTTAGTGGTGATCTGGATTAGCACGACTTTCCATTCTCGGCTGGATCCCAAGTTGCCTCTGGTGGAATCACACGCGCTTCTCGCTTTCACTACTCCGGTATGTGTAACGGTAAGCGTCTAGCAGGCCATGCCCTTAGGCCACATTGATCTCCACGGCTTCTCGCCCAGAAAAATACGAATACGCCACACACACACACATGACACTCAAACAACGTAATTAATATAAGGAAGTACGAGATTGCTGAAGAGAAAAAACAGACACATCAAAAAATGAGCTTTATATGGTCCTATAACCTATAACCATGTCATGCCAATTTTAACAATGTAAGCGTAGACACTATAGACAGCTCTTGAAAAAGATTAATTAATTAGGTGTCTGATGGTGAGTGTACAAAAATCTATGCAAATTGAGTTATCAGAATTTGAAATGTAGATAGGTCAGACAAGACAAGGATATTATTGTGGTTTTTTGGAATTTTTGGCTTATCTTCCTATGTGGATCTATGGGTTTGTTTCGAGCCCCAGGGCAAGTCCAATAGCTGAGAAAACTTCCTGTTGAATATCGTTCGTTGCATTTTCTTCTTTTCGAAAATCTTCAAAACCTGCAGGAGAGCTTGTTAACAGGAAAAAAGCCGATCATATTTTATGTAATGTATCAAGGAGCAAAAACTAAACGGCTGAAAGAAGTAGCATTAACCGTTATAAGTTAGAACATATAAACGGCAGATCGCGCGTCACGCGGTCTTCCATTCGTGCTTAAGTAGCGAAGAGAGCTTTCCGCATTCCGAAAGACAGTATGCACTTTGCAAGAGTGAAATATGCCGACGATGACGACGGCGCGGCGGGCAAACGCAATACCCAACACGTAAACATCTTCCGTCGTATTTCGACTTATTGAACTGAAGCGCCAGCTTATTACTTATTATTTCTTCATTTTACGAGGCGTAACTCAGCTCTTTATGGTCTTCTGTTAGAAAAATGATCTCTAATTGCTTTACGTACGTATTGCATACACAGGCTGCAGGCAGCTTTTGTTGTATGTGGATTTAACAACGCTAGAGTTAACTTTTAAACTCGGGTGATTAAGTTAAATGATGCATTGGCGTGTGAGCGAGCTTGTGTAATGCACTTAAGACTTCCAATGTGCCTTTTATGTTAATAATCGTGAATTGGATAATAATTTTCTTTGACTTATCTTGTTATACGATAAAATATCCATGGAAGCGTAATAAATAACAGAACACACTTTAGAAAAACAAATAGAAAAAAAAGAGATACAGAAATACTTATCGCGCAATTTTCATTTAAATTCTTCTTTATGTTTCCGCCATTTTTAATCCTATTGTTGCTGATATACGTAATTGGCAGGAAATTAGAACATTAGTCAAAAGCAATTCCATTTTACATCTCTTTATTTCTCATTGACAAGTTCTACGGCTGGGAAAAGTTGAACAGCTACTTTTCCTCAGTGTTAAAATAAATAACGGTTTCTAATAATAAATTAGCAATAATTATTAAAGATTGCAGAGACAGTTTTGCAAAAGTAGAATGTACTTTCAGACATGTCCATTGACTTCTTCTATACAACTCGATATTAGAGCGAGTACTGAGCTAATTCAACCTCCCTCGTATACTAACTACCAAGCATGCGGAACATCCATTTGGAATCATACGCAGCGCCGCCTGTTAGGAGAACCACATAATTGCCTCATTGTGTCTTGAACCGGGTTATCTATACCCTTAAATCAAAATGAACTTTCGTAAGATGTTGATAAGCTTCTATCAAATAATATCATATTTCTGGACCCTTACAAAGTATTTAGTATTCTTCTATGAATGGCAATTCTAGGCTCCAGTCCGTTTCGATTAAGGGTCTACAGTACGTAGGAATTTATGATCCCTAAAGTTCTTTTCGCTCTATACCTACTTCCCATTCAGGCACTTCTTAACATCTCCACATCCTACTTAAACCAAAATCAAGAAGAAAGTCCATTCAATCTTCCATCGTGTGCTTTTTCGGATTTAAGGCAAAAGTATTTTTCATTGATAAGAGTTTACAAGAAAAACATTCTAAAAAAAATCTAAAATATTAACTAAGCGTAGTTAAAAAAAAATCAAAAACACGCGAGTAGCTTATTAATCGTACTTCACTTTGCTTTTTGTTTCATTGTAATAGATGAATTAATAAGATCAGGAGGCAAACAATTAGAATCAAACTTTTTTTGAATTTTTAGTTATGTTTAGTGTTAAAAGAGGCCACTGCGGTCATTACATTTTCTAAATACTAAACTTGGTTCCGCCTACTCTAGAGATATACGTGCGATATTGTTTCGCACGCGGATGTAACGCTGTTCCGGTAATTTTTTTAAATAAAATTATAAAATATTTAATATATTTTATAAATAAACAATTGTTTTCAATTCAACAATTCAATTTTAAAACATTTTTTTTCTGCGGCGGTGATTTGTCTTGGCAAAATATAATCTACTAACTAATTCCAGTTTGGTTAAATTCTTTTTATAAATATTTAATATTTTTTATAAATAAACAATTTTTTTATAAATATAATATTTATAAAAAGAAATAATTACATAAGATTATTCCTTATGTTTATAGTCATTATTTAAACAAATTAACGATTAAACATATGATAGTAAATTAAATCTAACATTAACTGTAATAGTATAACAGAATGCGCGTGAGCGCATCAATCCCCTGTGCCGCGATGTGGAAGTTGCTTGTTTTGTAAAGCGTGTATCGCAGGATCAATCCCTACTTCGGTATTTTTTGAACTTGTTAGCTTTAAAAAAATTTAATTCAACAATAAAATTTTTTTTATTTATTAATTGAATTATATTTTTAAATTCTATTTGTTTTTTATTATTATTATTTAAAAAAAGCTACTGGAGCAGAGATCTATTCTGAGATCGACGCGTTCCAAACGCGACCTTACACATCCGAACACATGAGATAGTTGTTGGATGCGCTGACGTGCATTCTATACTACTATGAGACCTAATGTTAGATTTTATTTATGCTTTACAATTAAATATTAATATCATTATTTAATCTTCTAGTCGTTTAGTTTTATTTCCAATTAACTTAAATATACATAGTTTAAACAACGACTCTAAAATTAAGGGATAATTTTATGTAATAATTTGTTTTTATAAATATTATATTTACAAAAAATTCAATGTATTAAATATTTATGAAAAAGATTTACCCAAACTGGGATTAGAACTTGGGTTTTAGAAAATCGATATCTAGCGCGCCCTGCATTCAGCTATAGTGGCTGTCGTCATACATTTCGTCTTTAATAGATGTCCATTTATCATACCTTGTTGTTTGTTTCTTTTTTATTATTAATTGCTTTTTAATTCTTCTTTGCCATATTACTAATTAAAGTACATTAACTTATCAACAATTAATTCGTTTACAAATGTAAAATATGCTTTCAAAGTGTAAATTACGTTCGTTTTGGTGTTGGAATTCTATAACAAAGAGGGGAAATGAATAGGAAAGAGATGCATGATTTCCACTCAATATGGGAGTGTAATTGTAACAAACGAATCCATCCAAATTACAGAAAATTCGAGGTTATGTCCAAACCAATGAATGCTCCTGCATACTATTACAGGCCCTTAAATTGTAAAAAATCTCTACGACTTTCTGTTTTTTGAGTTAGCTAGCCTTTTCAACTAAAATTTCAAAAATAATCTTTTTAGCTCTAACATGACTACTATATCACTCTTTGGCAAGATATTAAGATGCTAATCACGACAATTGAAAACGCGATTCTCGCTGGTGATTCGTTATTGGCGCTATTGGAGCCCAATAAAGGTGATTATAGATGTTATTATCGCCATAGTGGTCACGCATGTGACGGGCAAAGATAATCAACATGTTGCCTGCGGCAAAGACGGATGGTTTATGTCGCTTCGTGTTGTTTCGGTTGAAAGACTAAGTATAGCATGCGTCATCGCCGTATGCCACATGTTACTTAAATGTTGCCTCAGTGGAATTGTGCCTATAGTGTAGTTGTAGGCAGTACTATGCCGCAGCTATAGTTATTGTTTTCGTAATTCACAGCCGTCGTCACTGCCAATGTGATCGTTTTTCTTAACATAATTACAGCAGTAATTGGATTATGTCTCTGGTATGGCAATTATAAATGTTATGCGGACTGGACTGGTCTTAGGGCTCCCATCCCTTAGTCTGACATGATTAAAAAACAAGGTTGAACTCTAGTCTGGAGAGACTAGTAAGGTTTATCTCGTCAGTGGTCCCTGGCCACTCCTGGTCCCGGTCTGGGTTTCCCGTGTCCCGTATCCGGACGGTACGGATGAGGCCAAATGAGCTATGTTCGGGAAATCGCCTACAAGGCATGTTGACGCGAACACAGACTCTGTCACATTTAAGATAACCCTACTCTACGTGGAAATATGTGCCGGGTATCTACTTTAAGTCGGACGAGCCGCGGTTGAGTTTCTGTCCGCATACAGGAGTAGGAGTGAAGGGAAACTGACCCCGAGGTGAGCGCGTTAACAGCCCCGGCACTAGACTGAAGAGCTAGTTAGAGTGGATAGTGACCTCGCTCCCACCAGTGATAACTGACAGCACTCACATAAATGACGCGCAAGTCGAGTGTATCCCATGACAGTAAGCCTTCACGGCAGTATGTCACACAAATCTGCAAATTATAAGTGCTTGAATTTCCATTAGCATAGTTGTTATCTAACTAATAATAAACGTCGTCACGATTACTATGACCGTAGTTAGCACTGTCGAAGTGTCATCGTAATCGTAGACGTTGTCAGTGTAACCATGACCGTTGTTGACATCGTTATTGCAGTCATAGCACTTATATTCACAATTTACGATAAACTTGTCTTGTTCATCTGTTGCTATTGACATCACATTGCCATTGTCATATTATCTTAAACTGCAGTAGAGGTTTTTGTGGTATTTGTCGTTGTTATTGTTTCGGTTTTGTTTTCGTTGTCAGTGCTATCTTCAGGATCTTGTTATTGGTGATAGTGGTGTTTTTCGCCATTGAGTTATGTTTTTCTTGGATTGTTTTGTCGGATAATTTTCACACTGAACCATTGTTTTCACAGTTTATGTGTCACCCCCATCTCACATGTAGTGATTATAATAGCTATAGTAATCTATAACTATCACAACCATGACAGTAGTTAATACTGTGCTAGTTGTCGTAGCATTTACGTAGTCATCGTAATGATTGAACTGGTTGTAGTCACCGTTGCGATAGTTACTATCGTACAAGCCATTATTATTGTTGACCTATTTTGCTTCACAATAGTTTTATTTTTTGTTGTGTTATTAAATTGTTTTTCTATTGTCTGTTTTGTAGTGTGGTATACTTACATATATATGATATCGGAGCTAAGGAATTCGGCTTTTATGTAATTGAAGCTGATTTATTTTAAAGAACTAGAACTCCATTATTGTGGAGGTTATTAATATCTCATTTTTGCCCAGCTCCATAATTCTATAAACAATATACCGATACTTTAATTCACCTAAGCCCTATAATAATTTTAATAGAGATACAGTCGTTGCTCGTGACCGGTACTCACAGCGCTGGGCCATGCAACCGACACTTGAAAACTGATGCATGCATGATTTGAAAAACATAGTTTGACATGATATTAAAACGCTATTTTAAACACGTAAGAAAAACGTCTCATTAATACGTCGTTTCAACGTTCACGCTCAACAGTATATTAAATATTTTCCAACGTGCTTTCAACGTAATCATATAAACAAAACTTGTACTCAAACTGTCAACGTCAATGACACATCATGGTTTACTAAGTACATCTAATTTCACGTTTATAGACTAGACGTAGAATCTCAACGTTATTGCTTCAACTAAACGCGTGATCTCAACCGCCTTGACGAGAATCCAACGTGTGAAAGGGGTATCTGTACTTACTGGGACTGTGTTTCAATATATTGCGGTTTTGATAAATTGATTTTCGATCACATTTTCCTAAACCCATAATTATCATAGTCGTCTTCGCAGCAGCCGCAATATTCGATTATACCATAAAGAATCATAAGAAAGTTTAGAATCGGACGATTCGATTGATTCGGTTTGACGAGTAAGAATTTTGGCATCAGGTCTGGTAAACTATTGTTTTCGATTCCAATTAATCTTACAAGATTATTAAATTAAATAAATATATCCGAACAAAAACACGATTCTTTTATTGATAGTTTGTTGATCTATTGTATTTCTATTGAAATAAAAGCATTAACTGATATCTCTAAGTTTTATTACTCTTCAAACCTACATCGTCTATTCCTACATTTCTCCAGCTTTTTCTAATTCAATTTAAGCAAAAATTTATATCTTCCACATTTTTACTTTAATTTTCATTCCTAGAAACCTCAATAATAAAATTTATAGTCTCACTATTGAGTATCGGTTAATTAGCTAGCTGCAAAGTGAGGTTATGTTATAAATATATATAACAAAATAGCCCTACTTTCATTTGTCCAGGATAATTGCAATTTGATTTTTAAATAAAATAAAGAATTCTCGTGTGATTTTATATATATATGGACGTATGTATGTAGAAGAAACTTTCTTAAATACAAAAGAGAGCTGTTACTGCTAGAGGAAATCCATTAGTATTAAAACATTTTTGGAATCTGCGTTCCACTTTATGTATATACATATAGTATATCTCGCGTTCGGAGCAAGTCCTTGTCGAGTCACTTTTCATGCTGATTGTCGTTTAACAATTTAACTAATGCTGAGAATTTCGACTATAAAATTAATTTGTTGCTCCTTTCTAGAACGAATTTATTAGTAGAAAACAAGTTTCAATATATATATATATATTTACGTTTCGTTTTTTGAAAACATAAATTCGTTTCGCTTAACCTAACTTCAAAAAAAAAACTAATTGCAACTAATTACAAGTTAGCATTAATTAAGTTAATTTTAATTATCTCTTTTTTGTTGATATACAAAGTAATATTATAGTAGGTATAATGTAGCTCATATAAGTAATAACGGTTACTTATTACGTTATCTAAATAAAATCTAAAATTAGATATTAGAAAAATTTATGGCCGATTAAACATGGTAGTCGTATTACGTATGTTGAAATTTACGATTTACGATCATAAGTGAATTAAATTAGAAGTTTCGAAAATTGCTTATTGTGTTGTTGTTTATACATATCTCTCTATGTGAAGGCATTGCATAATAGAATGCTATTGGACTCTGTCACGTATATAATGTAATACAAAAACGATATTCATCTAAATATTATGAAATTTTTCTTTGCAATATTATTAACTATTATTACTATTTATCCTGCGATTTTTTTATATACGAACTTGACACAGTTATTAACAAAAGGAAGTTTAATTAATAACTTTTCTTTAAAACACACTTTTAAGAATTTTAATAGGTATTAATGACATTTTTATAAAGATCTTGCGTAAATAATAATATTTTCAAAGCATGCTTCGCTACACGCCGTACGAAAATCTATTGACAGGGTATGCCGTAGAATATCGAGCAGTCGTTTCTTAGCATTAACATAGCAGACAATCAAACTAAGATTAATAATAGATTCTTGGGTAGTACTATAGGATGGCATTATTAGATAAGAATTAGTAACGTATGTTGATTTGTCATTTTTGTACACTTTTATATATATTTTTTATAAATTAGATGAGAATTGCTATGTAAATACTATTGTATATAAAGTCGATTTTTAGTTTATTAGGTCATTATCCTTTAAGTCGCTGAAGAGGTCATCTGTTTGAAGTAATCAAAGAGAGCGAGCAATTGTTGGTAGTTGCAAATTTAAATGGTTTGCATTTAAAAGCTATTCTTCGAAGTAAAAGTCACACAACATAATTATAGTTCAAATGCATTATTAAGACAAAGATTTTTTTACGATTATAAAATTAAAACGACAAGGTTGATCCATTTATGGAATTATGTACTTCGAGTAAGTTTACCACGTCCATATTCAACTGGAAAGTTTATAATTGGCAGCATATGGAACTGGAATTTTACATACTTGCTAAAATTTATAATACAGCCAATGCAAAGGTATTAATTTGAAACATTGCTTTGGACTGGAAATGATTGTCGCACAAATTGGGTTATTAAAATGGTATAAACGTAACAGTGGGAATTGCTGGTACAACTACAAGCAAAAGGTACAAACACTTTACCATTAAAATTGAATTTGAGAAGAAGATTCGTTACCCTCTACATCGGAAAATATTTAGTAATAGTTAAAAAGTAAACATAAATTATAATTTAACAGCTAGTTCTCGACAGATTGTTTTTGATTAAATTTGAATCACTCAATCGCCTTTTAAAAACCTCACAACGCCCTGAGTTAAAGATTTCGTATTCATTTTAATTTACATTTAATAAGAGATTGAAAACTATATATTATGTAAATAATCTTATTATGTATTGCTACAGTTTAAAGTATTTCGTAAAGTTTATTTTTGACCATCTAATTCTTGAAGATTACTTTATAAGATTTGTCTTTAACGCGCTTAACTATAAAAAATAATTCATCTGTAATTAACTACCAGTCAGTTTTTTTAATTAGTTTAAGACTTACCAAAATAACACAAGTTCATAGAAGAATTCGAAAGAACAAATGAACCCAGAGGCGTACATACCTGTAACAAAACGAAATATATTAATTTTATAATAATTGTAAGGAAAGTTAGATTAGGCTCGAGGTTAGGCTAGAATTTAGGTTACACTAAGTTAGGCAAAGTAATTATTAAACTTATACATTAGATTAAGTTAAATATTAAATTAAAATTATTAATAATAATAAATAAAAAAACCCAATTAGTTATTACTAACTTTATTAAGTTAAGGAACATCTTATTTCCATAAAGGAACAGGAAGATGGAGAAGGAGAAGGACATGCGAGATTAAGTCAAAGCTTGTACAATATTAGGTTAGGTTAAATATAACAGAACCTTCCTGATCAATTCGCCGTGTTAGACGGGAGTCTCGCTATATTTAAATTTATAAAACAAAACAATAACCTGAGGTTCCGGAAAACGTCAGCTGTACTAAACAGCCGCTGTTCAACTCGGTATAAGCGAAATACAAATAAAACACAATAGTTCACAGAAGAAACCGAAAGGGTTTTATTTACATAATACACATAGAAACAATATTAAAATTCAGTTCGTACACAATCAGAAATCACATTAACACAGCCTTCGTAGTGTAATGTCTGGCGTGCCGGACTTTCACCCAAGCGGCCCGGGTTCGACTCCCGGCGCTGGCAGATCTGGTTAAGGTTTTCTGCAGTTTCCCTTAGCTGTAACACAAATGTGGGATTTGCGCTGTTCCATCTATAAGTCGGCTGCAGCCGCACATTGGGCCTACATAATAATAATAATCGCCCCCTCCCTCCCGCACAAGCTTATAGCTTCTGGGGCCTTGGTTTAGGTTATGGGTTGTAGTAATTATTATTATTATTATTATTACATACTATAACTATTATTTCTTTTAATAATAATAGGTTATAAACAATAATCGATTAGTTCATAAATTACCAACGAATTTCTGCCTGAGTCTGAACTCAAAACAGAAAAAATTAATATTACTTACGAAATACTTTTTCTGCAGAAAAGTAGAGAGCATTAATTTAAATCATGCAACAATGTAAATATTCTGTTAAGTGATAAATAACAAACTTTTGTTTATTAATCACCTAAAAAAGAAAAGAGTTGCAAATTTTACAGCAGAAAACAAAAGGTAAACATCAGTTATCAAATAAAATAGTTCAAAGTGCAACACTTCTGAGCCTATCGACTCCCAGCTCCATTGAGTTTGATGCATTTATCGACTTTGCTTAGAAGCAAAATAAAATATAATTTCGCAAGCGATCATGTAATTTTCTAAGAAACACGAGAAATTTCATAAGTTCATTTGATGTGATAATCTTCTTGTACTTGTTCGAGTTGTTGCCTAAGAGCAAGATGAAAGCAGACATGCAGTCTATTGGAAGCACCAGGAGGTAGAGACACGTCGTCATACATAAACCAAGGATGTGTTGGAAATATTTCTGAAGAGCAGCCTGTTTAGCCAGCTTCAGCTCGTAATTGTTTCAACAGGTACACGGCAGTGTTGCCAAACTGGAGATTTGCCGCTAAAAAATAGAGAAACCTAAATTGTGTTGAGAAAATATTAGTAATAACGGTAATAATAATGATAATAATAATAATAATAATCGTTTATTATCCAACAGGTTTCCCCAATAATAGAGTAATATACAAAAAAAACTTAAAAAATACATAGTTAAAAAAAATGAAATTTAAAAATTTAGATAAAAATAAGATAAAAATTAGAAATAATAATGAAATCAATTAACAGTTAAAATTGCTGTAAAACGAAATATTAAAAACATGGCATGTCCTTTGCATTTGCATAGCTGCAATTAAACTACTAAAAACGTACAAGATCGTTTATTTTAAAAACAACAATGGTATGGTAATGGTATAATAGGATCATTTCTATCGATTAAAACAGCGTAATTAATGACGTGACGTAATAATTAATTCATTCAGAAGATACTTAGTTAGATGTAAAAAACACTCCACGTTTCACTAAATGCATAAATCTTTATTTTATTTTCTTAGCAATAAATTGTAAGTGACGAATCCAAATTGGTTGCAATACAGAGGGTTAATTGGCAAGACTTACCATATTTTTTTATGCTTTTAAAACGGAAATTACAAACAGTTTTATACTATGATTTTTCTGAAAGTCTGCCGCATTTAAAAGAACTTTAGTTATATTTTAAATATTAAACAAAATACGTATTAAGAATTCGCAGAATAGAAAGTACCGCATCCCTTTCAAATGTGCCGCGATCTGTTTATCGAATTACCAGTTTTCAGAAATTATTGTCATCTGGATTTGTATAAAAGTTCCTTAAATGTTCTAACATTTCTAATCTACCTTCAAATCGTTGGAAATATGACACCACTTGTGTAAGAATTATTTACACCCAATTGCGGTAAAAGACGAATTGGAAAACCAACATAACAATATGTAATTACTAATTACAATTACCGTTAGGTGTAAAAATTAAATGCCATGTTTCTTTGCAACATCGGTTTTATAAATATCAACACAAATCGGATCATATTTCTAAAAAGTATTTACTACTTGGTAATAAC
Source organism: Agrypnus murinus (assembly GCA_929113105.1). Classification (NCBI taxonomy): domain Eukaryota; kingdom Metazoa; phylum Arthropoda; class Insecta; order Coleoptera; family Elateridae; genus Agrypnus; species Agrypnus murinus. The sequence continues at coordinate 11,493,144 of OV816027.1, forward strand.
TTCTGACCACATTATTTACGTTAAAGCATACAGACAGCCATAAATTAGCTTTTTTATGTGACACAACAATTTTTAAAAGGCAGGTACATCTAAAAGGGTATCACATTTTTATATTAAATTTGTATAAATTACGGTAGGAAATTTTCTTTACTATATTCCAACTATCTACCATTCAGCCAAAACCCTTCAATTAAAATACACCCTGTAGAAGATCATAGAACGTGAGTGAGTATATATAAAAACTACTCAACGAAATCTTGTTCGTGTTTGTTGTCCATTGTGTTTAGCAAATATATTCTAATCTATACAATCTCTTCGTAAACCTTCGTTTTATTATAAAATTCATTAAAAAGAAATGAAATACATCTGAACCAACAGTACAATAGTCTATCATTGACCTTTTATTGCGAAATTGGTGGTCTCAAAAGAATTTGGCATAATAAAACCAATAGCTTGCTTATTCATATTAGGCAATTTCTTTGTAAATTAAATTCGCCAGCAACATGCATTTCCTCTTATAAAGCAAATATCTAATTTCGATTTGTGGTCAATTTTGTAAAAGTGATTGAAAAACGTGAAGGTTAATAATGATAGTAATAAAGAAAAGAAATTATACTTAATATCAAAACAATAATAACAGTAACTAACCAAATTACTATAAGTCATAATAGAAAAATTTCACATCTGACATTTTAGTAATTTTATACAAATTATATTCTGAAGGTTGTCAATCAAGCGTAAAAGATTAAAATTATAAAAATAATTTAATTAAACTGTTGTAGTAACATTATTGATGAAGAAAATAATAATGATAATAGCAATAGAAAAGATGAATTCATTAATAAGTATAATGACGGATAAAATTACTTAATGACGGCAATTGATGTTTTTTTTGGCAAAAAGGCATCTTTTTGAAAAACAAATGCAGAACTGATTACCGTGTTGTTTTACCGATGTGTACCTTCATGTTCGTTTACTTGTTATTCCTACATTGTTATACACGGTTGGTTACATGACATTGAACATGCACTTTACCGTTTAACATATCAGACCATTTACGGGTCCTTAACCTTAAAACACCGCCTGAATTTAAACTGCCTTTTTCTTATAATATTATACACGCAGTCAATGCCGATCAAGGTATCGAAAAATTCCAGCACTTTTTAAAATGCGTTAAGCGCGACCACATATAAAAGCTATTGTCTCTTTATAAGATATAAAAAATACTCTTACTCAGCTCTTATATATTATTATTTAACATTCTATGTGCACCAGGAAGTTGGCATACATAAAAATAAGAACTAATAGGTTCAAGGATCATTGCCTTAAAAAGATTCGGATAACAATATATGAAATTATCCTAAGACTTTTTCTTTTGGAAATTGCCCATTGTCCTTTGGCCTTTCACATAATAGATTTTGAGAAACATGTATGTAATAGGTTCAAGGTTTGCCAAAATGTATAATCATTTAATTCTTAAGAATCTTAACGCTCCCGGAAAATATTGCTGTGAAAATTGTAATTGCAGCCGCTATTAGCATCTTCTAAACATGTCAATATTGTAATTGCCGCGGCACATAATATCATCTAAAAGCTATAGTAATACATTCACATCCCTAGAACATCTCTATTGAATAATTTGAATCAAATATTACACAAAGGAATTTATGACTTATTAGACATCTTGCGAGGAACAAATTGAGATGCGTCAAACATTGATTTCAATAAAATCTTGTCTTCAGTCACAGATGTGGAGACTAAGACTTCCTCAGTGATAGAGGTTAACCAACATTATTTTTGCAACATTTGCTCTACCCTACGGTGACGGGTGAGGCCATAAGACTAATTAAGAAATACATTTTTGCTCTGGAGGATAAAAGTTTTACTATGACACCCAATATTGATAGGGGTTATCCCCATCTTAACATAAATTAGTTTCATTAAGATTTCAAATTGACATTGTTATGATACCTATGTGAAGGAGTTTTTCAATTTTCCTGTGTAAAATCCCCATGCAGAAAAATATTCAAAACAGATTTTATTTTGTTGATCAGGTTAAAAACGGTATGGAGGTAAAAACTGATATATGTAAATTTCAGAAGAGGATCGTGGGGCAGTTGGGACTTTCTTAGCGCACCGAATGAGCTTAGATTCTACATACAATTTTGTTTTATGCTCTTCTACTACTAACTAAAGCTAATCCAGACTTGACCGGACCTTGGGAGGTCAGTTATAAACTATTCGAAATATGCTTTTCTGCACAAGCTATAAAAAGCCCAATTAAAAAATTGGGTGCTCTGCGTTTAAAAAAATACATTTTGCTAGCTTAATGAAAGTTAACAAAGCATGTATTTTGTGTAGATTAATGTGAAAAAATTATAAACTGCAACATAATTTAGTGATACTAAATTGGAGTAATATAACCATTTTTTTGTGTATTCATTTATTTATTCATTTAACTTTTTTTTTCTTCAATAAAATAGAGATTTTTAAGTACTACCTTAGTGCCCAAATAAAAACTTGAATACTTAACTTAAAAAAATTGCTAGCTTAAAGTCAAGTTAGTACATATATTTTTTTTTGTAAATTAATGTAAAAAATTTATAAACTCTAAAATAATTTAGCGCTAATTTAGTGATACTAAATTGGAGTAATAAAACAATTTTTTTTGTTTATTTATTTATTCATTTAACTTTTTTTCTTCAATAATATAGCTTTTTAAGTGCAACCTTAGTGCCCAAATAAAAAATTGAATGCTTACTTGGTGCTCCTAAATTAGCACTAAAATATTTTTGAGTATAAATTTTGCATTAATTTACATTAGAAACAAACTTACATTAGCAGGAGAAAATATATAATATTTATATGCTCTGCTAACTTTGCTTTAAGCTAGCAAAATGTTGGTTTTTCAACCTTAACACTCAATTTTTTATTTGGGCACTACGGTAGCTCTTAAAAAGCACTCTATTATCGAAGAAAAACAATGCAATAAATAAATTTAAAAAAAAGATTTATTACGCGAATTTAGTAGCATTAAATTATTTTCGAGTTAATATTTTTTGCATCCATTTACATTAAAAAAATACATAAGCTATGCTAACTCTTTTAAACCTTAAACAACCAATTTTTTATCTGGGCACTAAGGCAGCACTTAAAAAGCACTATACTACCGAATAAAAAAATCAAAAGTTAAATAAATAATCACACAAAAAAAAGCGAATTATTATTACGCTAATTTAGTAGCACTAAATTACTTTCAAGTTTATAATTTTATTCATTCATTTACATTAAAAACAAAAAAATGCTCTGCTAACTTGACTTTAAGCTAGCAATTTTTTTTAAGTTAAGTATTCAATTTTTTAATTGAACACTAACGTAGCACTTAAAAAGCATTATATTATCGACGAAAATAAACAAAAAAGAGGTTTATTACGTGAATTTAGTAGCACTAAATTAGCACTAAATGATTTTCAAGTTTATATTTTTTTGCATTAATTTATATTAAAAAATATATGTACATGCTCTGCTAACTTTACTTTAAGCTAGCAAAATGTTTTTTAAGAAGAGAAAAAGTTAAATAAACAAAAAATTGCTTTATTACGCGAATTTAGTAAAAATAAATTAATTTCGAATTTATACATTTTTTGCATTAATCTACATTAAAGAATATATATGCTCTGTTGAAGTTAGCAGAGCAGAAGTTAAGTTACTTTAGGCTAGCAAACTGCTTCGTTTTAAACGATAAGCAGCTAATTTTTTATTTGGACACTAAAATAGCACTTAAAAAGCAACATATTATTGAAGAAAGAAAAGACAAATAAATTAACAAAACAAATTGTTTTAGTATTTTTCGAGTTTATAAGTTTTTACATCAATTTACAATAAAGAATATGCTCTGCTAACTTTAGTTTAAGCTAGCAAAATGTTTTTAAGAAAAAAAAAGTTAAATAAATAAATAAAAAATGGCTTTATTACGCGAATTTAGTAGAAATAAATTAATTTCAAATTTATAAATGTTTTGCATTAATACGTATACATTAAAAAATATATATGCTCCGTTGAAGTTAGCAGAGCAGAAGTTAAGTTACTTTAAGCTAGCAAAATGCTTTTTTTTAAACGATAAGCAGCTAATTTTTATTGGGCACTAAGATAGCACTTAAAAAGCAGCATATTATTGATGAAAAAAATTTAAATAAATTAACAAAAAAAATTATTTTGATATTTTCGAGTTTATAAGTTTTTACATCAATTTACAATAAAAAAATATGCTCCGCTAACTTTAAGCTAGCAAAATATGTTTTAAGAAGAAAAAGTTAAACAAATAAATAGAAAATTGTTTTTTTACGCGAATTTAGTAGAAATAAATTAATTTCGAATTTATAATTTTTTTGCAGTAATTTACATAAAAAAAATGTATATGCTCTGCTAACTTTAGTTTAAGCTAGCAAAATGTTTTTTAAGAAGAAAGAAAAGTTAAATAAACAAATAAAAAATGGCTTTATTACGCGAATTTAGTAGAAATAAATTAATTTCAAATTTATAAATGCTTTGCATTAATACGTATACATTAAAAAATATATATGCTCCGTTGAAGTTAGCAGAGCAGAAGTTAAGATACTTTAAGCTAGCAAAATGCTTTTTTTTTAAACGATAAGCAGCTAATTTTTATTGGGCACTAAGATAGCACTTAAAAAGCAGCATGTTATAGAAGAAAAAAATTTAAATAAATTAACAAAAAAAATTGTTTTGATATTTTCGAGTTTATAAGTTTTTACATCAATTTACAATAAAAAAATATGCTCCGCTAACTTTAAGCTAGCAAAATATTTTTTAAGAAGAAAAAGTTAAACAAATAAATAGAAAATTGTTTTTTACGCGAATTTAGTAGAAATAAATTAATTTCGAATTTATAATTTTTTTGCAATAATTTCCATTAAAAAATATATATGCTCTGTTGAAGTTAGCAGAGCAGAAGTCAAGTTACTTTAAGCTAGCAGTATGCTTTTTTTAATTAAACGTTAATCACCCAATTTTCTATTTTGGGCACTAAGATAGCACTTAGCACTTAGCATAATTTTTTACATCTACTTACAATTAAAAAATGTGCTCTGCTAACTTTAATTTAAGCTAGCAAAATGCTTTTTTTTAAACGATAAGCAGCAAATTTTTATTGGGCACTAAGATAGCACTTAAAAAGCAGCATATTATTGAAGAAAAAAAATTTAAATAAATTAACAAGAAAAATTGTTTTGATATTTTCGAGTTTATAACTTTTTACATCAATTTACAATAAAAAAATATGCTCTGCTAACTTTAAGCTAGCAAAATATTTTTTAAGAAGAAAAAGTTAAATAAACAAATAAAAAATTGTTTTTTACGCGAATTTAGTAGAAATAAATTAATTTCGAATTTATAATTTTTTTGCAATAATTTATATTAAAAAATATATATGTTCTGTTGAAGTTAGCAGAGCAGAAGTCAAGTTACTTTAAGCTAGCAGTATGCTTTTTTTAATTAAACGTTGATCACCCAATTTTCTATTTTGGGCACTAAGATAGCACTTAGCACTTAGCATAATTTTTTACATCAACTTACAATTAAAAAAATGTGCTCTGCTAACTTTAATGTAAGCTAGCAAAATGTATTTTTTTAACGTCGAACACTCAATTTTTTAGTTGGTCACTAAATTAGCTTTAACTTTTGAAATATGTTAGAAGTCATTCTGCTCACTTTGCTATGCTAGCTTAAAGAGGCTTAATCCTCTGTCAAAATGCACAGTTTCTACTTAGCTGTCCTTTGACCTGATCAATAAAATAAATCCTGTTTTGAATATCTTTTGGCAGCCCTACAACTTTTGGTGGCATTGATATCTTTTATTGATTTCAAAAATACTTCTTGATATTGATAAATCATACTTATATTCAAAGTTATTTTCGCGATCTTTTCTCTAAGAAGGAACGTATGTTTTTGATCGGAAGGCTAAAAGCTTGTCTAAAAGCTGGCATTATTTTCGTGGCCTTGATTTACATGAAAAGCATCAACCTTGTCAATTGTATTGAAGATCGATATAGGGATTACCTGACATTATTTTTGTGATCTTTAACCTATGTTACTTACCTCCACGGTTATATGAATATATTTAAAATGAAATATATAATATGAAATATGTAATACAAATATGAAATATATTCTCACTCTGCAGGCTAAAAGTCTTTCAACAATACTCATATTGTTGTAGGGTCTTTTCGACATTATATTATTGACCTTGGACGTATTCCACGGCGAGTTTGAGGTCACAACTCACGAGTATAAAGCGGGAATATCTTTTGCTCTGGAGGCTAAAAGTTTGTCAATACCCATACGAATAGGAGTTGTTATTCAACATCGTCACTTTTAATCTCCACGTATGGGTATACTTGCTCTGGAGGCTAGAATATTCTCAACGATTATTTTTAATGATTATTATCTTTTTACCTTTAATTTACCCCCAAGCTTATGAATGAGGTCACAAGTATCAAGTATGCCATACATATTTTTGATCTGGAGGGTAATAGCTTTTCAAGGATAATTATATTGGCAGGAGTTATCCAACATTAGTTTTGTGACCTTTAACCTATTTCCACGGTGGCGGATGAGATCACAAGTACCAACTATGGAATATATTTTTGATCTGGTAGTTAAGATTTTATTATATTTATGAGAGTTGATAATACCTCCACACACCATGACCTTTAATCCTGATTTACGATCGACGTAGCCCATATTCGATTCTCCTATGAATTCTAGATTATATCTTTCATGGATTATTCTAGTAATACGCCAAAAATTTTGACCTTGTCTATACTGATTGGTATAAATTTAACGAGTGCAGTAAAACCTCCAAAGGTCCGAATCCCATCTATGGTTTAAAAAATTTAAAATTCCCCGAAAGATACATTTGGCAATCAACCAAAAACGAGTCGAGGGTAAAATATCGAACAATTTCGTACAAATCAAAAAGTCTTATGTATTTTTAAATTTCTGGTTCAATCCAAGCTAACCACAGAGAATTTTCTTTTAGATTTTAGATCATCACCATATTAAATATAGCTTTGAGAATTATCAGAAGATTAATTTTATCAAGGAGTAGACAAGTATCATGTCCAAAAATGTTTCCCACAACGTGTAGATAGATAGTTCTTAAAAAAATGAAAAACTGATCTAAACCAAAGTTGATGCCCACGGAAAACCCAAAAGAATTTAAATGGTTAGCAAACAAAAAATTGTGTAATCCGAATAATTCCATGACACCAAGAAGTTCGACAGGTTCCTACGACCAACCAGTACTAAGAATTAAAATAACGCATGGGTCTTTCTCCACAAAAAATGAATCCTTGCAAAACCTTACGTCTAGCTCAAGATCAAGTGTTATTGAGAAGTTAAGCCTGTAAGCTCCATTTATCATCTGGACAAGGTAAAGCTTTTCAACCATAGATAAAAAGTACCAGTAGCAGAGTGAAGAACAGTTTTCAGTCTTTTAGAACGGCCCCTGTCCAGTTTTCTGAAGAGTACCATACAAAATTGGCAAAATCTTATTGCGTCTTTGCATTGAATACCGCATTACCGGGGATAAACGCTAAAACTTATTCAATAGATCCAATGATTCCTTTTTTTAATATCGGTAATTGCTATTTATATTATTTAGTTTTATGTTTGTCATACACTGGTTAACAAATACTTTACGATCAAGAGACCTTCGCTGCGTTAAGAGCTGTTTTAAAGTCTTTTATTAAGAAAAAAAATAACCAAATTCGATATGTCCTTAAACAATTGTAAAAGTCGAATTAAAACTTTTATTATTAAATTATTGTTAAAGTTAAAAAAATCCAAATAATGATTAGGCAATAAAATGTCTCTTTTTATAACTTTCTATAATGGAAAGGAATCAATTCGCAACGAACAAATTTTTGCGACATCAGTGATTGGATCTAAACAACATTGTAAAATGTTAAGAATAAATTAAATAACTGTAAGCACAATTTCACAATTTGTGTAACATTCACGATCCCATTGTACGGAGGAGAGTATTAGGTGAATTTAATTGATATTGCTCTGACATATAAAACACAGAACGTTCGTGATCACGTCTGTCCGTCTGCTAATATCCCGTGACATCTTTTTAATATTCATAAATACTACTAATAACAATTGTCCGTTCAAAGAGAGCTCTAGCTAGCCATGGAAAGAGATTACCTCCTTTTAAGGTGACGAAGCAATTACCAAACGGTAATTGAATACTTTAGTTTAAAAGCAATTTGCAATTTTTTCGGCCACTAAAGTACACAAATTAAATTTAAAACAACAGCCACCTCCCCCTCCTAAGATTCTAAAACGTTGTTGTGCTTAGAAAATAAAAAAAAATCTGCCCTCCTCGCTGTTTGTTCCAGTTTGCGGTGTCGCTCGTTTATAAGAAATCAATACTGAAAGTTGATACTCGTATCGTTTTATAAATTGAAATCAATAAAGTAAGTCAACAAAAGTTGTAGTACTAGTGTGAACATGTTAAACATCGGATATGTGAGACAACCTAGAAACGCCATGCATATTCATGGGGAAACACTTATTTTATGCCGGATTAACGTAATAAACATTTAGAATTTTATAATTTTTCGAAAGACACTCAAATAATATTGATTAGATATTCTGTTGTAAATACGTAGGATTGGCATGCTATAGGAAATTCTAACCTCACTTATATTCTGTTTCTTGTTAAATACGAGGCGTAAATAAAAGGACATATTCATAAATTCAATTTGTTTTTGTTTTCTATTTGTATGTTATTTCATTGAACTTAACAACATTAACAAACGTTTTGTGACATACAATTAGTTTAAGGTGTTGCCAACATTTTTAGAATCTTTGTATTTCCGATTGCATATTATGTTAACTGCCACTTCATAAATTACATATTCAAGAGTCAAACTACTAAAAATATCACAAACAGTGGAAAACTGAAACCAAAATGTTATTTATGATCACCTAAATTACCTAAAATACTGTCTATTCGGGGATTCTCCCACTCAGATTTGAGATTTTCTTATGAGGGTTTTTTCTCCCAACCAATGGCATTCTGGAAGCAAAACGTCAAAAGCAACTGTTAAAGCGAGATTACAGGGAACGTTAGATTTGTAAGGGTAATTTGTTCTTTTGAACACTGAAATCATTAACGTTTGGCAATCAATCGCCTATTCGGATTTCTTTTAGATTTTCTTAGTGCCCGAGCTCCGGCCCAATGAGATTTTGAGTAAATGGGATTTTGGTCCAATGACGTTTGCTCTAACGCACGCTTAAACCAATCAGACTTTTCGTCTCATTACACTTTTGGTTCAACAGGACTTTGACCAATAGGACTTCTGGTGCATAACCATTTCTTTAAATGGATAGCAAATCAAATATACTTCTTAACTAATAAGAAAACAAGGTAGATTGGTAACTAAAAATGTGTTGCACTTGTCGGCGTATAACTGGACCAGACAATAAAAATTTAAGTTTCAAATAGGGATTAAGTTCGTCCAATTATTGCGTTTTATATGCTCTAAAACTATTATTGGTTAAAACATGCCAGTAAGCAAAAACTCGTATTAGACCAAGTTCCCATGAGACTACAAGTCCATTTGAACCAAATGTTATTAGACCAAAAGTCAATTGGACCAAAAGACATTAGACGAAATGTGTCAATTTGCGGGTTGTCTCAAGCTTTTATAGTCATTTAAGTTCATCCAGATATTGCGTTTTAGATAACATCATTAGACCAAAATCTATTGGACCAAAGGCCATTAGCCGAAAAGTGTCATTAGTCTCATTGAATCAAACGTAGATGAGATCAAAAATACCGTTGGACCAAACATCATTAGACCCAAAGCTCCATTGAATCAAAAGTCACTGGACGAAAAGTCCGAAACCCGAATTTCTTGTCCATTCTTTCGTGAAGGCTAGAAGTACGAATCTGCTAGACTTTCTGAATCATCGCACGCTCATTTGAGGGTAGTCTCAAGCTTTTAGCATCGTCGTTTACGTTCATCCAGTTATTGTTTTTTAGATGCCTTAAAAGTATTATATTATTGGTTGAAAAGTGTTTGACCATTGGACGCTATTTGACCAACTAAACGTATCTTTGGACCAAACGTCATTAGACCAAAAGTCCATTGGACTAAAAAACATTGAACAAAAAGTGCCCTTGGTCTCATTCAACCACACGTCCATAAGATTAAAAGTTCCGTTGGACCAAAACTCCATAGAAACAAAATTTATTGGACGACAAGCCCAAAACCCGAATTTCTGACTAGAGGTACGAACCTGCTGGACTTTCTGGATCACCGCACTCTTTTTATCAAAAAATGTTTTATTATCACTTAAAAATTAATACTTTCCGTTCAGTGATTCCCCGTTCCTTTGAGGGTGGTCTCAAGCTTTTATCATTGTCGTTTAACTTTATCTAATTATTGCGTTTTAGATGCCTTAAAAGTATTATTGGTTGAAAAGTACCAGTAGACAAAAAATCCTATTATACTAAGCGTCTGCGAGGCAAAAAGTCTCTTTGGACCAAACGTCATTAGACCAAAAGTCTATTGAATCAAAAGAGATTAGACGAAAAGTGCCATTGGTCTAACTGAACTAAACGTCCATGAACTAAAAACCCCGTTGGACCAAACGTCATTACAGTCAAAACCCTATTGAATCAAAAATCATTGGACGAAAAGTCCGAAACACGATTTCTTGCCCATTCGGGTTGGCTAAACCTTTCGTACTCCTTAGATGTACGAACCTGCTGGACTATCTAGATCATCACACTATTTATACCAAAGAATATTTTATTATCATTTAAAACCGATATTATTTGTTCGGGGATACCTAGCTCATTTGAGGGCGGGTTCATCCTTTTCTTATTGTCGTTTAAGTTCATCTAGATATTGCGTTTTAGATGCCTTAAAAATATTATAGGTTGAAAAATACCACTAGACAAAAAGTCCTGTTAGACCAAGCGACTGCGAGACTAAAAGTCTCTTTGCACCAAACCTCATTATACCAAAAGTTTATTGCACTAAAGGACATTGGACAAAAAGTTCTATTAGTCTCCTTGAACCAAACGTCCATGAGACTAAAAATCTCGTTAGACTAAACATCATTAGACCCAAAACTCCATTGAATCAAAAGTCATTGGATCAAAAGTCCGAAGCCCGAATTTCTTGCCCATTTTGGTTGGCTAAACCTTTCGTGCTGACTAGAGGTAAAAATCATCTGGACTTTCTGGATCATCGTACGCTTTTTAACAAAAAATGTTTTATTATCACTTAAAATTGATATTTTCTGTTCGGGGATTCCCCGCTCATTTAAGAGTTGTCTCAAGCTTTTATCATCATTGTTTAAGTTCATCCAGTTGTTGCGTTTTAAATGCTTTAAAATATTACTGGTTGAAAAGTGCCAGTAGACAAAAAGTTCTATTAGATCAAGCATCCGCGAGACTAAACGTTTCATTGGATCAAACGTCATTAGACCAAAAGACATTAGACAAAAAGTGTCATTGCTCTCTTTGAAACAAACGTCTATGAAACTAAGACTTGTTGGACCAAACGTCACTAGACCCAAAACTCTATTGAATCAAAAGTTTCTGGATGAAAAGTGCTAAACCCGAATTGCTTGCCTATTCGGGTTAGCTAAACGAACTTTCTGGATCACTTTTTTTTTATCAAAAGATGTTATGGTATCTTGTCTTGTATAAGCTAAATTGATTTCACTAAATTGCGTACTTATGTATTCGTGTAGTTGCCGATGACACTGTCGAACCTACCTCCTTATTTGTTTTATTGCCTTCTGGTGGCTATTATTTAGTTTATTTTTGCGAATAGAGAATTGATTTTCCACTTTTTGCAATATTTTAATAATTATTATCGGACATTCATGGCTTAACTACTTCACTATATATACACATCAGATATTTTTAAGTAAACAATTTCTAAGTGCTTGGTAGTGGTGGTTAGCTGCAAAGATTTTGTTACGACATCGAAGGTAGCAGTACTTATTGAATTATGACTGAGTAGTAGATTATCTTTTAAACCGCAATCTGTATTGTGGCGGCGGAGTAGTTATTGGTACTAGAATGAGCTTTTCGTATTATACATTACTGTGTTATTATGAGGAAAACAAAAGATCAAATTTTATTTGATATATATTAGACATTTTCTTTTTATTATAGTTTAGTAATTCTTAATCCTTTGCTTGTTCTCCTGCTCCTCCAGTCACAAAATCAAAAATCCAAAAGGTTCTTTTGTGTTTAAAGCAGCTATTTTGATACTGTAAGCGGTCAACTAGCAATGAAAAATTTTTACCTTTTTTTTAATCGCCATCAACTTACGTAGAACAAACGAACTATTCTTACAAAGCTTTTTATCAACGCAACAACCAATAAAATATAGGTTATAGATTATAAAAGTAAGTGTCAGTCCAGTTAGCCCGTCGTGAGGTCATGGTTAAAACATATTGTATTCTTATAATAATCAATTTTAATTATATTTGAATATAATAATAATCAATTTAGATAATTTCAAATCTTGACCTGTCCTGAATATAAATGTTAGGAAGGTCCAGATAAGTAGGACAACCATTTTTCCCAATAATTTAAAATTCTATAAATTAAGATGTGTCTGATATAATAAACAGTGAATAAACGCAGCTAAACTCGCAACAATTCTTCAGATCTACGAAATTCATTTTAAATGCTGCAAAAACCACTAAAAGTCTTAAGACAAGTAAGAAATACACTGCGATTACTCATACACATCAAAATTCTAACCTATAAAATGAAACGCACATGGAAGTTCATACGTAAACATATTTACATCCTGTACAAACAACTCCAAACATAAGCCTTTAAACAACAAATGACAAAATATAGAAGAAAATCGTTATCTTACCTTTCAAAACAGTAATGCCAACAAAACAAACGCAAAATTTTTCCTATTATTAATACAACAGCATTTATTATTTTTAATAGGTGTGGTTTAACTGTACTTCATAACGTACTAAGATGTTTCAAGTACATATCTCTCTCGGTTATTTTCTTTGACATAATATCCAACTTCAGGAAACTGATAAGTAAAATAAACTTTAATATCCTAAATACCTGTTCAATATTTACACGTTTTTTTTCGAGAATTTATTACCATCTAGAAGAAATGATGGTTTATCTTATCAATCGACTTTTAAATGGAATAACAAAAATCACAGGTGAGTTTACCTTTTATGGTATTATCTATTATAAGGAAAACTGGGCGAAAAATGCAGTTTCCCACGATCCTATTTTATTTCACTATGTTTTGTAGTTATCCAATCTTTTTTTCGATCGTGAAGAATTTAAGGCTACAAGACTATATGGTTAAAGAAGTAGGTATTTATTGAATTTGAATGGTTTGATGGATGATAAAATTCTTAGTGCTGGTTGGTTGGTGTGAAAAATTATTGAAATAAATTTCGATTGTTAAATTAGTAGGAAATTTAAACTATTTAAATTGTTTAGACGATCAGGTTTAAATAAAACGAAATGGCCAAATACAAGAATAAAAGATCCATCTTAGAGTGCTTTGAATTTTTTTATAAAATTCTTTAAAATTAACTTAATATATTTTTAGATGGTTTTAGAGATTCTGTGGGAAGATATTTATAGTAAATAACTTTCTTATTTATGTGAAATGTGCGTTTTAAGTTTGAGACACTCTGACTCCTCTTAAGTGACTCAGAATAATTGGAGGGTGTGGACATTTAAGGATTGCAGAATGAAATTCGAGATTCACTTGTAGCAATGGACTGAGTTATTTTCACCAACCTGAGCAGTCTGCATTTTGTCAATCCATTTCAAACTGTTTATAGAAGTAATTCTGTCAAGAACTTGTACAACGAAACCTTAGAACATTCGATGGGCAGAAATATAAATTAAATAAATATTGAATGAAACAGAAGAATAAGAAACAAAAAGTAGAATCAAAATAATCAAACTAAAAAATTACATTCTGAACGGATCTTTCAAGTTGAATTTTGCTCCTCCTTTAGCAGACGACGCTTGGTCATTCTGCTGCCACTAGCTCCAAAATTATTGTCGGTTCTAATTTGTGTGAAATTTGTGTACAATATGTGCACAATTTCATTACAATTTGTGAGTAAATTGTGTACAATTTGTGTGCAATTTATGAGCATTTAATTTGCAATTTATGTGGAATTTATGTATAATTCGTGTGAATTGTGTGCAGTTTATGTGCAATTGGTGTACAATTTGTACGCAATTTTCTACAATTTGTGTGCACTTTTGTGTGCAATTTGTCAACAATTTGTATGCAAGTGGTGTGCAATTTTTGGAAGATTTGAGTACAATTTGTGTGCAACTGGTGTACAATTTGTGTACAATTTGTGAGAATTTAATTTGCAATTTGTGTGGAATTTATGTAGAATTCGTATGATTTGTGTGCAGTTTATGTGCAATTGGTGTACAATTTGTACGCAATTTGCATGCAATGTGCGTACACTTTGTTTGATCTGTGTGCAGTTTATCTGCAATTGATGTCCAATTTGTATGCAATTTGTCTACTGTTTGTGTGCAATTTGTGTACTGTTTGTGTGCAATTTGCGTACAGTTTGTGAGAAATTCGTGTACAATTTGTGCACGTTTGTGTGCAATTTGTCAACAATTTGTATGCAAGTGGTGTGTAATTTTTGGGAGATTTGAGTACAATTTGTGTCCAACTTGTGTACAATTTGTGAGCAATTTGTGAGCATTTTGTTTGCAGTTTGTGTAGAATTTGTGTACAATTCGTAGGATTTGTGTGCAGTGTATGTGCAATTTGTATGCAATTTGAATACAATTCGTGCAATTTGTGTGAGATTTGTGTGCGATTTGTTTGAGATTTCTGTGAAGTTTGAGTACAATTTGTGTACAGTTTGTGCGCAATTTGTTAGCATTTATATTTTGCGATTTTTGTGACATTTATGTACAATTCGTATGATTTGTATGCAGTTTGTGTGCTATTTGCATTCAATTTCGGCACAGTTGCAATTGGTGTGTAATTTATGTGAAATTTGTATGCAAATTGTGTACAATGTGTGCTCAATTTTATTTGTGAGTATTTAATTTACAACTTGTGTGCATTTTGTGTATAATTTTTGTGCAATGTCTGAGCAATTTGTGTACTGTTTGTGTGTAATTTATGTGCAATTTGTGTACTGTTGTCTGTGTGTGTGCAATTTGTGACCAATTTATGTGCAATTTGTTGAGACACAGATGTCTCGTTTAACTAAGTTTTGACAATATCATGTGTATTGATGGTAGTTGATTGGAGTTTTTAAAATATAAATCCATTGCATGGACATTACGCTAGTGTTTAGATCTTTTTACTTCACATTCCCTTACTATCCCTTCACTCTTCCACCCCCCCGTTACACTACTATTAAACACCAGGGGCATGTAAGACAAGAAGGTTGGGAACTGAAGTTAAGAGGCAAAAAGTGGAGTGCAATCTATTTTTCTTTGAGTGTCGTACTCCGTTGGAAAGCATTGGCGCTTTCGTCCGATGCTTATGTTGTGCGTTTCCAGTGATCACAAGTATAGGAAACCTTCAGCTGGACTCCGAACTACCCCATAGTACTTGGATTTTGTTTATTAATTTCAGGGTTATTTCGTGGGCAAAGTATACCTTGGTGGTTTGCCATCGCCCTCCCAGGGATTAGAGATTTTAATCCGGTGATATGCAATGGCTGTAGTTGTTAACAGTCATCGTAATCAGTCCCGCTATAGGTACACTATCTATTAACTAAAGTATCTTAAAATTCCTTGAGTAAAAACTTAAGATATCTCTCACAGGCCATTTAGGCCTAATCAGTGTCTAGATATAAGCTTTATTAATTGTTCTTGTCTGAACTAAGATTTTCCTCTTAAAAACCTTTCCCCGTTGTGTTATTATCTAAACTTGAGACTCCTAATTTGACCATGCTTTTGACTAGACTTTTTTATTGGCTATTCCATATTTGTTAATATGGAATTTATTATTGGTTTGGGATTCTTCATTGGTAAATCCTGCTTATCACTGTTTTTCTTTAAAATTTACGAAATATAATTATTCCTTGGAGCATGTATTGGTGTTTCTTTCTTTGAAGTTTTTAAGTGAATGTGTAACGGTACATTTTCTATCGGCCTTAAGTACGTGAATTTCGTACGTATATTTATAAGAAAAACCTAAAGTTCGGTTCTGAAAATTTGCATTCTTTTTAAAATATAAGTGTTTAACAAAAATGATAACTCGAGGCGTTCGATGATAATGAACACTTGCTAACTATGATAATCAATACTTGCTTTTTAGTTGCTGTGCCCTGATTCGTTAAGCCAAAACACGCGACTTGTTATTGATTGGGTACTTAGAAAAAATCAATATTTGTTCGTGAGTGAGACCTCGCTATTGGCTGATATTCCTACGCGGAAATAAAAATGTGTTCCTACGCGTGAGATTGGGGTTGGAGCGTCGCGTCACTTAGTTGCTTCCGGCCTGTGCCTCGAGTCAGAAGACTTCCATTTTGATCTTCGAGCAAAGAAGGTCGATATTAAGAGACTTGCGGCCCATCCTTGAGAAGAGTCAGTCGACTCTGGGGTCGAGCTTATCGTATTATAATTTAGCGTTAATTATTTAGAATTAATGCAATCTTTGAGTACAGTTCCCGTACAGTTTAGTTGTGATTTGCGGTGAAAGTAAATTTTTGAAGTTATTTGGTTTTTGATAATTCCCGTTTAAGAAGATTAACTAATACAGTCTCGTTAATAATCATTAAAAAACAACCATTAAAAACAATTACGCCCTTCTGTCTGCGCTAAAAGATAGTGTAGTTTTGTTATTAAAAATTACGTAAACTGGGTAATAGTTTAAATTTGTGGATCCTCATTTTATCTGCAGATAAAGACAGATAGTTATTTTGTTACGGAAGTAACTTTAATGAGTAGCAAGTGTTACTTGGTTAAATCCGTTGAGTTTTTAATAAAGGATGTTACAATTACTCCTCAAGAATAAATTCTAAACAATAAACATTAATAAAATAAGATTGTTTAAACTGTGTTTAACAAATATTGGTGCTGAAATCGTATGGATGATTGACCATTGTTATTATAAAAAGTATTTATTTGGACCTGCTACTGTCAAACTTGAATTTAAAACCATCGAGAATCAACCACGGTTCTTTCCAAGAGAGGCTTTTCCAACTTCTAGCTGACCAGCACGGTTTGCTTTGTAAGGCAAATAAACACAGGTTTAAGGTATTGTACTTCAAGAACTATTTATCTTTGTAAATTTTGTTGATGGATTATTTAAATAAGTGAATTTTGTTGTTCCCTACAAGAAGAGAGCTCTCAGTAGTACTTAATTTTATTTCATTATCAGTAGAGAAATTTAAAATTCATAAATTTCTGTAACATTTAATTAGATTTACTTTAGTATAAATCGATAGATATTTGTTTGTCAAATTTTTCAAAAGATTTCTTTTCTAAATAAATTCTTGAGTTTGAAATTATGTTGCAATACTTCACGGTTAATAAAACCGGATATTTTTTGGATCTTGTTGAACTTTTGGGAAATTTTAAATTCATTAAAATTCTAATAATTTTTATTCTGGGCAAATATTCAAACTACCTTCTTGAACTGCCTTGTGTCTAATAATTCTGAAGTAGTTGACGACTATTTACTAAATGCTTAATTTTAAGTTCAATAAAACTATCTTATTATTTTTATATATGTGTCTGAACAATTTCCTGCTTTTACTATTCAATAAATATGTTTTAGTTTATATCAAGGATCTAAACGGAACAATATAATTATGAAAGTTTTGTTCAAATTTTATTTTAAAAGTTTCTAAACATTTCTAAATTTTTTATCCAAAACATATCATATTTAATTCATTTTCTGATTAATGAATTTAATATCTAATCAGGCTTAATTAAACATCAATATTAAGCTTCATAATCAGATGGCGCCCTTTTAGTGTTTTTATTTGTGTTCTAAACCTTTATCTACTCCTTTTCACCAAATAAGACAACTGCAGAACCAATACCTGCGACCTGAATATTAAAATTTGTAAGAGAGAGTTTAAATCTCAAGCTTTGGCAAATATTTTGAGCATTTATGATAATGTAAGTATGATAAATTTTTATAGTTGATTTTGTAGAGAAAAAGGGTAGTTTCACTGGCGCCCAATCGCGGGGCGTTGTTTCTTTTGTGAGTTTTTAGTAAGTTTCACTGCCGGTCCAACGTGGGCCTGATTTTTTTAGTTAGTTTCAAATGGAAGCCTAATTATTTCCTGCGTATTAGTTTGGTATCACTTAGATGACTTTTCTATTCACAAGAAATCCAACTGGGTTGGGATTTAATCGCTGCATTTTAAGGTATACTCCTAAACTAATTTATTTCTTAGGATTATTTCTAACAATTCCTTCTTTTGTAGGAAGACCTTACCGAAATACAAGAGGAAATTCTTTTCTCTCCGGAGCTCTATTTTGAAGCCCAAACCATTTATTTCAGTATGCCTTAGCTTATGGTGATAACTTTTAATTAATTGTAGAATTCTCTTTTAGGCTTTTTACGTTACGTCTCTTCACTACGCATCTTTGTTACCCTTACGGTAAGCTTTCTTCTGGGACGTTAGGTTTTGTATCTACTATAACTATTCCAAAAAAACATTAGAGCAGTATCTAAAACATCAAGTGTTTTTATCGAGTCCAAGATACGTACATCAAGAAGACAGACTACACTACGCCCTTCCATACACAAATTATTGATAATCTTTTCATATCTATAAAACTTATTTTCCTTAATTTTAGGTTATGTATTAAATATACAAAAATATCACATTTTTTATTTGGTTATATTTGCTGCGTTTACACAGTTGCAAGATTTAATTTAAAACTACCTTTTCTGCAGAAATCGGACGCGTAAGTAATATGATTTTCTGTTTAGTTTTAAATAGATTTGATTGATTGGTACTGCTTATTTTTAGTAATTTAAGAACTGTTTAATTTTTGTTATTTATCCGATTCCAATTTAATCGACTGAATGACTTTAAAAAATTGAATTATATAACGAATGATGTGAACTAATACGATTTTAACTTGGTTCTTTGACGTTTTGGTATTGAGTTCATATTTACCTTTGTTGCTGATTATTATTTTATTACTAAATAAATCTCTTTGTGTTACTTTTGTATCTTGTGTATTTTATTTCTATTATTGCTTATGCTGAGTTCAAACGGCGGTTGTTAGCAAACATTTGCCGAACCCAAAAATTAGTAGTTTTAGGTTAATATTTTGCTTTATAAATTTTAATATAAACGGTCAGGATATTCTCGTTATAACCAATACAGAGATCTGATCATCTCCCATGGAAGTATTTTCCCTTTGTAAGTAAATTCATTTGCACAGTTCCCCATCAATTTGGTCTTCTAAGGCGATCAACCAATTAGCAGGTCATTTTACAGAAATATGGATACCATTAAAATGGCTTAAGGAATTCTATCGTCAGGACCTGATATGCTTATCGAATCATCCCCAGTTTTCCCTTTACAATAAAATAATACTGGAGGGGAAAAGGGAATCATCCGCAATACACAAACGGCAGAGATTATACGAATATAGACCGTTGAATACAGTTTTGCCTTAGGTCAAGCTTAATTTATTTATTTTGCCAATTAATGTTTAACGTTAAATATTCAAACCCAGGATTCTTAAATATCTAATTTATATGGAAAATTTGTCACTCTGCGGATAGGCGCCTCGGGTAACTCAGAGGTAGAGATGCCGCCTTGTTAGCGGAAGGTCTTGGATTCGATTACCAGCCCGGGTGATGCTTTTTTCTCTATGAATTCGCATTATAAATATAATTTAATGTAAAATATTAATTCACAAAATAAAAAATTAACCTCTATCTAAAATTTATATAATTAATTTCCTTATAGGATAAGGAATTGTAATTCAAGATAATGTTGATGTTCTATATATTAATGTTGTTGTCGGCGAAATGTCGATCTTCATTAATAAAATCAAAGAATAACCTAGTGACTTTGTATGTTTGCTAAATATCTAATTCATATAGAAAATTTGTCCGTCTGCTGATAGTCACCTCAGATAGCTCACAGATATAGATACCGCCTAGATATCGGAAGGTCCTGGGTTCGATTCCCAACCAGATTGATACATTTTCCATGAATTTGCATACAGTTTTGTCATTTGGAGGATTCATCTTAATGCAAAAGAATTAATGGAAAATAGAGGATCTCCTTCCTTTGCATGTTTTTGATCAATAGAAAGATTCAAGTTTGTTTTGAGATCATTTTGAATTTTTAATCATTAAGATTGAAACTACAAGCATTTAATTTACATTTTGATATCCATTTTCTGAGAAATTAGTTGTCCGAACAAAAAACTTCTGATTTGAGTCATTTTTCCGAGATACGTTCAGAAGTGTCAATAAATCGTCCCTGATAAAGAGTCCCTGAAAAAAAGGCGTGAAAAATTGTGAACGAAACTTGAGCTTTACTTTTGTTCTGAATATCGTTGAATATCTGAAGTAGAAATAAGAATCTTCATTTGCTTAACAAAAATATAGATTAAGAAAGCATAGTCTACAGTATAGGTATCCATATCCAAACGGTTCCAATTTCTTATACAGCTTTACATGGGCCTCTGAACACCTTCAGAAAGATATAGGAAGAGCCGCAAAATAAATTTCCGATAATACTGCAAGCCAGGCCTGCAGCTTTAGACAGTTTAGATCCAATTTTCGTGCATTCTGAAAGCCGCTTTTAACTGTTCATAGACAGCTTTAGATTTCAGGTTCAGGTTTTAGTGTTTCAATTGAATGTCAATTGAAAAGCACGAAAACTAGCACGACTACGGATCTCTGAGATCAGATCTGACCAATGCTCTCAAATCTTATATTACTGGGACCTTACTAATTTTGCATTTATTAGGGTTTCGTTCATTTTTTAGGACATGATTGCTTTGATTCAAATACATACATTTATTATCCTAATGAATTGCAACATTGACATTAGAAATATGAGCTTCATGCATTGCTTTTATTCAATTACGGTATATCCCAAGGCGTAGATTGAAGGATTTTCTAATGCAACTATTATTTTATGTTACTTAGCTTACTTAGAATCAGTTATTATACAATAGTCAGTTTTTTTTAAATTAGTTAAATGAATGAACGAACAAAGCGTTACGAACAGTTCAGGGTCTTGACAATGATATTAAAATATTTCCAAAGGATTAACATTGAGAACAAAATGAATCTGTTATTCTTAGAATAATATGTGCATCTCAAATCAAATTATTTGTTTATTTATTTTATTTATTAACTATTGATCATTAATTATGATAACATTCAAATAATAGATTAGATTACCTTCAATCATTAATTAAACCGCGTGTTATAATTTTATATGCTAAGTATTTACTTGCATATTCAGTGGACCTGCAAACCTGCTTTTTTTCTTCTCCGCAACAAATTTAGCTGCATCATTTTTCAGAAAGTAAAACCATAACCTGACATTTCTTTGCAGAGTATAAAAGCTTTACCTTGAATGTATTAAATATTTCAAAATAATAAATCTAGACGCATTTTACCGTCTATGCTTGCAATTACGCGTTTTTTATTCTTTATTATAATAATATAACAATAAAGAACAAACAAATAATAATAAATATTATAGATTTGAGTTACTTTCCCCCGATGAATAACGCGCCATTGTTATAGTATGTGCCGTTATTAGATTGGGATGCAAAAACGACAATCATTATTGAAAACATTTCTTCGCTTTTATAATAGTAAATAATTGTCATGTTTTTAAAGGACTTGCCCACGGTTATTGCAACAATTACAATATTCTATTTTTATTAGTATTATTACAAAATTTTGGTTCACAGTGGATTGCTATTATCTTTGTTTGAAAATGAAAGTGCTGTTATTTTATTGTAATAATAGTAATAAATGCTTTTGCTCTCTGATGCAGCTGTTTTAAATGTTAGTTTTGTAATGCAATAATTAGAAAAAATTGTATGAAACTATCATTATGTAAATTTATAGGGTAGGTGTAATGCTTGTTTAATCTAATTTTTAAACGCATTTAACATTTAAATTTTTTTGCATTAAAACTAAAACTTGCACAATTAGCACAATGCACATTACTATAGCACGTGAACTCGTAAATAGTAGTTGCATTTTTTCATTTTTCTCAAATAATCTATTTTGTTGGGGTAGTACGCATGTAAGTTTATCGCAGAGTGGCCATCTTTCTTTTAAGATAAGTAGATATGTTGAAGTAACAGTGAAAAGACAAAATTTGAAACTCGCAACATAAAGAACAGCATTTTATGCTGCGATGCTTTTATTTCCAATGTAATGTTGTTACTATTTAGTGGGTTTTAGAGTGACTGCAATCTGTCAACTCTTGGGTAGGTTTATTGCTTACTAACAACCAACTCGGAATAATGGTATAAAATCCAATCGATTCGAAAAGTCGATAAGGCTGCAAAGACCAATAAACCTAAAATGATCAAAAAGCTCCTCTAAAAATTGCTGTGTTAAGACCAATGACGCTACTGCACACAACTTAGAAATATATGTATCGCTTGGCTTTCGTGCCATCCTGTATAGTTTTGTAATTAATGTAAGATATAATTTTTTTGATTCAATTGGGTTTCCCCAGTGTGTTACACATTGGAAATTGTATATATAAACTCTGCTGGGATTTATTCCTGTACATATAAACTTTGTTAGAATTTCTTCTTGCGAGTGTGCTCGTGTTAATTGAGCCTTAAAGAGTATTTAACTAATTACTATCTATTTGGGACATGTCCGATTGTACAATCTAGGTGAGCCCGTGACGCGTTTACATTTCGTGATCTTTTGTGACTCCGATTTAGTATTTGTACGCATAGATTTCTTAACTATTTTAGGT
Source organism: Agrypnus murinus (assembly GCA_929113105.1). Taxonomy (NCBI): domain Eukaryota; kingdom Metazoa; phylum Arthropoda; class Insecta; order Coleoptera; family Elateridae; genus Agrypnus; species Agrypnus murinus. The sequence goes on from OV816027.1 coordinate 11,516,160, forward strand.
TTGTACATATCGTCATAATATATGACATGATATTGGAAAGGATGCACCCCCCATTTACAAAAGTGTTTGTTGGGTTGCACAACCTCTAGGGGAATAATATTTAATTAAAATTCTTTAATGAAATCAAAGAAAAATGTTTTAATTTAATAAAGAAACACTCAAGAACATACTAGGTAGAGAAAGGTTAAATTTTAAAGTAGGGTTTTCTGACAATATTGTTTATATATAAAATTTCATTGTTTAGCCAACGATCGTTACTTATTTTGTACACAAATATGAATTTGAAGCCATTTCAAGGCTTGTTTTGACCTAAAACAGACAAGGTGCATGGCTGTGAAGATGTATGCAAGTATTTATAACATTACCTGCAGGTTTATTTTATAAAGAATTTCTTACAAGTTAAAGATTTGATGATTCCATTATAATTTTATTGTTTACTAAGATTATAAAGCTTATGGGCTGAAATATTTCATTGAGTTGTTGTCAAGCAGTTCCTTGGGCCCAACTGAGAAATAAAAGTAAATGTTGGGATTGCTTTTTATAGATTATGTTTTGGTTTGAAAATATAGATTTCTGCGTTTTACCATGGCAATCTGAAATTATGTAGTTTAGTTGTTATTTTGTAGTTTGGATATCTAAAAATATGTGAAAAATGTGCAATAGGATGTAAGGATGGATTTTGTAAAAATAGAAGGATGTAACTAGTCGGTTTTAAATAATTAATTTACTTTTTAATTATTAATCGAATGCATTTTAAAAATGATTTAATTGACAAGTTCTAGCCATCTTATTATTTTGTCTCAGTACAAGTATTTTATATCATTAAAAAAAATTTTTTTCTCTATCTATCTATTGAATTTGCTTAAACAATTATTAATAATTATAAACAATTATGTGGTTATGTAGTATTTAGTTCCAAATTATCTTCAAATTGTCTTCCACCAAAAATCTCACTAAAACATGCGTTTGTTTTCAAAAGGATATAAAAACAACGAACGATTTGGTGACAAAATCTCTATAAAATTTAGATCTTTCAAGCAGTGCACATATGCCCAGAGCAAAATTTTAAAATTGAACGGTTTTGTAAATAAAAAAAATGTAAACAATTTCAAACGCCAAAATGTTAGGTTATACTTTGGTTGGACGTCAAAGTGATTAATAATTTGTTGAAGTTCTTTGCATTTAACTAGTTTGTTTTAATGTTTAGTTTTAATTGAAATAATATTCAGTGCTGTGAATTTTTATTAGTGGAAGAATTTTTCTTTTTTCGTAAAGAAAATTTTTATGGGTTTTGAGAATATCAACCTTCGTTGTTAATTAGATTATAGAAGGGGATTTATCAATTTCATTATTGAATGGACTTACCTTATCTCAAGAAAACAGTTGGTTATTAATAATTTTCATTAATACCATTTGATTTAGACATTTATATGAGGTAAATTTTTGTATTTCAACCATTTTAGTTATAAACCATATGGAAGAAAGAGGATTTCTGTTTCGTTACTACATCAGTTGGTAATTGAAAAGGCGCCAATACATTGATTTTAGTGTTTAAGATAATTAAAAATATAGAGATATTACTCCTAAAGATAAAAAACATTTTACTATCTTAGGATTGATCTTTCTTTGATTCAAGCTATCTAAATTTAATTTTTTTTCTATTATTTATTTCAATTTTTTTTGTTTGTTTATTTATTGTGTTAAATAAGTTTTGTTATTTCAATTTTAAAGAAACTTATGGTTTATTTTTTTGTTTGTGTGTAGTTTAATTGTGTTGCATAGATCCATATTTATTTACCGCCCTATTAAAGCGATCTGTCTGTTGAGTCTCAGTTGTGGTAAGACTCAAGCTTCACAACAATTAGTTTAGCCGGAGCATTTTTCTTTTATGGTAAAGGTAGGTGCTTTATATTTTGTATATATTTTAACTGCGCTTTTACTAAAGTCTGTTTTATGTTTTGTTTGTACTCTTAATTTAAATCAATTTTAACCAATTATCAATATCAATCATCATCATAACCGGGGTGGTTTCGCTCCCCAAACCCGGATTGATATATCGTAATAATATATTAGCACATTAGTGCTAACCTTCATTTATATGTAGTTTATTTAAACACTTTGGTTATCATTGTAATAACTGTTGTAACATTGTAAGACTCATTTTAGTTATTATAGTCGACTCTTGGCGCCCGTTGTAGAAGACATCTTGTAAGACCCACAACCTCACACTAGTTATCTGGCAGCCGACAGAATTAACTGCGGTTAAAGGTTGTTACCGACTACCAATTAACGACGTCCTTTTTGTGGATACCACAAGCTTTTGACAGAATTCTTAGAACCCTACCCCCGTTCTAATCGAAACTGTCAAACTGAACAAAATCAACTACAACCCATAAAATACTTGAGACTCGAAATCAAACTTTATTTTTTCTAATATTTCTCTTATTAATCATGGAATGGCAAAATTTCAAAAAAATTCTAACGGAACTCTAATCTAATCAGAACTGACAGATTCTCAAAATTGTTATCAATCCTTATCAGATAATTGATGCCAAATGGCACCTTAATTCTCAAGATATTTTTTCTATAGAATTTTTTGAAAAACCATTTGAGAACTCTTTTATCTAATAGAATATTTGGCAAAGTTCCCAGGGAATTGTTAATAATTTAATAATCTAACGGAAAATTAGCAATTTCGGAAAATCTACAAAATCGCCCTCGTATAAGCATTTAATTATATCGGGGAGATTCAAGTACATTTTAGTCTTAACAAAATACCTATAGCCTAATTTTTTTTACCGAAAGCAATATGTTTGATTTTTTTTGAGAAAATTACACTTTCTGATTCCAAATATTAAAAAACGTAAAAACACTTTATCACTTCATGTAAATATTTGCAAGTTTATTTAAGAAAATGGATTTGAAGATAGCGATAAAATACTCAAATAAGTACATAATATTAAAAATTGAGAAAATCAACATTCGTTCAAGATAATAATGACAAATTCTAATAAACGATAAATATTTATTTCAATTTTTTTATATTTAGAAAAAGATAAAATTGCTAATTTATATAAAAGCAAAATTCCAATGCCTACTTTAATTTTTGATTCGAATCTTTAATAATTGTATTTCATTATTTTTATTTGAATGCGGATTTAACTATACTTATATGTGTAACAATCAGACACGTATAATAATATTAATAATGATATAGAGATAACAAAGATCTAAAAAGAGAAAAAATTCCTTTCATCCTCAGTCAAGGATAAAATAGAACCGTAGCTGTATTCTCATAAGCATAACTAAACAACAATAAAAGCCCACGCTTTACTTATAAAAAAATGAATTCCGGAATTTCAAACAATAATAATTTGAATTACAATTGCTAATGTTTTTATTCATCCAAAATAATCTTCTAAAACATTTCTGTTTGTTGTTATTTATAGGTTAGATGATTACGACTACTGGTTAGCTTTTCTAGACATGTTTGATTCACTAATTCATTAAATGTTAAACCAAGAAGTTAAGATAATAACATAAATCATAAGTTAGAGAGAAAAAAATGATATAATAAAACAGATTTCCGACTTAATAATTCTGACTACGTCTATAATAAATTTCTCTTTATAAAAATTTTGAACAATCAGTTCATAAATCATTCCTAATGCTTTTGGATATTTAAAGGTTTGACCTGAAGTTAGTTCACTGAAACTATGCATCATTTTTTTCTGGAGTTATTTTTGAGAAATTAATCAACAAACTATTTGTTATTATTATTATTCTCTAGTTGTTACATTATTGTTAGACATTTAAATAATGCAAGAAAAAATAAAAAGGAAGAAATAGACATGAAGGCAGTGACTTGTGTTGTGCAAGAGCATGTTCACACGCACAATGCAATCGTAGGAGGCGCATAGAGTTATTGTATGCAGAGGTTCATAAAATGGAGGCTTAGAATATGGTGAAATAATCATTTATACTGATTGGAATATAATTTTATTTGTTTTTTGTTGCAATATTTATCAATTAATTGATCAAAAGGAATTTATATGGATTTATGTACACGTGCAATTATTGCAATTTCTCGAAAGATTCAAGATTGCCTTATGAAACTGCAATTTACCTTTCTTCTTTCTCCTTCCTTCATACTCGCAAACTTATCTAAAATCTAGTTGAAACGAAATCGAGTTATCTGTCAAGAGAAGTTTCATATTTTCGGAGTTTCACACCTCCATAGTTTCAAAGTGTCACAGGCTCGGAAATTCTTAAGAGATAGCGAGTTTTCAGTGTTTCAGCTTCAGAATTTCGAAGATTAAAAGCAAGATGCGCCATAAAGTTTCTCAATTTTTGTACTCGAGTTTCGTACATGCTTTTAAGTTTTATATATCAATGTTTCGGAAATTCTACATTAAAGTTTCATACCCGCAGTTCAAAATACCATGAGTTTCAGTTTAAAAGACTTAACTTTCTGACTTTTAGTGTTTCAATCTGCAGAGGTTGAAAGTAAAAGTCCACCAAGATAAAGTAAAAGATTGAATAATTTATTAGTGAATAATTGAGCTGATTATATGTAACTATTGAATAATTAATTTATTTATTCATAACAGCAACATTTCAATAGTTAGGATATTTCCAGTCAATTAGGAATAGTCAAGATGTTGAAGATTTAGACTTTTGAAAAATCCGAGTTTCAGCTTTGAGAATTTCAGATGCTCAAGATAAATCTTCATTTACATATTTCTCAGGAGTTTATAACTCTATGACCATCTCACGATGCTTATTTATCAAAAAAATATCTTATTTTTACTGCATCATCATCAATAACATAGAACATACTAATTGTATGCTTTACTCATAGATATCTACTGTTACGTTTTCACGTGAGTCTTTTTGCGGTTCCACTTCAGTATATAAATAAGTAAGAATTTGAATAAATATTACTTAAATTGGAAGATCTTGTGTATGAATGGAAGAAACGTTTTGGGAAGGAGATACCTCTTAGTAGGAGGTTCTGTAGAATTGTTAAGCTCTGTCTCTCTTACACGTTCGCAGTAACATAATTAGCGTGATTCCCATTCCCGATTTCTCCTATCATCAGTTGCTTCACGACAAGCTTCTTGACTGTAAATTTGTACACATGCTTCTATGATTCTTATTTTTTTTATTATGTTGGTTGATGCAAATTTTAAATAACGGACGTAAAGGAGTCTAAAGTTGTGAAGACTTACGAAGATCTACAGTTGCTTAAAGGAATAAGCGAAAATTAAATCTAAAGTGAAATATCGCGTTAGACTGAGTTGATTAATACTAGTGTCTGTCGTTTTAGCATGGGCGTCTGTGTAGTCTGTGCTCCAACCGCGACCGTTTTAATATCCGCTAGTAGACGTATTTATGTAAAATGATCTAACCTAAGCTAGCTGAACCTCATCTCTAATCTAACTTCTAACCTAACTTCTAACAGTTATTTGACTAGAAGCAATATTTAATTGGTTAATTTACTTATAAATGTAGAAGTCCTTGAGTTTTCGTCCAAAAACTTTTTACTTAATGGACTTATGGCAGAATGACATTTGCTCCAATGGGAATTTTGAATTAACGGATATTCAGTTCAACGAGATTTTTCGCTCAACGGGAGTTTTCATCCAACAAGACTTTTAATCCGATAGGCTTTAGGTTCAATTTGTTTTAGTCCAACTGGATACTTTGTCCAGTAAACTTTTTATTTGTTGGGACTTTTGGTCTATATAACTATATTTTTTAAATAAATTGCAAGCCAAAACTTCTTTTTTAAATTCTTTCATGACGAAAAGACACTATTATCAAACCTTTTACAACAGAAATAGTTAAAAAAATTCAATGACCAGATTGTTAATTCAGACATATTTTAGGTTACGTTAGGTTAGTTTAAATGATTCCACCCCACTTCTTCCAATCCCATTTCCCTCAATTCCTACTTCTCCCAATCACACTTTTCTCAATTCACGCCTCACCTAATCCCATTTCCCCCAATTCCCGTTGCTCCCAATCCCTTTTCTTACAAACCAAAGCAAATAAACAAATGAAGTCAACATATTGTTGCTAATGTTTTATGATGGACGTCAATATAAAAAATCTCGGGTTTTTAATTTTTTTTAAACGTTGACAACTCGAATGTCAATGCCCGTAAGTTTTAACAAACAACCTTTCCCTCTAAATCGCCGCCGCTGTGTTGTGTGCCTTCGATGTGCACCTCCATTTGAGTTGCCATGAGATGGCCGTAGCGTGTCCTGTACGCCGCCGGCGCCGTTAGTGTTATTAATCTCTGTTAGTCGCCCCTTTAACTGTTGGAGTCTGTTTCTGTTAGATCTATCAAACTTACTAACTTATAATCTAACCTCCGCTTAACGTAACCTTCTCAGTATAGCTTGTATCAAACCTACTAACCTAACCTCCTCGACATAGCGTGTCCTGTACGCCGTTAGCGTTAATCTCTATCAGTCGCCACTTTTTACTATCGGAATCTGTCTCTGTTTTAGATCTATCAAACTTACCTTCGCTGCTTAGCGTGTCCTTTAAGCCGTTGGTCTTTTTCTCTCCCCGCTCTACATATTCTCCTCTGTCTTTTTTAGATCTATCAAAATTATTAACTTATAACCTAACCTCCGCTGCATAGCGTGCCCTTTAACTTTTGGCCTTTCTCTTCTTTTTCCCCGCCTTATGTATCCTCCTATGCTTCTGTTGAAAACAGACAGGCCGAAAACTCCGAATATTTTTCCTTTCTTGAAATGCATGAAAAAATGCATTTTCTTTAAAAATTCTTTAGTTTGAGAGAAATGGGAAGAAAAAACTTTTTTTGGGATAAATGGGACCAAAACCCTCTTTTTGGAATAAATGGGATTGAGGAAAATGCTTTTTTTGGGGGGGGGTGGAATTTTTGGTAGAAGTGGGATTGGGATAAACTGGAATTAGGGAAAGTGAGAAGACACGAGTTTAAATAGAGTTTGTTGCTTAAGGTCATCCAGTTATTGCGTTTTAATTGCAGACTAAAATGCATTGAAAAAAATGTACTCTAGCACTAAAAGATCTATTGGACTAAACGTCCATTTGACCAATATCTTGATATACAAAAACTGCTATTGCATCAATCGTCCATTAGACTAAAACTTCTATTGAACCAAACGTCATTGGACCAAAAATCAACTGGATCGAAATCCATTGGAACCCCCAAATATAGAACTTTCGTACAAAAAGAGGTGCGACGAAACATATTTCCGTCTTCACTATTATTGCCAGTGGCACCATCAATAAGATTGCTTAAATGCTTCTTTGAATCGTTGTGTACTAGTTGAGTATAAATATTTACAAGAATATTGTTTTTTGAATAGCTTGAAGACTTCTAAACCCGTTTACCCTTCCCCAATCGAAAAAGATAGGAAAAGCTGAATGCACAAATAGACTGGTGTGACTAGGGTCTCGTATTTCATAAGATCCTGACTTTGTTTTCCATCAGACTCAAATTTCGTAGCATGTGCAGTATGACAGGACTGATTATCATCTGATTATCGGTCCCAGATTATCATACACATCCACTATCATCTCACCTCTAAGACACCGCCATGTGGTACATGTCAGGTGTCTATTTTAAGTAGAGTCGAACGAGGCTTTGTCGATAGCCACAGCAAGTCTTTAGTTTGCGCGTCGAGGTGGGCAAGAATTGCACAAGTCCAGCTCACATTTGGGATGAACTCAACGAAGCAATGTAAAGTTCACATGCTGGACTAGGAGTGAAGGGACTTCCTAGAGGTGTAACCCCGACAGGCGAGCGCGTAAATAGCACTGGCACTAGTCTGGAGAGCTAGTAGAGGATGGATATGAACTTAATTGCCACCAGTGAGAACTGATAGTACTCACATGAGTAAGTGACACGCTAATTGAGCATATTTCAAATACAAGTATGTGCCATTTACCTGTACTACTGCAGCTCCAACAATTCAAAAGACTAGATCAGAAAACTAGAAACTCGTAAGAAGTAGTTAAGGAAGAGGAAGGTTAAGTTAGCCACAAAAGTTTTTCGCCACATATCTGTTTATTATTGTTTCGTGGATCACCTAGACTGGCCTCCTAGAACATCGATTGAGAGATACTGATCTAAACAGTAGTTTTCGTACCCATTTTATAGTTTCATATCACCTAAATAAATTAAACAATTTTTTTGTACCATCACATGAAAATGTAGCGACTGCTGAGTTACAAGAAACAAAATGTTAGGTTAGAAAGCAACACATTTCAAAGCTTCTATTAATTAGAAGTCCACAACTTACATGTATTGAGAACTTAAATATGATCACATGAGGTTCCACATTTATTTTATGTGTCGTATATGCTGTGTACTCTTTGGCGTGGATAATTTGAAGTCAAGTATTATTTATTCTACGAATTATTTTAACTTCATCCGCTTTGTAGGATTGCTTTGGCCAATCAGAATTGACCTACTATGCTTAGAGGTCTTAGATTATGCAAAGATTATTTTATTCAAATCACATCAATCTATTTATCAAAAGAAATCGTGCCTGAACTAATGAGTAGAATCAAAATAGATACAGGGTGTAATAGACAGTTGTCATATTAGTACAGGGTGTATTAATGTGACTTCTAAAACCACATACCTAGACTAAAGCTTATCTTAAGCAATTTTTCAATGATTTTGCCTAAGGGTCAGTTGTTAGTAGGTTTAGGTCCTCACAAAAAGCAAATCGACGGGCTTTTGTGAGTTATTGCTAATAACGAAAACATAAACAGCAAACAGTTGCGGTCGTTTGCTTGATTGGTATGTCGGTTACAAATTAAACTTACCAACTTAATTTATATAAATTAAAATTCCCCACAATTAATAAACTGAAGTAGCTCATTCTAATGTCTAAGACATTTTTCATTCGGTTTGTTGAAACATTTAAAAGAAGAATAGTAGCAACTAATAGCAACCAACCACAACGAGGAAAAATTATAGCGGTAGCGTTTGTTTTTTATTATTTTCAAAACTCAAAGCGTAGGTATCACAATGCGATCATAGAAAATCATGTAGTCGGTACCATTTAATACAGTCTGTGAGTGTAAATCACTCGGTCGGTTCCACATAATAAATGAGCATTCAACTTCTTAAGGAGAACAAAACATGCCTAATGAATGGCAATAAGTTTAACGGGTGCATGTCTGCGCCTACTAGGATCAACCCGAGTTGAGTGATGCACCGACATGTGTTCATTATATGAAAAGGATACTTAAGCTATGATAGTTATACTACTTCCTACCTTCATATCAAACCTCTTTTGGACTATAACTTCTATATACAGACAGTTTATTTACTACTTTCATCTAGGCGGTTGATAATTTATGATTTGCATATGAAAAGTGTTTATTGTATACTTCAAAGTGAAATTAAAGGAGAAAAAAGAAGACTTTACACGGTTCATTCATTACTGTTTTTGCTTTTCTGTTAAACGTTCAAAAGACTTAATTAACTTTTTTATATCCTTGCCATATTGGGCACACAGTAAAAAATCAGCCCTGTGAACAAGTAAGGTTTAGAGTACTGGTTAAAGATTGTAGAGTTAAAATTTAAAGTAGAAAAACATTTTTCTCAACTCTATTCTTTTATAACAAAAATAATTATTCACCACTGAAATCTATTTTTTCTATATGTATTATTAATTAACTCTATATAGATTGAATATTCTACTTTAAAAGTACTATAACAAAATTCACTCTAATTTTAATTTTTTAAGAGAAGAAAAGCCGTTAAAAAGTGATCTTGAACTGGTAAAAAATGTTTGTTAGTGTCGATGTTACTCTAGTTAGTGTAAATAAAACGAATTGACACCAATATGCACTTGACAGTGTATTTGATAAAAGAAGTGTTTGTGCAATAACAAAGAAATAGCGACAATCAGCTGTCTGCTGTATTTGACTTCGACTAGTTATAACTGTTGAATCTTTGCAATTACAAAAGTTACTAAAATTGTTGGGAATTTCGAAATTTTACAAATCTTTCAATAATTTAATGTAGGTGTACAATTTAAAACGTAATAAATAACTAATCAAAATTATGAAATAAAAATTCTATTGACTAGACCAGAAACAGGTACCTGTACATAAATAATAGTACCTACATTAAGTTTAGATTTGTAAAATTTTGAAATTCCCGCTAATTTTAGTAACTTTTCAAATTGCAAATTTTTAACAGTTATAACTAGAGACCTGTTAGTGCAAATATGTTCACGACTTTTTACTGCGCGTGAATGTGAAACTTCGCAGTTTGTTTTAATAATTAATATAAGGTAACTTAAAACAATTTTACATTTTCAACATTTTATTAACATGTATCATTTTATAATTCTATTAATTAGTGTTAGCAATAAATAAGCAACAATTACAATTATACCTAATCCGCAGAACAAACGTAATTACATCATAATTGTAGTAATTTTGAACTGTGGCGGAGTTCACGGAGTGGTGCAAGGGAATATCCTAATAGAAATTCCACGAGAGTTGGCAACGAACACGAGCAGTAGTTCACTCTAGCAACAATTAACAACCATTACCATGGACTAAGAAAAATAATTTCGAAGTAAAAGTTCCGGGGTGTCCTTTAACCAAAATAGAAGTGCCCCAACTGGGTTCGTATATATTTTTTCAAAACGTTCTTATGTTTTAACTGTATAAATATACTTTTTATGTATGTATGCATTGCAATAAATAAATAAATAAATCATTTATTTTATTATCGACCTTGACCTTGGAAAAATACACTATTTTCACTCTAAATCTTACAGCATTTCATATGTACGGGATTTCGTATATCAAGTACAGGAAAATAGGACAATGTAAATCTTAATGTATTTTTTTTCTTGATCAACGTTGTCACTTCTCGCAAGCGACCGCCAATCTGTATTTACTGAAAGTACAATCGGAAGTTCGTAGATGTCCTCTTTTAATTATGCTAAAGCCAGAGATCAACTATTCGGTATGCCTTGGTTTATTATAAAAACTTCCTAATTGTAGAATTTTATTTAGGCTGATTTTTATGTAGTTGTCGTCATCCAGTTGTAAACAACGGACCGGAACCTCTAGATCAACAATTTTTTTAACCGCTTCAAGCTAACACCAGCAAACGGACAGATAACCCCTGTTTCCTACTGTGAGTATCTTTCCTTTTCACATTCTTATGTTATGTGACTAATAAAACCGTTTATTAGAATTTTTAGATCGTTGCACGTTTATTGCAATGCTACCTTTTTTTGCAGAAAAAGTACTATCGAGTTTTTCCGTTTGAGTTCAAAGTAAAATACAGCTTTCTTTTGTTAATTTATGAACTAATTGATTATTGTTTATGATTTATTATTATTAATTTAATTTTTGATCGACTTGAGTTATCTTGTTTTACATTTGTTCTGCGTTTCATAGATACAACTCTTTCTATTTCTTATGTGAACTATTGCATTTTCTTTTTACTTCGCTTGTAATTAGTTGAACGGCGGCTGTTTACTGTTTACATTCTCTTACTTACTAACCTCGATTAATTACACCAAAGCCGTAAGTTTTGCTGGCAGGATTTCGATCAAATATTGTTTTGGGTACTTCTATTATCATATCTGCCCGAGTATCGTCAGTTGCATGGTCTAATTAGCACTCTAAGGCACTGGTTAGACGGTACTTAAGAGTAAGCAACTTTGGTCTGGGTGAGGAGTTGGACGGGTGACCTCTGTAATGATGTGAAGATCCCAATCGACCGTGCTTTGCCGTTACACTGGTCGTCGTTAGGCCGTATCAGAAGCGCTATAAAACCTCTTACAATCAAACTACTACATGCCTGCGTATCCTACTGATAACACTTCTATAGTAGTATCGACATGGTTGCTTAAGAATTATTTTTTGGTAGCCATCCGCTAAGCTGAATAGACTCCAAGGCAATTGCAGGAAATAAATAATTGCATATTGCAGAAAGATTCGAAGACATCATTTTTGCACTAGGGCGCCAATCGATCAACTTGTTGTCATCTTCAAGACAAATCTTCAAGTCGAATTGTCCCAAATCGTTAAATCGGCTAGACGGACGATTCAATTTTTAGTGTCGGGAGATGCAGATATAAAAATATCATTTAGAATTCAATTGCGACTTGTAAATAAAAAATCCGATTTCAATTCCAAAATCAATTGTACCACCTTTACATTGCTGTGCTAATTTCATTTTTAATTCGACGGTGAGGTGTCTAACCACAACAAATCAATATTGGAAATAACAAATTGAATGCCCTTTTAAATGCTAGAACACCCATGATGCAGACGTTTTTTTTTCTGAAACAAAAATATTTCGATTATGCACGCAGAAAGTTATTTTAATAAAATTTCCAATTGATTGCGAGAGTCCTACTAAATAATAATGGTCAATGATTGCACAGAATTTGCTAATGCCTTCTGGCTCACGATTCTAATAACTCGAAATGCTTATGAAATCGATCTTAATAAGATAAGAAGAGAGTAGTTGTTGCAGTAGCTGCTGGAAATTTGTATGTATACTACATATGCATTATAGAGTAGTCCATGTGTGTGTGTTCGAGAAATTCGAGATTTCCGGGTCCTTAGGCCACCACGACCTAGTTCGTAAAATTAACTGTATCTGATTCTTTTTAATTATCATTCAAGCTAAAAATATACTATTAGAAGTGGAATTAAAAGTGTTAATTATAGAAACGAAATTATTATTGGGCGTGTTTCGATAGGTCTATGTGTTAAATGAAGAATTACACTATTGTTTCTTCGTTCTTCTTTTTTCTTCCTCATTGATTCAATATATAAGTACTTATTATTACAATTTGTTTCTAGTGAATCATTAAAGTTAGCTTGAGGGTAACTTTTACGATTTTTCTCTTAGTATATTAAACCGAACGAAGATGATGATGAAAAGAAGGGGAAGATAGTGTCTTCAATGAAGAATTTTAAAACACCTACGTTTGTACACAAATCGGAGAAGTTGTTTATTTTAAAACAATGGAACACGATTTTAATACAAGTTATTGACCAAAGTAACAAGTAAATACATGACAAGGCTTGTATATAATTAGCATACAAAGTTATACAAACACTATAACATTAATGTTTCTATATCTAAAAACATCTGTGTGTGTGTATGCGTTGTGCTCTCATTCATTCGTTTTATCACGTTTACTTTCATAATTTCCTGCTGAGAACTAAATAGTATTCTCAACTCTTTCTAATTTAATCTGTAATACACCGAAAAAGAAAAGCTAACCAATCTGTTTTGTAATCAATTTCAAACTGGTAGGTGATATCAGTGACATTTTAATAATATGAGGTTAGGAAAACGCGATCGCAATTGTGATAGAACGTCGGTAGCTAATGACATGATTTATCTTTTAAATTGGTCAAATTTATTTTTCCGAAATTCAATTTGAAAAATATCATCAGGAGTGTACAATCTTCTATGTGAGTAATGTAGCGTGATTTACATTGGACAAACAGGAGCAAAGGTTAATAAATAATAAATTAGAGGTAACTCTACTTCTACCTACTGATGAACATTTTTGGTATTTTGAGATACTTCTATTACAGCACGTGCACTGGGGAAAGAACTGATCAAAGAACGAAACTGTCATTGAATTTTCAATGTATTTAGTTATTTCAGTAAAATGAGCTCCCTTCTTAATCAAGAAGTTAGTTAAGTTCAGTTTACCAGAAACACCACAACGCATTCTATTGACTCGACTATAAAATTTAGAAGTTTTATACGAATCTGGACGAAACTTCCTTCCGAACTGACGACAACAAACAAAACACATAAGATACAAAAGGATAGGAAACAAGATTTTGTTTTTCAAGGCACACATAGAAAACGAAAAGATTTTTCCTTCCCTCGTACGTAAACTTTGTTCGAAAGAATGAGAAAGAACAATTGAGAATAGAGAAAGCACAGCTGTGAGAAGACAGTAAGTAATGTAGAAGACAGGGAACACAGAAAAGGGAACAGAAAAATTGATTTTATATAGTCTAGCCTGTTCCCTGCGGGGTATAGTGTTCAAAGAAATACAAACAGAGCTCAGAATAAATAAGACAAAAGGCTATAAACAGAATAGTAAATGAAATTATGAGATAATCAAGAACGTAGAACACACAACAAGAAAATAGAATACCGAACTAGGCACAGGAGAAAAATAGTAACGAGGGGCGAGGTATAGGGGACATAAAGATTGGGACAGATCACAGAGAATAGGACACCAAACAAATAACAGCAGAATGGAAGTTCAAGAATAGGGGACAAAATACAGTAAATATACAAATAAATGAGGAAGAGATATTCTACAGATAAAGAAGAAAAAATAGGGAACTATAAACGGAAATCAAAGGATAGAGAAAGGAAGACAAGAGGCAGAGGAGAAAAAATAAGGGACAGAGTACTAATTCTAGAGAACGCGAAAAGTGAACACAGAACAGATAGCAGGGAACAGATAACATGGCAATAGAAGTCAGATATAACACACAACAAAAAAACAGAGATCGACGACAGAAAGCAGGATAAATGAGGCAACGAATACAAAATAAAACAGAGATCCCCAAAAAAGTATAACAAAAATCAGAAAACTAGAACATATAACAAGGAACAGAGCAACAGTAGAAAATGGAGCACAGAACAGAAGATCTGTCTTATTAGGGATTTAGAGACAGAGAATACAAATTGAGAACATACAGTCAAAATTCACAACAGGAGAACATAACACAGAATAAGGAATAGTGAACAGACGACAGAGATGATGGGGGAAGAAAGTACAAAATATAGGACAGATACTGAACGGATACGTAGACAACTCATAATGAATAAAGAAGGTAGGTAAATACAGAATCGGAAAGCAGAGAACATAGCATAGCGAAGATGAAACAGTAAACAGAAAACATAACGAGAACAGCTACGATATAATACGCTATAAGCTGCAAAGAACAGATAAAAGAACATGGGTAGGAAATGTGGAACACGAAAACAAAATGTATAGGTCAGCAAGCTGAGCTAGGATATAGAAGACAGAGAATACGTTATAGAGACGAGGGAGTAGATCACAGATTAAAACATTAGAAAGCTGACTGAAAACAGTAGACAGAGACAGAGAGAGCCAGAAAAATAGACATAGAGGACTAGAAGTCGATAACTTAGAGAGGTTAGGAGAAAACGGAATATAATCCAGCAGGAATTATACAGAACAAAGAACAACCAACAAAACAGAAGAAAAACTGGAAAACGGCATACATATATAGAACAGTGAACAGAGAAAATGAGCATATTTTGTGCATGGTATATGTAATACACTTAGTCCTATTCTGCATATTTTATTATTACTTGTCGGATTCGATACATTTATTTTTATTGGATAACAGGGGGCTGGGAATGGAGATCGAATACAAAGTACAAAGTAAACTGGATAAAAGAAATACATAGAATAAGGGAAAGAAACAACACATACCAATGACCTGCGACAGAAGAAAAACATTAGAAAATATGAGACAGATGAGACAGATACTAAAAAACATGGAACAAAGAGCAGATAACAGAGAACAATAATGTTGAACGGATGCAGAAAACAAGTATATACCGTGCGTATACTGAGAATTACGTACATATTCGGTCGTATCAGCACGGATAGATGGCAGGGCGAGCGGACGCGGATTGCTCACTGCATATACGTAATTAAATAACTGAAAAACTGCAACTGTGTTCTGTATAAGTCTATGACAAATCGCGGACGAAAACGGACAAAACGCGGAAAAGAGTCCGTGGACATATCTCCCAATGCCGATACGCCGAAAGAAATATCTGGACAAATCGCCGAACGCGGCCAAAACACCAAAATATATGTGTGGACAAAACGCCGACACACATCTATGGACAAATTTCCGAAAGTGATCAAAACGTCGAAATGAATATCTGGACAAATTTCCGAACGCGGTTAAAACTCCGAAACTCATCTATGGAAAAATTGCCGAAACATATCTGTGCATAAATGGCCGATCGTGAACAGAACGTCGAAAAGTATAAAATGATGGAAAACATAGAGCGCTGTTTACTGAAATATTTTACATACGAATATTGGATAAATTTATAAAAACATAAATTTAAAATAACACCTTGTTTCAAATTTTCGGAATAGTACATAAGATATTACAGGCACGTGCGTTGTTACAGAGATAAACATCCTGAAAAATCTAATTATGCCAAACACCTTTTAGAACAAAATCACACAATGACTCCTCAAAATGATATTAAATTCCTACATTTTTGTAATAACAAACGAAAATTAGACATTTGAGAAGCTTTTGAGATATACAAACTCAAACTCAGGAGACCTTTAATGAATGAACAGATTAAGCTCAGTAATTCTCCATTACTGCAAGTGTTAGATATTTAATTTTTATTATTTTTATCTGTTTTTTGTATTTACCTTAGCGACGTGCTTGTTTATATTTATATTATCTTTAATAATGACAGGGTAGCTGTCGAAACAATTGTCAGCTAGATTATAATAAACTTGTGAAACTTTTACTAATCTTTTATTTATTTCATGACTGTGGAGTTTCACCATATAAAGCGTATTGCTTAAAATGATACTGCGAAAAACGTTTATACTATTCACACATTCTAAGCGAACATTTGTAAATAAACAAAAGTTTCCCGAAGTAAGCAACTAGAACAATATTTTATTTACTGTTGTAGTAACATTTGTCACTAAACTTTTACGATATGTTTCAGCGAGATGTCTACAGTTGAGTTTCGGCGTTTTGACCGCGTTTGGCGATTTGTCCAGATATTCCTTTCAGCATTTAAACCACTTTCGGCGATTTGTTCTCAGATGTGTTTCGACGGTTTGTCCAGATATTTTTCTCGGTATTTTGTCCGTTCGGTGACATATTCAGTTCATTTCTCTATTTCGGGCTATTAGTCGGGTGCTAATCTTGCTTTATAAACTTATTAGATAAAGTTAACCACGTTCGGCGGTTTGCCCAGATATTTCTTTCAGTGTATTATCTACGATTCGGCGATATGTTCACGGACTCTTTTCGGCGTTTTGTCCGTTCGGCGACATGTTCAGTTCCTTTCTCTATTTCGGACTATTAGTCGGCTGCGAATTTTCCTTTATAAATTTATTAGATAATGTGTTTACCTACTTTGAAGTAACCGGCGATTTGTCCTTAGATGTGTTTCGGCGTTTTGACTACATTCGCCGGTTTGCCTAGATATTATTTTCGGTGTTTTATCCACGATTCGGCGATATGTCCACGGACTCTTTTCGGCATTTTGATCGAGATTCGGCGTTTTGTCCGTTCGGTGACATGTTCAGTTCCCTTTTCTATTTTGGACTATTAGTCCGCTGCTAATTTTCCTTTATAAATTTATTAGATAAAGTGTTTGCCTGCTTTGAAGTAAACGGCGATTTGTCTTCAGATGTGTTTGGGAGTTTTGACCACGTTCGGCGGTTTGTCCAGATATTCTTTTCGGCGTTTTATCCACGATTCGGCGATATATCCACGGACTCTTTTCGGCGTTTTAACGGAGATTCGGCGTTTTGTCCGTTCGGCGACATGTTCAGTTACCTTCTCTATTTCGGACTATTAGTCGTCTGCTAATTTTCCTTTATAAATTTATAAGATAAAGTTGACCACGTTCGGCGGTTTGTCCAGATATTTTTTTCGGTGTTTTTATCCACGATTCGGCGATATGTCCACGAACTCTTTTCGGCGTTTTAACGGAGATTCGGCGTTTTGTCCGTTCGGCGACATGTTCAGTTACCTTCTCTATTTCGGACTATTAGTCGTCTGCTAATTTTCCTTTATAAATTTATAAGATAAAGTTGACCACGTTCGGCGGTTTGTCCAGATATTTTTTTCGGTGTTTTTATCCACGATTCGGCGATATGTCCACGAACTCTTTTCGGCGTTTTGACCGAGATTCAGCGTTTGGTCCGTTCGGCGACATGTTCAGTGCCCTTCTCTATTTCGGACTATTAGTCGGCTGCTAATTTTCCTTTATAAATTTATTAGCTAAGTTGACCACGTTCGGCGGTTTGTCCAGATATTTTTCTCGGTGTTTTATCTACGGTTCGGCGATATGTCCACGGATTCTTTTCGGCGTTGTGACCGAGATTCAGCGTTTTGTCCGTTCGGCGACATGTTCAGTGCCCTTCTCTATTTCGGACTATTAGTCGGCTGCTAATTTTCCTTTATAAATTTATTAGCTAAGTTGACCACGTTCGGCGGTTTGTCCAGATATTTTTCTCGGTGTTTTATCTACGGTTCGGCGATATGTCCACGGATTCTTTTCGGCGTTGTGACCGAGATTCAGCGTTTTGTCCGTTCGGCGACATGTTCAGTGCCCTTCTCTATTTCGGACTATTAGTCGGCTGCTAATTTTCCTTTATAAATTTATTAGCTAAGTTGACCACGTTCGGCGGTTTGTCCAGATATTTTTCTCGGTGTTTTATCTACGGTTCGGCGATATGTCCACGGATTCTTTTCGGCGTTTTGGCCGAGATTCAGCGTTTTGTCCGTTCGGCGACATGTTCAGTTCCCTTCTCTATTTCGGTCTATTAGTCGGCTGCTAATTTTCCTTTATAAATTTATTAGCTAAGTTGACCACGTTCGGCGGTTTGTCCAGATATTTTTTTCGGTGTTTTATCCACGATTCGGCGATATGTCCACGGATTCTTTTCGGCGTTTTGACCGAGATTCAGCGTTTTGTCCGTTCGGCGACATGTTCAGTTCCCTTCTCTATTTCGGACTATTAGTCGGCTGCTAATTTTCCTTTATAAATTTATTAGATAAAGTTGATCACATTCGGCGGTTTGTCCAGATATATTTTTCGGTCTTTTATCTACGATTCGGCGATATAGCCACGGTCTCGTTTCGGCGTTTTGACCGACATTAGCCGTTTTGTCCGTTCGGCGACATGTTCGTGCGATAAAGTGTTTACATACTTTGAAGAAATCATGGATCATATCAAAGAAAACTAATTTATTTATTAACACAAGTAAAACAATTTAGATTATCTGAAATGTATGTTTGGTGGAAATTAGATTTGTCTTACGGTAGAATATATGCAGAACTAATAAAAAAAAGTATATTAACTTTTTTGGCTGAAATAAACACCTTATTAAAAAAAAGCATTAATGTTCTCTTCGATAATTAAGATGGAACAATATAAAGTTCAAACATTTTTCTCCCAACTGTAACAGGCTATACTTAAATGAATAAATAATATAGGGGTCTGCATTATGCAACGATTAAATAATAAAGTGTGGAATTTTGATATGTTATTACACGATCGTTAACATTTGAAATTATACAGTTGGTACCTACATGAAACTAGCAACTTTAACAAATTTATAGTCACATTTAATAAAATGACACTCCTAATAACATCAAGGATCCAACAAGCTTGCAAATTGTACATAAAAGAAAAAGATAGAATGCATTTATCTTTTTCTTTTAATTGTAATCAATTACAATATCATTTCTTCACCGTTATATAAAAGTGTAGACAGACATAAAAGACAATCCATCACATTTATCCAAAAGGATAATATTACAAAAACAATATATATACTTGAAACGAAAATGTCAATGATTTCTTAAATTAAATTTCGCGGAGACTTAAAACAATCGACTTCTCTTTTTTGCCTTCTTGCAACAAGAGCGGTAAAAATGGCTGCGTTCAACGGGACTTCATCATTACTGTGTCATTGAACGACTTTTGATTTCTGTCATTTTTCAAAAATATATGGTTTGCTTTAAAAAAAAAACTAAGCGAATGATGTAAACATATAAAAGAAAATGTGAGGTTACTTTCACTCATCACATCATTAAACAATATTGGAACATTTTTATACTACGCTAACATAAGTCCAGTTGAACACAGCCAATAATAACAATACTAAAACAACGCAGCCAACCTTTTAGAATTTTTGTGGATGTGTTTTACAACCTTGTCCATTGGTAGTGGTCATTCAAAATCAACGTGTGTCCTTTATTTTACAAGAGACCCAAAAGTGGCTGCTGCTGAGATAAATCGTGCTCAATCATGCGATTATTAATAAACGTGTGAGAATTCAACCTTGTTTTCGATTAAAAACCGTTATATTGTACGTTGAATTCTCTCTTTCTGATCTGTTTTTTTATTACCTATCTCTCTTTTATTTTATTGTGTTGGAATTTTGTAATTTTACTTTTTAATACCTTTTTATAATGTGTTATGTTCCGTAATAAACTTGGTAATTTAACCCAAGGAGATCCATTTGGAATTAATGTGGTTTGATGGAGATTATGGTGGAAGAAACACCTTACCTGTAACAAATAAAAGGAAAATCAATAAAAAGCTGAATTTATGAATTTTTTAAATAATTTTTCATATATTAGCATAATAAGATACATATTAAAACATGATCAATTTTATGTCTGATTTCTGGATTACACAAGCCAGGGTACTTTACTGCTTATATGCACCCTAATGCTGTGGTGCATCCAGATAACCAAAACGACTACTCAAATATGAAGAGCCACTACCCACTACCACTTGCAGC
This sequence comes from Agrypnus murinus, assembly GCA_929113105.1. Taxonomy (NCBI): domain Eukaryota; kingdom Metazoa; phylum Arthropoda; class Insecta; order Coleoptera; family Elateridae; genus Agrypnus; species Agrypnus murinus. The sequence continues at coordinate 11,536,772 of OV816027.1, forward strand.
CACGTATACTCCATACTCCATACCTATTAGTACAGCGTTTCGCAACCGCCGGTCCGCGGACCGGTGTCGGTCCGTCAAACATCTTTATTTCATACTGTGTCACATTTGTCAGTTTTACGTCAAACTTTTTAGTCCAGAACATGCGATCTTACGGTCTAGTATGCTTGTAAAAAAATTTACAGGACTTGTGACTGTAAAAAATTTTACCGGACGCAAATACAATCAATCACCTGGACAACGTTTTAGTACGTAATCAGTTACCATGGAAACTCGTTCTTCATAGATAGATGTCCATATTTTGCATTCGGAAATTTATTTTATATAATTTTTTTTAAATTAAACCCATATTCCAATAATTGCAGTATGAAATAAAACGCATTACGTCATACGTCCTGGAAATGGTCTTACAGTCTCGTTTCGATGTTCCGGACTCGGCTCCTTCGTCGCCTTGTCCGTAACATCTTACTCGACTGTAAAATTCCATTTCCAGGACTTATAACGTCGTAAAATTACTATTACCGGTCCGCAGAGAAACAACAGTATTTTTCAAGATTTTTCTGAAAGAATTTTTTTAATTCGTGTTATCCTGGAGCTAACGTAGGGTAAAATAGTTTATCGGAGTTGACCAAGAGTCAAATATGACTAAATTTATACGGAGATGTTATAGGGTAGTATCCAGTAATAGGTAATAAGGAAGATATCCTATTTTAGAATTTTTAAGCAGGTTTGGCGCGCACAGGTCTAGGCATACCGGCACCGAAAGAATTTCTGTCTTGCGTCCCCGATTAAGGCGAACGATCAAAATCCGGGTTTCGAGGGGCCGCAAAACTTGCTTCGATCCGGACCGTTTTCTGTGTGTTGATGCGTTGGATAGTTCCAGTCTTAGATTTAAAGTCTTGATCATTTTCGGCAAGCCGATTAGGCGGGGGCGGCAAAAAACTGCCCCTGCCTTACGGTAGGTTGGAGCGAAAATGTGCCAGCGCAGCGTAGTACCCCAACCGTTTCTACTGGAAAAGTTTTTCTCTGACACTCTTCGGTGGGCGGGGGCTCAGGGTGACATGATTACATGTATGTTTTACGTGGGATTCCAGTGTTAACATACCCCCACGTTCCTTCCAAAAGAGGAAGTAATTGAGATACGCTCAATCAGCGCGCAATTGCACAGCAATTGCTCCCAGTTACTCACTGGTCGGAGCGAGGTTGCCTATCCACCCTCTACTAGCTAACCAAGTTAGTACCGGAGCGATTGACTGAACACGTGCTTACCTGCGGGCTAGGGGTGATAGGGAGTTTTGGGGGCGATCAAACATGTGCAAGCATCATTCAATGTCACGCGACCTGCTACGAGCGGCGCATTTATTGGTTTTTCCGTACCTCCGCTGTAGGGCACCCCGACCTTTTTCGAGAGGCGGTATCTCAGAAACTATAGGAGCCAAAATGACTATCTTGGCGTCAAACGACGTGCAACCTTAAAATGTTTCCCCTTCAAAGGCCGTGCGAAACCATAAGAAAGAAATTACAGTGGAAAAACTCGAAGATTTTGATTTGCTTTTCACCCGAGAATCGTGCTAAAGTAATATCGCCGGCACCAGCCTAATCGGGTTCCTAAGTGGAAACCACTTCCGGAGGTCTTATATGATTGCTTCCTGGGACGTTTGAGCACATTCCCGTTTTTGACCGCCGGTCCCGGAACCCACTCGCCAGCGTTTTCGGTTATATTTCCGCTCCCTGTCGCAATATCTTGTTCTGGTTTTGAACGGTGGATCGTCCTATGTGTCTAGAACCCGGTTATGGCCTTCGGCGCTGCACCCCGCCCTGCGATCGTTTCTCGACGTTCGTTTGACGAAAAGAGAAAAACTCCGGCCTCTCGGTATCATCTAATTTCGGGCCGGTCCCCGGTTTGGTAAGCGATGTGGTACGAAAAGCGACTTTTGTTATTATAAAGAATGGATATTTATTTATTTATTTTAGATTGTTCTTATGCAGTGTAAAAGTTAATTTATTAGTATAAAATTTATTTTACGAAATGTTTTCTTTAATTTTTTACCTTACCGGTCCGCAAGCAAATGCTACATCGTTTGGCAGTCCGCGAACGAAAAAGGTCGGGAACCGCTGTATTAGTAGGTACTACTAATAGGTATGGAGTACTTAGGTTAGGTGAGATTAAGTTATGTGAGTTTAGGTTAGGTTAGGTTAAGTTAGCTTAGGCTAGGTTAGGTTAGGTTAGCCGAGGCTAGGCAAGGCTAGGCTAGGCTTTATGTTTCGTTCTACTTACTGCGCTTTCAAAGAAACCAAACCCGGGTATTTCAAGAAATAGTTATTAATAGTTAGTTTAGCTTTAAAAATATTAACTCCAAAAACTGAGACAGCAGAAAACGAAATGCGAAGGCGCTCCATCATGTTGAAACATAAATAAGTAGATTTTCGGAAGAGAAATAAAAGTTAAGTCAATGAATCTTATGCTGTATTGTGTTCCCTTCAACATTATAGTTGATGCGCTTTGGGATTTTTCTGACAACTTAAGAAAAATATTTAGGGTGCAAAGGTTTCACTGGAAAGCACTAGATTTTCATAGTCTTTGTGTTTGTGGTTCTGTAGCCATTGAGGGATCAATTTAACTAAGACCTAAGTTTATAGCCTTGGTAGTGTAATGTCTGGCGTGCCGGACTTTCACCCAAGCGGCCCGCGATCGACTCCCGGCGCCGGCACATCTGGTTAAGGTTTTCTGCAGTTTCCCTTAGCTGTGACACAAATGTGGGATTTGCGCTGTTCCATCTGTAAGTCGGCTGCAGCCGCACATTGGGTCTACATAATAATAATAATCGCCCCCTCCCTCCCGCACAAGCTTATAGCTTCTGGGGCCTTGGTTTAGGTTATGGGTTGTAGTAGTTATTATTATTATTATTATTATTATAAGACCAATTTCTCGATAGAGGTTCATTCGGAAGGAATGACATTCGATGTCTAAATGAATTTATTTGTATTCCGCCTTAAAATGGGGCCAGCTGCAGTGGAGACAGCGACGTTTTTATATGAAGAAAAAGTAAGAAATAAAAGATCTTTATGAAGATTTTTATGAAATAAATATATGAAATAATTTTCACCAAGAGACTCATGGGTCTGCTAAAAATACAGTTTTACCAAAAAGAAATCAGTTCATTAAATATGTTTAAATCTGCACTACTTTTTTCCTTTTTCTTTTTATTATTAATCTGACCAACTGGTTCGTTTGAGGTTATAATCCATTTTCGTCTTAAATATCAAATCCTGATGATAAGACTTTCAACAGTTTTTTTCCTTTTGGATATCTCGAACTACTTGCTCACCTACGTAATTAATGGAATTCTAAAAGTTGACATATTTTTTTATAAATAAATATTTAAAGTTCTTTCCTATATACATACTTTAATACATAACGGAAGAAATGTGAATCTTGTCAACCTTGAGAATAGTGTTACACTTTAGAATCACGTGCAAGAAAATCATAACAATTCCTCTATTTTTTCCATTTTTCTTTTCATTAAATCATAAATATAAATATTTATTGAAGAAGGAAAGAATTATGTTTGTGATTTATTTGTTTATTGTATTAGTGGCGACTAGTTGAAAATTTATAAACTTATAAAATGTTAAAAAAAAATTATATGCAAATATAAGCATATTTTCGTGAAGCATTATTCACAATTATGCAAAAATATGTTAAAATAATATTCCTGTAGTGATATTTATAACTTACTACTACAATTTTACAGTTAGTTTATTTTGGAGAAGAAAAATGGTTTTTATTATGAAAATTGCAATAAACTATTAAATTGTTATTATACTGCTCTTATTAAAAAGAAATATTAATGTTGTAGTGTAAAAGACCCGTTAATAATTTCGAAATTTGTAAAACAAATTTATTAGCGTTAGTATTTATATTATAAATTCATGAAGGACAGTTGAATTTATTAATTTTATTCCCTGGTGGTTATTAAATTATTATTTAAAGAATAAATTTATGTATGTGTAACAATATGCATAACCTAAAAGGTTATATGTTTATTAAGATTTTGAAGGTTAGAATTTTAAAATATAAAGATGTAGTATCTTTATGAGAGTTGACCGCTATTATTTTTTATATAACACAAACATTCATAACCGTCTTGTTTTAATTTTCTTTCAAGATTCTGACCTTATTTCTGGCGAACCCTGTACATTATCTAGTCGTATTCGAACACTTAGGATGAAGCCTAAATAGAACGGAATATATTTGACAGATTGATTGAGATATGACATTGAATAGCTAATCCACGTCAAAATTACAAACTTACACAGCTACGACGTACTCTTCGTTTACGGATTATCCGTACATTTTTGCGCACTATAACTTTATAATGAATTTATAATAAATTGTTATTATTTTAAGTTATAAATAATCAATGAAAAACGAGCAGGTATTACATGCGAGACTTCTAATACAAATTAAGAGAGATGCTAAAGATCGGATAATCCGCGATGGATACTATATGGCCAATTTAAACTGCATTTACATTGTATGAGAATTTTGTTACGAAATGTTAATACTTACTTTGTCACATTATCTTCCAATAAAAAGTAAATGTGACGACAAACAGACGGATAATCCGCAACAGATTCACATTTTAATTTGTATTTAATCTACTCACGCTTGACAACTTCCAAGATAATTAAATACAATACAAATCTATTGTGGAGGGTCTTTTCCGTACTATATGTTCGTTTGTAATCCCATCATTTAAACTCAATAAAAACGCATGCAAAGACTGCGACCAATCGCCAACGGTAGGGAATCAAGACTGAAGACTACTAATTCGCTTCAGAGTGATGTCAAACAAGACAGAGGAAAAGAGACCAGATAATCCGTGACAAGTTTCCAATGCAAGTCGAATAGATACAATTACAAATCTACTATAGACTATTCGTTGACGGATTATCCGCGCTGTTTTGTCAGCATTACTTTATAATGGATTATAATTAGTAATGTTCAATGGAAAACAATCAGATATTTCATACAAATTTCCAGTACAAAGTAAAAGCGATAGCAAAGGTCGGATCATCCGCGACGGATACTATAACGGTAGATTTACACGCCATTTACATTGTACGGAAAATTTGTCTCTGAATGTCTATACTATAGTTGAACTTATCTTTCAACAGAAAGTAAAAATGACGACAAACAGACGGATAATCCGCAACATATTTATAATTAATTTCTTATTAAAAGTCCAACAAGACTTATCTGCTTATTTGACAACATCCAATACAAATTAAATAAATTACCATTCCTTGTGAGTTATCTATCTGCTCCTTTGCCTCACCAATCTTAATAAAAACTGATGCAAAAGCTGCGATCCATCTCCAAACGGTAGTGTATCAGTACCAGTTCAGTCAGAACTAAACTAAAAACTACTGACTACTAATCCGCTTCAGAGTAATGTCAAACAGGACAGATGATCCTCGACATGTTTCCAACGTAAATCAAATAGATACAATTACAAATCTACTACGGACTATTTGTTTGCGGATTATCCGTACTTTTTTTGCCACCATTACTTTATAATGGATTATAAATTATTAGTAATTATAATAAATTATTATTATTATAGGTTAGTCATACTAAATAAAAAACTATAAGATATTCCATAGAGATTTCCAGTACAATATCAAAGGTCGGATAATCCGTGACGAATAATATATTTATATTATTTACGACAGATTTATACTGCATATATATTGTAGGGTAAGTTTGTTATTGAATGTCTATACCATAAGCGGACTTATCTCTCAACAGAAAATAATTATCTATCTGCTCGTTTGCCTCACAAAGTTCAACAGATGCAAAAACTGCGACGAATTTCAAACAGCAGCAGATGGATTCGCCGTGAAGAATTCGTCAACTGTTTTTATCCATTATATAGTCTGTCTCTGATTATATGCTCTTGTGCCATTATCTTAAACTTAATGACAAACTGATTTTTAGCATTAAATTAGTATTTTATTTAATTTGCATTTAAAAGGGCAGATAATCCGCGACGAATTCCCAATATAAGATATATGCACTATCAATCACCATTAGGAAGATGATACACAGGCGGAAAATTTGTGACGAATTGTCCTAAGCTGATTTCTATTAAGTTCAGTTTTTATTTAATGAACGGATAATCCGCAACGGATTCATGTTTGCCATTCTGCTCAAAGAATTTGTTACAAATTATCCATCAGTTTGCCGTCAACAAGTTTTATACAAAGTATCCGTCTACAACATCCGGATAATACAAATCTGTCTGATTGTGCCATTATGTTAAAAAGTTGCGAGTTACATAATATTAACATCAGATTGTCCAAGTGTAAAAAGATCAGCACCAAGTTAAATTTCACTCAGACGCTTTCCGAAAACAAGGGAAAAACGGTATGTCTTTCGTTAGGTTCCAAAGATACAAATCATTATAACGAGCTACAGACACAAAATGATAATCTAAAGAAATAAACAAATAAAGAGCTGTCTTTAAATGATTAAGCCCTAAACTCCCTTTGATTTAGCTCAAAGTGCGACCTGTCAATGCTCGAATATGAACATCAACTGTCGCACACTTGCCACCCACCTATCTATCGGAATTCATGTCGGAGAAAAACCAAATCGAAGCAGCTTTTTCTTGAAAAAAACAACGAGATACACTAACCCATAATTTAGCATTATCGTGATTGTGTTTGTAAGGATGGGTGAAGAGAATAATGTGTAGGTGCTATGAGAAGAGTCGTGGCTCTTCTCGCGATGAAGCATAAAATCAATTAGTAAGAATTCAGTATAAATTATAAAAAACATCTAAAACTAGATAAATGTTACATATAAAGAATTTAGTGAATCAAAGTGGTAAAGGAAGTCTTTAGCCTGATACAATTAGACCTATGTAGGTTGAAGAAGGCAAAATTTATATTCATCATTTTTGATAACCATATCAAAAAGGTTCCGCTTTTGAACATGTTTTATTTCAACGGGGACCTAATAAAAAGTAAACCACTTTGAAAAGAAAAGATCGTATTGTGACAAGACTTCCATTTTTTCCTCTCAAACCGAAGAACAACCCACGCTTTTTAAGAAAAGGTGTGAAACTGTGAATGTTAGAAAAGATATCTCGTCTGCTGCTCTATTGCAGAAATATTATAAAGAAGAGTAGGCGTCAAGAATATACAGGAAGAAAGTTTGCTTGTTATAACAATGCAATAAAGAATTATGAAATTATGAAACTATAAGTTTTGCTATTTTTTTTCTCTTCTTGTACCGGCAACATTGTACTCACAGCCCACTTACACGTTGAGTGGGCGGAATCGATTTACAATTTTTCAGATTTATGGATATTTGCAATACTTTTGATTAATTATATGCAGTTCCATGGGAAAACTTTTGCATTACATTGCAATTACATAATCACGAAGAGTTTTCTAACTTTACCCAGCGTTGAGATCTCCGTTATGTATTTATAATATTTATATACACCATACGCTTACGCTTTTAGCCTTAGGATATTTATAAAAACAATTACGAATTCTATTTGTTGATATTAGCATAAAGATAATAGAAATTCCTTTTGCACAATCATAGTTAGTTACACTCAATAGCAGTTGGAGTGCGAATTTTAAGCATTTGTTTTAGTGGGTATAGAGACTGACATGGTGTTAAAATTATCTGAGAAAAAATAAAAAAAAATAAGAAGAATAAAGAAAGAAATCAAAATCAATCAATGAAATGAAGAAATCGGGGAAAGAATGAATAAATCAATGAAGATCGCTATCTTCAAAATCTGAAAGAGAACGGCTCCAAGTCCAAAATGGACGCATCACTCTAAAACGTTTTTCTTGCTCTTAATTATAATTCAGTAAGAGAGAAATCAAGATTGCAGTCTCTCTGAAAAGAAGAAAAAAAATAATTAACTTAACACTTTAGTTTTCTCCATAATAATAGCGGTCCAATAAATCGAAATAAAATACCCCCTGGATAACTCATTTGGAGAGACTTAGCGCGGCGTATTTCAAACTCTAATATCGGCGAGGCTTGTTTTAGCAGTGACAGCAACAATTAATAGAAGCCCCAGGTTACGAGTTGATTTATAGTAGAAACTCATTAGTGCCTGCGGAGACTCAACACGCGTACTTTTGCCCATATGTACACCTACGCATCAAAAACGAAAATCATTCATCATCAACCATCTTTATAATTACGTTTCTTCTGAAAACATTTTAAAATTTTGCGATAATAATTTTTTAGTTTTTAGGTTAAATCTGCCTTATAGTGTCTCCTGTAGTCTCGCAGCTACAAGTGCGTCTGCTATACATAGTTAGGCGTTATGGTCGAATGCGGGCTCTTGATACAAAAAAATAATTAAGTCAGTAAAAGAGGATGAGTCGCTTGAACATCTACTAATTTTATTAGCAAGATTGGTTTTTTGCATTTTTAATAGAGAAATCTAACTGGTAATTCTTGAGGTCAATTGTTTATTGATGAAAAAAGCTTTTATTAATTAACGTAAACGTCAAAGTGAAATATATAGCCATAGGCCACCTGCATTGTATAAGATATATCGATTAAAGCGGTACGAAATGAAATAAAGACTCTTGAAGCGAGTAACGTCAAAATATTGTGGCTTAGTCCGACGGTAAAGAAGAGTGTAATTACTGATTTGTGTAAATCTAATTGGAATCATTTAATAGAAAATTAATTCGTCTTTTAGTACCTTTTGGCGCCCTACTTGTGGGGCTACATTAGTAACTTTTGGCGCCCTTCTTGTGGGGCTACATTAGTAACTTTTATGAGATACGGTTGTTTTCTTTTAACTTATCTATTTATTCGTGTGAGATATGCAAAATGGTAATTATAAGCTAAGCACATAAATCGAAATGTTAGAAAAGATAAACTCTCAAGAGAAGCCGGTGGCCGTTAACAGTGATTAATACTGTTTTCATTGTGCTCTCTTGACCGTTATTACGCAACATATTCTCATAATTAACAAGATAGCCATGCAATAAAGATCTATAGATATCGTAAAGCAACTAATATAATAAAGTAATCACTTTTGTAACTTTTTTTACCGATAAAGATCCTCATCCAAGATGCTTTGGTCATTGTCTATGGGCAACAGACACAACCCCTTAGCATGCATTTTGTGAGCTGTCTTAGCAAAACATGTCCAACGAATGGGTTCTCAGACTGAAAAAATTGAACCCACCATTCTGTAAATCAAGAAATCAAGGAGACAAGTACAGGGTGGTTCACGTAAGATGAACCACCACTTAATTTGAAAACTGCAAGAGTTACCGAAAAAAGTTGAATACCAAAGTTGGTTGGTATAAAGCAAATTCAAATTTTATAATATTTTTGTATATACAGGGTGAGTCGTTGTGCTACAAATACTAGCAACTTTTTTATTTTAAATAAAACTCCCTGTATATTTTAACGATTTTTGATTCTACACCTTATTATAAGTATTTTCGGTTAAGTAGACTTGAGTTAAGGTTAAACAGACTTAGTTTCAAACTTGAAGGAAGTCAAATTACAAAAACGAAGATATAAACTCTAAATACTTCAGAATTTCACAATTTTCAGGATCCAAAGCTGCCACTTTGCTAGCAATATATCTGCTTCAAAAAGATTGTAGAGTTTTAGAGTGGGGTTTTGAAAATTCTTTTCGTTTTCTACGCCAAAAACTTCTTAGAGAAAATGTTTAGTAAGCAAGTGGCAAATTTCGTAGTCTTCAAAGTAATCCTAACCTAATTTCTATAAGTTATATCAAGAAGTTATTTGAAAATTAAAAAAGTCAATTTAAAATAGCTTAAAATTGTTATTAAAGCCTACCTGTTAATTGGCACATTACCTAAGGAGTTACTATAAGAAACAAATTTCCTGGTAATTGTAACCTTTAAATGTGGGTGTGCATAACCTCACATTTTGGGCAAAAAATATTTTACAGCAGTGCCTTCAGCAATATTCACCTCAAAATCCAATAATTATTCTAAACTTGATAACAATCATAAAAATACATCTTCACGTTCTAATAATAAGTTTAATAAAGCCCCAATGATGTATAATTTTCATCTAGAGCCGGAGATCAAATGAAACAGATACATCATAGCCGTCAATTAAGGCTATAAAATTTTCTCTATATACGTACATGTGTGTGAGACGTCCGTATTTGGGAAAATATATACGGGAGTTGTTTTGTAAAACGTTGAGAGGATTATTTATCATTATCCAGGCGTTTTTACATGTAACAATAATAATAATAATAATAATAATGATGATAAAGTTGCACTATCAGGAAGTAAAACGGGCGACTTTTAAATGGGAAATCGAAATCGACGGCAAGTTAAAAGTGCTATAAAAGATATTTTCATGCGATTTTTAACTACTAGGGAAGATTCAAAACAAAGGTTCCTTCAAACAAGTTTGAAAGGCAAAATTAAATACACGTCATTGTGTCCACAATCTATTGTGCGACATGTTACAAGACGGATGTAATATAATATTCTGTCAATATTCAGAGTCGGCTGTAGGTCGTCTGACTGAAACCCAATACAACGACCTGTCAATTATTCTAATGAAATTTCTCTCTAACATTATTGCTGTATTTAGCGGAATAATACATAACAATAATAATAATCTATACATTATTGACCAGTTCGAAAGGTTAAAAAGATTATTTACATGTGTTAAGGTATCGTTTTACAAGACATGATTGAGTGTTTGATGAAGATGGTATTTTATTTTTACTTCTTAGTAATAATTCTGTTAATGTATTCAGTAATTATTATTATACGATAAATTACTTAATCCTTTATGGTTCATTAAATACTTTCCGATTCATAAAAGTGAGGTTAGGTTGTTAAAAGGATGAATTTTATGCGTTTACGTCAAACAAGATTGACGACATCTATGAGTATTCAATCAAAAAATGTTATAAACTTAGATGCAATCCAGTTTTCTACTACCTTCCAAATCTAACTCAAGAATCGAAATCGAACTAGACAAAAAGTAATTAATTGTAATATAGTAACCTTCACAATTTTTTTGTAAGTAACTCCCAACAGACTTTTTTATGTCGTTAAGGCATGTTTTGGACGAAACATGTAATCTTAGAATGCTTTTCCTCTCATGTTGTGTAGTATCTTCTTCATTTTTAATGTCTAATCCGTCTGCAGTAAAAAGAACTTAGTATAAGTTCTAACCTAACATCGTTTCACTTGAAGTTCTAACCAACCTTTCGAGATCATAACCTAGATCATTGATGATTGTGTTTGACTAACCTCACCCAACCTATCAGAACCTATATAACTATTGACGCTGTAACGTCTTTTTTTTCATTTCTGAATCTAAATATGTGTCGTTAGAACGCTCATGCTAAAACGAGTCGTCCTGGCAATATCAATTTGTTTTCCCGAAGACGGAAATTTATCTGAAAAGTGTCTTAAGAAACGCTATTTCTATAAGGGTAATATTTATAGCTTTAAGAGGTAGAGGACTTTTCTTTGGAAAAAATTTCTTTAGATTTCTAGAATAGTGTTTAGAACAAATTGTACCTTTTTATAAAAGATCTCATATGTGTTACATATAGGTTATATAAAGGGTATATAAAAGTTTTGAAAGTATATAAAAAGGTTCCACAGGTTTATTAAAGCTCTAGGTATACAATGAAGTGATATAGATATTCCCATTACCATTTTATAAAACTTATAGTGACCGTTACCACAGTTACCGTGTACATACTAACAAATTTATATTGAGGTTTGCGATTACATCGTTATAAAACTAATATTTGTGGAGTGGTAGAATTACTTTTATAAACTAGGAGGTAAACAATTGGGTGGGCAACTTGGTAACTTACGCTACTTTTAGTGCCTACAATTATCCTTATAAACCATGTTATAAGTCATGATTTTTTTAGTATAAAACATGCTGAAATATATCAGTTTTTTTTATTCATAACCTTAATTATTTTTTGCACGTTGTAATTTAAATGCGGATAGTAACTTCTTAAAAACCTGAAAAAAATACAGCAGTATTTTTCAAAAGAAAGTTTAAAAAATTCCCCACACACACTTTTTTTTGCAGGGTGCCGACATATGGTACCTTTATTTTCCCACGCCTAAGGAACAAGCGTTAAGGATAGGAGCTTATGTCCCGATCCTTTTGTTGGTACAATTTTAAATGACATTGTCAGAATATCGCTCAAAAAATGAAAAACTAAAATTTATTGAAATTAGGTCATTTTTTATGTATCACTAGTTGCCTAAGTAAAGCTGTATAACATCACTTAAGGTAATTTTTGATAATATTTTTAAAATATCTTTAGAGACATTAAAGTTTTATAACAACACTTCTAGTAACGTTATATCACTTAAGAATATATAGTGAACCAACAGTTAGGTAATGTAAGATTACTATGGGTAATATTACAGTTTCCAGTGTTTATAAAAGTATTTATTAGCTTCCGCCATGACGGAATATGACAAAAATATTTAACTTATTGTTATTATAATTAAAACAAATCTGAGCTCAAAATGAGCATTCATGTAACGTAGTCTTGTAGAGCAACACTTTTAACGAACTAAGAATTTTAGGGTTAGTTTTGAAGTAGAGTGAGAAAGTGAGACAGTATATTCGACACCTGAAACGAAAACTACTAGAATCTCTACTAGAACTACTTTTTAGTCTAGAATTAAAAGTATAGCCTGGCAGCTTGCACATTTTTATATTAGTAACAAAAAAAGTTAACTTTAATGACAAGAAATATTATTAAGACAAGCATCAAGAATAATTTGCTAAAGAGTCAACTAGTTCATTTGGTTGCATTACAACTGAAAATACGACTACGTTTTTACCTAAGAATAAGAGATTTTTATACTAATTACAAATAAATTCGAGTACACAGCAACTGTTAATGCCAGTTCAACTGTTCCGATGCCGATTTCGATTCTGGTACCCAATTTCGTTGCTGATTTCGATACTCACTCTGGTACTAATTCGGATACTAAATCTGATACTAATACTCATTCTGATACTGGTTCTGACACTAATTCTGATACTGATTTTAATATTGATTCTGATACTGCTTCTGATGATTCTAATACTGATTCTGATACTGATTTCACTACTTGTTCTGATACTAATTCTGCTACTGATTTTGATATTCACTCTGGTACTGATTCGGATACTGATTTTAATACTGATTCTAATACTGATTGTCATTCTGCTCATTCTGATACTGATTCTGCTACTGATTTTTATACTCACTCTGGCACTGATACGGATAATAATCTGATACTAATACTGCTTCTAATACTGATTTAAATATTGATTCTGATACTGCTCCTGATGATTCTAATACTAATTTCTGATACCGATTCCGCTACTGGTTCGGGTAATGATTCTGCTACTGATTTTGATACTCATTCTGGCACTGATTCGGATACTGAATTTGATGCTAACACTCATTCTGCTACTGCTTCTGATACTGATTTTAATATTGATTCTAACATTGCTTCTGATGATACAATACTGATTCTGATTTCGATACTGGCTCTGATACTGATTCTGCTACTGATTTCTATACTCAGTCTGGTACTGATACGGATACTAAATCTAATCCTAATATCGATTCTGATACTGCTTCTGATGATTCTAATACTAATTTTCTGATACTGACTCCGCTACTGGTTCGGATACTGATTCCGCTACTGGTTCGGATACTGATTCTGCTACTGATTTGGATAGATACTGGTTCGGCTACTGGATATGATACTAATACTCATTCTGATATTGATTTTAATATTGATTCTGATGCTGCTTCTGATGATTCTAATACTGATTCTTATACTGACTCTGATACTAATTCCGCTACTGGTTCTGATACTGATTCTGCTACTAATTTGGATACTCACTCTGATACTGATTAGGATATTGAATCTGATACTAATACTCATTCTGATTCTGCTTCTGATACTGATTTTAATATTGATTCTAATACTGCTTCTGATGATTCTAATACTGATTGTGATTCTGCTCATTCTGTTTAGATTTTTATACTCACTCTGCTACTGATACGGATACTAAATCTGATACTAATACTGCTTCTAATACTGATTTAACTATTGATTCTGATACTGCTTCTGATGATTCTAATACTAATTTTCTGATACTGATTCCGCTACTGGTTCTGATACTGATTCTACTAATAATTTTGATACTCTGGTACTGATTCGAATACTGAATTTGATACTAACACCCATTCTGATACTGCTTCTGATACTGATTTAAATATTGATTCTTATACTACTTCTGATAATTTTAATACTGATTTTCTGATAGTGATTCCGCTACACTTTCGGATACTGATATTGGATATTCACTCTGGTACTGGTTCGGCTACTGAATATGATACTAATGCTCATTCTGATACTGCTTCTGATCCTGATTTTAATATTGATTCTGATGCTGCTTCTGATGATTCTAATACTGATTCTTATACTGACTCTGATACTAATTCCGCTACTGGTTCTGATACTGATTCTGCTACTAATTTGGATACTCACTCTGATACTGATTAGGATATTGAATCTGATACTAATACTCATTCTGATTCTGCTTCTGATACTGATTTTAATATTGATTCTAATACTGCTTCTGATGATTCTAATACTGATTGTGATTCTACTCATTCTGCTTAGATTTTTATACTCACTCTGCTACTGATACGGATACTAAATCTGATACTAATACTGCTTCTAATAATGATTTAACTATTGATTTTGATACTGCTTCTGATGATTCTAATACTAATTTTCTGATACTGATTCCGCTACTGGTTCTGATACTGTTTCTACTAGTGATTTTGATACTCTGGTACTGATTCGAATACTGAATTTGATACTAACACCCATTCTGATACTGCTTCTGATACTGATTTAAATATTGATTCTTATACTACTTCTGATAATTTTAATACTGATTTTCTGATAGTGATTCCGCTACACTTTCGGATACTGATATTGGATATTCACTCTGGTACAGGTTCGGTTACTGGATATGATACTAATGCTCATTCTGATACTGCTTCTGATCCTGATTTTAATATTGATTCTGATGCTGCTTCTGATGATTCTAATACTGATTCCGCTACTGGTTCTGATACTGATTCTGCTACTGATTTGGATACTCACTCTAGTACTGTTTCTGCTACTGGATATGATACTAATACTCACTCTGATACTGATTTTAATATTGATTCTGATACTGCTTCTGATGATTCTAATACTGATTCTAATACTGATTCTGATACTGATTCCGCTACTGGTTCTAATACTAATTCTGCTACTGATTTTGATACTCACTCTGATACTAACAACTAATTTTACTTACCGCCAGAAATATTGGAGTTTTTAGACTACCTAGGAGCTTACCAATAGTTTACCTTAGATTCGTAAGATCTTTTTTCCTTTCATTGATCCAACACGTACTTCAGTAGCAAGTTAATACCTTCTGCTATCTAATAGTTGCAGGTGACACCATTTAAGTATTAGTTTTCCATCCTTATCAAGAAGGCCGTGTTTACTTTATCATTTCTATACTCGGCCAACAGATCTGCCATTCGAAAGTTATTTATCCAGGAATGTTTTCTACTTAAAATAAAACCTAATCAAACAAATTTATCGCTAAAAAAGGTATTAATAGATATTATTATGAAATTTCCGGTTGTCGGTCGCTCGTAAAGCGTATCTTGCACACATATACACATACATTAAAATTATTTATGTACGCACACACTTGAAAAAGAAAACATTTTAAAATGTAATCAAGTTCAAAGGTATGTAAGTACATAATAAATAGCAGCGTATCTGGCTGCGCTGATAATTGTTCGAGATAAATTAGACGCGTTTCTAGTATATTACTCACTCAGTACAGTAATTTATATTGTCTTAAGTTGGCAGTATTGTTGTTATTATTTCCTGAAAACGACGCGTGTAGGAGGACATTGTAAATGTTGCTCATATTTTGTAATTGTAATCAAGATTACAAGACGTAAATTATAAAAGCGAAAATGAAATAATTCTAATAATTATTATTATGGCTGTTGCTGTTGGGACTTTTTATTTTTTAGTCTTTTAGCTGTCACTTTTCATGCTAATTACTGAGTTGTAGTATTTCTCAACCGGATTTCAAAAGCTAAAACAATACCCACATGTATATGTGTACTATCACCTTCTATCAATTTTTGTAAACATTAAAAAATAAAAGTTACTAAAGGTATTTGCATGTTAACCTCACATAAAATTTGAATTTATTATTTCAAACAAAGCGGCGATAATGTGGTTGTATGCAGCAATTGTGACAATCTGAGATAGATATTTATAAATAGAATTATGTATGGAGGACTCTTGCATTCCTAGAAAATCAAAGCTTGCTTGTATATAGGTCTCATTATATTAAAATTATTGTCTGTTACAAAACCGTTTTCCATGTTTAATGTTGGCGTAAAAATTGTAACATTTGCATCATTTCCAACTGTCTTGCTTTGTTTAACCTTAACTTAACCTCACTTTTTATGTAACTGTGGTTAGAGATATTTTTTCTTGTGCTCTTTTTAGTTTTTCGTGTCATCTCCAAACTCTTGTTCGTTGTCTATAACAAATATCTTGAAATGTTTGTGTGTTCATTCGAAATATTTTATTGCAAGTCTAGGCCGATTCATCAAGATAATCTAACCTCCCAACCTTTAATCTAGTCTAACTTCTTACTTAACCTAACTTTAGCCTAATATTTAACCCGACAACCTAATGTAACATAATTTCTAACCTAACATTTACCTTATTCTAGTCTTTAACCTAAACTGACTTAATCTGATCTAACTTCTAACCTAACAATTAGCAAGAAAAGATAATCTAGTCTATGGCGAAAATATTCAAGGCATTTGCAAGGTTAGATTGATTTCTGCAGCTCAATTTTAGGTCATCAAAATAGTCTATTCAGTTTGGATTTTTACATTTGACTGAATGTTGGCGGGTGTCTTAGCAGCTAGTCCATCCCGCTCTATAAAAAAAATCTGTGCCAAATTTTTATTATTATTTACGGCACTTTCATTTTTCCCAATTATCCCAAAAACTGGTTTTTAAATAAACATATCTCATTGTTACCAATCTGTCGTTCATAAGAGCATAAAATCGCAGGTTTGAGCTTTACGGCAAAGGTCGTGGAAAAATTTGCGTCAGCAAAGTTATAAAGCAGAGAAATTATGTCGTAACAGCAAGAAACAAACCAGTTGAAAAATTTAAAGAAAAAACATTTTGCAATAACGAAATTTTAAGACATTTTAATTAACAGGTATCCATTTAAAAAACCAAAGTAGGCATAAACATGTCGTCTATATACAAAAGGCGAGCAAAACCAGGAGAGAAACGATCGAAACGAGAAGCGTGATCACTTTCTCCGTGATCCACCTGTTCTGAATCTAGAGCAGCCTCAGTCGCCCCCTCAGTGGTCAGGGCCCCAACAGCAACAACAACACAACCAGAGAAGAGAAGAGAGAACCCACGATTCTCAACCGTTATTTCCTTTCGGCCGCGGGTCAAAATGCAGCAGCACCAACTATCACGCGCGTGACATTTTAGCCAACTCTTGTTTAATGATGTAACACACCACAACAAGCAAGTCTGGAGAACAATTTCACTCTATAAAGAATTATTAAAGGCCGATTTAATAATAATACTATCTAGAAGAGTTACATTTTTTGTGGTATTTCCCTTCGATACGCCGTGTTTTACCTCCTCCTTTATAACTGTTCTTGTTCACTTTTAACGGGATGGTGCAAATTATTAAGCAATTTACACGGCTTTTGTTTTTAACTCCAGGTTATAGGTTATCGCGAAAGTTAATCGTTTTAACAAACGATTTTTACTCGTAGATTAATTCTATTGAATAAAATGTATCGTTCGTGTCTTCACGGTTAAAAATCCTTTAAATGTCAGGATTATATGCGAAGAAAATTGTGCAATTTTTAATCTTGTTTTTTTCGTTCATTTTACTTCAGTTGAAAAGTTTAGAAACAATTCGCTTCCGGAATTTCACTATTAGAGACGCATTCGCCACGATTCACAAGTTGGCGTGTCCACCTACTCAAAATGAACTCTAAGCTTTAAGATATTAGGAAGTAAAGCGATTTGGACGTGAAATATTCACATACTCTCATTATCAACATCTTATAGTATTTGGTAGAGTGATATTAAAAGTGACCTCTTCAATAATGAGTTCACTCGCACTTTTAAGTGATCAGTTAACCGAACTTCATGTTGTGATAATTAAAGTGACCTCTCAAATTAGAACTCACTCTCCTTTAATTGCAGTTAATTGTGAAAATGTTATAAAATAAGTAAATTTGGACAATAAATCATCCCAAATCCTCAAAATCATCAATCACTAATTTGCAAAATATGGCATTTGATGCAGTGATCAAAGTGACTTGTTTTTGTTTGCTATAATTAAAGTGACCTCCTCAAAATTGAGCTCGCTCCCCTTTTACAGTGATCAATTTTAAGTTTTTAGCAGATAATAATATTTTTGTATTTTCAATATTAACCACTCATTTGCAGAATATAGCATTTTTGATGTGATAATTAAAGTGACTTCGAAATTGAGCTGACTCCCCTTTTGAAGTGACCAATTCTAAATTAGCAGATAGATCAATTGGAACGAATTATATTTTTACTTACTCTAATTTAACCCCTAATTTACAGTGTATCGCCTTTTCTTGTTTTATAATTAAAGTGACCTCCTCAAAATTGAGCTCGCTCCCCTTATAACCTGGTCAATTTTAAGATGTTAGCAGATAGGCCGATTGGAATTAACAATACTTTTGTCCTTTCAATACTAACCACTCACTTGCAGAATATAGCATTTTTGTTGTGGTAATTAATGTGACCCCGAAAATGAGCTCACTCCCCTTTTGAAGTGACCTATCTTAAGTTGTTAGCAGATAGCTCGATTAGAACGAATGGTATTTTTACTTACTGTATTTTAACCTCTAATTATACAGTTTTTGATTTATAATGAAATCGACCTAATGATATTTTTGCCTTTTTAGTATTAACCACTCATTTGCAGAAGATGGCATTTTTGTTGTGATAACTAAAGAGACCTCGGAATTGAGCTCACTCCCCTTTTGAAGTGACCAATTTTAAATTGTTAGCAACTAGAGCAATTGGAACGAATGATGTTTTTACTTACTCTAGTTTAACCCTGATTTACAGTATAAAGCCTAATTGATTTCGTTCCCCTTTTGAAGTGATCAATTTTAAGTTGGTATCAGATAGGCCGATTGGACCTAATTATATTTTTGTCTTTTCAATTTTAACCACTCATTTGCAGAACATAGCATTTTTATTGTGATAATTAAAGTGATCTTGAAATTGAGATCACTCCCCCCTTGAAATGAGTAGCAGATAGATAAGATGGAACTAATGATATTTTTACTTACCCTATTTTAGCCACTAATTTACAGTATATAGCCCTTTTTTGTTAATATAATTAAAGTGACCTCAAAATTGAGCTCACTCCCCTTTTGAAGTGACCAATTTTAAATTGTTAGCAACTAGAGCAATTGGAACGAATGATGTTTTTACTTACTCTAGTTTAACCCTGATTTACAGTATAAAGCCTAATTGAGTTCGTTCCCCTTTTGAAGTGATCAATTTTAAGTTGGTATCAGATAGGCCGACTGGACCTAATTATATTTTTGTCTTTTCAATTTTAACCACTCATTTGCAGAACATGGCATTTTTATTGTGATAATTAAAGTGATCTTGAAATTGAGATCACTCCCCCCTTGAAGTGAGTAGCAGATAGATAAGATGGAACGAATGATATTTTTACTTACCCTATTTTAGCCACTAATTTACAGTATATAGCCCTTTTTTGTTAATATAATTAAAGTGACCTCAAAATTGAGCTCGCTCATCTTTTGAAGTGATCAATTTTAAGCTGTTAGCAGATAGGCCTATTCAAACTAATAATATTTTGCCTTTTTAATATTAACCACTCATTTGCAGAATATAGCAGAATTTTTATTGTAATAATTAAAGTGAATTCGAAATTGAGCTCACTCCCCTTTTGAAGTGACCAATTTTAAAACACAGACCGATTAGAACAATTTTGCCTATTCAATATTAACCCCTAATTTGCATTTTTTGTTGTGGTAATTAAAGTAACCTCCTCAAAACTGAGATCACTCAATCTTTTAAGTAATCAATTTAAAACTGTGAAGATTGACCGATTGAGACAAATAATATTTTTGCTTGCTCAAATATTAACCCCAAATTTGCAAAAGATAGGATATTTTTATTGTAATAATTAAAGTAACCTCCTCAAAATCAAACGTACTCCCCTTTTAAAGTGATCGATTTTTAAGTTTTTAGCATATAGACCGATCGGGACTAATACATTTTTTTGCTTATTAAATATTAACTCCTCATTTGCAGAATATAGCATTTATTTGTTGTCATAATTAAACTGGCCTCCTCGAGATTGAGCTCACTCCCATTTTGAAGTAATCAATTTTAATTTGTTACAAGATAGACCAATTGCAACCAATAATATTTTTGCTGACCCAATATTAACCCGTAATTTGCATTTTTGTTGCTAATAATTAAAGTAACTTCTTCAAAACTAAGATCACTTCATTTTTTAAGTAATCAGTTTAAAACTGTGAAGATTGACCGATTGAGACAAATGATATTTTTGCTTACTCAAATGTTAACCTCAAATTTTCAAAATATAGCACATTTTTATTGTGCTAATTAAAGTAACTTCGTCAAAATTAAGCTCACTCCCCTTTTAAAGTGATCAATTTTAAATTTTTAGCAGATAGCCCGATCGGGGTTAATAATATTTTTGCTTTCTCAACATTAATAGCTAATTAGCATTTTTTGTTGTGATAATTAAAGTAACCACAAAACTTAGCTCACTCCCTTTTTAAAGTGGTAAATTTTAAGTTTTTAACCACTAGGCCTATCGGAACTAATATTTTCTTGCCTATTCAATATTAACCCACCATTTGCAAACGATAGCATTTGTTTGTTGTAATTATTAAAGAGCCCTCCTTGAAACTGAGCTCACTCCCGTTTTCAAGTGATCAACTTTGACTTGCAGAATCTAACAGTTCTTGTTGTCATCAATAAAGTGAACTCATTATCATTGAGCTTGCCCTGAAGTGATTCTCTTTTGAAGTGACAACATTTTTTATTGTTACAATTAAAGTGACCTCCTCAAGACTGAGCTCACTCCCCTCTTAACACTTTAATTGGTCACTACCAATTTTAACTTATTAGAAGAGAGACTGATTGGAACAATCAATATTTTTGGTAACCCAATATTTACCCGTAATTTGCAGTTTTGTTGTTAATAATTAAAGTAACCGCATCAAAACTGAGCCCACTCCCCTTTTGAAGTGATCGATTTTACGTTGTGAAGTTTGGTCGATTGAGACAAATATTAACCCGTAACTTCCAGAATACAGCATATTTTGGTGTGATAATTAAAGTAACCCTTCTTAGAACTGAACTCACTCCCCCTTTTAAAGCGACCAGTTTTAATGTGTTGACAATAACTCGATTCTGACAACAAATGTTCTCTTCTACATTATTGTTTAATTTGCAGAATGTAACATTTCTTGTTGTCATCAATAAAGTGAACTCATTATCATTGAGCTTGCCCTGAAGTGACTCTTACAATTAAAGTGACCTCCTCAAGATTGAGCTCACTCCCCTCTTAAAGTGACCAATTTTAACTTATTAGAACAAAGACTGATTGTAGCAATCAATATTTTTGCTTACCCAATATTAACCTGTAGTTTGCATTTTTGTTGTTAATAATTAAAGTAACCGCATCAAAATTGAGCGCACTCTCCTTTTGAAGTGATCGATTTTAAGGTGTGAAGTTTGGTCGATTGAGACAAATAATATTTTTGCATACTCAGATATGAACCCCTAATTTTCAGAATACAGCATATTTTGGTGTGATGATTAAAGTAACCCTTCTTTGCCATTTCAATATTAATCACTCATTTGCAGAATATAACATTTTTTTGCTGTTATAATTAAAGTGACTTCCTCAAAATTGAGCTCACTCCCCTCTTAAAGTGACCAATTTTAACCTATTAGAACAAAGACCGATGGAACAAACAATATTTTTGCATACTCAGATATTAACACCTAATTTTCCGAATATAGCATATTTTTGGTATGATAATTAAAGTAACCCATCTTAAAATTAAGCTCACTCCCCTTTTAAAGTGACCAGTTTTAATGTGTTGGCAATAAATAGATTCTAACAAATGTTCTCTTCTACACTATTCTTAACGGTTAATTTGCAGAATGTAACATTTCTTGCTGTCATGAATAAAGTGAACTCACCAAAACATTAATCCACTATTTGCCGAATATGCGATTTTTTCCTTGTTATAGTTAAAGTAACTTCCTCAAACCTGAGCTCCCCTTTTGAAGTGAAAATATTTTAAGTTGTGAAGATTGGTTGATTGAAACAAACAGGTCGATTGAAACAAATAATATTTTTGTTTACTCACTATTAATCAATAATTTGCAGAATATTGCATTTTTTGTTTGTTATAATTAAAAAAACCTTCGCCTCCCCCCCTTTGAAGTGACAAATTTTAAATTCCTACAAGATAGACCGATTGGAACAAATAAAACTTTTGCTTACTCAATATTAACCCTTAATATGCTTTAATTCTTGTGATAATTTAAGTCACCTCCTCAAAATTGAGCTCACTCCCCATTTTAAGTGATCAATTTTAAGTTGTGAAGATTGACTTACTCAATATGAACTCTTAATTTGCAGAATATAGCTTAATTTTTGTTGCGATAATTAAAGGAACCTCCAAAAATTGAGTTTGCTCCCCTTTTGAATCATCACCAGGTGATAACTTCTGATGGTAAGTACTCCGCCGTAATTAAGAAATATTTACTCAACTAGTCTCTGTTTTCGTTTTGACTTTTAAATCAAAATGCTTAGAAAAAAGAACACAATTTATGTGATGGTTAGTGATGAGGATCTGTCTATCTTTGTCTTCTTTATTAATTCCGACATTAAATTTGAAATTTGATACGAAGAAGATTCGGAATTTTTTTTTTCAGAAAGAGTTATAAGCTCGTGTCAAAAGATGTTAATAATGAATTTGTACGGCCATATACATGCCGACTTTAATTATAGTTAATAACGTTGTTATTCATTAGTGTAATTATTTATCTGAATTGATTTTCATAGAAACCTGAGTAAAGACATCATAAAAATAAATCAATATACATTGAAATCAAAAACATCTACATTTATATCCCCTAGGACTAATAAAAATCTTTTTTCTAAAAGGACTTTATTAGTTATTAAACCTAAGCTATGAATATAATGTCATCATCAAGGTAACGATATCAAGCCGTTAATTATACCGACAATTATTATTACTATTATTATTATTTTATAGCTCTCCGACGATTTGTTTTTAATTCCTTGTAGTAAAGTCGTGCTCGACTTATGGCAATTTTATATCTAATCCAGTTATCATTTAATTGTATAATAATATTTTAGTTATCGAGATTTTCTATCTTTCTTATTAGTATTTATCGTGCTGTATTTCTCAAGGCTTTATTGTTTGATTATTGTAATTTCTATTAATGAGACATTTAACAGGAAATCGTTATTAACAGCAACAATTATCCTGGAGGAGAACGAAACAACAACGAAGTAGATGGTTCGTCTAGACTTTTCCATAAATGAAAAACGAGAAACCGAGAGTGGTATTTCTAGAATTATGAAATTACTTCTGAATGACCTTCTCATTTTTATTTTCCATGCTGTTTTACATTCAAAACCTATCGGCAGCAACTTAAAAAAAACTTTGTATGCACACGCATACGAATTTCTTGCCGTATAAATACCGTAACGATGGAAGAAGTACAGTAATGGAGATGCAGTGGATCCCTGGGTAACACCGAGATGCGTAGCATACACTAAAAGTTTGTACTACAAATACTCTGATTGTAAATTATAAAACTGTTGATATAAAAGAATTGATAGTTTTATTTAAACACTTTCTGCAATTCTGTTCGGTTTTGATTTGGTTTGCAAGAATGAGTAGAGGCTGTTGAACGAACCAACTAAGGGGGGGGGGGAACCGAAGAAGAACGAAAGGGTGAAAGGTCGTTATCCTAGGACGATGTTTTTGAAGGTAACCGGAAAGCCCAAGAGATTTTCGATGGTCTTCCAGGTGTGGTCTTCCAAAATATGTTATCTTCAGAACGCCCACCCCCCTCTAAATGTGTCGGACGACACTCGGTAAACGGTATCATCAAGATGAGGTAATTCTATATAGATACTTCAGAACTTCAGACCACCTCAATTCCCAAAATTCATTAATGTAGTTACTATTCGAACTATTCAATCACTGCAGTTTCCAAATTTTGATTAGATGTATCTATAGCACCTTCAAAGCTTATTAGAAGTGAACACATGGTACGTGGTTATATAGAACTATGTCAGCGAAGTGATTGATAAACCCTAATGTGTTTGATAAACCATACTAGGTAAACTAAGAATTTTATTAAATGCCAGATGTGAAATAGTTAAATAGAAGCTCCCTTGAGACCTTACCGAACCTCGAAACAGCGGCGATTCAGGCATAAAAGCAATCAGAAAATTACTCCAGCAGCTGATGGAGATAACCATTGCAAGGTAAATTATAGATTCCGTCCAATAGGTTTAGAATAAATAATAACTTTCGTTTCAAGATTTTCTTTGGACAAGACAGCGCTATAATTAGAATGATCGGATTAGTATCCGATCAGCTGCGTTGATCGAGAGACCAAAGTTGTGCGTTTGGAAAACAAAAAACTTGAACCAAAAAGAAAAATCTAAAAATAAAATTTATTTTTGAGCTACACAATATTACCCAATTTCTAAACTCTTACCTCAAATTCTCAAAAGACTAAAAATAATATAGATTTTTATTGTTTATTCGGAACTAGTATAAAAACACATTTTTTTACTACCAACATATTAACTAAAACAACAATTTTTACATATAAGGGTAGTTAACGTTTCGTAGCACACTATTGGGATTTCGAAACTAACACTTTTTTTTAAATCTCGGAGAATATTTATTTCAAGAGTATAAAATTTTGCACATAGCCATAACTTGACATTCTGGTTGTCATGGTCATTGATCACCTTAGAAAAATTTTAAACTCAATATTTTTCGAGCAGTGACAGTCAATTTTGTTTTTCTTATGAACACCATATTGGATTTTTACTTTATCAGATAATAAGAAAATTACAAATGCAATGATGTAGCATTTTTACGTCAAATAAGTAATGTGCATTTAAAATATGTTTTCGGCTATAGTCCGTCTGCAAACCATGTGAAGTAATAAATTAAACTGACAGCCAGGTAAGCGGATTACTACAAGGGTGCTCTATTGTCATTTTACTAGCATTTACCGGCTTCTTATAATAACAGCAGAATTTGCGGTTTTAAGTAGCAAATGACAATAGAAAACCCTTGTAGTAATCCGCTTACCTGGCTGTCAGTTTAATTTATTACTTCGTATGGTTTGCGGACGGACTATAGTCACCTATGAAAATTTGACATAATGTTGACATAAAACATTATTGTGTTGTTATTTGTAATTAATTGTTATAACAAACAAAAAGTTTTAGGTTTTTACCTAGTCGCCTAGGTGACCAGTCGAATAAGTATTATAAATTCAAATTACTTATTTGGCCTGAAAATGATACTGCTTGATATGATACATCATTGCATTTTGTAGTTTCTTTTACTATCTGATGAAGTAAAAATGCAATATGGTGTCCATTAGAAAAAAAAGTTGACTATTACTATCCAAAGAATAGTAGGTTTAAAATTTTTTAAGATGGCCATGTCCGTAACTACGTAAGATGCGCGGTCTTGCGAGACTTACGTTTGCGCCTCTCATATACAGGGTGTAACAAAAGTATAAAATAATTGGATGTACCTTTTTAAGTTGAACAGTTACCAACAAAAGTAAGTTTGTTAGTTTATCCCGAGTATATTTTGATGTTCTTGATTTGTTCCTATCTTCTTTTGTTTTGTTGTTATAACGACTAACTTTGTTTAACGCAAATCAACACTGGGTAGAGGAAAGACACACAATATCTGCAAAAAGTCAATGCATAGACAGACATTATAGTAGGACATTTTCTTGATGAAACTCTTATCTCTAATGGATACCTTGAGTTACTTTACAATCATGTCATACCCACAATTACTGCAATATTTCCCGGTGAAAATGGTGGTATTGACAACAGCATTATCTTCTAACAAGACGGACCACCCCTACATTTTGAAGCACATATTTAGGCGTACTTGGATAATGTTTTTCGTAACAGTAAGGGGACCTATAGAGTAGCCTGCCCCATCTCCAGATTTGTTACCACTAGATGGTTTTCTTGTGGAATCGCGTAAAAAATAATTTGTGTTCAATTTATTTTTGTTATGGTTTCAATAAAAATTAATTTTCTTGTTTGTTTGTTGGTTTGCTTACTATAACTGTAGTTTTCTGTTTTGCTTATATCTAGTGACCTATGATTTTTTAAACATTGAACCTGTTTTTGAGATGGCCTTACAATTGTACAACTTTTGTCTCATTTAACCAACGTCGCATCTCTTCAAAATCCCAATAGTGTGCAACGAGATGTAATCACCCTGTATAATAAGAATTATTTTTAAATTCTTCTTTAGAGCAGAATTATTAGAAAAAAATTAGATTTTCTTTTGTTTTGCAAGACAAAATTCGTTTCTATCTTTCTAACCCAACTAAAACAGTTAATCCTAACCAATCAGAACATGGGAGTATGAACATAGCCCATTTCAAAACTATTAGCTTACCAAAGAAGCTTACAATCTCTCTTACGTTTCTAATTTTGAAGAATCGAATTGAAGAATCTATCCGTTACAAATAATTTAATCGTAACTTAGGAATTCGACGTCCATTATTTTTTTGGGCACTGGGTTTGCACTGTTGGATTTACATTAATTTCTATCAGTAGTTGTTGGTCTTTGTGATTTGGCATATGGTTCAATTGCTTGTACCCATAGTTTCTTTTCCAGGCCTGCTAGATGGAGGACGAATAGACGATAACGATAAGAATAGATCCAGAAGGATCTTAATTTACTGGGATTACAAATAAATCGAAAATCCACAACTACAATCTTAGCGTCTGGCGTCATTTTGGTAAAGGCGCAGCATGCACAACTTCTTAATTTTTTTCTTAATAAAACCAACACAAATTAATTAGACTAATGAAAAAGAAATTAAATAAAAACCTATTCCATTCATTACCTTGCAGAAAGTAAAAATGCAAAACGAAAACTAATTACACCGGCATTGCTCCCACCAAACAAAAAGAAAAACAAGAAAGGAAAATTTAGTATCAATGGAAATTTAATTACAGGATAGCATATAACTAATAAATAATTAAAACGCTCCTAATTAAATTCTTAATTAATCATTTTTTATTGTCATTCTAACTAATTTAGTACTCGCTCAATCATTTTTTCCGCTCAAGGCAACATTTATCAATACCCTCCTCTCTCTCTTTTTCTATCAATCTCTCTATAGGTACCATAATTTTTGAGGTTTTATCAATTAATTACTATTAGTCTGCTATTTTTTGGTGACTTACCTGAAGGTAATTAATCTTTGTTAAAATTAAATTTATCAATTTTTTTTCTAAATTAACCAATATGCATGTATGTATTGCCTTCCCGTTTTAATTATCGAAAATTGGTTTTTAACCAAATATAATGAAAAAAACCTTAAAAAGTTTGAAATAATTAAATGTTAACTTATTCACTTCCTCCAATTAAATACTTTATTTAAGGATAATGCAATTTTTGCAAGCTTAGTTAATCTTGAAATGAATATTAATCCTCTTGGAAAGATGCATTAAATGTTGTATTACTTGCAATTTAAAGGCCAATAGTGCTAGGTGGCTATTGCATTATGTAAAAGAGAAAATGGAAAATGCAAATTCTGTTATTTTATGGGAAAATTATGAAAATGGTTAAATTGAAACAAGTAATTTACTGTAAATAGTTTTGTTTTAGCTGTAGTTTCTCATAAAATCGCACATTTTAGTTGTCACATTAGAATAATTACCAAGAAAGTTATGCTTTTACTTCATATGTCGATTCTTGTGCTGAAATTCTTCAGAAAAAGAAAAACTTGTGCTGAAAAAAATTTATGCCAATGGAAAAGAGATCCGTTAATCCAGTATTTATACGGGCCTACCTATACTCTACTGTTACCTGATAGGTATAGTGTTTTACGACCATTCTGGAATCTTGAAATGATCCGCTCCTTTATACTGTGTTATTATGTTTCTACCTTATAAACTGCGGTTCTTATATGGTCCTGTGCAGACTCGTTGCATTTTAATCAAACTAGGCGATGGATAGGATGAGGAGCAACTTTCGTTAAAGCACTAACTAGCAAAGCGTTACTTGAGCTGCAGTGACCTTTGTGACTTTGATTATGTTCGGGTCTGCTTTGGTCTGGAGAGACAAAGCTCAACCAGCATCATCTTGGCCGAATATCTCGAATTTACGTACAGGACATCCCTTGTTTTGGTATAGAATACAGGATGCACCTTAGCACACCTTGAGACTTGATCAGTACTTCTCCAGTTGGTCAAGCTGAAGTGGACTGCAAAAATCTGCATTAGTCCCCTCCTTCCAAATCATCTACTTTTTAATAATTCTCAGAATAACTGAAGATATTAAGATCGCCGAATTGATTGATTGAGCTTTTTTGTTTAAACGCTAAAGGATTCTTTGTGCCGAAACGACAGGCTCTCAAAGATCACCCAACATGATCAAAGTCGCAGAATTAACGACCGCAATCTTCTATAACTTCTAGACGTCAAGTGTGCTTTGCTAGCATTTTCGACGTTTTTAAAATTTCTAAGTGGCACAGCCCACTTGCGTGATATTGTCACGAATGGAATTTGTTCTATTTTAAATCCATTAAAGAATTTTTCTTAAATATTTTAAACTGGTGCACTACTCAGAGTAGCGCTGTATTAAATACCACGTACTCTAGCTGGAATGTAGAGTTTAACAAAAAATAGCTTTGCTCCAAAGATATCGATATCTTTGTAAGATATCAAAAGTATCGTGCGAAGACTGACATTCAAAAGTATGATTTCAACATGTACGTTTACAATTTCTATTTAATTCTAAACTTGAGTTCATTAACGATGAGACTGCGGCGTATTGATAGATGACTTATATCTTTGAATAATTCCTAAACACACTTTTTTGTAGGAAATGATTAGTGCGAGGGTGAAAATTTAAAAATTGTCGGTGCGGTACGTGAACAAGCAAGTAGTAGTAGGGTAACGTTCGGTGCTTCAAGACGTGTTCACAAAAGACACATGCAGAAGAAGGAAGATGTTTACGATTTTAATCATATAATTATCATTTCTATATAACTTTTGTTTTTAATCTCATTTTTGTCTCGTGTAAATAAATAATTAATCCAAATAACCATCTTTAATTACATGCTACTACAATACGATCTTTTATTTAATTCAGCTTAACATTCTAGCCCTAACTGTATCTTAAATTAGGAGGCAATAGCACATATTGTATTGCTATCAGGCAGTTATATTAGGTACACTTTTATAGAGTTTGTAAAATAGTTAATGATTATATTATCCCTATAGTTGATAGTGTTTTTTGTTAATTAAACTTTATTAATCTGTTATTAGTATAATTTAACAATCTTTATAAAAATGTTTGTAAACTGCTTTTAAATCAGACATATAACAAATTGTTAAAGCTAAACGAATTCTTTCATAAATGAATCTTTAATTTTTACAAACATTTAATAAATTAAGCATTTGAAATAATTACATTTTTACCTATAATTGCTACAAAAAAAATATGTAAGCAGAATATTCTGGAAGATAATACCCATTTGTACAGATGTTCGATGTTTAACTTCATATTTATTTGCTTTGATTCTTCGCTAATAGATGTATCATCGGGGTAATACAATTTGGGTAGAGCTAAAAAGGATGAGTTCACGATAATGAGGGCACTACAAAGATAGAAGGAAGGCTAGAGATAAGAATTATTTCGATAAACAGCAAGCTTATAAACAAATTAGCAAGTAGATCAATTGAATTAAATCAATCAAGTATGGTTATATCGTAGTCAAGGACAGATTGCCAAAAATTAAATAGAAGTTATTGATTTCTATATACAAATTTGATCAGGGTGAGGATTGATGCGAGCGAGACTATTTACTCTAAATCTTACTTAACTTCAAGTCTCGAAAATGTAACTAGCACGGTAAATTAACGCGAATACCTGTGATGTAGATTGCGCAATCGTTAACCTCAGATTTTAATTGTTTAACCAATTCATTACGGAGCAAAGTCATACGCATTCACTCGCAAATATTCCTAACAATGTAATAAAATAAATTATATGTGACAAAATTACATATATGAAATATATATCTAGATATAAGTGCTACACGCAGACTGGGGAAAACGCATTTAACACATAAAATTATAATATATAAATATACAGTAATACTTTATATACAATAAGGGTTGTCAAACGTTATTGTTGTTGTGAAAAGTTGAAAACAATATAACCGACTCTCGATACAGATGTATGTTCTTTCAACTGAAGAGGAACGTTACCAACCAGGTCGAACGTAGTGTGATCCAACGAGACAACAGCAACCAAGTAAGCGTAGTGGTGTTTTAACAACCCAATATACAACGTAGTGATGAAGTTAACGCAAGATTTATTAAAGAAAACGAAAAAGGTCTGTAACAAACAAAATTAATTTAACGATGATGCCACTAAAATATTCTTTTTACAGAATTTTCTTCACACGAACGATCAAAACGAAGTGACGTCTCTTATCAACAACTGGAAGTTAGTTCCAAACAAAATGGCAACTAAACGGAGAGAAAATGCGAAAATCCCTAAACGCTATATAACTAACACAAAAGCATAGTTATACAAGGTGCTAGGAAATTAGCACGTAACAAACAATGGATCAAACATCTATTGAGCAAACCTTAGTGTTTACATCCACAAAAGATCTTGTTGTTCTTTAGAAGTTGAGAAATCCAAAACCCCAAATTGTTAAGACTTCAACAAATTTAAAATAATTAAGAGACTTGGATACTGCGAAATTAAAAACGAGTAAAAGCAGCAGATACATCAAAATATTCGTTTCTAGCCGATTCAGCTTTAGTTTCGTTCCCAGATTACACAGTCCTGGGATATAGATAATAATTTTATGTTGGTTTCTGTTTTTAGTATTTTTTACCAAGTTTGTACCGATATTAAACTCACTCTTTCCCTCTGTCTTCTGTTTTTATTCGGCTTAATGTAATCTACAGAGATTAACCGAGAAAATAGCCAGAGAGCGTGCTCTCCGTGAATTGAAACTTTGAATTCAAAAATTGTAAAAGTCAACACGTTGGCTGCGACGTCTAGTAATGTTATTGGGTATATTGTGCGTTACTGGTCTCCGACGACCGATAATAGTTTTTGCACATATGCAGTATCGATCGCCAGAGATGCCGATATATGGCATTAATATATCGATCTCTGAGGATCGTAATCCATCACAAAGTTGAAAAGAAGCTGAACTGCTTATTTTTTGATGATAACTTTTTGTATAGGTGCCCGGCGATCAAGATCGCAAGCTAAAGATCATTTATTACTCATGCGATGTCGCCCCTCCCCCCGGAGTCAGATGGTTTTTAACGATTTTGTAATTATTTACTGCTTTTGCTACAGAATGTTATTTGTAAAAAAAATCATAACACACACTTACGCACACATACAACTTCCGCGTAAGTCGGTAGAGCCTAAAGAATACTTACAGGTCTCTCTGGACTGAAAGCGGAATCAACATGTTAAGCTAATCAGCCTCTGAAACAGTAAAATTCTAAAGTCCAATCTACTAGACTTGGAGGATACATAAACGTGCATGTGTGCGTGGGTGTGGTTTCGGGTGTGGTTGTGGATGTGCGTTGCATGCGTGTGCGTACGTGTGTTTGTTCCAATATAATTTAATTAAATCTGCTGTTACAGAATGTACGTGTGAATGTACGCAAATTTATATCATATTTAAAATTGATATATTCTCTCATTTAATAAAATCATTAAGTTTGTTGTTCTTGGCATTTTATTACAAATCAATAAAATCTCTTAATTTATATTAATAATTACTCAATTGAAAACAGTTTAATAAAAATATATTTTCTTAATTATGCATAATCAGTTTCTATTAACATTATTTATTGCAATAAAAAAAAAGTTATAAAAGTATTATTACGCAAAAAATCTTAAGGCCAAATAAATAAACAATAAACACATGGGATTAAGTTGCATCAATGGTATTAAAGAACATTATATTTAGTCAGTGGTCACTATTATTGGATATTTTCTAATAATAATAATTAAAAAATATTGCTAATGAAGCAGCATTCTTCAATAAGAATCGTTGATGAATGGATTATATGCGGCTTTTTACATAGAAGTTTAAGATGTTTGTTTAAAAGCAGGTAATGTTGCAGCAAAATAAAACTAAAACGTTTAAGCTCGTTAAAACCGAGTTTACTTTCATTTACAACAACAACAATAATAAAGACGTTAAAAGAGCTTCATGCATTTACTATTAAAAGCTCATTTAGCTTACTTTTGTTCGGTTTGTTTCCCAACTATGCATTCGTGTGTGTAAATAAACAAAACGTGAAAATTAATGTTAATATGTATGTGAAGGTAGTACACTTCAAGCTAGTAAATGTCTTTTTAATATTAATAAACATTTTACGATACCGTTATTTTGCCACTCTGTTAATGGATTTTTTTTATAAAAGACGTGCTAAAAACATTGAAAACGCTTTTAATAACAAAAACTCAGAGTTATGTCTTATGTCTTTGGTATAAGAGAAACATGTGTTTATGACTTATTGATCAGCTACCAGTGCTAATTGGAAGGGCGGTTGTTGGTAGTACTAGCTGTACAAGAGCGGAAGGTTAACCTCAACAACATGAATTCACGACCAACTTGATTGTTGTATTATTATTATTATTAAAACAAGCTCTCCATGAATCTACATTAAAGCCGTGTACTTTAGACAAAACAATATTTTTGAAATACCTTTTAAACATCGATAATATTGGCTTAACGGTTCAAAGGCAAATATAGTAACGCCCACGTACAAAGAAGGTGAAAAGGTGAAAAGTTATGCAAAACAATCTTGCTAGACATGTTTGGAAATCTTTTTTCTTACAAAAAAAGAGTAGGCCATGATTATAAGACTGTGTATGTGCATATGTGAGCGCGCTTTGATAGCGTTAATTGGCTATAAGTGCTGATATATATATCAATGATATATCAATCAAGAGTTAAACTTGTTAGGTATATGTAAAACAATATTGTTGTCAATTAGCATTTAAAGAGCAATGTTAGAATTTAATTACCCTTAATTTGAATGGAAGCAAAAATTGGGAAAACAGTACTTAATTAGCGGTTATGTGCGTTCTACTAAATGATTTATCGAGATTAAGTGGCCTTTGGAAAAAGAATTGCAGATTAGCTAATGATTAGTTACCCAATGTTGAAAATGTATCATGGCTTTATTTTGTAATCTAGAATCTCTTCAAGTAATAAATGTGTAGAACATATTTTCGACAATGAGTTCAGCTCAGTTTCAATATTTCAGAATTCCAGACTCGACACCTATAAGTACCAAAGGCATGCTTTCACAATCCAGTTTTAAATTTCATTCCTCCAAAAGTTTCGAACTAGCACGTTTTTCAACTAAAGAGCTACACAGAGTTTCCTTTATCCCTGAGGTTAATTGTTTAGAAATCAAGCGATTATGACATCCGTGTGTTTTTCGAAAATAAATAATATTGCAATTTTACAGTTGCTTTAAAAAAAATGTTAATTTTTAGAATTTAAATGGCGGGAATTTGAATTTAGTCAATCAAAAAACGTTTTAAATTATACGGCCAATAGAAGTCTTTAGTTAGAAAAAAAATTGGAAATATCACTGGGATACCGAATTCCTTAAACTTGCATTCGTTAATTGCTTTTTCTAGAACTCAAAAACAAACCCCTGAGTGACAGCTAAATCATTTTTATTATACAAGGTGTAAGGAGTTACTATTATAATTCTATTTTAATTAGATTTCGCCTAATTAAGAAAACCCATTTCCATATCTGGCAACATTGTATAAAAAGAATAGCATTTCACAGCTGAAGCCCCTGACCGTGTTTCTGAATTCAAAACGTAATCTAAACAAACCGATCAGCTTTGTTTGTGTATTAGCACACTCGCCGAATGTCGCAGCCTTTGTTTTTTGCTGTAAAAGCTAAATTAAGCACATTTTATTGCTTTTAATTACAAAATATTGATGCTCTGTCTCCCATAATTTTAGTGGGAATTGTCGATTGTATTTCTAATAATTTTAAAACATAATCCGTTTGTAAGTGCAGGCAAAGGACAATATAAACATAAAACTAGCGACTCTTTTGCCACCTATTACATAATGAAATCAATTAATTAAAATTAATTAATAAAAAGTAATAAAAAAAGTGTTTGCCACCGTCATTGTCAAAAAGCGTATACAGGTATAAACTGTTTAGGGAATTTATTGAAGATGTTACTGGGTTACTACGTTTCTATATTGCGTAAACTGACTTCTTAAATGTAAAGAGAATTCGATTTTACGCATAAACGATTGATCGTACGAAATAATGTTATTAAGATTTTTTGTTGTGCTAGATGAAATGCATCTTTCCATGATTAATGTTCCATAATAAACTGCTATTATTAACGCGGCAAAATGATGTTAGTCTACAAGTTTCTTATTCTTTCTGAAAAAATGGTACGTCCTCAACCTGACCCCTTGAATGACAGCTAAATAATAATCTTTAAAATAAACAATAAACAATACCTTTGTTAATTATCAGAGAAAGTTAATTGCTTAAGCCTCTTAAAATGCTTTTTCTACTACTTACGAAACAAACCTTTGGGTGACAGCTAAAAAACAATTTTTAAAATAAACAAAAAAATTCCTGTGTTAATTCCAAAGAAAAATAAGGTATGGTGATGACCTGCAGGTCAAACTATCATAGGTCATTTTTTCGAAGCTATTTAAAACATTCAAGAGCTATTGGAAGATTTTTGCCGCTACATTCAAAATCAAATGGTAGCAGCTGCTTTCAAATTTAAACTTTAAAATAAAATAACTGTCAATGAATGTGTTAAAATAATCTTAAGAAATTATTACATTTAAAAACTATGGTTTATGTCTGCAATTTAAATCACTCAAAAAACTCGTGTTTTTCCTAAAATATTTTTGTTATAAACTAGTATATTCACCAACCTAAAGTCATAAAAAACTCGATGACAAGATTTCATGTAACAAAGCAAACAATTATGTCGTTTACATTTTTGTAACACATTCTTAGGTATAAAAAAAAATAAAAACAATAGCAAATGAGAAATATTTCTTGAATATAACTGGATATTATAGCTGCACAAAACTTAAAATTTCAATCCTAAAATAACATTCCATCAAAGCGACTAACCATAAAACAAGTCATTAGTTCATAGTTTCATAAGTTCTAGAAAAAGCAATTAACGATACAAGTTTATGGACTTCAATAGCCCAGTGATCCTAAACTTTTATTAACTAAAAATTTCTATCGGTCGCATAATTAAGAACGCTTTTTGATTGATTAAATTCAAATTCCCGCCGTTTAAATTTTAACAAACTGTCAACGGAATTCCTAGAAAAGCATTTAAAAAACAGCTATAAAACAGTGACAAATTCGACAAAGGAGATTGACAGGTGACGTCATCCAAGACTGCGCTATGCCTGTTAACAGGTTGCTGGATTGCATAGGTTGCATAGGTGCAGGAGCTGCGCGGGCAGTTCAAAGTCCACTGACCGCCTCTAATCCTCAAGTTATGATCGCTACATAGAAATTAAAATTTTTGTCACCACAATGCGGTTATAATCTATTTAAATTATATATTTATTAAATTTATTTATTTATTTATCTTCGAGCGAGGAATCTGGGTGACGGAGCATCCCTCGTATTGACACGGGCCTACGGTTTTACTTCCTTATCCGAGAAAGCGTTTTTTGATTTTTCTCCGCTTTTAAAAATTAGCAGATCGGCCGGGGCTCGAACTTGCGATCCTTGGAGCCAACAAAGAGGCGATACTAGTGTCATTTTTAACAACTTCTGATAATTTCACTCGATGAACGTCCGTCCCATAGACGCTGATATTAACGGTCAGCTATAACTTATAGATAGATAATATAGTCGAATAACGTTCAGTTCAGTCATATTACGTATCGGGTTTTCTTTCCATGCTAATACAAGAATTGTCATTCGCCATCAGAGTTGAAGAAGTATCAAGAAAAACGTAAGTTAATGTTTCCTGCTGAAGATGTACGAACTTCTATGAACTATGTAAGAACATCACATTGACACGGACTTTACGTTTTACTTCCTTACCCGGCAAAGTCTGCGTTTAGGTTTTCTCTGCTATAAAAAATACGTCCTTCGATTAGACGTAAGCATGCTAATTATTATTAATCCAGTGAAGGTGATAACATTTATAATTATTTTGCGTTTACGACTAATTATTCCCATAGTACACTTAATACCACTTTTCTTACCAACAGACAACTATGTGACCATTGATTTTCTTCTAGAAGCTCACCTGAAACAGAAAAAGAACAATTAATTTGTATAGCAAATACTGAATACAAATCTACATATTGACACTTTAACTTGAATATAAATTCATAGAAATATTAAGTCGATTTTCGTTACATTAAGAAATATTTTATTTAATTAAACTATCATCCCACACTTGAAATCAAGAAATATGTAATGATTATGTAATCTTCTCGCATTATCACCTTTGATATTACGTATCCATATTGTCATGATACATGACTTGCTATTAGACAAACATGCTGGTTGGGTTGCGTAATTTCAAGAGGAAATAATTAATTTAATTATTAAGGTAAACCAAAGAAAAATGTTTCATTTTGTTAACGAAACATTCTATAACACACTGGGTAGAAAAAGGATAAATCTTGGAGTTGATTTTTCTTTCTATGTTGATAAACCTTCATTGTTTATTTAACGACATGTAATCGTTGCATAATTTTATAAGCAACTATCAATTTGAAGCTATTTCAAAGCTTGTTTTGACCTAAAACTTACAAAGTGTATGATTGTGAGGATGTATGCAGATATTAATTACCTTACCTGCAGGTTTAATTAATAAAAAATCTATTACAAGAATACGATTTAATAGTTTCAGTATAATTTTGTTGTATTTAAAGAATAAAAAGTTTCTGGGCTCAAATATTTCATTATGTTATTGTCAAGTAGTTCCTTGGACACAACTGAGACATAAATATCAATGTGGGGATTATCTTTTATAGAATATCTATGGATTTGAAAATACAGAATTCTGCGTTCAATCATGGCAATCTGAAATTATGTAATTTATTTGTTATTTTATAGTTTGAATATCTAAAAATGTATGAATAATGTTCAATAGGACGTAAAGGTGGATTTTGTAAGAAGAGAAGGATGTAACTAGGCGGTTTTATTTAATTAATTTAAATTTTAATGTAAAATTGAATGCAGTTGAAAATTGATTCGTTTGACATAATAGCCATCTTCTTATATTGTGTTTTAGTACAAGTGTTTGCTATCTTTGAAAAGAAGAATTTTTCTACCTAACATTTTGTTTAAAAAATTATTAATAATTATAAACAATTATATGGTTATGTAAAATTAGTTCTATTTTTGCATTTGTTTCCCACTAGAAAAATAACCATATTTATGTTTTGTTTTTGAAAAGATATAAATACAGCAAGCAATTTAGTGACAAACGCTCGGTAAATTTAGTTGTTTCAAGCAGTGCATATGTGCCCAGAGCAGAATGTTGAATTTAAAGGTTATGTTGTGATTTCATAATGTAAAGAAAACACAAACGTCCAAATTTTAATAGTGACTTAATTTTCTTTTTTATAAAGAAAATTCTTGAGGCTTATAAGATTATCAACCTTCATTACCAATTGGATTTTTTAACGCGAAGAGAGGTAGATTTTTGCATTTCTACCATTTTGTTATAAAACCACATGGAAATAAGAGAATTTGCAGTTTGTTACTAAGTTCAGTT
This sequence comes from Agrypnus murinus, assembly GCA_929113105.1. Classification (NCBI taxonomy): domain Eukaryota; kingdom Metazoa; phylum Arthropoda; class Insecta; order Coleoptera; family Elateridae; genus Agrypnus; species Agrypnus murinus. The sequence goes on from OV816027.1 coordinate 11,575,149, forward strand.
GGTAATTGAAAAGGCGCCAAAATTTTTGAAGATTTGTAAATATTTTAAGTTATTTATTTAAATTTTAATTTATCTTTTAGGATAATACGAATGACAGATATTACTTCTGAAGATAAAAAGCATTATACTGTCTTAGAATTAATATTTCTTTTATTCGGGGTATCCAAATTTAAATTTTTCTTTATTATTATTTCAATTTTTTGTTGTTGTTTGTTTGTTTATTTGTTTCTTGTGTTATGTTAAATAAATTTTATGTTTTTTAAATTTTAAAGTAACGTCTAGTTTATTATTTTATTTGTGTGTGTATTTAATTATGTTTCATAGATTCATATTTATTTAATGCCCTATTAAAGCGACCCGCCTGTACAGTCTCAACTGTGAAGAGAGCCAAGCTTCACAACAATTATCTTAGCCGGTGCATTTTTTTATGGTAAAGGTATGCGGTTTATATTGTGAATATATCATCATTGTGCATTTAGTGAAGTATGTTTTATGTGTTCTTTTGTAGTCTCAATTTTTAAAAATCAATTTTATCCATTTATCAATTTCCAATCATCATCGTACAAAGAGTAGCTCCAACATTTATTTGCCGTACTCCATGTATATTATAGCAATATATACTTATACATTTTTAAATTCTATCTACCGTTAAACAATTATTTTGATGTTCGAATAAACAAACAGGCATGTAAGACTTGTTTATTCCGTGTTTGTGTATTCAACTCCACGTTCTGGGTTTCAAAGCGCTTACATTTACAATTTAATTTTTTTTTAAATTCAGCCAGTGTTTAACGGTAGTTATTGGCTAGAATTATTGAAAACCCAGTGGCGCTCAACAAGCATTCTAACCTGATCACAATCTTAGCAGCCCTATAATCCCTGACCTTTGCTAGAATTCGATTAGTCCGTTCGATTCCAATGCTAGCTAATTTCGTTATACATAGTGATTTTGGATGATATTAGCAACGGAACTTGAATAATAACAATAAAAAAACACATTCATTCAAATCCATTCATTCAAAATATTATAAAAGAGTTCATTCGTACTTCCTTAAATTAACCATGTTAAGAAAAAATTAGTTTTCATTCATATAGAAAGACCTTGGTTACTATTAGTTCATAATGTACTCAATTTGCAATAACCGATACGTGAATACCTAAACACTCATGCAAATTTTCTACAACTATTAATTTTCTAAAAGGTTAGAATATGCGTTATTCTGATATTTAATGGGATAATTTACATTCCTATAAAATAACCTCTTATACATATTCACGTAGTATAAATATACCATATATGCAGCCATTTTTTATGTTGGTAGTTTTAATTTCCAATCCGCGTGCGAATTTATAATAGATATCTATAAAAAGTAATACTTATAAAACATAATTATAGATTTTTGTCCCTTTTCTAAATAGTACAAGTTTTACTTGCAGGTTTATAAGTTATTCCAACACATAACCTCACTTTTTTTTAATAACAGTCGTGAAGTTTGATTTATGTAGTATTTGGAAGTAGTGACAACACTCAAAAGAAAAACTAGCCATCAATATCCCTTAAATGGAAGATTCTAGAAAATTAGTTTTGTCAAGTTATCAGAACAACCTAAATATGTCAAGAAGGAAAAGTGTTATCGATAAGCTTTCCCTGTCAGAATAAAAATGAGCAAAAGCTGGATAATAACTATAAGAAGAAAAAACCAACACAGACGTACTTACTGAATGAGAAACGGTGTCACAACGAATTGCATTTAAGTGTCATTTTTACTTCTTTTACATTTCCCGTGCGGTAAATGCCTGCGGTTTTATCATTGCGTGGTTGCTTTTACTACTTCATTAAAACCCGTGTTGGACTTTTATTTTTGTCAGGTTTATGCGACGCATAAATGCTTCTTGTTTAAGCTCACCAGTTTTATTTAACAATTTTTTTTGTTTTTTTTTTGTGGTTAAGGAATGTATAATGCGATGCAGTATATCATAATCATAATAGAGGTGATTCACCAGAAAATAAAATAATAGCATACCCTATAGATACAACATAACCTCAAATTGTTACGCTTATCAAAGAGGTATCAGATTGTGTTACGTTTAGAACAATTAAATGTATCCATTACAAAACGCTGTTGGGGGAATTATAAAAAGGAACAAAAGATATGATGAAAATCGAATAAAAAGGATAACATGACAAAGAAAATAGTGCGGCGCGTTAAATAGTGCCGGTTTCTAATAAGGAAACCAATCAATTTGCTGTCATTTTCGATCAATGATCATCCCATTTAGGACCACGTTAACTGAGGATTACTTGCAAATTTCGCTCCAAGTGGTCTACCTCGGGCTGGTCGCTCTATCTCTCTCGTACTCTGATATCAAAACCGTTAAGTTGACTAGTAATTTTGATTGATCGAAAGAGAAAAAACCGTTTGAATATTCAAGGTTCCTAGATCTATAAATGGATGGCTTGAATAAAAAAAGAGAAACTGTTGCAGCATAATTTTTAAATGTTTCTTGCAGGAAGACAATTGGAACTGTGTTGAGGTGAATTCTTGATTCTTTTTTGGAAAGCTGTTCCTGTCTTTGACTGTTGCTAATCTACGGAACTATATATACAAACAAAGTTTGCTGCTGAAAAGGTTATATTCTTGAAAGGTAATGCATTTTGTGTATTCTAACGATAAAAATAAAATGTATTCCCTCCATAATATTGTATAAAAGCTTTTCATTTCAGACTAAAAGCAAAAATTTCGATTAAATATCCTTAAGTAATTAGCTAGATAGAATAGGATAGCCACCGCGTCGCCATTGGTGTCGCCCCATCGTGCTGAAACCACATTGTATTGAAGACTTTATATTTCTAGTTTTGATTTTATATTTTTGATAAATCAACTAAATCATAATTAAGTGTCTCGATTTTCAATAAAAACTAAAAATATCTCATTCCAAAGAATATTTGATGATATAATCTTATTTTTATGCCACAGTCACTCTCTACTATGTAAAGGTACCCAATAAACGTTTTTACCATTTACTTACCATCACTAAATTTATATAACTTTAATGTAAGTCAGGAGAATATCTATGTTTCCGTTATAAGTTTATAAACAATAGTAACATAAACGATGTTTTGTATCTGTTGCGGTTACTATTATAAACTTTGTGTATAATGGTGTTGGTAATGTTTCGGTTACCAAATTTTCATTACTCGTTCCCTCTCACAATCACATTTTTTTCTCTTTTGGACACTTATTTCTAATATTATGATATATTGTCACACTTTCTGGCTCGCACTCTATAATTCTTAGTTGACATTTTATCTGGCACGTTTAATAAAATAAAAATAACGGATAAATACCTGCTTTACTTGCGAGATTTGGTACAAGTATCGATAATAATAAATTTTAATTTCTAGACCTGTAAATTTGAAAATAACTATAGGTATTTCTTTAAACGTTCATTCAAGAAAGTTCGATAAAAGTGTCGCCCTATAAGTGGGGCAATTCAATTTTAAATCATGTCCATGTAAAGCGTCTCTTGAGTGATATAACGTTACTGAAAGTGTTGCTATAAAACTCGAAAGTCTGCAGAAGTATTTTAAAGTATTATAAGTAACCGAAATTACCTTAAGTGATATTATACAACCAGTACTACATAAAAAAATGATCTAACCTCAATAAATTATTTCACCTTTTGTGCGGTCTTTGATAATGTCGTTTAAAATTGTACAAACAAAAAAATCGCGGGGCGTTTAACAATTGTGCCTTCAAGTGTGAGAAAAGCAGTTTGCAACTATCTGTTGAAATGTACTGTTGTATTTAACTTTTTTCCAATTTTTTAATAAGTCACTATACATTCAACAAATAATTAAGCTCATGAACAAACAACTTACATATTACAGCCATCGTTTATAGTGAAAACAGATACAATGACTCATAACATGGTTTATAAGGGTAATTTGTAGGCACTAAGTAAGTTAACTAAAGGAAATATTGGTTACCAACTCAATTGCCAGACGTTTAGATATTGCAACACTAGTACCAATACCACTATATAACTCCGCAAAAATTTGTTTTATAATGAGATAATGTCAAACCTTATACTCTATACCAATGTTGTAAACATATTGAGATGATATAGGATCATCGATTGAAAATTTAGAACGTTAATAAAACATTAAAAATATTTAAAGGCTAAGATTAGGCTCCGAAAACACAAAAATAATCACATTATGCATTAAATGAAAGATAAACATGCTAGGATACTAGGTTTATTTAATCTGAAGACTACATTATCAATCTTTAATAGAATTTATAGAAGGAAGAGTATCATGCAGACATAACCTCAATTTTTATTGAAAGGTTTTAATTTATAAAAAGGATATATGTCAATTATGCTATTTCATAGTAGAACATGTTGTATGTAACCCAGGTTACATGTTTCGAATAGTTTATCCACGTTTCTAGAAGGTTTTATTTTTTTATTAGAATTGAGGTTTGTCGTTGAGTAACGCAACACAAGTTTTCTTTCCCAAATAAGGCTAAGTCAGTTTCGGGTACATATTTCACTGGAAATAGTAAAATGAGATCAGTACTTTGATATTTATAATGTTACACTTTACTTACGGAATCCTGGATTTGGAAGAATTGAGTTCAATATTCTTTGGTTTTTCAAATTTTGAGTTTATTTTGATATTTTACAAAATTGTTTGGATGCAGGCACCTAGAGTGCTGTACTCTGGACAAGATTTGTTCATAGCTAGAGAGTGATGGGTTTTCAATGTAATTAGCTTTAACGAGATTCGGAACAGTTGTTCGTTTTTATTGATTTTCTTTGTTATTGTTTAATCTAGACCATAAGAGTGTCATATTGTTTCAATCGTCTCTTTGCCAGCTACCTTTCTGTCTTTTTAGAATTAAAATTAGTGTTAAATATCAACATATGATCGTTTTTGTGACGTCATGATAATTTCAAGTTTTGTTTAAGTGATGTTCAAGTTTTTTGAAAAATTTCGTTGTGTCTTCAAATGTTTTGCAAAAAGATATAAATGGAGCTCGGAAAAAGAACAAAGTCAGTCGATTAAAAGCTTTGGTTGAAACCACGCTAGCATTACCGTAAGTAGTGAAAAGCGGCTTCTACGAAAGATTTTTATATAATTTCTTTTACGTATTCTAAATATTTAAACTTTTAATTTTTATTTATCAACGCTCACCTGTTAATTTTTGAATTACTGAATGCTAACTATAAAAATGTTTTTGTAATTCACGTATGTATGCAGGGTGAACTATAATTGTTTTGTTAAAATGTAATGCGAATTTGTACACAATTAAGCCTAATTAAAAATCAGACGTCTGAATGTTATCAGGTTTGAATACAAAAAAATGAAAAGGTCTCAGTTTTACACTTTTTGACAGTACATACAAGAATGTACAAAAATGTTCTTATAAGAAGGCATCACAGTGCAATGGTTAGAAAGATACCTTGTTGAAATAGGTCACACACTGTTATTAATATACATAAATTACATGTTTCATTATTAGTTCTTTACAATAACAAAACATAAAAAACGAAATTCCGCTATGGAGCTTTTTAGCATAAAACAAAAACTTTTAACCATATAATCAGACAGGCAACATAAATATCTCTAGTTTCGATCGCATAATAAAGCCATTATTATCATTTCGACATGCATGTAAGCATTTTATTAATTATGTCGCTCATTTACAATGCGAGTCCTGGGACACATGCAGCACAGCCAACACACAATAGAGAGCAAAAAACATGGCGTTTTACCTACATATCATATGAAATATCCTTCTTGTATCATATAGTTGTAATTTATGCTATTTCCAAGTTCCGTTTTGCAAGGCTAAAAATTCTTTTTATAATCGTCTGTAATAAATACCTTTTGTAAACAGTATCGATAGTCATAATTCTGCGCCTGCATATACTATATACGTGTGGATATATTGTACGAGTGTTGTGTATTGCTACGTCTGTCGCCCTCTCTTCATTCCTTAATCGGTGGGTGGTTAGTTGCTTGGTTGACTTTTAGATCGAAAAGATTAAATAGGGAAATTATGAACAGTATAAACGATCGCTGAAATGGTTTTTTACTTTTGATAAATTAAGCCCACTTAAAATATAAGAGGTACAGAATTTCAAACAAAACACCCTTAGACAATTTATTCTTTCAGCCTCTCATCCATCTCTTAACTTGCGATTTTTATTTATGAAAGCCGCGAATTGTCATCAATTCATTAGTCATCATCGAAAATTTCAATTACTGCAATTGGAGTTGCTTAGATGTCGTTATAACAGCATGTAGCTATTAATGTTAATTCACGACCCTCATAAATAGAAACAAATATTTCAAACAAAGACACCCTTACTGATGAACCCAACGTAGGCGTGAGGCAGCTGCCCAAGGGTTCTTGATTTGAATTTTTAATAAAGATTTTCTGTAAACTCCTTTATAAACTAATTTGTTTAAGTATGTTCTGTATTTGGTGAAGCATTAAAAAATAAAGGTTGACATTCAAAATAGTCGCTCAGTTGAGTCTGTGTTGATTTACGAGAGATTTAAATGCCAGAATACGAAACAAATAAATCTATGCAAGGTTTCAAGTTTCAGATTATAGTCATTTGTGTAGTTAAAAATGTATTAATTAGAAATCCTATTGACATTTAGATAAACTAATCTTTTTTATTATTAATGCTCTTGTTCTAACCTAATTAAAACCTTGCTAATCCATTAATCTTTTGTACACAGATCCTTCTTTGTTTCTGCAGTGTTTAACAATAAGGAAAAAGAATATTCACAAATTAGTTAACTGTTTTAATAACCTTAAAGACAGCTAACAACATTTAACCTGTACACCCACATCACTGTTTGTGTCCAAATATCTTATTACATCATAAGTATGGATTTTATGAGAAATGTTTACAGTTTTTCTTTGTCTGCGATTTGTTTATTAAATATTTCCACGTGCAGATTTAATTTTGAAGCTTACTTGATTTGCTAAAATAATTACAACAGTTGAACCTAGCTGGCAAAAACTAAAGACAGCCTCTGGGAGAGTTGTAGCGTAATTGCCATCTTTGGCTGCAACCTTGACATGCTGCAGTGCATTGAAGTGATCTTTAATGCACTTTTCTTGTTTGATTTGTGGACCAAGGAATTTCGAATTTAATCATTTTTATTACTCTTTTCTATCAGTCTTACTAAATTCTGGATATTACTTATAGTGACTTTAGAACTTTCGCATGGAATTACTTCATATGTCTATCTAGTAGTTTATGTTTTTAACGTTTCTTAGTTCTACGATAGTAATAACGATATAATGTAAATCTTACCATCGGCATATGTGCAATACAGAATTATCAAATATTGCTGACTTCTTTTGAACTTGTTGTAACTGTTGCAATTTTGATCATTCGACGAGAGGCTGTTCTCCTATGAAATCGCAATTTTGAAATCATCATCCAATGCAATAATAGAGTTGCTGAATATCGACGTGCAGATATATCCCATGAAAGCAAGTGGTTTTGCACAGACAACAATCCAAAGGCCGGATCAGTTAACATTCCAAAGCAGCAAAAAGTAGAGAGTCGTTGTCTCTTACTACGTTACAGACTAGAATGGACTTCATTACCATTCACTGTGGACGTTGAAGTATCGATGGTAATGTTCTCTCAAAGTCTCAGCTGATGTTTTGCAAGAGGTTAAGAAAGCAGATGACTTGCTGGAAGGTAAATTTGATGTAGTCAAGGAGAGGATTAGATTCGTATTAGTGAAGACAAATGTAGAGAAATCGGGTGGCGAGGTATATTATAGAGAAATTTAGACAACGAGTAGATAGAATCACTGTCAGCTCTCCTATAAATGACATATCTTTGACGCTGGTAGCAATCTACGTTGCTTTCGACCCCAATGTAGAAAAGGTCGTTGTTGAGATAGCCATCGAACAGAACTACAGTTTGTCATAATCTACAGCGTAGTTATGTAGTACTGATATTCCTGCACCTTCAGGAGGACATTCTAAACGACGTTCACCTCACGAGGAGAAAAAAATATCGTTTCAGTTCTACAGACAAGTTAATTACTAGCAATGGATTAGAAGCGTCTAGCTCCATCTATTAACGGACAAGGTCAGATCAACGGGATCAACAGGAAGGAAGTTACAAGACGCGGGAAGAAATTGTGTTGCCGCAGCGAACGATCAACAAAAGCATTTTAAGAAACTTCATGCAGGTAATGGTTTGTGGTGTAGTTCCAACTTTCAGTGTCGTCAAGTTTGGATTGTGTGCTAGCTGCTGTCCTAATGCAGTGTTCTGGATTCAATTTAAATATTAAATTATTCATTTAATTATTCAATTTAATTATTCTTAAGATGTCTTTTCAATAATGGCCTATAGTGATACTCATATGCAGATAAACAGACCAGAAATATAAAAGTGATAGCTGGAGATTAACGACCGTAAAGCTAGCAGACCCAGTACAGCAGAAACGGTTCTAATTATAAATTACTAAAGGCCCTTAAAAGCTATTTGCCCAGAAATATTAATTAATTAATTACGGGTTCTGCTAGCTTTAAAACAAGTTAGTGTAATAGCCTTAAAAAGAATAGTAGATTACATACCGAGGCGGGAAGTGTTTCATTCCTGTCGAGAGCTAAGATAGCTCACCGAGGGCCCAGGCCCGAGGTGAGCTAATGCTCGAGACAGGAGGAAACGTCCCGCCGAGGTTTGTATACTATTTTATTCGGAATCATCATATTTTTTAACAAATAAACAACAATTAATGTGATGCAGTTTCATTTCTACCGTTTATCGACGTCCACTGAGTAAGCGTTGGAAACAAATGTCAATATATTTATGTCAAACATTTTTTGCGTAATGTCCGACAGTGAGATGGAATGTACAGCCATTGAATGTACGCCACCTGAATTAAAAAAGGCAGCAGAAAAAGCGGGTGAAGATTTGCTGCCTCAGAAAAGCAAATCGCGCTATGAGCTTACGTACAAGGTTTTCAAGGATTGGTGTCTCAAGAAAAGTGTTCAAAATGTAAATTCTGAAAACATTCTTATGGCCTACTTTAGCGAGCTTAGCGAAAGCCTAAAAGCCTCAACTTTGTGGGCAAGATACTCAATGCTACGAGCAACGCTGAAGATCCGTGAGAACGTTGACATTTCGAAATTTTCCAAATTAATTGCTTATTTAAAAAAACAAAACGTGGGGTACAAACCCAAAAAAGCAAGCGTCTTCAGCAAAGAAAATATAGATAAATTCCTGCAAGAAGCACCAGAAGAATTTCTTCCTCAGAAGGTATGTAATTTTATAAACAATTGTACCATTTTCTACAATATTTCATGTATTCCAGGTTGCTTTAATAATTGGCGTTTCTGGGGCCTGTCGATCAGATGAATTATTTAAGATGAAGTTTTCAGATGTGGAATTTCTAGAAAATAAAGTAGTGATTGTAATTCCCAATACTAAAACATACCAACCTAGAACATTTGTGATAACTAATCCTACGTGGATTGCAATTATTCAAGAGTATGTAAATCTCCGCAAGTCAATCGATGGTCTGCAAGACAGATTATTCATGCAAGTTCGATTTAAAAAAATGACCAGGCAGCCCTATGGACACAACTCAATTTCTAACTTCCCACAAAAAATAGCATCGTATCTGAAGCTAAATAATGTCACTGCATTCACTGGGCATTGCTTTCGACGTACAGCGGCTACTTTACTCGCCAACAATGGAGGAGATGTTCTCCAATTAAAAAGACTGGGAGGGTGGAAGTCGAGTGGTATAGCAGAGAGCTATGTTGATCACTCTCTGGATGGTCAACTGAAAATTTCAAGACTGCTGTCCGCAGAGGTTAAAAAACATCCATCCTCCTCACTTCCTGGTCCTTCCACTTTTGTACAACAAGAGTACAATTTCCCTGGTCCCTCAACTTCCACTACGATGCAAACAGATATTAGTAGTGCTGCTTTAATTTCAAATCCTGATTCGAGAATGAAACAACAGTTCAATTTTTCAACTGAACAGTTGAAACACGGACTGTGTATTGGAATTAATAGCTACGATAACTCCAGGATAACTATCAATTTTAACAACTTACCTGTAGAAGATAAAAACAACTCGTCTCCATAATGAATAAATATGTACGAGTTGTTAACGATGATGTGTTTTTACTAAACTTAAAATGTTTTTGTGTTTTTCTTGCTTTGTTCAAATAAATAAAAAAGATTCAGACAATAATTATTTACAACTGACAACTGAAGTGACAAACTTGACCTAATAATGCACCCGCCCTCTACCGAGCAAACTACGAACTTACAACAGGTCGGGAATGATCACATTCCTGACCAAGAGAGGGATAACAGGTAGGGAATGATTACATTCCTGACCAAGAGAGGGAATTAAAAGTAAGTTAGGAATGGTTAATTTCCCACCCTCTGAGGCGGTTAGGAATGCACATATTACCATATGATTCCGAATAAAAATGTTTATTGCAGAATAATTAAAGCTCTTTTAAGGGTTTAGACTCTATTATTTTTTTCTAATTGCTAACTTTTTAAAATCTAGCAGAACCCACTAACGAAAACGGGGCTTGACAGCTTTGAAACGAAATGTTTAATACAGAAAAAATCAAAGGCTACCTAAATATCAAAATATTACTTTATAGGCTGTATTATTTTTTAATTACGGGTTCTGCTAGCTTTAAAAGAAGTTAGTTTAACAGCCCTGAAACAAAATGTTTATTACAGAATAATTAAAAGCTCTGTAAAGGCTATATAAATATCGAAATATTAATTTATAGTCTGTATTATTTTTTAATTACGGGTTCTGCTAGCTTTAAAATAAGTCTAGTTTAACAGCCTTGAAACAAAATGTTTATTATAGAATAATTAAAAGCTCTTTAAAGGCTTTTTAATGCCCAAAAATTAATTCATACTTTATTACTTTTTTAACTGCGGGTTCTGCTAGCTTTAAAATAAGTTAGTTTAACAGCCATAAAACAAAATGTTTGTTACATAATAATTACAGGCTCTGTAAAGGCTATATAAATCTCGAAATATAAATTTATAGGCAGTATTATTTTTTAATTACGGGTTCTGCTAGCTTTAAAATAAGTCTAGTTTAACAGCCTTGAAACAAAATGTTTATTATAGAATAATTAAAAGCTCTTTGAAGGCTTTTTAATGCCCAAAAATTAATTCATACTTTATTACTTTTTTAACTGCGGGTTCTGCTAGCTTTAAAATAAGTTAGTTTAACAGCCATAAAACAAAATGTTTGTTACATAATAATTACAGGCTCTGTAAAGGCTATATAAATCTCGAAATATAAATTTATAGGCAGTATTATTTTTTAATTACGGGTTCTGCTAGCTTTAAAATAAGCTAGTTTAACAGCCTTGAAACAAAATGTTTAATACAGAACAATTAAAGGCTTTGTAAAAACTACATGAACATCGAAAAGAGTTCTGCTAGCTTTTTAAAAATATAGTTTAATAACCTTGAAACGAAACGTTTATTACAGAATAATTTAAGGTTATTTAAATACCCAGAAATTATTTTATAAGCTCTTTTTTTTAATTACGGGCTTTGCTAGCTTTAAAAAACATGCAACACCCACTAACGAAAACGGAGTTTGACAGCCTTGAAACTAAATGTTAATTACAAAATAATTAAAGGCTATCTAAATGGCTTTTTTTAAAGCTAGCAGAACCCGTAATTTCCAAAAATATACAGCCTATGAATGAATTTTGGATGCTTATATAGCTCTGTTATTGTTTTTAAATTGTAGGTTCTGCTAGCTTTAAAAAACCTGCAACATCCTATAACCTACATGGAGCTTAACAACCTTGGAACGAAATCTTTTATTACATAATAATTAAAGGCTATTTAACTGCCCAAATATTAATTTTTACGTTCTATTAATTTTTTACGGATTCTGTCAGCTTTTAAAAATGTAAAAGCGGCACCCACTAACGAAAACGAGACTTAACAGTCTTGCTGCTAGTTTTTTTAAAGCTAGCTGAACCTGCAATCTCAAAAAGAATAATAGATCCCAGGAATTAATTTCTAGGTATTTAAATAGCCTTATGTTTATTGCAGAATAATTAAAGGCTGTCAAACTAGCTTTTTTAAAGCTAGCAGAACCCGTAATTTCCAAAAATATCGCCTTTGTTTTTTTAATTGTAGGTTCTGCTAGCTTTAAAAAAAACTTGCTACACCCTATAACAAAAATAGAGTTTAACAACCTTGGAACGAAATCTTTTATTATATGTTCTATTAATTTTTTACGGATTCTGTCAGCTTTTAAAAAAGTAAAAGCGGCACCCACTAACGAAAACGAGACTTAACAGTCTTGCTGCTAGATTTTTTAAAGCTAGCAGAACCCGCAATCTCAAAAAGAATAATAGACCCCAGGAATTAATTTCTATCTATTAATATAGCTTTACGTTTATTGCAGAATAATTAAAGGCTATTAAACTAACTTTTTTTAAAGCTAGCAGAACCCGTAATTTCCAAAAATATACAGCCTATGAATGAGTTTTGGATAGTTATATAGCTTTGTTATTTTTTTTAATTGTAGGTTCAGCTAGTTTTAAAAAAACCTGCAACACCGTATAACCAAAATGAAGTTTAACAACCTTGGAACGAAATCTTTATTATATAATAATTAAAGGACATTTAAATGCCCAAAAATTATTTTTTTAATTAATCAATTGCTCTACGGCTTCTGTTAGCTTTTAAAAAAGTAAAAGCAGGACCCGCAATCTCAAAAAAATAATAAAGCACAGGAATTATTTTCCGGGTATTTAAATAGCCTTTCAAGAGCCTGTAATTGTTCTGTATTAAATATTTCGTTTCAATGTTTCCGTCAATGGTGCTGATGCTAACGTTTTTACAGCTGGCAGAACCTGCAATTTAAAAAAATAGTATAGGAATTATTTTTAGGGTGTTTAAAAATCCTTTAATTATTTTGTAATAAACATTTCGTTTCAAGACTCTAAAACTCCATTTTCTTTAGTGGGTCTGCTAACTTTTTTTAAAGCTGGCAGAACCAGTAAAAATTTAAAAAAGAGCATAAAAATCAATTTTTGAGCTTTTCTGCTGTAATGGATCTGATAGCTTTACAGACGTAGAGGATTACCATCATCGGTAAATCCCCAGAAGATCATCCGTGATATTCCTTAGAAAGATAATTGGTTGCCGATAACAAAGCTATCTTGGCTGTTGGCAAAAATAGTGATGAAATAGCTACCAAACTTCAAGACCATGTAACAGAGTAAATGTATGGACTAAGTGGTGGATAAAAGAAGCAAAGAAGACTATGATCTACAAACACCAAGAGCAAATCTATCGGGATTTGATCAATTAACAATACCATCATCCCATATTGCTACACAGCAAAATACCTAGTAATAAATTTTGATGTGCAACTGCGATGGAAGGAGTACGTCAAAAAACAGGAAAGAATTAGACCTGAGGAGAAGGTTCAAAAGAAACCGGACTTTTGAGCTGCGTAGTGCATAAGTGTATAGATATATCCAAAGTTTGATTTAACGGGGCCCACCTGCATTAGCTTATGACCACGGTCCCCCATAGGGGACAACGAATTGAGTTAGCTCAATTAGCACGTTAGCAAGTTAGGCGTCTAACGACTACTAGTAACAACCATTGAACAATAAAAAATTTAAAATGCACAGTTTCAAAGTTTCAGAACTATACAAGTAAGACGTTTCGACGTCTTAAAGACTCGACGTTTCAAAAGCTGCGAGATTCAAAGGCGTTTCAGAAAACATTTAAGAGTTCTTGGATTTCAATCAAAGTCAAGTCTCAAAGTTTTAATTCTCATTTAAAAAGTTTGATGTTTTATGGATTTAAGTTTTCAAAACTTCAATATAATGAATTCCTTCGTTGTAATAAGTTTCAGATTTTTAACACCAGGCACTTCAAAAATGATATGAAGAAATTACAGCGTTTATCAGTTGGTAAGATTAACTTCTTTATCATGGTTGGGGGCGGATAGAGCAAGGCGAGAAGCAATGGGGCGTGTCACTTGCCATTAATGCCTTAAAACAGAGCCCTTAACTGTCTAAAATAAGTCACATAGAAGTCTTAAGTCCTCTTAACCTAGTTTGTCTTCACACAACACCTTTTTTGACACTTTCATCTTCTCACAGTCTGCTCCAACTGTATAGATAACATTACAATAAACTTTCCCAAAATTTTACAACCCAAAAAATGCTTCAAACATGCAAAACGTTTATGTCAAAATGCACTTAAATTTTTTACGATCAAAGGATATAAAACACGGTAATAATATAACCCGTTTCGCTATTAACCAGAAAAGAAAAATAAATTAAAAAAGTAAGCCGATTTCGAAGATACGGAATTTTTTTACTACAGGCACTTCTTGAGAATACTCACACACACACGAAATTTACATTCTTTCTTCCTTTTAGGGTTCCTTAAAAAGGCAACAATTTTTTTTATTATTTTTATTATTTCAGCTTATATACATTATAATCCAGCAATTAAACGGTTTAAGCTTCCTTTTTTCTTCTTTTTTACAACCGTGACCTACATAACTCGTCTGCATTTTTAATAATTATAATTATCTTCATGTGTGGATATGTACAGACTGAATGATTTCATTATTAATAAAGATGCCCTTTTATAATTTTATTTTGATCGTGTTTATTAACGTAGCGTTTAATAGATTTAATATAGATTATAAACTTGATATTAAAACATTCAACATTATAACTAGAGCTCATTTAAATTTTATTTTAGTGTCACAAAGCAAGTTTCGCATGTTGGTATTTCAAAATTTATTTACCTATATTAAAACGTAAAGCCACTATATCACTGTGTACGTGTGAGCGCCCGCGCGTGTGTAACGTGTGTGTTTTTTGCCATATGCGATGATAATAATAAAAACAAAAAAAAAACAGCGCTAATTATACTAATGGAAAAAGAAATTTTAATTATTTATTTGTTTCTTTCTGAATCATCAGTCATTCTTATTTTTATTATTTCATTAACTTGCGTGGTTAATTATCTCAAATGTTTTTTGTGCGGAGGAAGTAAAACCTCAATATGCGTGCATGAAATATTAAATCGTCAGACGTCTCGTGACCTGAAAAATCTTTTTCTGTTTATTTCAGGGTTATTTTAATTATTTTTGTTTAATTAAAAATTAATTATTTTAATATAACATAGCAGTAGTGTGCCTTGGTTGGTTTGAAGAAAAGCCAAATTTAAGAAATTTAAGAAAGTGGGTCCTACCTTATGCTATGACGGTATCATGATGAGCACATAGAGAAACCGCATGGATTTTTTTCCCAATTAGATATTCAGTGTGCGAAATATTTTTTGGTTTTTTAAATGTTCTAGATTTTTTTGAAATTCACTTCTAGGAATTTAATTTTGTTTGTTAAATTTTAACAATAAAAGTTATCATTAATGTCTGTGATTTTTTTAATTGGGTTGGAAGGTTAGAGAAAATATGCGCCACAAAAATTGTTACAAATGTTTATACTATAATATTACGTCATCATTATCAGATGTACTACAGCTTCTCACAAGACCTAGTCAACTCTAGGATCAGCCCTATCACGTATCATCGTCTTCATTTCCGCACACCTAGTCTTCAATTCCTTTTCTACTGCATCCAGGAATGTCTCATTCTCGACTCCACCCATCACTTTTTTGACTGGAATTAACATTGCCAAACCACTGAAGTAAATACATACTTGTGCGTGGTATAGTGCGCTGTTTTATTTTTAACGACAACCACAGAAAGATGTATATGTGGTAGTCGAGACCGACTTCTTAAGGTGCCATCTGACAACACGGTGAAGTGTACTGAGGCTTTATCGACAAGAAAAATCCTTTCGCCGGTTCCGGGGATCGAACCCGGGCCGCCTAAATAACGGCTGGACTCTTTACTGTGCGGTCATCCACTTCACGAATATACTTTCAAAGCAGAGTAACATATCTTTATTTTAATTTAAGGTTCATATTTCAAGACTGTATAGTAAAACTGATCTAGTAAAAGTTAGTATACATCATTACCCTGGTTTTTCTTGTTACGGCATGTAATACAAAACATTTTACCATGACAAGTGCTTGTTTCGTCCTATTTGGTTTATTTATACTGCTTTTACTAAAAACATCGTTTAAAAGGTTACTCTCTACTGGCACATCGTGCATATTCAATATCTTTCTAAATAAATTCGCATATATTTATCAACGAAATTAAAAGTTCGTTATTAAAATCCATAAACCCGTATGTCCGTTCAGTGTTTTTTGAATTTCAGAATTTTGATTTCAGATTCAAATAGAGCATCAACAATGTAGAAAAGAATGTATATAGATGCAAACTTTCTATCTCTTAAGGAACACCCTTAAAGTGAAAAAAATGCGTTTAAGTTCGATCTAGTTTTATTTTAAAGACTCTTGCCCTCTGATTTAAATAATGTAGGTTAACTTTTAAAGCTTACATTGATTCTGCAGTGAAAATTCGTAGTGGTGAATTTTAGGTTATGTCACCGGTTGTTGTTTGTAGACCTTGATTATTCAATCTATTCTTCAGAGACATCTTATTCCTTTTTCTCTGAAGTCTTTGTGCTTGTATTGGATTATTATCATAACATTTTCTTTATTCTTATTTTCCTTATCTGATTCATGCCGTAATTCATTGTTGCATAAATTTAATGAATCTTTTGCCACATTAATTTCTAACATACTTCAATGGATTAAATTTAAAATTGTATTATCATGGTGTTTTTTGGATTATATTTTTTAGAATTACATAGTCTCCAGCTTTTGTAATTTGCGTTCCTAATATATTCTGGCAAATATTTTCCTGTATGCCTGTTTTGAGAAACCTTAGTTTTTACGAAGCTGAGTAAGATTTTTTGTTTTATAAAATTTTTCTCAATTGTATTAGTTTTTTTTATTTGAACTTCCACTTACAGAAAGAAAAAGTGTTATAACATTAATTATAAAGTTTAAAGCCCTATTGAGGATTATTCTACAGCAAATCTGGCTTCAAATATCGCTTCCCATAACATTGTATACACATTCTTACCCTAGACATCAATTGTTAGATTCTACTGGATACGTTCTCGTTGTCTTTTTCAAATAACGTTTATTTTGTCTTGATTTCATTCATCTAGAGCCTCAGCTTCTTGGTTGACTGTTCTAGTGTGACAAAAGTTTTTTTGCCTTCAATATCTATCAATATACCTGGATGGATTTGGTAAATGTGGTAACTTTTAGTTTGACATCCCTCCTAGTATTCTCCATGGCTGTATTCAAAATATATACAGGAAACTGCGTCTCCTTTCTGCTATAAAGCTATCATTTGCTATCATTTTTGGCAACTTTTCAGGGACTTCCAATTCCATTTCCTAGATTCTTCTTGCCCTAGATTCACACAGGAAATTTCCTACGAGCCTCCCCATGCAGCATGGTAATGGTTTTATTTTCTCTAACATTTCTTCAAAATATGGTTTCTTTTTCGAACAATGCACTCTCTTTTCTTCCTGAATTTTCTTTAAACTCTTTTACTGTTTGCCTTGTATGATGTATAATCTATTTGGTTTTCCGCTAGATGGTCTGGTGATCTCCATGTCACTAGATGTATATATTCTTCTGCGGAAAGCGGGGAATTATTATTATATTCCCTATGGTAAGTCTATATAGAGCTTCTTCATCAACATTTGCGTTCATGCCTCACGGTATCGTTTGCTTTTGTGTTTACGATAGTTATTGTAGACCCTTTCTAGTAATAATTCCTTTTTTCTTCTTCTAGTTGATTGATCCCCCTTGATTGTTCGAAATAACGAATAGTCTTCCCAGATGTATGAAGCATGTTAAAAATATCTATTTGTTAGCTCATCATTGTGTAGTTCGTTTAGGAATGCTTCAAAATTGCTTCATGTCTCAGATTTTCATTCATCTTCCTCTGTTCATTCACTCTTCTTTATGTATAAGTTTTATATCTATCTACCTATCTACGTTCTTCTTCTACCTTCTTCTTGCTCTAGTCGACCACTTTTCCCACCTCTTTATCTCCATTCGCGATTTTCTTGGAATCGTCTTTAGAAAATTTCAAGGACCTTCAATTGATCTTCCTGTGTATTTATCGTTATCCGTCTCGGCTTTGGGTAGCAGTACACTTTCTTTACTCACTCTTTTTCTGCTAATGTCTTTCATCTATCATCTGTCATCTATCCAACCCAAAGAGTACCATCGTGTAAAAGATCAATATTACCGATCTTGAACAAAATTCTAATAGGAAAAGGAAAGAAGAAAGACCTAATATTGGCAGGCGACAATATGACAACGTTGTAGGAGGGTAGCGAATATACTAACTAGATACGACAGTAGAGAAAGATTAATTAGTACTGCATCAACACCAACCGACAATAACATGCGAGTTCTTAGCACATAAGGATCCTCCTTAAAACTCAAGATGTTGTTCCCATTAGTACGCAATTACCAACATAAGACACAAGTGAAGCAAAAAGAAAAATACGAAAAACCTTTAAGTTACGACAGCTTACAACACTGAAGCATGTACGATTTGTTTAGACTAAGAGCTTATGGAAGAGGAAGAAATTACAGTGAATTACTTATCAATGCGAAGGAGCTAAGAATGTAAGAAAGTCGCAATTTTAATTACACTGTGCGGCAAAAATCCCTGCGGAATCAGAAAATTAGCAAACTGTTTTAGGAGCATTTTTAAACCAAGTTAAGACTTGTATATACGAAATGTATTTTCCACGGGTTAATATATTGCTTTAGTAACGTATTATTTAGAGTTCTGTTTAAGATCATTTAAAGAGTTAACAAAATGTTAACTTGCAAGCAATAAAATTGGGTACAACATCAACTTAATCTATTTTATGATTTTATTGTGGATAAATATGAAGTATCAAGTTTATATTTGAATTTCGTTTATAGAAGAACAAAGTGCTTTAAAGTCATAATTCTTGTTTGGCCAGATACTTTCATAGCTGGTAATTGGTTGTTTTCTCGTAAGCTAGTTCGGAACACGCTTTAATAGCGTCTGCATCTTTTAATAAAAATAATAGAGAGATAATTCAGATAAATTTATTATTGGTGGTGCATGATATCACCGTTAACCTACAATTGGTTGAAGTATTCTAGAACACAACACCCCATCTAACAGTTACCAAAAAAAATGAAGATTCTTTCCTTCACCACTAAGAAGTCTGAAGTTGTTTAGTCAGTCTAGATATAGTACGGTATAGGAAGTCAAGTGTTACAGCACGGTCTCGTAGCGCGAGTTGATACGCGCGTTGAGTGATCCGAAGGAGCCCACCTTCGCGGAATTTGTATAGGGATGAATTGCCGTTTTAAGTGGTGCAAGACTGTACTAATTTACCGTTTGCCGAGTTTTATGGTTTAAACCATTTATTTTTTACTTAATTACCGTGTGTTTGCCAGTTAAATAATGTTATTTAAGTTAACAAAAAGATCTCTAAATCAGTGGTAGGGAGTTAACGGAGGATGATGGAGGGTTAGTGTTCAAAAGAGAGCGATTGTGGCTCGGTTAGTTGCGTGCGGGACTACTGACCAAGGAACCCGGGTTCGAACCCCGGCCAATATATCACCGGATTTTTAAAAATCGCTTCTCCCTCGAAAGGCAATTTCAAACCACCGAGGTATACTTTGCCCAGGAAATTTCCCTGAAATTAATAAAAAATCCAAGTACTATGTACTTGGGGTGGTTCGGAGTCTACCTTAAGCTGTAGGTCCCCCTATACTTGTGATCACTGAACACGCACAAGACAAGTACATGAGGGAAATGCCAACGCTCTGCAACAGAGCACGGCACGTAAAGAAGAAGTGTTCAAACACAAATGTTGGTTATTTCGTAACGAACACCTTTTCGTTAAATAACAATATGACAAACATGTAGAAATTGAACTTCATATGTTGTCTTGTACTTACAGGACACAGCGTAAAACATACGTGTTACGACAAACTGAACATTAAATTCGTAATCAGCGATCCCAGATTATTCTAAAAAATTTGCAAATCAAATTTCTGGAGAAAAGGTGTTCACTTTGCTGCACAGTGTTATTAGTAGTGTAACAAATATGTACATTATAAGAAAGGATAGAAATACAGCCATAGTGTCAGCACAATAAAGAAAGTGCACCAGACCTTATTCATTGAAAACGGAAGAGAGTACGACAATAAGGAGACGTAGGAACAAAAAGTGAACAAACACTTGTGAATGTTACTGAAGAAATTCGGAATTAATTCAGAAGTGTATAAATGGACACAGAAAATTAAATGAGACCTTAACTTTAAAAATCATTATTATTACTGTATGATGGGCAAGTTTAAACAACTTCAACTAATCTTATATAAAATGGCAGCAAAAACTATAACAATTTCATAGTTATAATTAGTTTATTTAAAACAATACATTTGTACAACTGGCTTTGTTAGTGAGACCAATATACAGAAAAAAATGTACACCCATTGTTGTTCATCGCTCCGTAGTAATTTAAATTAATTTAAAAGTATTTTAAACCAGGTTCAATCCTATGCCCCGGAAATTCTTTTCAGCTATTTTAATTCAAATATAAAAAATTGCCGATAAAAAATATTGAAATTAATTTTCTATTTGGGTCAATAAATTTTGACAACAAGGAATTCGAGTGAACTCGTTGTTATTAATTGGAAACTAGTATTATAAATTATCAAATGTGTTAGAACTTTTATTATCGTAAAAAATAGTCAGATATCTTTTATGAATAGATATGATAATTGGAACAAATTTAAAATTTTATGCATTTATAATTTATTTCGACTAGTTTTACCAGAAAAGTATTAAATTTTTATGATTCTTGCCTAATTCAAATGGACCGTTTCTAAAGTGTGAGGTTAGGAAATTTGATTGCTCAATATGTAAGCAATTTGCAAATTGAGTAATTGTAATGGTGTAGAATGCCAAATAGGGTATAAAATCTAATTGGTCTTGTATGGAATAGCATTGGAGGCCTTCAATCGTCGTTTGCAACGAATTCTTGCATCTTTATTTTAAAAAGTCTTCCAATTTTGGAAAATTTAAAACCCTTAAAACCTTATAATGTACATATAAGGTACATCAGTTATCCATCACCGTGCTTATATTTTTGGCCTCGGTCCCTAACTTTTGTTCCAATGACTTTTTGTTTAATAGACTTTTGATTTGACGACGTTTGCTCCAACGGATGTTTGGCCGAACGAGACTTTTCGTATAATGGGGCATCTAGTCCAATAAACCTTACGTGTAAAGGTACTTCTGAACTCAACGAGTGTTTACGTTCATTCAGAATATTTGTATAATAAAATAACGGCGAATTACGGATACAGCAATAGAGCTATCTCCTGACTAGATGTTCAGGCGATTTTTGTTCTCTTTAAAAGCCCTCGTCAAAAAGCTACATTTAAGTAAGACTAATAATTACGTTTAAAACTTAATCAAACCTAAAATACAAGCTAAAAAGAGAATCAAAAATGCGAATGCACTCGACGGCGCTTAAACCTCAACTGATGTTCCATTGGACAATAATACGTTAGATTAGGTTAGGTTAATAGATGGTTAATAAGGAAATACCTACACTTAAACCTGACACATGAATATCCATTTTAACAATGCGTCAAGAAGCAGCAGTAAACATGCAAAGAAAATGAATACACTGTAGGGTACATAAAATAATAAAACCGAAGGGATGCTACATATGTAAAAGGTATGGCCACTTTGCGAGATAATGTGCAAATGAGGAATTCAATAAAAAAAAACAAGTCTCTAAAATGCTAAGGCATGGGCCACAACGCAAAAGTATGTAAAAATACTACAAAATGCTTTGAATGTCAGCAGGAAGTAAATCAGGCTGGTACAACGAAATATCCAAATACCAGAACCATGTACTGGTTGATTCGAGAAGTGACAGAAACACGGAAATAACGCCTTCTAAAAAAAGGGAAAATGTCATGAGAAAATAAAAATCTACGATCAGTAGAAAAAAGAACTACTCCGTGATTACACAGACCAAAGGAAGAAACTGAAAACGTGCATAAAAAATAAAAGGCGAAAGTATAGAAAAAAAGTCTGCGAAGACATGGACAAGGACGTATGGGGACAGAGATATAAAATAGTATGTAAAAAAACGCTAAGACAAATTCTACCCAAAATACAAATGACAGATGAAGAACAAAGGAAAGAAACGGTAAAGTTGATCCCATAGTCTGGAAAGAGTTTGGCAGACAAGAGCAAATACAAGCTTTCACAGGTGAAGAGCGAAGTACTGTTAAGACGAAAAAGGAACCAGTACCGGATTTCATTCCCCTTGAGTTATTGATTGTTATTTTTACCAGCACTAAATCGAGCGTTTTTAAATTACCCTCCGAATATTTCTATTGCCGTAATCTGGAACAATGTTACCAAATATTTAAACGGTTTTCTGGAATAGCTGAAACATCAGTTTCAGGAATGGACTTCAATGCTTCACCCACCAAAAAATGCCCTGGAATGAAGCCTGTCAAGTCAGACTTTGCGTCAGACATTGATTGTAGTGGCCTGGAGTTGAGATTGACCTCAAAATACAGTATATACTACCTACATGTAAACATATACCTGCCACTATTTCGCGCTCTAGTGTCCGCGTTCCCTAATGTCGTTGCGCCCTAGTGTCCCGCACCCTAACGGCTGCGTCCTAAAGTCCGCGCCCTAGTGGCTGCGTCCTAATGCCCGACTCCGTTGTTAAAAGTGTTGTACAGAGGTACATATAGAGACAGGGAGTTCTGTGTTTTACTAACTTTACATATGCAGAAAGCGTTGTATTGACGGTTTGGCGTCAGTGCAGGATTTACGTATAAGCTACACAAGCTATAGCTTAGGGCCCCCACTTTCTTGGGGGCCCCCAGAAAAAATTGTCCGAGTGAGCAATTGTCATATATACTTAAATATATTGCAGCATTATTTGTCCCAATGCCGCACTCCGGAACGTCCCATACCCTTCACCCAATTTTTTTAGCGCGTCTTTTTGAAGAACAAAGCGCTATTGTGCCTAGGGTTTGCATTACCGATAACCGGTTAACCGGTATTACCGGTAATTATGACTACCGAAATTACTGATAAATTTCGACAGCAAATGCCGGTAATTTAGGTAATTTTTAAAATTATTTCATTATTATTTTATAATAGAAATGGAACGTGTAAAGTATATAATTTCTTTTCATCATCGACACATAGATGGGCAGTACTGTTGTCATTCTTCAAAGATGATTCAAAAGTTCCAAAGTCTTTGTCAAAGACTAGATGGAAAGCACATTCAATGGCCACAAGTGCAATACTTGATAGTTATGACGGAATAATTTCTGCATTGCATCAGCTGCATATTGATACTACAGGCAAAGGCGAAACAAGAAATCAAGCCATAAACATTTTGAATAAAATGGAGGAGTTTGAATTTATGATAATGTTCTATTTGTGGAGCTACTTGCTGGATGAATTTCACAAGACTAGCCAATCACTGCAAGACCCCCAAATTAGTCTAGATGTATGTAGGAAATTGTATGCTTTACTTTCGGATTTTGTTAAAGGTTCCAGGGATATGTTCAATCATTTTGAAGAAAAAGCAAAGGAAAAATTGCCTGATGTTGATTACAAGAAAAGCAGATATAGAAGAAGGCATATCAATGATGATGAAGATGATGCTTTAGAAAACCTTGGACCAAGAGACAAGTTCAGAATCAAAACATTTATACCTGTGATGCATTAGAGTCAAGCCCGGAACAGAGGGCCTCAGTATACAATGATGCTGCAAAAAAGTTTTCATTCTTAACAAAATTAGAAGTTACAGAAGAAGAGATTCGTTAAGGAGTTAGTGCTTTATGCCAAACATATCCTGAAGATGTGAACATGAATCTTGTACGAGAAGTCAAGGATTTTCATCAAGATGTTAAACATAGTCGAGCCTATGGTTCAGCGGAACATGATAGTCTGACACATCAGGATCTGTATAGGGTAATATTTAACGATCGTGTCCAATCAGCATTCCCTAATGTAGAAGCAATTTTGAGATTGTTTCTTAGTATGATGGTTGCAAATTGCTCTGGAGAACGATCTTTTTCTCAGATGAAGAGGATAAAAAATGAATTTAGAACAACAATGACTCAAGTGAATTATGTTCCCTCAGTCTTATGTGCATAGAAAATGACAAACTACGCAATTTATCATTTGATGATGTCATCAGTATGCCTGGCAAAGGCAAGCAAGAAAATATTTTAGTTTAATATAATTGAATAAAAATAAAAATGATTTTAAGTTAAAGATTTATTATTTCCCTATATACTTCTTAATTATATTTCAGTTTAACCCTCTAGGTATCCGAAAATCATATTTGGCACTGATATATAATATCTGGACTTATAAAGGGCCCCATATCTCAAATAGCTTAGGGCCTTATCAAGTCTAAATCCGGCCCTGTTTGGCGTGAAATAATTCAAGAATGGAAGAATAAACAATATCTTCGTATCTAGTAAAAATTAGACGCAGTTATCTCAAAGAACGCAATTACTTATCGGAGACAATATGATGCTGCTATGAATTTTATCACATGTGGGATATATAGAAAGAAGGGATCACAGTTGTTGGGTAGGTGTTGATTGTTGATCACAGTATTGGGACTTGGCGATAACACTGAACACACAAACTGCAACGGACAAAAAATGGCAGCTGCGCGAAAGATTATAGTGATTATAGTGCTCAAAAACAAGAGAAACTGGAATAACTTATAAGACTTAGTGATACTAAAGAAGATACTAAAAACTAAGAAAGAGGAAGTAAGCAAACAAGGGACACAGCAAAGAGGTTAATATATAGACCAGTGGATTATAATAATAGGGGTAGTCGACAATTGACGCAGTCGTTTCGATTCACCCAGTTAATATTTTATTTTAATTGAACGAGAAGTACTGTTGAATGTAACATGTCATTGGACGAAAGTCCCATTGTACCAAACGTATATTAGACTAAAAATCTCATTAGACAAAAAGTGCTATCAGACGTTGATTAAATTCTCCTGTCCATTAATTTCTTGTTAAGTCGTGTTGATCCAATAATGTTTGATCACCGTACTGAGAGTCATTGAAAGAATAGACCCAAACTCTACTGGCCTGCAATTTCCGTACTGAATTGTCTTCTAGCACAATGAATATCACAATACCTATAGACTGTAAAGTACAATTGAGCTTTCAAATACATACTTAGCAATTTGAAAAATGAGAAGAATACAATAATAGCTAAATATAGTAGACTGAGGAATTCTGCAACTTCCTCTTTCCAAATAAAGTCAAAAACTGTGACTTTTGAAACTCTGAAACGTATGAGTCTGGAATGATTCTATGGTCTCATAACTCTCCGAATTTGTAGCTTCAGCTTCTGAAAAACTCTTAAATGAGAATATCTATTGCTCTAACCATTTGAAAGGATCTGCATCGAAAACCATTTAACATTAGAAATGTCGATGTATTACAATACATGGGAATTTAGAATTCGTTTGCAATCAATATGTAAAATGCCTTTCAAAAACATTGTCAAACGATAAACAAATAAAGTCGTTTATCCAAGTTTTTCAAAATGACCTTCAAATTTAGAAAACCAATCATAATAATTAACCTCACTTCCGCTGCAATTTTCATTAAAGTATTAAAACAATTTATTGCTGTTGATCTATCGTCTATTTAGTCCGGAAGTTGCAAAAAAAAGGCGATTATTACTTATGACGAAAAAGAGAAAGTCGAGACTAAGAATCTTAAAAGCTTATAATTGAAGTGATTCACTTTAACAACTTTTTAATACATCATTCAGAATTCTATAGATTATTGCGACTTATAACCACTAATCATAAACACCCATTAATATTGTCATGATTATATTAGAATCGAGATTACATGCCATTAATTTACAAAACATTAAACATCATTTAGTAGTAATATTATTCTTTTGATTTATTTTAATGGGGTTTCATTCAAGTAGATGCCAAAGTGTGTTGATTTGTTGTCGATGGCGCTCAATACACCATAAATTAACCAAGAGCATCATCTCGCTACATAAAAGAATTTATTTCTTTTTAAGTAAGTCTCTTTAAAAAACAAAACAGAGGAGAAGACGATTTGGTCACCATTTTAAAAGAAGTGCCAACCACTAATATGTCAAGTGCACTTCCTCTCCCCCAATCAATGCGGTAGTAGGTCTTTTTAATTGTCGTCGGTCCAATAAATCTCGCCTTGAATTGAATACGCACATAGTAAGTACATACACACACATGCATGTAAATAGTTCGAACTCTCGTTCCGCATAAACCGGAATGAATGATCGTTTACATATAGCATTATAGTATACTCGACCTAAATACCTGGGGGATTTTGTAACGCTATGTTGGCAATAGACAATACATCATGTCTGTATGCTGCATTAAGATAAATCACCAATGCAATCAAGTGGAAACGTTCTTGGATTGTTTCGCTTTTATTTTGCCTTACGTATAAATAATAGTTGGAAAATTAAAAGAAAAGGCTGTATATAAATAAAAATTAATAATGATACATGAATTATTTTTATTCTAACCTCACAGTGCCTTTCGTTTTACTGTTGACAAGATAATTAAAAAGTGTATTTTTAGATACAAAGACGCTTGGTATAACAATTATTGTTAAATAAATTGTACACACTACTTTTGTGGGTTCATGTTATAATTAATATAATTTAAAAAATTGGTGGTGTACCAAAAATCTCATTTGATAAAAGTCTCATTGAATAAAAATTCCTAGTGGACCAAAAATACCATTTGAAGTAAAGTTTATTGGATCAAAAATTTTTTGGACTAAAAATGTCTGTTGAAAAAGAAGTCCCCTGAGGTATAAATAGAACATTTAATAATGATACGTGCCTTTTATTTTACTGTTGATAAAATAATTAAAATATTTTTAGACACAAAAACGCCTGGTAGATAATAAAATGACCTCTTAACACCATTTTTGTGGGTTCATATTACACTGAAAACAATATTTGATTATCCAATTGCCAGAAATTAAAAAAAAATTGATGTGGATCAAGAATCCCATTGGAGAAAATGTCTCATTGAATAAAAAGTCCTGTTAGACCAATAGCACCAATGAACTTAAAGTTTATTGAGCCAAATGTTGAACCAAAAATCCCCTGTATAAATATAAATTAATAACCATACATGACTTATTTTTATTTTTGCCAACCTAACTATGTTACTAATTACTTATTACTGTAACGTTACTAGTTACTAATTGACGTAATACACAGATAACTGAGTTGTCTCATAAACTCTTTAAAAAATATCACGCACGAGCTTTCAAAAGTTTCAAAGATTCGCAATGTCTTTCAGTGTAACGAAGGATTAGAGATTTTGCAAGCTCAGAAATTTGTAAGATTCGCATAAGGTTACTAAAATAAGGCTAAATTCAACCCCAGTGGGGATCTTTATCGTACTAAACATAGCATTGACACGGGACCTACAGTTTTGCTTCCTATCCGAAAAGAAGGCATGTTTTAATTTTTATCCCCTATGAAGAATTACCAGCTCGTTTGGGGATCGAACCTGAGACCTTTAGATTTTTAAGTAAACATACAGACCTCTAATCCACCGAAGCTGGCTGTATTTGATATATTATATACTATATACATCTAGCTTTTGGGACTTTTCGTCTAATGACTTTTGGTCTAATGGACGTTTGGTCCAATGGAACTTTTCGTCTAATTTTGTTGTCGAATTGTACACTTTTCGTTCAATACTTTTAGTCCAAATAAACGCAACAGCTGTTTCAACTAAAACGACGACCTCTATTGGTAATTTAAAAGACAATCCCTATTATCCACTGGTGATTTGGTAACCTAACCTAATTTAACCTGCTTTTGTCATATGTTGAATGGATTAAGGACTGCCGTTGTCAGCTAAGCTTATACATAGTCTTTATTGCATAAAGCCGTTTTTCGTAATGTTTTGACAGGCATTACGTTTTACATAAAGTGATTTTTATGGCAAACATTCTTTAAGAGACCATGAATCATCTCAAAGGCCAAATGGAAAATAGCTCTAACCGTGATAATTCATATTTTAATTGACATCGTACTATGTCCGTAACAATGAAAATAATATTTAACAATTTAGTTGCTAGCCATTTAAAAAAATGGTTGTGAAGCAAAAGTCTCACTTGACAAAAAGACATGTTGGACCAAAAGTCTCGTTGGGACAAACGTCCGTCGAACTAAATCTCACTGAACCAAAAGTCCATTACACAAAAAGTCATTAGAACAAAAGTCTGCGACCGGAAATTTTAAGTCTCGAACGAACATTTAATGTTCTATACTTCGAATGTATCAAGTTTTCAGAAATCCAGAAGCTCGGAGATTTATGAGGATCCTTCTGATTCAAAATAAAGGGTAATAGGCAGCAATTTCAAAAAGATATCAGAGTTGTAGATTTCTAAAGAAAAGTCTCCAATACTCCAAATACTAACCCAATAAACAATCTTCATCACCTTAAGTAACAGTCGGTTTTTCTAAGGGTTTTATTAAGGTTGCGGGTTTATATAGGAGGTTTATAAAATTATTAGTTGGTTGCGAAGTTATATAGTAGCCATATACAATTATTAAAATATCCAAGAGCTTTAGGTTTTATAAAGTAGTAACAGAAACCTTTCCATCATTAACTCACATTACTTTTAGTAACAGTTACCAAAGGTTATATGATAAGTTTTTATGATGTTTGTAGCTATCAATTTATAAATCCAATAGTATTGAGTTCCTATGTAGGTGTACGTGGTGATAAATATACACCTTAAACAACCTACAATAATAGCAGTTACCGTTATAAAAGCTCAGGGCTGTTGGTGTTGTAAAACACTGTCATAAAACCAAAATTCATATTATTTTTAGGTTAATTTTCAAACTTGTAACCAGAGTTTCTCTTAAGAAACCTTTGGTAACACCGAGAGACGTCAATAAAATACTATTTTAAAAGACATTATCACACAATAATCCAGCACAAGAATCTGCACAAGTGGCGGCTCGTACTTTAGGAGATTACTAACATGCAGGAGCGTTACCATAAGTTATACATATAACGTCACTTTTGATAACTGTAAACACCCTAAAAAGTTATATAACAACACCTTAGCGCCGTATTGTTCCTTAAATTTGTATAGAGGTTTAGAAGTATCTATAAGCACACTAAAAGTTAC
Organism: Agrypnus murinus; assembly: GCA_929113105.1. Lineage (NCBI taxonomy): Eukaryota > Metazoa > Arthropoda > Insecta > Coleoptera > Elateridae > Agrypnus > Agrypnus murinus. Next base: position 11,604,480 of record OV816027.1, read on the forward strand.
ATGTTGGTTTTATAATGTCCTTTTGGCTCTTTTAGATATACCCGCCATAGTTTTAATGCATTTATGTGGAAACAAGCGAAAACATTTTTTTACTGAAATTCTAAAATGTTTATGATATTGGCGGCATACAGTTCCAAGAGAATTGCAGTACAGTTTTGGTCATTTTCAAATGTCTGCATGAGAGCCTCAATAGTATCAGTGCGTTTTTATATTAAAAATATATCTTGTATGCAAAAGAAGAGACTTGCCCTGTGGAGAAGTTATATTGTATAATTAGTTTAGTTTCCCACCAACTTGTAAAGATAATGATTAGTTCAAGAGCAAGCAGGGTAACTAATAAAGCGATACTAGTGCCTAAATGCTGTGGTTACTATTATAAAGAAGGTTTATAAAGGTTGCGAAAACATTCTCGTTACTTGATTAAAACGCATAAGGTCTATAAAGGGTCTATAAGAACTTATGTAAAGGTAACAGTTATACCTCTATCATCGTTATTATAAAACTTACAGTCATATAAGGTTACCAGCAGTGGTAACAGTAACCCTTATAGGGCCTGCCATTTAAGCTCTTTAAGGGGTATATAGTTCATTGGCAAAGTGCCATGTCAAGTTTTATAGCATACCATCATCACAGAATAATAAGTCAACGTAGTGTTAAATTTCCATAAGTAGTTAGATTAAATCAATTTATTTAGGTTTATAGATATGGTCCTTCGAACCGGATATTAAAAGTCTCATCTGATGTTGATAGTCATTTTTCAAGTAATTTCAAATAACGGATAGTAATAGTACGACCGCTGAGAGAACTTCTAATGGTTAAAGTTAACAAAAAGCGTTTTCTACCAACAACATTTGTATTCGAATAGTTCAAAACACTTCATTATGAAAGATCTTTTCATTTATTTGCCTCGAACTATTCAACTGTCATTAAATTCAGTTAAATTCATACATCTAATGATGGGAAAACACATTTAGAGGAGATCCACCATATAGTAGACAAACATCCCAAAAAAGAACCGGTTAAACATTAATTGTATTTATTGCGTAATTTTTTTTTTCTTTTTTTATATAATCTCTAAAAGCACCAATTATCGAATTAGGTCAGTTCGATTAAACAATAATTACGAAATTGCCGTTATTAATAGAGTTTTAAAGTTAATTTAACAACGGCAATGAAGAAGAAGACGAAGAGGACCTACATATTTTCCTCGCCCAACACAAAAGAGATGAAATTGCTACCGGCATGGACTCATGGGAGTATTATTATCTCTTTCTAAAGTTTAACTAACACATGTATTACTATACTTCCGTATAATAAATCTCGAGGTTAAAATGTCGGTACTCTATGGTATTTTGGTGTCAGTTACTCTTTTAAAGTACTTGACAGCCGATGTGTGATCTATACTAACTACCAAGTAAGTCGATATTTATCTTTCCCACCACCAAAGCACTTAGGAGCAATCCCTCCTATTTCTCAAGCTTACCACTAGCACTGTCTACTATTCAATAGAGCCATCTCACTTGTTTACCTGGAACAAAGCAAAGATAGGAAATTAGTACCTGCCAAGTAAATAAATTTTTGGTCAGTACAATAAGGAAGTAAATGACAGACATAGAGACATGTATACAAGAATGTTTAATTAAATTAAGTACATACTGCCTACATAAATAATAAACGATTATTTCAGCATTTAGAAAATTAAAACCGATGTATCTGTGCAGTATATCATCCAAAAGGTTAAGTCTTTTAACCTGTAGATTCCTATATAATGATGATGTAGCGGTACACCATATCAAATTATCACATACAAAGTAGCCATCAATAATAGTTAATACCTGGCTTTAAGGAGACGACATGGGGCTGCCCATATACGTGCTCTTTATAAAACCATCGAAATAGATTTATGAATTGGGAAGAATAATATTATAACAACTATTTTTTTTGTCCACTTTACGGTTTCTAAATTGTCTATTTATTAAATGTTAAATATTCTTGAGAGGTTAAAATAAATGGCGCTTCTTTCAACACTGCTGACTTTTAGAAGATGTAGCCCCCACATTCTGATCTATCTTGATTTTAATAAATAAACATTGCAAAAGACTTAAAACAGTAACTTAATGATGTTTATCGTAAGTATGACAGCTTGGAAATGGGAAGTCAGCTCCTTGATAATCACCCGAGAGTTCAACTACTGCGCACTTACTTTTAACCCGAAGAATCTGAAGAAGACTTAATCGGCACACCATCATCACCACGATAAAACAGTTTTAATGAATTCTTCTTACGTGACGCTCTGGTAGTATATGCCCCAAATAAGAAAATACAAACTTTTGTCCTGTTGAATTAAGCCTCTACGCTAAGATTACTAGTTTAAACCTTGCAGAACATCGAACCAATCGACACACTTAAGATGTTGTGAACTGATAACCTGAAGAATGCCTATACACTATACAGATACCCTGTTCATGTAAGCTGATATTTCAGGTGCCTATGAATAAGGTACATTAACACCAAGACATTTTCTTGTAAGCGTAAGGAAGCCTTAATGCCAACCTAAGACTTACTGGAAACTCTTTCGACCAAAATTCCCACGTTATAAAGCAATAGAGAATAGCCCAGAGATTAACAAAGAACTTTTAGAGAAGAGTAAGTGGAGCAAGCGATGTACCTACCCAATGTGGTAACATTGCTACGATACCAATGAAGACATGCCAAAGATATTGATAGCGACGAATTGACAAAGCTCATCCAGGAAAGGTCAGAAGTCTTCAAGTCTACTACCGAAAATAATCTTGTAAAGTTTTGTCATGATATACATACACAATGTCATGTCAAGTTAGGCTGACCGACCTTCAAACGGCTTAAAATGATTAAACTCTTATATATTTGCTCTTGAATTTTCTAACAACTCAAGACATCCAGTGAGTATGTCCACCTTTTGTACACTTGTACTCAGATAGGTTATAACGTACGCGATTTTAGGTTTAATAACATCTTTGTCTAATCAACCTTTGATCCTATGAATTTGGTCTAAAGCGACATTTGGTGCAATAGGAGTTTGATTCAAGGACAGTCTAATAGGCTTTACGTCCAATAGTACTTGTCATACAATGATATTTTTTTATCTAATAGGACTTTTGGTTCATAATCATTTTTTCTCAATGAACTAAAAAAAACAAAATATATGTCATACTTTTTACGCTGAAATCTTAGCACATCATTTGGCTTGTAGAAGTAAGAAGTTCATATCCTTGTGCCAAATCTGTCAGTATACAGACTGAACCGCAAAACCGCATTTTTTCTAAGTGATACTTTAATTTAATCGAAAAGCGGGTAATGCTTTTTGGTCATTGCTATTTTTTGAGAAATATTGGAACAAAATTTGGTTTATGGTTAAGGACGGTAGACATTGGACTTTGGACTCTCTACCTATCGGCTCAGGTTTGGTTGGATTCACTTTTGTTTCACTTTCTCTACCGTCAAAATTTACGTTTTCGGGAACAAAACATCTAATCTTTATGGAACTTTTATTGTCGTCTACTACGTAGGATAGGGGATGACAAATTGTGGAAACAAGAATCGTCAATTATTTTTAGGTACTGTTATGACGAGAAAGCTGATTAACCGTAAGTTCAAAGGTTTCTAGTGTCGTTATTTATAGACCTATATCAGTGAATATTCTACCCTACAATAGCCTTACTGTTTACTGCACAAAAAAGCTTCTATTCATTCCCTCCGATAAAGACCACTTTCAGAGCCAAAAAACAGAAAAACCAAAACAATTGCCAAACCAGCCGTAATAATTCTGAAACAAATGAAAACGAAACCACTGAAACTGTTATCTTAATTATGTGATACCATCGATTCTGTAAAGAAACAAATTTTTTCATGTAGCGAATAAGATATGAGCGTATTTTGCGACTCGCCCTGTATGCTGACAGTTTGGCGCAAAATACTTATTTTTTATAAGCCAAATAATATACTAAAATGCCAGAGCGAAACCCTTTTGCACCAAGAATCTATAAGAAGTGTGACGTAACTATACTATATAAAACTAATAATTACCATCAAAGCTTTACGAAGAGCTTTAACCAGTAAGAAATACAAAGCTAAACTGATAACTGATATTACTGCACCTAAACCTCAACTGGCATTCAACAAATGAGCACTGAACAATAAATAGCTTAATTTAAATTAAATTAGGTTAGGATAGGTTAGGTTAGGTTAGATTAGGCTAGGTTCATAGATGTGTCTCATTGGACCAGAGGTCTGTTAGACTATAAGTTCCATTGGACAAAAAGTGTCATTGGATGAAAAATCCCATTAAACCAAACGTTAATTAAATTAACAGTCCCGTTGGTCAGTTGAGCATCCGCACATACTTTTTCGCAATTTTTCATTTTGGCAGTAATTTTGCTAGATAACCAATTTGGAAAATGGCCAAGTAACTGATTTTAAAAATCGAGAATTGTGTTAAGTTAAGTCAGGTTGAGGGTTAGGTGAGGTTACAAATGGCCAGCAAGCATATTACCGATAGGAATCGTCCTATATTATTTTAGTTATTGCGTGTGCTATTTGACGGCGGGAGTATTGAACAAAAAAAATCCCATTGCACCAACCGTTAGGTTAATAGTCCCGCTGAAGAAAGTGTGCCATTAGACGAAAAGTTTCATTGGATCAAATGTGCATTAGATTAAAGTCCCGTTGGATCAAACGTCTATTGACAAAAAGTCCTCAAGGTTTTGTCGAACTCGTCTCTATGCAGAATATTTTCTGAGCTTGGACGAAAAATAGAAATTCCAAAAGACATTGGTTTTCTTTCACCCAGGTTGCGGGGCATAATTAACTAAAAAAATTATTCGTGGCTTAAATCCCCTAATTTCCCACTCTCGCATCCTTCGTATTATCGGCTTTCGTCTAGTTGTGTAAAATATTTACAAACGTTATATGCCCTCAACAAATTATTTCCTGCTTGAACTTACATCAGACTGAATCAGTCTTTTTCTTGTTTACTTGGAAACTACTCAGTTTGTCTATTTGCTGTTTCCCACTTAAGTCTTCACTCAACTATAGTAGTTAAGACACACAACTTATTGAGACGATTTGGCCACATAACTCAGCCAAATCAAAAGCATCAAGTCGGGAGGGCATTCGGCGGGAAATATTGTTGGCGGGAGGTTCTTATATTAATAATAACTCAGCCTTTGTAGTTACTTATTTAAACATTTTGCGAGACTGACTGAATTTACTGATTGTTAATCAGCTTTTTACGCAATTCATCGTATGGCCCCACAGTCCAAGCCAAGGCAATATCTGCAGCCGTTAAATAAGAATTATAAAACTAATGCTGAAATGGGCTTCCTAATTCGAGGTCGTGCCCGCCTGTACTGTGGGGAGAAGAGGTTAAGATTAATTTGGTTAGGGGTGGTTAGGTAGGGCTCTACTACTTAGAATGATAGAAACTATTGAAAAGGAAGAGAGATTATTAGAAGATTTGAACCAAGCAATCTTGGAATCATTTGACGAAAGTATGTAAGTCTTCAGAATCGCAATGCCCAATAAAACTATAAGTCTGAGCATATTAATAAACATCGAATACATCGTCCGATTTTCGTTTAACAATGCCGGGCGCGGTCAGTACTTAGATGAATAATTTTATTATGAGCTGGATTGTACTGTGACTTTACTGGAGTTGGCACTATTCGGGGATGGATTTTCGACAAAACAGTTCTTCAAAATATAGAAAACATTCGTATTAAACAAGCAGGAGTAACAGAACAGGACACACTCTTGACATTGGCTTTGTTTGATTAAAATTAAAATGACTTTTGGTATTTAAATTATAAAAGACAATTTCCAAGAAGCAAGAATTATATTGAGAGTTGCACAGAGATCTTAATGGCAGATAATGCGAGAAACCTTTTATAGGATATAACAAACCGTTTCCGTTTAAAGCTTGTATATACAGCACAAATAAGAAGAAAAGACGATTTTGTGGTTTTGCGATGTTAAAAAACGCTAATTGTACAGAGAGACCAGTAAGTTAACACCTATGGTGTGAAGTCGGCAAACTGTGCTCGTATACATTGCAATGCATTGTCCGTCCTGACAGATATACAGTCCGGCTCATGACAAATGTAAAGTCATTATAAAGATCGAGACGGGAGCCACGGCCCACACGGCCCACTCTCTGTAACCCGGCATAATAATGTTCATATCGACAGCTGTAACCGGCGCATGTATATTTTATTATAGCTACGCTACCGAGAACCAATATGTCAGAAATTTACATATTCAATTTCTCGACACTCTTGCGCTGATAGGGGAACGTTATAATAATGTAAGAATTATAATGCGATCGTTTCGTGTCAATGAAAATTCCAACGATGAATACATTTTCATTTATCATTAACTCGATATTATTATTAACTTACCCACACGTATGTATATTTCATTTTCTCGGTAGGTTAAAAATAAATGACAATGACAAGTTAGGTTAGAACACCTTAGGGGAAAAAATAAAATACCTAGTATTACTACTAATTAACTGGAAACCTTTTTTGCACTACTTCTTGACTCTACCTACTGTATTTGATAAGCTATTCATTCATCTCTTGCTCTCGTTCGTTTCGCAAGAATGTATACGCACACATAACCTCAAAGATCTACACACTAATAGTCTGTTATTCCAAACGCCTCAGGCCGCAAGGCCTCTTTTAGGCGAGAGGTTTATTATACTAAGATAGGGACTATAGTAGTTTTGAGCCATAACCAATTTAAAATAAAATACGAATAAACACATGTTTACGTTTCAGTTTGTCACATTAGTTTTGACAAAATAATTTATATCTTTACGCTTCTGAAACTTTAAACCAATTTGTTTGACTTTGAAGGCCTATACCTGCTAAAATATCATATAATATATTGCCAGTTTGAAAATGTTTTTAAGTGCCTCGTGTTTAACTAATACTCCTAGAGGATATCCTGTAAAAACACTCAGAAATTATACTAGGATGAAAAAGGGGACTGCAAGTCACTTCTTCAGGAAGAACCCCCGCTTGGTTTTTATTGTGTGGGTAGAAATTTTTTTGAAAGTCCACAAGAGTAGTGCCTCTATAGGCGTCGTATGTGGTCCACATAAATTTTAATTTTACGTTTTGTTTCGTCTTGAAGTTTATTGCCCAAAAGTTTTAACCAGATACTCTATTCTCTATATCCTTCTGCGGCATCTATACCGATAAATTTTGTTAAAAAGACATCGATAAAAATGCGGTGCTATATATTTTTTTTATATTAGTATTATTATTATTATTATTTTAATCCGGACTCGATATAAATGTCCGGAGCTAAAATTAGTTTCGAGTTTTTCATTTTCAGATCGAGTTTTTAAACGATAAACTACAATTATTGAAGTATTCAACAAGATCATTTTTTATATAAAAGTCATCACTCCTGATGATTTCCACCACTTATAACAACCAACGGCATACTATAATCACGGAAAGCGCCACTGAATTCTCACCCTCGCATTGTAAGCTTCGACCACCACAACTGTCTTGCAGAATGTGAAGAATAATTTGGGTAGCATTGGACAACATAGCACAAGAATAATTGGCAAGCAAGTAGGTTTTCGTCAAATAAACAACTATCGCTAACGACTGAAGAGATAAGCTTATAATGGCCATTGTCCTGATTCGCGAAACAGAATAATACCCTACATATGCTCTTACACAGTAAAAAAGCAGCCTCGTGACCAATTTTTAGAGTAGTGGGTAAATATTTTAAAGTTAAAATCTTAAAGGGAATTTGGGGAAATTTGTACTAAATTTGTACTGGGTAAACTGTACAATTTAAAACGTAATGAACAACTAAACAAAATTTAAAGATCAAAATTCTAATGACTAGACCAGAAACAGGTACCTGTACATAAATAATAGTACCTAAATTAAGTTTAGATTTGTAAAATTTTTAAATTCCCGCTAATTTTAGTTTTCAAATTGAAAAGTTTTAACAGTTACAACTAGACACCTGTTAGTGCAAATATGTTCACGTATTTTTACTGTGTGTGAATGAGAAACTTCCCAGTTTATTTTAATAATTAATATAAGGTAACTTAAAACAATTTAACATTTTAAGCATTATTTCCAAACAATAATTATTTTGCTATTGCTACAACCCATAACCTGGAAACCAGGCCCCAGAAGCTATAAACTTGTGCGAAAGGGGGGGGATTATTATTATTACTTAGGCCCTACGTGCGGCTGCAGCCGACTTACAGATGGAACAGCGCAAATCCCACATTTGTGTCACAGCTAAGGAAAACTGCAGAAAACTTTAACCAGATCTGCCGACACCGGGAATCGACAATAAACAGAGATATTAAGAAATTGGGTAAGTAAAAGCAATAATTATAATTATCTCTAATTCGCAGAACAAAAGAGTAATTACATCATAATTGTAGTAATTTCGAAGTTGGATGGAGTTCACGAAGTGCTGCAGGGCAATCTCCTAGTAGAAATTTCATGAAAGTTGGCATGGAACACAAGCAATAGTTCACTCTAGCAACAATTAACAACCATACCATATACATTTTGTCAATACGTTCTTATGTTTTAATCGTATATATATATATATATATATATATATATATATATATATATATATATATATATATATATATATATACTTTTTATTTTTATGTATGTTTGCAGTGCAATAAATAAATCACTTATTTTCTTATTGACCTTGACCTTGGAAAACTACACTATTTTCACTCTAGATTTTAACCTAAATAGAAAACAAATTATACAAAAGTTTGATAACCATCCACAATCCATTTAGCGGGTGATAAATTTACACTAACATTGTATTCAAGTTAACTCTATGGTCTACACGAAGGTACAGATTAGATATTTTACTCGAAATGTATTGAACCTAAACTCACACTTTTTAGTTCGCACTTTACACTAAATTTCTTACTGTGTAGTTTCACAGTCAGAACTTTAAAATTTTAATTTATCAAAGTACATAACTAAAGGTGTGTTACGTGGCGTACGAGCATTGAAAGTTTTATATACTGCGAAAAAAGATTTAAATAAGATATGAAAATCAGACTAATATGAAATACTCATGAGTTTCAAAGTTCAGATTTTCGCAGTTAAAAATATTAAATAATCTTCGCTACTGAACATCTAGGTTCGAAATAAAAATATTTCCAGATTTTTAGTCTCGGAGGTTCAGAAATCCAACAATTCAAAGATGCATAATTTCAAAGTTTCAACGAATTACAATATAAAGTTTCAAAACTCAAGATATCTATGATTGAAATATTGACAGCTTCAGATATTTAGTTTCAAACTTAACAATTTTAAGCTAGGAAGCTCCGATTGTTATGTAATGAGTTTACACAAAGTTTCAAAATTAATTTAGAAGAAAGATTTATCTACAAACCTATTATATAACAAGAAAAATATCTATATACCAAGAAAAAGAAAATTTTCATAGATTCTTAAGAATCTTAAGATATAACTATTCAAGACGTACAAAGCTGTGAAGTCTTAGTTTCACAAATTCCAATTTCAAATTTAGAATTTCAAAGTTCAATGTTTTAGAGTTTCAAGATTTTCAAATATCAAAATTTTAAGTTTCATAGATTTACATTTCTGATTTCAAAACTCCATCATCTCAAGATTCTGGATTCTAAAAAAGATTGGTTTGAAACGTTTTGGAAGTTCCGGGTATTAAAACTTCGGAGATTCGTAATTTAAACCGTCATGTGTTTTATATACCTCTTAGTATGGTAAAATTTTTAAATTTCTAAATTACCGTGTTTCTGAATTCGAGTTCTCATAGATTTGATGCTAAGGCTGTCACATGTGTTAAATATCAAGATTTTGACGCTTTAGCAATTTAGAGTGCCAAAAGTTCCAGAATTTAAAGATTTCTGATCTTCAAAGTCGCATATCTTCAGAACTCTAAAACTTTTATTTTAGAATCTAAATATTAAGTTTCAAAGTTTTACAATTCTAGATTTTAGTTCTGAAATTGTAGATTTCAAAAAGTAACTTTGCAACACCTTCTGGCATAAATGTTGTGGTTACATTTATAAGAATCGAAGGTGCGCCATTCGTGCCCATTCTGCTTATTCTAATGAGTCATCACAGTCCACAGTACTCTTTGCTTTAGATCTATGGCAGTGATACAAATGGCAAGTATAGATTATTTATCTTTAAATCTTCCTAGCTACCTCTAACAGCCAGAGGTTAAAGCCAAACAAGCCAATAACAGAACGGTTGGTTGGAGCTAATTAGAAATGCAGGGTGTTTCACTAAGATTCGTATCCTCTGAACAGGTGACGGTACCCATCAAGAAAGCTTGGATACACATCAAGATTGGTTTTGAAAAGTTGGTTGGAAAACTGGTTTAAGAATTACAGTTGGGGCTGGATGTACCTAACTGTATTTTCAATGTGATACCTGATACATTGATGCAGCTGATGCTAGATGATGTCACAGTTTGTTTTGACTATTTTCTGCAGCAGTTCTCAAAAATTGGCCTTTATAGCAAATGCTTCTCGATGTGTGTAAAATCAAAAACGGCTTAAGGATTTTTTGTTCCGATATTTACGAGTACTACCACACATTAAATTTATACGAAAGTTAAGTAAAACACTCTGTATAGTACAAGACGAAGATAGGCCCTTTCGTATTATTCTTTTAGTTCTGACTCTGAGCAATCACGCTGCTTTAATAATTCACCTCAAATCAAATTACTCTTAAACCCTCATTCGAAGTTCGTTCTGTTTGCGTTTGTCTAGCTTTTATCTCGAACAAAAAAAAAATAAAAACTTCGAAGAATTTGGTAGTATTATCTTAGATAAGAATAAGGTTGTTGGTCAAATTAATACCTAATTGCTAGCTAAAATTCATGGAGATTTAGTATCGATACCGCCCAGATTCTTCTTCAATATATCTTACGTTGTTCCCATCGGTACTGTCTTTTGTTTTTCAAATAGCTGCCGATAAATCAGTAGGCGATTGCTTTCATGTGACAAAAGAAGGCATAAGCACGGATAGGGACGACTCCCGTCGCATCGGGAACTCCGATAGTTTCACTATTGATCAATTTCGTGACATTTCCTGTCTATCATGGTGTTGGTTAATTGACTACTAGGCTACCTTAGGTTGGATAGTCGGTGATACGATTGGCAATTGTACACGGCTGACAGCGCGGCGATGAGGATGGCGTAAAGCAAAACTATAGTAGAGCCGCTTCGGATCTTGGATGACTTCGTTGTTGGTAGGCCATAGATTCGTTGGTGCCAAAGCGAACAACGGTTACGAGTATCGAGTTGCAATGCGACGTTCTAGCATGAAGCTCCATTTATTGATGTGAAAGAATTCACCTTGGTGCGTCTACTTAACTGTCTAGGTCTACTTGGTAACGACGTTTCATAACTGAGTTCACCCAAAACTAGGAAATGATGGAAGTCTTGAAGTCGCAAGGCGTTGGTGCCATCATCTTACGAAAATCAAAACCATACTGCGCGACGCCAATCAGAGCATGTAATATCTGTCAAAATATGTGGAGGTGGAGTTATTATTGCGATTTAGGGTGCATTAGAAAAAACGAACAAAACGAAAAATGAAACGAAATTCATAGTCAAAAATAGCTACTGCATTTTTGATTCATTCAGTTAATTACCTTCTTCTATAAACTTACTTTTAAAAATAAAAATTAAAATAGACACAGGAGCATGTTTAATTTTATGTCGAACACCACAAGCGTTTCAGGTAAACATTTTAATTGCGCCTGTTACTATCCAATATCGTTTTGTTTGAAATGCTGATTCCAGTTTTGCATTTATAATTGCAAAAATAAACCTAGCGAAAACACGCCATAAATATTATAAATGTCAAAAACATCAAGAAAACCAGCGAGAAGACAAACAACCGTATACTATAAACAACGATTTTATGATGTTAAAATCTTTATAGAGAGAGAACTTGATTATAATCGAATTTAAAACGGAAAATAAACTTTAATATACTTAAATTGATGGTCACTAGCAATAACCATTACAATAACAAGGCACACCGTAAAAACGGTCATATTTAAATAACGCCATGACGCAAACGACTTCATAAACTATCCACCACTTAACCAGAAACAATTGTACTTCACGTAGGTATTCCTTAAGGGGGTTCTTTTTTTCTAATTTTCCAAGCGATTTGTTTATGTATACATATACTATTTGTATGTTTATGTTTATGTGCAGTAGATACATAGTATACACACTTGTGCTTACTTCCTGCAGCGTAAATTGTTGTGTAGGTTATGTATAAAAAATTCTTTCTACTATGCTTGAATTATGGAAGACTTCCTAGTTTCAAGGTGCTGAATGGTGTTTGATATATTATTTACATGTATATATCGATTATATTTATATTGACATAAATATATCTGATTTTCTTATAAAAACAGAGATAATTCTAACCTAGAAAGCTATGAAAGGCTTCAAGTGATGTAAACATCGACTTCGTAATGCGTACCAACTCCATTAAGTAGCAGCAGGGGGTGGTTGGTTAAACTCTCTTGAGCAAAAGCCGACTATAGTGCATCACGATTCAACAGAGATGTAGAAATGTTTTCATTTCTAATAGACAGGCTAATGACCTCTTCATTAGTAAACCATTTTGTATTAACAAACTAATTTTCCATTATCACCATTAATCAACAAAAGCAAAAAGCTCCCCAACTAATGACTATAGCTTCAGCCATCATATTTCGCGGCCATAATAACCAGTGTTCCACAAAGTGATCAACAACAATAACTTCATTATTTGCGCTACCACTAAACCAATCACACATGCTTTTTTTCTCTCTGCAGAGACATCTTTTATCGTTGTGGTGGCAGCGTAGTGGTGGACAATGATGACCACACAATGTGTTTATGGGAACACGACTAATTAGGGTCACGCGTGAATACACCTTTTATATTTTTACGATTTTAATTATCCGCTAAATGAATCTGTTAGCCTGAAATTATGAGCGTTGCCATATTTAGAAAAATTTTAATTAACAATCGGAATACATTTTAGTTACTAATAGTCTTCATTTACATCATTATTTGTTGCGAGAAGAAAAAAATTAAGCTGTTCAAGAACTTAATGAAAAGATTTTATACATATTTCATAGTTAATGTCATCAAAAATGATCTTCCACTTACTTTTTTTTCGTAGAGATAATAATTCATCTGTTTTAGGTGAGCTTTTTAATACTTCTTTTTCTCATGGATAACACACACCTGTAGCTGTCTTTAATGAAACACCAACCAGAATGATAACGGTAACACCAGAAGAGCGACAGGCTAGAAAGGTAGAATTTATCGAGATGAAAAAATTAAGATTATAATCACCTTGTTTTATAGATCGGCATCTGCAGTTCTCAGATCTAGTATGGTTTGAAGCCCCTATTGCATGAACTTTTTTTTTTAAGATTTCCGAGTATATCGAAGAACAGCATTCACAGAAAACATCTTTCCAAAGAACAATATCTTTTTAGAAAAAAAGTCAAATTCTATCTGTGATTATAGCAGAAAGCTTTCAAAACATTCCATGTGTTCCCCTAGAAGATATTCTAAAAAGATATAAATTCTATATTGAATTTCTTCGTTTTCTTTATCTAAACAGACTCTATTTTAAATTTATTGTTATGTCAACAATCGAGCCAATCTTCCTGCCAGAAATCTGCTTAATATCACTTAGATCTCATTGGAACTCTTTCTGGATTTTTCGCATGGACATCCTTCGACTTCTGTGGGGCATGATTGGCACAAAAACACCCCCGAGTCCAAATTCAACCGCGCAAAGCTCATGTCCCATCCGCATTGCTCTAAATTCGTTACTTCCTGTATGTCATGATAAGTAGCCTCCTATAACGAAACCGTATTCAGCCCAATCGGGATAAAAAAGAAGCTAACTGCGATAAGAAGGTACAATTCTTTATCCCTGATCGGGTCTCTTGTTGCAATTGTCAAATTGTTTTTGGCTATTGCCAGTCTATTGCATTCATTCGAGACTACTACTACAAAAAAAGACAATATCATTTGTCAGAAAGCCCTCGGTTATCGAGTGGTACATTTTCCTACCTCCCAAACAGGGGTTCAAACCTCGGTTGCGACTAAATTTTAAAAATTCAGTACAATCGTATTTGAACTCCTTAGGATAGGGTATGAAAGTTGTATGAGTGATACAGTATGGGGGAGCGTAATGTACTTGCTACAATAGCTCCATTACCTCCGTTGCACTCCCATAAGAGTTTGTGTGAAACCCCGATACTGCAAAATGTGTAAAATGTGAATTATGTATGTATGTATGTTCATTTGACAGAGTTCGATTCCTGGAGAACTAATATTTTAACATTAAACAATTTGTTTTTAGTTTCTCGAGGGACCCACCCTTCGATCTATAAACATGTTCTAGAGTACTCTCTTATAGTTCAAAAAAAATACAATAAATTAGTCATCACAAATTACGTGCTGAAAATGGGTAAAGCTATCCGTTATCACATTGATACCATTCACTGCATGCAAAGGTAGTGCAACACTCAGTTGCGTCCCCGACTCCCTTTTATGCAATTGTGTGAAGAGTAACTATCTTAAACATGAGTACAGATTACGATGCGCCACTGATATGTGGTGATAGATGCCATATGAATCTGTTTTTGTTTCGTATTGTTTATTCAGATGGATATTAATGGGTTATTCCACGGGTGACTCATTTCTTGTATTTTTGGTTAGACTATAGCATTTAGAAACTTAGCATATCTTAGGCTTAGATACCCTAACCTAATAATCATTTTAAATCCCATGTCAAATCAATAAAAAGGCAAACACTTTACGAAGAATCATTCCTAGTCCCACTAGTGAATGTGAATGAAACGACCTTTTTAGTATGCCGACCCCCACGTTGGAAGGTTGAACTTGACTGCTCTCTTACTAGTTTTACATTAAAAATACAAAAAAGCCTTGCAGATGTGTAACACGGTTTTTTGCTCGCAATCGCTCACAGCACGTATACGTATTTACTCGTCTGTTATTTAATGGCGGAACTTTTGTGGTTGTCCATTTTTGTTTTGAAGTCTAATTATGTTGGCTTGTTTTGACAAATATCACCAAACAAATATTCATCAAATAAAGTTCTCTTTCTACGAGCAATCTAGCGAGCAAAGTTCCCTCGTACGCTAGGTCCTGAAACTTTGTCCCTAGAAGTGAGTCGGTTCCGTTGTCAAGCATTTTGTTCCTGAATGAAGCAATCTGAAGTCAGGTTCAATTAGATTTTCAAAAGAAGCAATCAGGAAATCGTTTCTCTGTTTTCTTCACCATATTTTTTGTGTGACCTCCTTCTTATACCATCCTGGCTACTGACAGGCTACGTACAGTGAAAACGGTTTTTCATTGTGGTGAAAATGCTGAAGAGAGCTTACCTGTCTTCAGTCTTTGTCTTTCATTTTAACTGCATCCTACTACTTGTCTCTATTGGGGGGTCTCGACTCCGCAGGCTATGAAAGACTGCATGCCACCAGGTAGGTGTGTTCGGTGACATAATAATGAGGATCATGCTACGGCTGCGCAATTCCAGTCTTGTGATCCAAAGAAATTGTTTAGAGTCACATCTCACGCTCAAGACAACTTTACTTTAATGGGTACATACAGGGATTTTGCGAATTAGGTGAAATTAAACAAAGCTCTGACAAGGGTACACCAGACCTATAACATGGTAAGCCGAGATGGTATAACCTCCAGACCCAGCCACATTGAGGTTGAACTCGGCCGGGCGGTGGAGTCCCACTAACATTGTGGGAAAAATCCGTATGCTGGACTAGGGGCCCATCTCTTCAAAGAAGGAACTCGACGGGTGAGCACCGTTATAGTCAGCTCAAGCTCGTATCTTAATAACTTCTCTTGTGAAGGGCACGTGCGTATTAAACTTGCGCAGGTGACGCACGTTAAATATACTTTGTGGATGCTACTACTTGGTTGCAGATGTGAGTTTCGGGAGAAATTCGGACGTGGAGAAAAGACGGGAAGTAAATTGGTTGCCACTACACGTAACAGTTAGACACATACAGTGTCAACTAACTAAGAAACTCTTGGTAAGTCATCAAGAAATGCACTTGTGTTCCAGTACTTAGTTGATCATTTTAATGATCCCATATTGTTTTATTGATGTTAACAAATAAATATAAATATAATATTCTTTGTGTTATTTATTGTTCAATTTTTCTTATTATGTGGTATTTTTGTGTAATCACTGGGTGAAGGAATTCGGTCCTTGCATGATTGAGACTCCGAATCTAGAACTCCGTCTATTTGTTTAAATCAATCATGCTGGCGTCCTTCTCGACAGCTCTATGAACTTACTGATGCTCCAATCCACCTATGTTCTGCCTTAATTTAAAAAAGAGAGTGTTCGTATTCACTTTGTTTAATCTAAGCCAAGGCATAAATAAGTACTATCACATAAGTATCTTTTTAGCTCTTTTTTTTATAAATTTTGATTGTCACAAATTGGTACCAAAATATGTGACTTTGGTTTCGAAGTTCGAATTTAGTGTTTAACTGAAAATCTTCTTCTTAAAAGACTTTTCCCCTTATGTTATTATCAACCTTGTCACTCCTAATTTTGTCATGCTTTTAAGCAGACATTTTTATTGGCTATTCCTTATTTGATTATGTTTCAGTTTACGATTCTTAAAACCTTTACCAGATAAATTATTCCCCTTTATAAGTTTTGTTGTAAATCCTTTGGGAACAAGTAGTGTTGTGCTTCACTCACTTGTAAAGTTTGATTATAATTTTCCTCTTTGAGGTCTTTAAGTGGGTGAAAACCTTAATTATTTCCTGTAGATCTCATTAGGTTTTCCCGTAGGTGAAGTTTCTTTACACAGGAAATCCAATTTGATCGGGATTTAATCGCTACATTTCCAAGGTATACCTCTAAACTAATTTATTCCCAAGGGTTATTTCTAACACTTCCTTATTTTGTAGGAAGACCTTACATAAAAATAAGAGGCAATTTTTATCTTCCCCGACCTCTATTGTTGAAGCCGATCCCCCTTGCTTTGGTATACCATAGTTTTTAGTGATAATTTAGTGATTTTGCGATAAGTTTCACGTAACGCTTCTTCGTCATGTAACTGGTATGTAACCTACCTTTATTGGCAATTACCTTTTGAAACATTGGATTTTGTTTATCGGTTGCCCTTCAGAACAACATCTAAACCATCAAGCGCATTATCCATTCTAAGAAGACAGGCTACACAACATCCTTCAATACACAAATTATGATTGCTAATCGTTATACAAATTCCTTCTCTTTTCTTTTAGGTTATGTATTATATTTGCAAACACTTTCTTATTATTGTATTTAATAGGCGAATATTTGCTGCGTTTATATAGTTGCAAGATTTACTTTAAAGTTACCTTTTCTGCAGAAATCATATGTATAACTATCAGAGTTCTTTTTGGATAATTTAGATTTGATTGATTGATACTGTTTGATTTTAGAATGCTTATTATCATACAATACTGATCAATTTGATTTCAATTTAATTGACCTTTTATGTATGTTTGTACATCTATGTCTTTCATTTTTATTATTGCTTATGCTGAGTTCAAATGGCGGCTGTTGTCTTGCAGTTGAGGTTTTTCGGGCCAAGATTAGTAAATAGTAAAGTTGTTAATTTCTTGTTTAATAAAGCGAAACTTTTACTTACCACCGCGAGCTAGCCGGTCAGGAAGTTCCCGTTATACATTGTCTTCTTTACAAGAAGTGGCACGAAAGAAAGAATGTCAACATTTACAAGGTATGTACAATCTAGAACAAATCTACCTAGGTACAAATATTCAGGATAAATCCAAAAAGTTATAGAACTACAAGGTACAAGTAAGGGCTTACAAGAATCCCAATAATTTTAGGACTAAAATGAAAGGATATATAGCAAATAATGCGCAGATTAAGTAGCCAAACCACAATGGTTTTATACCTAAATGTCTTGAATATCCTGAATATATCACTCCGATTAGTAATGTATCAATGGGCATATTTATATAAATTTCCAATTAGCAACTAAGTAGCAGTAACTGAGATCGGAACTTTGATTGAGTAGTTGTTACGTAACTACAACTAAATTTATGACCTTATAGGTTTAATTACTTCAGTTTGGGATATTTTAGTAATTATGTAGTTGTTTCTACTATTTATTGAGATCTTAGAATATAAAACTGTAGGAAGGAATATAATCATCTACCACATACGACCGGGATGGGTTCTCAATATGGCGGAGTAGGTGTTTCTGGTTTTGTAATGAGAATTTCCGTTGGCGGTTCTCACTGTCTCAAAATGCGCACATAAACTACATAACATCAATTTTAAAACATAGTCTTTTGAAATGAATCTTAGAATATAAGTTTTATATTTAATATTTTAAACAAATGGATTTTTACTTATAAAATGTAATTCCCTTCTTTGTATTTGTCGGAGTTTGAGAGAAAAACAGATTTAGGTGGTGTCTAATGGCGGCCAGTGTGACGTCATATCCGTCGCTTTTAAAGCTCATTGCGCCAGGTAGTTACGCTCCTTCCTACAGTTTTATATTATAAGATTGAGATTACTTCTGAGTAACTAAGAAACGGAATTGTCACTTAGTATAATTACTAACTTTAAAGTGATATTATGATTGAAGTCCCTGCCACCTGTCTGAAATCATTGCCTAACCTTTAAAGTAACGGCACCTTACAGTTTTATTGAAAGTAAAACTTACGTTTTTTGATACCCAGGAGAATCACTTAAAAAAGAGATTTTTACTATTTGTTTGCATCAGAATTACTACAAAGTTCCAGCTACTATTAAAAATTACAACGAAGTGGCAGTAACTTCTATTAGGCAATCCAACCCAATCAAATGTTCCAGTCGGCGTCATCATATCACCATTTGACAGACTATTGAATTAACTAATAAATTGGCCTAATCGATCCAAATAATGATGGTCGCTATGAGCAAGTATTTCCGTCGGCGCTACAAAAACATCATTTGATTAGATTGCCTAATAGAGTTATATCTGGTGCAGGTTAGTTTGGAATTTAGAGGTTAATTGTATTTTTGCACTGGTAGTTGGGGCTCAATACAAAATATTAATTTGCTCTCATTTATAGGAAACAAGGATAAAGTACATTTCCTCCCCTTTTTTTGTGGCCACAACCGTAAAATATGCCATATATAATTATTATGTAATAGCAGTATAAAAAATATAATGTTGATGTTCATGGTTAAATGTGAGGTTAAACTTAAACTGAAAGTTCCAATGGGCACTTTTCAATGACATTAGGAAGTGGAAGTGGTTACAAAAACGTTGATGTGGTTACAAAAACGTTGATGTCGTTTTATAGTAAAAATCACTTAAAAGTTTCAGAATTATTTAATTTATTGTATAGTTCGTGGTAACAACAACCTTAAAGTAGAATTCGTTGAAATGATAGAATATTTTTTAAGTTGTAAAAGAAAAAAAGAATGACCATGCGACAGGATGTGTCAAAACAGAAAAAAATTTCCACGAAAGTAGCAATTACTACGCTGCCACGTTCCCGCTACGTAGCCTAAACGTAACCGAAACACAGCTGGACAAGTTCCAGAGACGTCACTGCAACGTATCCGCTACCTAGAATTTGTTCCCCATTTTGGTTCCGAGCACGTAATAAAAGCGTAGCAATTACGTGCTTGTGACTTGTAGCAATAACTTAATAGTTCCACCGGTAGTTGCAGGCACGTAGACGTACGATGACTAAAAAGCTTAGGTATTATACATCAGTGAATATGTGCTCGATAATCACACGAACACATCTCCAAATATATGTGAACAAATGTAGGTTTCACCCTATGGGATAGAAGGTTTTCCAATACGCAAAAAAATGTGTGCCCATACACCAAAATAAAAGATTAAAAACAGCAGAAAATCTAACAATTTTTACAATATTGCCAACTAATGAAGAGCTTAATGTTGTGTACCGGCTGAATATCATTGAATAAATTAAACAAAAAAAAATGAATAAACGCAAAAAAACTCATAACTGTCGATGCAAAAGATAAGCTTTGAAAGCCTCAAAGTTCTCAAGGTTCATTTAACACCTAAATGTTACTAATTACAGTAATTACACTTCTGTGTTTATAATATTCAGCCAAAGCAATTAATAAATCATACAAATCGAAAGGTATAATTTAATAACACAGAAATAAATACCTTGTACAATAAAAGAATTTACAAAATTAACTTTGATAAATTAACTGCCTGCTTTCTTTTACAAGAAATTAAAAAAAATATATATTAGACATTCTAAAACATCCAACAAGTTTAAAAATCATTTCGATCATTTATCTTTTATAACATTTTTTGCTTGTTCTCGCTTTTTTTCTCTTTGTTTTAAACAATTTAACTTGTTAATGTTTTTTTTGAATTGTATATGTGTCAATTTAAAATAGGCGTATCAGTTTTATTTGTGAGAAAATGTCAACAGAGTCGTAAGTCAGGCTTAAAATCGTATAAAGATAAATTCTATAATCAAACAGGACAGCGTATAATAATTTCTTATTATTATAAATAAATCAGTGTACACTGTTTTGCTCTGCAATACATAAATATGTGACATTAGAAGTGGTATTTAAGTAATGCAAGGAAACAATTAATACAAAACAGGCTCCCGGCTACGTTCACATGATATTATGTAAAATATATCTGAAAGCTAATAATAGAAACACACAGAAATCGCATATATTAACTTTTAAAATTAGGTCATGTTCATTGTTTATTCAATTATCAAATTTGCATATAATTACTAGTTACATTTATCAAAAACATGTAAATATAATGTAAAACACGGGGCATTATTCTGAAAATTAAACGCGATACGATTAATTTTCACGCCTGGCGCGATCCTACTACTGGATACTCCTGAAATGAGTGCTATACAGGGTGTCTGGAGCCCCCCAGAACATACAGAAATTAAAATGGGAAAAAATGAATAGGATCAGGGCCTGCTGTGGCTTATTAAAATACATCAAATCAGATTTCAATAGAAATCAGAAACAAAAGAATAAATTAAATATTACTATAGAGTCAAAATTTTATTATTACAATAATTATTGTTTTTTACAGTAACAAAATATAATAACAATTATTTTAAAATTTAAAAAAGGTGATTTTTGATGAGTGATACATATTAGTTTATCTTTTCAGGATTCGATATTATATAATTTATATTGTTACAATCTTAAAAGATAATTGACATTTATAAAATAATTTATTGAAGCAGTGAAAATTGGCGTTTTTGAGAATCAATATTTCAAGTTAAGGAGACCACAGCAAACTCTGATCTTATTAAATTTTTTCCCATTTTAATTATTTCTGTATGTTCTGGGTGGCTTCAGACACCCTGTATATGAGTTTTTTGAGTTGCAAATAATAATAAAATCTACTTTGCCAGAGAAACGAACGAACTTGTAAACTTGTAATTAACTTAATTATTTTTTATGCAAGAAATTCCTGTTAAGATAAAAGTCAAGGACGTAGTTATTTTATTATAACAGTGGCGCTCTTGTTTTCCTTCTAATCTAACTAATAACATTTTTATTAAATTGTGCAAATATAGAATATTATTTCTTATACCTGATACGAAGCAGTTTATTGACTATGATATGACATATGTTAAAGAACTATAAAAGAGAAAATGCATTTGTTTATATCAACAATAATTGCGTAAGTTGCTCGGGTTTGCTGTCTAATCGAGCGTTGAAGTTTCCGGTTAAGAAACTTCAAGAAGAAGCAGAAGACGCGTAGTTAAGTTTTTTTTTTGCTTGTTTATGTTTATCGTAGGTGTATAAAGCTTGTTAACTAAAGAAAATACTTCTTGTTGATTGTTATCTTCTATAAGATTGTAAGTTATAATTATTGAATTTAAGCACCGTTTTTTGTTTTTTTTTAATATAATATTTCGTCATCTCGTTTCTATAATAAATATTAACAAATTGGTCTTTTTTTTACCTAAACATAATTAAATGGTTTTGGTTATTAATAGAAGCGTGAGCTTAAATCCGGATTTAAATTCCATGATTTATTGTGGGCTGCTTATGTCGAATAAGAATTAGATCAAGTTTTGTTATCTTTTTTAAACTGTTCAATGGGATTTTTGCTAAGCTGTTTTTTTCATTTTAATAATACGGATGTTAAATTTAATCCGGATAATATTTTCGAAGAATAAATGTTTCGATATGCTTTGTCAATATTCTAAGGAGTATGCAGTTTGAATTTTAAACGAAATATATAGTATACATTTGATTGTGTACACTAAAGATTAGTATAAAAAGTGAGATTAGTTTAATAATACTATATAAAATTAGAAACTAGTATTGATGTACACTATACGTTTAAATTTTATTATGTGTATAGTAGTACTACTATAGCTTCTTTGTAATTAAACCAATCAAGCGCCTTGTCTCAAACAGTCGAATTAAGTTCCCAATTATATATCTTACTTCATCACAGTAATGATAATAATATTTAGCCCGTAAAACACCTGTTTTGACTTTATATTAATAAAATAAATTTAATATTTAGATGTTGTTCTTTGTTTGTTATTAAATTCTTATTAAATTGAGTGAAATAAAAAAATATAGCAAGAACTTCTTTCAAAAAAGGGCGGGGTTCTGTTTCCTCTTTAAAAATTCAATTCTTCCAATCAAGCTTGAATGAAATTTTAAACGATTTATGATACCTATTCTATTGAGTTAATCAAGAAAGAATTTCATGGCATCAATGAAAACATAACCTCACTTTATTAGGGAAATATTGAATTTTTTAATTGATTTTTGTTATTTTTAATTGAAGGTAAAACTTTAATTAGATAATATTTTTGTATACAATCCGTGATTGTTGTATACAATGAAAAATTATCACCCCGGCTGGGAATCGAATCCAGGACCTTCTGCACTCCGGGTAATTACGCTACCATCTGCGCCACTAAGGTTATTACCAACGGAAATGACAAGTTAAATGAATGAGTTATTATATTAATGCAAATATACAAAATTGCCATTTCTGTTGGTAATCCTTTAATTGGCGGCGCAGATGGTAACGTAATTTCCCAGAGTGCAGAAGGTCCTGGGTTCGATTCCCAGCTTGAGTGATAATTTTTCATTACGGATTATATACAAAAATATTATTTACTACATGCCTTAATTGGAAAATTGATACGCATCTTAAATTATAAAACTTTAATTATTAATCAGGTGTGCAACTTACTTTACAAAGACCTGATAGTAATTAACTATACAAAGAACTTACAGTAAGTAATATTAACACTCCTTTTCTTATACCAATTTTCAATAATAATACACTATCACTTTATTTCAGCACGAAAAACAACGGCAACTTTTCAATAGGAAAAGTACAGAGAAAATTTCCTCTTCTTCCCTCTTTTTGGAACTAGCTGATCATACCTTGATTATCGAGAATGGATCAAGCATTAAGCAAATCTGCAATCACTATAGTATAAGAAATATGATAAGACAAATCTTGAATAACTTAGACATCTTTTGTGCTAAATATTTCTATTTAATAAGCTTTTCTTGACATTTTCTATATATTGAAAGTATTTTACACTTTATAATATTTAAATTGAATATTTTATAAATTTTCTCATTACAAAAATTATACTTCTACTGTTTCGCTACAACTTTTTCTAAAATTTAACTTACTAGCCTAATATAGAAAACGTTATTAGCAACTTAACTTTCAGGGCTAAATTTTAACATTCAATTAATCGTCTTGAAATATATTTGAATTTTCTCACCTTTACAAGGTGTTCATTATTGTTCCGTGAAATCAAATCTCCATGCAAACCAAAATGTTTTAACCTTATAATTCCAACTATTTGACTTTATGTCAAAACATGCACAAAAATCTTAACACAAAATTTACAATTTGTTTTATTTTCTTTTAATTCTGCTGCAAATCCTGGATGTGCCAAGATACCACTAAAGATATATTTGAATAAAGAACAAAACTCCATATGAACAATATGTATTTAAGTGAACATTTGATGTTGATGAGTCTCCTATTAAGAACCGAATGTAATAAATTAACAAATAACTGTAATGTATCCTTTGCAGTTCATAAATTAAGTTGCAAAATTATGATTGCAATGTATTATATTGGGGATTTATATCTGCAGTAATCGAAGCTTCCGTTTTGGCTTTGTAACAGATTCGTTTTTGGCCGAAGAAGCATGAAAGATTCGGTATTACGAGCCGGGCCGGCCGAAGCGGATTTTTAAATTATTTCTGTCGCAATCTGACTTATTTATTTATGAGTGCATAACTGAAAAACTCTTAAAACAACTAACTAAAACTAACTTAAACACAAAGTTTTTAAAATCTTTATCGGCATTTATTTAGTTTTTAGCATTTCAAGCATTTATTTTCAAGTCCTGTCTAGATGATGACGCCAAGCGAGCGTACATATATTGTTTCGACTAGAAGTTCGAGAATAGATTAAAGAATGCGCCAAAGAAATCACGAGGGTGGAAATGCAAAATGAATTGCGAATCATGCGGCGATCACGTGCTCGACTTAGATTGCTCAAGGAAAATGCCGAAAACCTACTTTTTCAAGCACAATCTTCTTTAAAGTAAATTTTAAATACTGAAATGTTTTTTAATGCTACTAAATAACGTTGTAGTTTTTTAATAAGCGTTTTTTTAATTAAGTTTTTGACATCGTGTGTTTTATAATCCGATACTATTTATTTTTTTATTAATTTTGTTTAGTTATATTTTGTATTTTGTAGTAGGAAACGTATTTTTTAGGCGCCAATGTTTTCTCTTTGCGACATAGTTTTGTATTCAACAAAACTAATCAAAACTCAGATTTCTATTGCGCTTCGGCCGAATATTCGGCGCTTCGGAAAATTTTAATGGCCGAGTATTCGGTATTCGGTGATTCGGCCAAAAGCCGCTTCGGTACATCACTAATTGTAATAGATATTATTTTTATATTTTATATTATTTTTCTTGAAAAAATAAATTTTGTGAGACCTACTACCTATCAAGTAGCTAGCTGGGCCAACTCTAGTGGGTTTGTTACCTGTTTTTAGGTAATAAGTAGCTTTAGATAACAAAGTGACAATTGTGATTGTACTTACACAATTGTAGTATTTTTATTGTCTCTTAAGAGAGCTGCTTGACATGTGTAATTCAGGAATTCTATTTAGTACAGAGATAATCTGGTAAATTTCGTATGGAAGACCTTGTGGTGTTCGTTTGATTAAATAGCTCATCTGGTAAATACCTAGTGAAGAACTAGTTTATCACTGGTGCTATAAGAGTAATACTTTATTAAAACATTTTGACATTTTAAAAATATTTTGACACCGTTGCTACTCAATATTGTGTTTCACAGAAGCAGTGTAAAAAGGAATTTGCACGAATACATACGCGATAAGTCGATATTGTTAGAATTTAGAAGAATAAATCATTAATTATTTAGGCTCTTAAGAAAAATTATCGAGTGACGTAACGATTCATAATATTTATAATTATCTCAACTGACAGTGTTGTCTACTTGTCTACATGCTTTCACACTAATCAACGCAAATCAAAACGGATAAAGAATATTAAATGCAAAATCAAACGATTTGTTGTGACTGTAGTCACGTAATAGCACAGTCAATTAATATTGCACTGCCTGAATTGAACGAGCAGAAGCCAGTTAATTAAGGATAATTGCAAATTAAGGATGTGCACATTTAAAAAAATAATTCTGTATAAGTCACCACAAATTTTAAATATATATTTTGAAAAATGAAATGCAAAAATCGAATTTAACATTGTAAGGTCTTGAATTCACTTAACTGTGACAAAACATAAAAAATAATTACACCCGATGTCTTCTATGTGTACCCAGATAATTTACGATGTAAATGTAATTATGTGTATTACGAGCAGGCGCGCATTAAAGCCTAGATATGGGACAGATACCGGAAATAATGTATTAGCGAGAACAATGTGGAAAAACGCTGCCATCTACCGGAACGCACGCACTCTGGTCACCATAGCGTGACTGATTATAAATCACCCATTATGTTGCCCATTAGTTTTTATATTATATTTATACACATACATATACGTATGTATATAAAATTACATTATTACACAACATTTTCCTTTTTTTTTATTTCGAATTAATTTTATCTAATTGTGTTAGATTAAAAAAAAGAATGAGTGAACGCGCGAGGGCTTTTAATTCATTTAATTTAAAGCATACTTAAAAAATAGTTTTAGAAATTAAAATGGCGTGAAAGCTTTATGTCATGTGCTGTATTGTATAAATTGTTAATGTTATAAGTAACAATTAATGCCAAAAAGGCGGTTCCGCAAGGCGTATACCTGGTCCGGTACTATGATTTTCTCGTCAAATACTAAATAGTAACTTATTATTTTATGTATTGCTGTCTTGTATATGCGTTGTTTTTAGTTATATATTACTTGTTAAAGCTTGTAATTATCACTAATAAAAAAAAAGTAAAATCTGATAATTCTTAGTGTGTGTGTTCCTCTCCTCGGGTTATGAATTACCCCCACTACAAAAGAATTTTTAATTATTTCGATTTAGAAATTTCCTATATTTTCCATTTATAGTGAATGATACCTGAAGGCTTTTGCTGTAATCATTCCTTTTGCAAGCATCATCAGAAAACGTAAAGAATTTATAGCTGACAGATTAATATAAAAAGGATTGTGTTTGTTGTAAATGGGGCTGCATATACCTGACCATCCTTCCTCGTCTAATCCATCTAATTTCCCATTATGATAAATTTGATCCCATTATGAGATCAAACGTGCACCTAGCTTTCTGTTCGAAATGAACTCAGTGTACTCCGTCTTGCTAGCGAGGCAGCCTCGATCGAGTCTCGTTGACGTAAATGTCGCTTTTCCGGGAAAACTGCTTCTAATTCGCTTCATAGAGAAAGAAAACGTTCTTCTGCAACTAAGGAGTTTGTGCTGATTGTCAAGCATTTTTGCAGCTGAATTATTTTACAAAATCTTATTGCAGGATAACACAGAAGAATATTTATTTTTAAGCGGATTTACATGGTGAATTGCTGGAAAGACGAAGAAATCCTGGATGCCATTTCAAACTATTTAAAACGTCCTTGTTGAAAATCTTAAAACCATTCAGCAAGAATAATGTTGGGAACATAGTACACGATCAACTTGAATGGAGGTGAACCATCACCAAAAAAAGACTTACTAAGGGGTCTATACAAACGCCATGTATGCGGACGCCATCTCACCTCTCAGATTACGTTCAATACATACATTACAAATACGTTCAAATCATGTTTACAACAATAAACACTCAATAAAAGGAAAGGGATTAGTTTCAGTAAGAAAGTACCAAAAATAGTATGATGCCTGGCCACACCTAGTACTTTTTTATTTAGTACTTTCTAGTTTAATATTTTTAATGTAATGTGAGTACAATGGGCGTGCTTAATTTAAAATGCGATTTTCTTGAAAACTAGTAGGAAACGACCCAGATGTTGATAAGGAAAATATGTTCTAGATCATTACAGCTACCCTTCATTATGAGGTTTCTAGTTATATCAATTACACCCTGTATTACAGCAAACATATCGATATATAATTTATTTCGATATATCGTTACTATCTCTACCCATTACCCAACAGTTTAAAAACATCACAGTATATTACACAGACTGTTCCAGCTCTCTAGCGTCATTCAATAAACGCGGCCGAATTTACGAATGCCCATTCCTTCAAGCGTTTAGCATTATTTGCACAAAGCCATGTTGTACTTCGGGAATTGGAAAAAATAAATATCAGCCGGTACATTATTAAATTTTTGTGTAATTGTCAATAAGAAACAACAAGATAAACATTTTTAAATCAAAACACTAAATACTAAACATCATTAAAATAACTGCAATTCGTGCAGCACACTTTTTAAATACTGCGCGCGTATAAATTAAAAATGGTGACAATAAAATCTAGAATCGATTTTGTAAAAAAAAATCGTGAACGCGTCTATTAGTATTTAGAAAACATAACTTATAAAAAATGATATCTGAAGTCGGCAGTTAAGTAATCCATTATTGTACTTTTTGTGCAAGTTGAAACTATTATTTCAAACCTGTTGAAAATTGTTTAATTACAATAAATATATGTTTATAATAAAATTAATAAATGTAAGTTAGTTTTTACAGTTATTTACTTGAAGTGCATAACCTAAAAATTAAATACTGTCGTTTTAAATTTTCTATCACTTCACAATTTCAAAAAAGAGTTTATATATTTTCTAATCATTCATGTAGTAAACTTCTTATTACTTTAAATTACTTTAGAAGTATCCACATTCGTGATAAAAAGTCGTACTTTAGTGCGTTAATAGAGAATAACTATTTTCCCTATTTTGGGTTGACTTTTGTCTCTACTATTTTAGGTGTTTTATATTTTTTGAGTATTATAACCACTGAAATATAAAATTACAACTGCTAGAAATAGCCACAACGCATGTGTGTGGCTGGATCCCCTATAGACGCTAGTTATTTTTTCAAGTAAAACGGTTTTTACCGTTACAATTATTCGAACAGTATTGTTTTGGTTAAACATACAATCACTCAAACGTGTCGAAATTCCAATTGACAAGGCTATAAAAAAGGCAAAAATGATTTTATAAATTTTCCAGATTGACTTTAACGATAATTGTTGTCGATCTTAACAACATTTAAATACGGACATAACATTTAGAAAAGGGTAATTATAGTGTGACATGCGTTTTAAATGGTTTGAACAGTAATAAAAATGATCTCGGTGTGTTGTCTTGTGGGCGATGTAATATGCATGTGCAATAAGTACTCACTCGACATCTAATTCTAGTTATTTATCGAATCGTATTATATTCTCCTCTAGCACTAGAACCCGCCTGTATATCTATATATGTATAATTATGTATATATTCGTTCTCTTGCAGTATTTATTTGTTTAGTTAAATATGTACAAACTCACATTTAAAGTTATTGCTAAATAATTTGCTATTTTAAACTTTTTTTTCTGCGGTTTTATGTACTAGGTTTCTGTTGTAATCGAGTTATAGTTCAAAATGTGGGTGTTTTGTTTTTGAAACGGTCTGGGAAAACCTTCCGAGAAATTATCACTTTTATTGTTGTGGTTGATATGTGAATGATTCACATTGTTTAAAAGGAATGTTTATGAAGTGTTTTATAATATAAATAAATACAATTTCCATATGCGCAGCTAACAATCTAGAATGCTTTGATACTCTGCAACGGTGACGTTGAAGCTGTTGGGAAGCGTAATACGAATTGTAGTGATGCTGAATCTCTTGAACAAATAATTTTTAAATATTGATATCAATGGTTTATTTCGATTAGTGATTTTCCATCCACTCACATTGCCCACGAGTCGTCACTGAACTGTGTATTTAAATGTATAGTATGCCACTTTAAATTTAACATTTATATTTACATTTCGCATTGTCTTACTTTTTTGAAGTTTGTTTATCTCCTCCACTAATCAAACTGATAAAAATAGAAAAAGCAATTTAAATTGAAGGGGGCATTTTGTTTTTGCATTTATTAAATGCAATGCAATTGCTAGAAAATCAATCGATAGTAAGAAAAATCTAGTCCCTTTAAGCTAGCATAACAGAGTGAGCAGAATGACTTCTAACATATTACAAAATTTAGTGCTAATTCAGTGCTCAATTAAAAATTTTTAAAAATACATTTTGCTAGCTTAAATTAAAGTTAGCACAGTTTTTTTTATTGTAAATTAATGTAAAAAAATACGTATAAAATTTAATTTAACAACGCAAAATGTATTTAAAAAAAACCGTTAATCAGCAATTGTTTATTTGAGTACTAAGGTAAATATTATTAAGAAAAATAACCAATTAGTATCTTGTTAAACAAAAAAATTGTTTTATTACGCGAACTTAGTAGCACTAACTTATTTTCTAGAGTATATTTTTTACATCAATTTTCAATATAAAAAAATTCTCTGCTAACTTCGATTTAAGCTAGCAAAATATATTTTAAAAAACCGTTAAGCGGCAATTGTTTATTTGAGTACTAAAGTAAATATTATTAAAAAATAAACAATTAGTATATTGTTAAACAAAAATTGTTTTATTACGTGAATCATGTAGCACTAAATTAGCACTAGATTATTTTCGAGTTTATAAAATTTTTTGCATTAATTTACATTAGAAAAAAATCTATACGCTATGCTAACTTTGCTTTAAGCTAGCAAAATGTTTTACGTTAAGCACATAATTTTTAATTTGGGCACTAAGGTAGCACTTAAAAGGCAATATATTATTGAAGAAAAAAAGTTAAATAAATAAACAAAAAAAATGTTTTATTACGCGAACTTAGTAGCACTAACTTAGCACTAAATTATTTTCGAGAGTATATTTTTTATATCAATTTTTAATAAAAAAATTCTCTGCTAACTGCGATTTAAGCTAGCAAAATGTATTATAAAAAAAGTTAAGTGGCAATTGTTTATTTGAGTACTAAGGTAAATATTATTAAAAAATAAACAATTAGTATATTGTTAAACAAAAGATTGTTTTATTACCTGAATCATGCAGCACTAAATTAGCACTAAATTATTTTCGAATTTATAAATTTTTTTGCACTAATTTACATTAGAAAAAATTTATACGCTCTACTAACTTTGCCTTTAAGTTAGCAAAACGTTTTTTTTAAACGTTATTTTTTATTTAGGCGCTAAGGTAGCACTTAAAGGCAATATATTATTGAAGGAAAAAAAGTTAGATAAATAAACAAAAAAAAATGTTTTATTACGCGAACTTAGTAGCACTAACTTAGCACTAAATTATTTTCCAGAGTATATTTTTTACATCAATTTTTAATAAAAAAATTCTCTGCTAACTTCGATTTAAGCTAGCAAAATGTATTTTAAAAACCGTTAAGTGGCAATTGTTTATTTGAGTTCTAAGGTAAATTTATTAAGAAATAAACAATTAGTATATTGTTAAAAAAAAATGTTTTATTACCTGAATCATGCAGCACTAAATTATTTTAGAATTTATAAAATTTTTTGCACTAATTTACATTAGAAACAATGTATACGCTCTGCTAACTTTGCTTTAAGTTAGCAAAACGTTTTTTCTAAACGTTATTTTTTTATTTAGGCGTTAAGGTAGCACTTAAAGGCAATATATTATTGAAGAAAAAAAAGTTAGATAAATAAACAAAAAAAAATGTTTTATTACGCGAACTTAGTAGCACTAACTTAGCACTAAATTATTTTCGAGAGTATGTTTTTTACATCAATTTAAAAAAATTCTCTGCTAACTTCGATTTAAGCTAGCAAAATGTATTTTAAAAACCGTTAAGTGGCAATTGTTTATTTGAGTACTAAGGTAAATTTATTAAGAAATAAACAATTAGTATATTGTTAAAAAAATTGTTTTATTACCTGAATCATGCAGCACTAAATTAGCACTAAATTATTTTAGAATTTATAAATTTTTTTGCACTAATTTACATTAGAAAAAATGTATACGCTCTGCTAACTTTGCTTTAAGTTAGCAAAACGTTTTTTCTAAACGTTATTTTTTTATTTAGGCGTTAAGGTAGCACTTAAAGACAATATATTATTGAAGAAAAAAAAAGTTAGATAAATAAACAAAAAAAAATGTTTTATTACGCGAACTTAGTAGCACTAACTTAGCACTAAATTATTTTCGAGCGTATATTTTTTACATCAATTTTTAATAAAAAAATTCTCTGCTAACTTCGATTTAAGCTAGCAAAATGTATTTTAAAAACCGTTAAGTGGCAATTGTTTATTTGAGTACTAAGGTAAATTTATTAAGAAATAAACAATTTGTATATTGTTAAAAAAAATTGTTTTATTACCTGAATCATGCAGCACTAGATTAGCACTAAATTATTTTAGAATTTATAAATTTTTTTGCACTAATTTACATTAGAAAAAATGTATACGCTCTGCTAACTTTGCTTTAAGTTAGCAAAACGTTTTTTCTAAACGTTATTTTTTTATTTAGGCGTTAAGGTAGCACTTAAAGGCAATATTTTATTGAAGAAAAAAAAGTTAGATAAATAAACAAAAAAAAATGTTTTATTACGCGAACTTAGTAGCACTAACTTAGCACTAAATTATTTTCGAGAGTATATTTTTTACATCAATTTTTAATAAAAAAATTCTCTGCTAACTTCGATTTAAGCTAGCAAAATGTCTTTTAAAAGCCGTTAAGTGGCAATTGTTTATTTGAGTACTAAGATAAATTTATTAAGAAATAAACAATTGGTATATTGTTAAAAAATTGTTTTATTAGCTGAATCATGCAGCACTAAATTAGCACTAGATTATTTTCGAGTTGATAAAATTTTTTGCATTAATTTACATTAGAAAAAATGTATACGCTCTGCTAACTTTGCTTTAAGTTAGCAAAACGTTTTTTTTAACCATATTTTTTTATTTATGCACTAAGGTAGCACTTAAAAGGCAATATATTATTGATGAAAAAAAAGTTAAACAAATAAACAAAAAAAATGTATTATTACGCGAACTTAGTAGTACCAACTTAGCACTAAATTCGAGTTTATAATTTTTTTTACATTAATTTACAATAAAAAAGATGCTTTGGTACCTTTAATTTGAGCTAGCAAAATGTATTTTTTTTGTCGAGCATTCAACTTATGTTAAATATGTTAGAAGTCATTCTGCTCACTTTACTACGCTAGCTTAAAAATTGTAATTTGTATATGTATTTTTTCAACATTCGTAGCAACAAAATTGATAATAGTCCAGCCCTGTAAGTAGGGCTATGCATAATAATCGATTAATCGATAAATCGATTATTTTTTAAATAATCGATTAATTTTTAAATAATCGATTAATCGATCAATTGGTTAATCGATAATTTTAATCATAATTTTAATGGTGTTTTTTTAATTTTTATACCAATTGTTTACCACCAACGAGTCACATCGTAAATTTTTTCGACCTACCTAAAAAGAAGAAAAATCTTGCTGCCCCAAGTGGGATCTGAACCTACGACGCCGACGTTTCGAATATGAGTCGTGTTCTCACATCATTCATCTACCGTCAGATCTAAAGTATGCAAATAAATGTGCCTGCAATTAAACGCCATCGAGACTTAACTTGCTAGAACCTTCGAGTTTGTATTACTCCGTTAAGATCTAGTTAGTTGATTTAGGTTAAGTCCTAAGGCATCTTAGAAATCAATTCACTACCTAATTTCGCTCTTAACACACAATTAGGTTGAGATAGGCGTAGTTTACCTTGATGTAGTTAGGATAGGTTTATCAGTTAAGTTGGTGAGTTAGCTTAGTTTATGTGAGTGGCTGGGTTAGAGTTGCTTAAGCTGTATCAAGACAACTCATCGGACTTTGAATTGATCAATGGTTCCACATGATTGCAACTGTTACAGATGACTCATTGCAAATTGTATTGGCCATAGGGCCTTCACTAACTTAATAGAAATAAACTGTAGTTTGGCTAGATGTGGTTGCATTTAGTTAGGTTAGGTTGTTTGCTTGCTTAGAGGAATGATCAAAATGTAAAAGCATGGAGACTGGGGCGAACTGGTCGTAAGACCGATCAAACAATCTCCTCATGCGCCGACTGTAAAATGTCCTCCACAGAAAAAATTAAAAATACTTCAAAGAAACTATTTGATTTGATCTAACAAGATAAATTGTTCAAACTTTTAGTCTTTATAAATTCTTTGAAATCTTGAATATTTGAAACTCTCTAAAACACTTCTCAATCTGAATACACTTCTCGAGGACTTGACACTAGATTAAACTTAATAATCTGATTTTAAAGTCGTGAACTCTAAAACTTCGAAATTATATAAATTTATATATTTGCGAGGTTTCGCAAGGGTGTGCATCAGGCCCGTTACTATTTATAAAAATAGTTGCAAAAATTAACTCACAAATCTCAAAAAAAAATTCGGTAGTTTAACTTCCTTTCCTTGTATACCGGTTAGAAATATTCGATATTAAATATGTACAAGAAGTAAGTTCTATTTGTTCAAACAACAAAATTAAAGAGACACATAAAACTGTCTTTTAAAACAAAGACCAGGGTCATAACTCCTACAATAAAAACTAAATAAAAAATGAAATTTCCTTTTATTATTTGACTTACTGAACCATGAGATTAGTCCATTTAGTCATAGGAAACGTAAATGAGAATGAAGACAGGAAGAATATACCGGGGGTAATAATTGAGCCCCCTACACTAGACTGTATAAGATACGTGAAGGCTAATTCAGCAATTTTACTCAGGCGAGCAGCGTTGATTTTTGTATCAAAGGGTTGATTGATGTATAACTATTTCCTTTTTCCGGTTCAATTCCATCATACTCCTAGCAGGTAATAATTAAGCACCCTTTTGTCAAAAATGAGTTCGTTATTAAACATGTTTTTAATTAATGGAAGGAACTAATAGTAATAATCGGAAAGAATGTTTTATTGCTTTACTGTCACACAATCACGGAGCAATGACTCTAGGAATAAGCCATAAATACTTAAGTTGTGTGATGTTGCCGCATTATTGAGGATATTAGGTGTAAAAATTCAAATAGCTTGTCCCGATATATGTTTGTGTGCGTGTATGTTTATGTGTGGCTTTATAGTATCTTTATTACACCTTTTTCTTGTTTTAATGTAAATATTAAACATTTATGACAGATTATTTGTAAGTATCTAATATTTTATTGTTCTAATCATGCATGACTCAAAACTTGCCATACTAATGGAATAGCTTTATCTTTACGAGCTTCAGGTTGTCAAAAATAACAACTAGATCTTTGGAGTTGGAAAATTTAACATGTTTGCATAGAAGTACCCTACTAACATGCCGAGCTAAGATTCTAACCAAAATGAAGTTCACCACGTTCAACATTTTGAGAAAAGCAATTTTCTTCTTTATTCTTCTTTTAATAATTCTGATTTTTTTAAATACTGTTTTCTATATTTTTTTAACAATGTTAGATAAAAATCAAAATTTTTTACGAATGAGAAACCTTTTTTAATGATAACATGATAAAGTAATGTAAACATCAAACTAATTGGGACGGGCGAGTGATTGAAATGCGCTCTAGCGGAATTTTATTAAAATTAGATATGCAGTAGGGTGTATGCCATTGCCAAACATTATAAGAATGGGTTTCTTATCATGTTTTTGATGTGATTGGATAGATCTGTCATATCTGATAAGAGTCAAAAAGTGGACTTGTGCTATTTTTGAATTCACGAATTCAATCAGATCACATAAGGAAACGTCATGTTTCGCTTATTAAAATTAATGAGAAAAATCACTTTCCATCAAATCCGCTACTACATGTATGTATTACCTCATTATTGTCATTAACTATTGCTAGAATTTCCTTTTAAAGAAATTCAATTTCTAAACATCAAAGACGTGCATTTGCAAACATAATTTCATATAAAAGGTTACACCATACATTTTGAGAAACAGGAAACAGGTATTAACATAACAATGATAGTACGTATAGTTGTATTAACTAAATTATGGACAATTTCTTGCAGTATTGCAATGTAGTAGCAAAACCCCTGGGCGCCAATTTGTCGCAATTCTTGTTTCTTTCATTTTTTGTTCTTTTCCTTTTTCCATTTCTTATTTTGTATTATATTATGTTAAATTGCAAGAATAATTCAGAAACCTGCATAACTTCTTGTTGCATAACGGGAAATTACAAGGACAATCATTATTCTTGGTTTATTGAGCTGTATTGACTATATTTGAATATAAAATTACAATTTTTATTAGTTTTCGAGTACTCTATGTATGTGTTGCATTTTAATGTTTATTCCTAAAAATTCAACGTTTCTGGCATCCGTTCGTTTACAATTTACCGTTTCTTTGGGTTATTTCCAGGTCTAAGAATTCTTTTGCCACAAACTAATTTGTTTCACTTGCTCATTGCTAAAATTAAGATCCTAGGTTCCTGACACGAATCTTTAAACTTACAGATATGTAGATCCCTAAATTAAGCTCTTGTATTCCACTGGTAGGATCCAAATATTTAATGTTAGAACTTATTTAATTACTAAAAATAGTAAGATTTTAGATTCTAAGACTCAATGTCTCAAAATCTGTGAGTCTTTAAGTCTCTTACATTCTAGGCTTCTAAATTTTATATCTATAAATATTCAATTCTCTAGACAGATCTCTACGTCTTCAGCTGTTTAAGACCTCCAATCTATCAAGTTCGCCAAAAATGTCAAAGATATAAAAATCTGCGAATCTTTGACTAAATTATTAAAATTCTACGTTATAGTCTCTAAGTTTACAATTGTCTAAGCTTTTAATTCCAAAAGCCTTTAGATCTTCTAAGTATGGCTTTCTTAAATTGCTGCTTGATTAGTTTTCTAGATATATCTGTTTCAAGATATCACAGTATATCACAGTAGCGGTGTCTTTTGAGTGTCTCAAGAGTGTACACATCGGAAGTGCGTGAGTACGAAACCAAATACCAGCACCATCCACCCGCGTTGTAGAACTCAACTGTATATTTTAAATCTGCATAAAGCAAGAGATATGATAGAGTCATGGAGCCATAAAAGTACTGCTTTGCGGGGCACTTCTTCAAAAAGTTTTGAAAGAGCTGCTGCAGTCTCCTTCCGCAACTAAGATAATAGGGCAAAATCTTCTAATTCCTCTCGCTCTGGCAGAAATCATCTTAAACTAGTTTGTCATATTGCTCAAGTCGAGATCAGCAACAAACGATCGTCATATTGTAGCAGAATCGTATTAGATTAGGCTACGTAATCACCATTGACTTGATTAGAGCTTTTAAGTCCTGTTTTCGAAAAAATATGTTTTTCTAATCTTGCTAACAAGTTTCCCAGTCTGCAAATTGTTGCTGTACTTTCGAATGGGCCCTATAGACTATTGGATTGAGACTTGATGGGCGAAGTTAGAAGTAGGTAGAGTTTCATCTTTAGCCAATCTACGCATTCGCTTCACTTCATTTACATTTTCACTCGTATTAATGCATCAACAGTTGGTTAGATTAGATTAGCGTAAGATAGGTTAGGTTCAGTTAAGTTAGATTAGGTTAGGTTTCCACTAATACTGAAAAGTGGATAACCTGGAAGACCGCTTATATTCTTACAGGCCAATTAGTTTATTAAGCACTCTTAATAAACTAATTGGATTCCGAATAAAACAATATGGATTCCGTATAGGGAGATCTACCATTTATGTCTTACAACTAGTGCTACAAACTAGAATAAGAAATGATGTGTACTTGGTGTGAATTGGAAAGAAATAAATATCTTCCAAAACCTCGTAAGCGTCATAAGCAGCTATTTAAATAGTAGAAGAATAGTGCTCGACAACAAAGAAAATGTGTTGTTAAATGCAGGCGTTTTACAGGGATCGGTTCTTGGACCCACACTGTAGAATATGCTATATGAGGAGTGCTACGGATAGACCTTATTGGGGACTCGGATATGCCGATGACTTTAACATAATCCCTATAAAGAAACGTTAGCGAGGAATGTTAATGAGAACCTTAGAAGGATAAGCACCTGGATGGATAGATATAAACTTGAAATAGTTCCTACGAAGACAAAAGCACTGATCGTCAAATGGAGATTCAAAGGGATGATGTATTTACAATTTGTGGACATGAAGAAGAGAAAAATAAATAAAATATTTAGGCGTTATCTGAGATGCGCAAGGATGGCGAAATTTTGGATGACATGTTAGGACGGTAGTGAAAAAGTCGAAGAAAAGGTAGCTATTCTCCAAAGCAGCGTATGCGAGGACATGCTTAAGAGGACAAGGGTCAATATTATGGATAAATGGTAAGCCTGGTGATCAAGTAACTAGGAGTCGGGGCAATGGACCAAAGTTCTTATCCAGATTTTACTTAACCCCATGGCTGGATTATTTCCTTACGCAATTTCTTACGGGACATGGCTTCTTTAGGAACTATATTTACAAAAAAATGGCACCAAACGAGATATGCATTTATTGTAGACAGACGGATATTCCTGAGCATAGTGTCATGCTGCTACAAATGGGCCAAGCAACGAACAATGCTTTAAATTGACTTGGACATAGCCTTACACAGGAGAAATACCATACAATGTATGCCATCAAATCTGAATACGTCGAAGATACATAAGTACATCAGAGATGTTATGAGTACGAAAAAGAGAGAAGAGATGCAAGGCCTGGTGGAGGAGCGATAATAGGAAGAAGATATACTGTCCAATTGGGATCTGATGTATATCACCCGGTGATAATTCCAGGTTCCAATAATCGTGGTGAAAAACAAGGGTTTTAGTGAGTAAGAGTCTCACACGCCAGTACGCACGAGTGCATTCGATGCCCATGACAGATTTCCCTTCTATAAAAGAAAAAAGGTTAGATTAGGTTAGGTTAGGTTGGGTTGGGTTAGGTTAGATTAGATTAGATTAGGTTAAGTTAAGTAAGGTCAGAATAGGTTAGATTAGTTTTGGCTTAGGTTGATTTATGTTTCATCCGGTTTATGTTGAGTAATGATCGGTCTGGTTTGGCTTCTTAAGTTTAGAATCTGTTTCGCTGCGTGAGTTTGAGTCTAGTTCGGTCGATAAGGCTTTTTGGTCATTTTGCATATTCCACGCGTGCAAATCTCCGAATCTCCTGATGGAAAAAATCCAGATCAGCTACAAATGATCATCATAATGTATCAGAATCACATATTAGGCTCCTTCAATATCCTTAACTAAAGCCCTATAAAGTCCTGTTTTCAGATAAATGTATTGCTAATCTTGTAAACAAGTTTCTGAGTCAAAATATTTTGGCTGTGTGTCTTTCCGAATAGGCCCTGTGGACTATTGGGCTGAGGTTTGGTGTGAGGAGTCAGAAGGTGTCAGTGGGTGGAGTCTCACTTCGATAGTCGTCACTGCACGTACGCGGTAGATTTAAATTTTTAACTTAGATTTTAGGAAAGTCTACAATAAATGCTATGGAAAAGATAACAAATAAATATTACTTAATATGTGACCATAGATACACATAGGAGTTCTATGTTTTACGTTGGACAAAAAGTCTAAGAATTAGAACACATCTTCATATCTATTAAATATCATATGCAGTTATCTCGAAGAAAGCAAAGTACACGAGGGAGACAATATTAGGCTGATATGTGGTGTTCCACAGGGCTCGATGTAAGGGCCGACGCTGTGGATTACATACTGCAATTTGCTCAGTATGCCAACGATCTCGTGGTAACAGTACGTACAAACACTGCATGTAATACAAACGGAGCTGTAAAAATGGTAAGAGAATGGATAAAGCTGGAACCGCAAAAGAGTAAATCGGTAATGCTAATAGGGAGGATAAGAGTTCCGAGAATGACAATAACAATAGAAAAACGCAGAAAGATTATTCGACAAATAGCAGGACATATTAAAATGAAAACGGTAATAGCAGAAAAAATAACACTTTATCTCAAAAAATTATGTCTAGCGGAGGAACGATGTAGGCTACACGAAGAAAGGTATAGAAAAAGTTTAAGTTACGTTGGGTTGGGTTACGTTAGGTTAGGTTAGGTTAAATTAGGTTAGATTAGGTTAGGTGAGATTAAATTATGTGAGTTTAGGTTAGGTTAGGTTAGCTTAGCTTAGGCTAGGCTAGGCTAGGTTAGGTTAGTTTAGGTTAGACCAGGCTACGTTAGGCTAGGGTAGGTTAGAATAGGTTAGGTTAGGTTAGGTATGGTTAAGTTAGGTTAGGCTAGGTTAGGCTAGGCTAGGCTAGGCTAGGCTAGGCTAGGCTAGGCTAGGCTAGGTTAGGTTAGGGTAGGTTAGGTAGCGTTAGGTTAAGTTAGGTTAGGATAACTTTACATGAAGGAGTTAGACCTAGCCTACCTTCAATTTGATTTTAAATCATAATTCAGTTATCTCGAAGAACGCAAATTACTTGTGGTGGACAACATGAAGCTACAACTGACATGTAGCATTCCACGGGGCTATTGTAGGACCGACCCTGTGGAATATTACTACGATGTTGTTATTACTCTAGGCAAGTACTAGGTTACGCTAGGTTAAGTGAGGTTGGAATAGCTTTGATTTAGGCTATGTTTCGTTTGACTTAGGTTGAATAATGGTCTTTAGTTACGAGTGTGGTTGTATTGGTAATGGTATGGTTTATGGTTGAATTATGTTTCGTCATCTTAGGTTAGACCTCGCTTGGGCGGGGGTGGGGCAAAGGCTTATTGGCCATTTTCTATATCTCAAGCATGCATAATTTCTCGAAGCTTAAACTCAAAATTCTAAATTTTCTAGAAAGTACACAGTATCCTCAAGTCACGATTCTGATTTATTCGCATTTCAGAGATAAAAGACTTTTTCAAAACAGATTTCATTGAAACAGTGACGTATTTTTAACATAATATTTGAATATCTGCTAGTAACCAATCAGGATTAGATAGGTTTTAATTTCCGTAATACCTTCTAAAATCGGCACGATCGATTGATTCTTAACCAAACAAGAAAACTTTAATTCATAATTAGAATAAATCTAAATTTCTAATTATAAATTCAAAATAAATTTTTCAACATCTAATTAATCTCTGAAAATAGAAAAAAATCGTTACAACTTGTGCAGTTATAAACCAATCTACAAAAACTAGTCTTTAGAATAAATTAAAATATTTGTCGTCATAAAAATATAAATAATACATATATCTATGTAAAACTGGACCAAAAACTGTTATATTTAAGCCAGTGAAATGTTTTTGATGGAAAACATGGATTAGACACGAAGGTTGACTTAATTATCAAATGCAAATCGGAAAGAGAGAAAGAGAAACTCGATTAGAAAAAATTTAATCGCGAAATTTAGTTAGTCGAACTGGTTTAACGATACATCAATTGGGTCACCTTGATTTCGGAATTCGTTTTTTCGGTAGTAATTAAATTTTTATATTTTTCTGTTAGTTACACATGAAAAAGATAAAATGGAAGGCCTTGTACCAAAATAGTTGTCAAAAATTTAAGTAATGCATTAACACTGAGAAAATCGAGTGCCACTGTGTTTGTCATTGATTAAAAACCGAGTAAGCGATAAAGTATTGCGATTAAAGTTATTATATTTTTTGTTAGCACTATTATTAATAAAGTTAATAATAAATCAAGATCATGTATATGAAAAACATGAGTATGCAATATAACAATTACTCTTTAACCTTTGAAAACTTTTACAAAATCCAATCATTTCATTTGTGTTAAATATAATCGCGCGCACACACACACACACACTTGAATAAAAACTAATTTAACAACAATAATAAAAAATAGCATTCATTTATGCTATAAAACCAACGACCGTGCTGGGTATATATTGTATAAAAATTAAGGGAATTATTTATTGCTCCTGTCTACATACCGAAACAAAATATTTAACATCGCAATATAAATTAATTTCCGGTTAACAATAATTTGAGCTTTAAGGGCTATAAATTTGAGTAAACCGGAAATTTCTGTTTATATTCAAATATCAAATGTGTATTTACTTGAATTCCCATACG
The DNA here is from genome assembly GCA_929113105.1 of Agrypnus murinus. NCBI lineage: Eukaryota > Metazoa > Arthropoda > Insecta > Coleoptera > Elateridae > Agrypnus > Agrypnus murinus. Next base: position 11,646,209 of record OV816027.1, read on the forward strand.
AAAAATAACATGCTTCGATTAACTTTCTCCAATATAAAATAAAAGTAATAATTAAAAAAAAAATAAATAAAAATGGTAGTGAAACTTGAACTTACCAAGGGTTTCAAGATTATGATTATGGTTATTATCATCAATACATTTATATATTTTAAGTATTATAAAATAGAAAGTCAACCAAGTGGAAATTTCTCTCTGATCAAGAAAAACTGAATTTTTTTTTCTCGCGTATATGGTTAACGGTATTACCGTTAGAAAAATCCCGATGTGACATTTGTCGGCGTGACAATCATCAGAAGACGATTTGCATTTGGTATAATTGTCAATAAGTATAATATATTGCCGACACGGATACCATCACCATTAAGATAAATTGCCCTGCACCGACTTAGAAAGAAGAGAAATTTATAACTGATATACGTAATGAGCAATTTTACTAAACAACCAAAAAAAATTATATACTACGGACGTATGTATGTTCAAATCAAACCATATTAGGAAAGTTGAAAATCTGCTCTGTCTGCTGTATCTATCTGTGTGTGATGCTGTGTATATTTTAAAGTTTATTAAATTATTCAAATACGTTAAATGTTTGATAGCTGATTATAATTATCTTAACGGTATTAAGATAACAGTAGTGAACTAAAACTTATTTGATTATCATCGGCATCATTATTATTATTATTGTAATTTTTAACATGCCCAGTCAAATAGATTAACTAAATGCTTATATAATAAAGTATTTAAATATCTGATTTTATGTCTTTCAACTTTATCATTTAAAGAGTTTTTATAGCAATCTTTAAATCTTATTTATTATATAATTCCTCTGAATAGTAAACATTAACTATCAAACTGTATAATTGCAAATAAAACCTTTAATTGGTTCTTAATGGGTCAGTCAGTACTGCAATCGAGCTTTTCTTAAAATTTTTATTTTGTACCTTTAACTGCTATTACTTTTTAAAATACCCTACATTTAAATGTCGAGTAAATGGTTTCATTGGAATTCGCATATTAATTACAAAAAAAACAATGATCCGATTAGAGCAACGCGAGCCGAGTCGACCAATTAATTCCTCAAACATATCGGAAATGATGGTTGTCGAAACTCGAGTAAATCTTTTTGAATTTTGAATATTGATTTACGAATTGTGAATGACTGTCTTCTGTTTAGGTAAACAATTAAGTTTTTGCGTATTGGTTTATTTATAACTTATATTTTAATTCGTACATTGAAAATGTTGAACAGCAATATAGATTTTTCAATCCCGGACGAACCCCCAAGTGGAGAGAGAAGACGCGATTTTCCACGGTCGACCACTGTCCTGAAAAACATATACGAAGAGAATAGGAAACGTATGCCTATATATTCCAACCTGGAAAAAACATGACCGTAACCAAATCAATCAAAAGCCGTAGTCAGTAAATACATTTGCATAAGTTTTCTTTGCGTTCTTAGATCTTGTAGAAACAATTAAGTCATGTTTATTGTGCATATGACATATAATATGCATATTAAAATTCGGATGGTAAATATTTCTTCTCAGCGAGAATTTTACAGAATGCAGGTGACCGTTAAAAACAAATCAATTCCAGATGCCGATAAATAAAATGTGATTGCAGGAAAGTTTAAGGTGATTAATACATCGAGAAGAATTTATGACTACTCAATAAACCAAATATAATAGTAAAAATTGTGGGTGCAATACCAGGTACTTCTCTAATAAGTAGCAAAGTGGTTTACATGGATTAACGTGTTTAAAACTTTGTTTATTTTGCAACTTCAAACGAATTATTCGTACTTTCAAGGAGAAATAACTTTTGTAAAAACTATAAATGACCTAAAATTTCCCGACAAACAGGTAATACTAAATAGGACACATTCTGCGACAAAAGAAAAAAAGACAATTTGATAGGAAGATTTAAGTATGTATGACACTGCTTCTTGGAACTACGAGCTGCCTGCTCCAAAACGTGCAGCTCATTTGAAAGTACATGACTTTTTCTTGAGTGCATTTTCAGTGGGAATTTTACAGAATGTAGACGACAGTTCAAAATAATCTATTTCAAGTGTAAATAAAATATGGTTGTAAGAAATTTTAAGCTGGTCAATACGTCAAGAAGTCTCTATACTACTCGATAAACCAGGAGTAGTAAGACTTGTGGGTGCAATACCAGGTACTTTTTCTAGTGAGCAGCAAAGTGGTTTACAAGGGTTAATGTATTTCAAATTTGTTTATTTTGAAATTTATATCTGATATTCCAAAATAACATCGTGTAAGTCAGATTTCATGGGCATAATAACTGCAGCGGAACGAAATGTTTTTCTTATTTTCAAGTACTTGTTTAAAGTAATTTATTTATCAGCTTAGAGTAAGTTATAGAAAATGTAACCGAAGCAAATTGGGACTATCGTGCACTGTCAAATGAGAGATGCTGGTTTTAAATTTTTTTTCTCAATGGAAATTTTGCAGAATGTATGCGGCAGTTAAAAAGTCTATTCCAGGTGTAAATGAAATGTGGTTGTTAGAAAGTTTAAACTTATAAATACATGAAGAAGTATTTATGACTACTCAATAAAACAAAAGTAATAAAATGTGTGGGTGCAACACCAGTTACTTTTTCTAGTGAGCAGCAAAGCGGTTTACACGGATTAATGTATTTCAGCTTTATTTATTTTCAAACTTCAAACGAATTATTCATACTTATCCGTACAAAATCAAGCTTGCTCGACTGGATCATCATATTCAAAAAAAATAATTTTCTTAAAAAATTATAAATGTCCCAAAATTTCCGGACAAACGGGCAACACTAAGCAGGAAAGATTCTGCGGCAAATGAAAGAAGAAAAAAGGCATTATATGATTGAAGGATTGATTTATGTTCCTACCACGCTTTCATTAACTACAGTTATTCTTCAACGGGAGCTTAGGGGAGAAAGTGATTTAAGAACTATTTCAAGTAATTTTGCATAAACACAAAAAATTTGCATTTATTGAAAGTCTGGTTTTAAAATTTTTAGTTTTAGAATTTTACAAAATGTAGGCGACAATTAGGAATAATCTATTTCAGATGTAAATAAAATGTGGTTGTAAGAAATCTTACAAGAGAAGTATTTATGACTAATCGATAAACCAAAAGTAATGTAATAAAACTTGTGGGTGCAATACCAGGTACTTTTTCCATGAAACAGCAAAGTAGTTTACCGGGATTGATGTATTTAAACTTTGTTTATTTTAAACTTCAAACTTCATACTTTCTTGGACAATACTGTAATCAGCAGGATTCGCTACCATAAATAATGAATTGCTATATTATAAATGGGTATTTTGAATGACGTGACTGAAATGATGATAATAAAATGACTAAAATGAAATAAACAGATAAAAAGAAGGAGCGATGTCAATTTTACTATAGGTAACTTCAATGTGAAAATCGGAAAAGATCAAGTTAATAAATCAGTTGGTAGATGTGGCTGTCGAATACGTAGCAACAGAGGAAACATGCTGGTTCAGTTCTATAACGAATATGATCTAGTAAAAATACATTTTTCGACCTACCATCTCTGATATTACATATGTAATCCGTTAGTGTTCATAATTAGAACACAACTCCCAAGAGCTGCAAAACAAATAGGAAGCCTACAATTGATATAAATAAAATGCAAGAAAGAGTTGCTCGTGCAGAGATCAAAAGAACGTGCAATCAAAAAGGTTGTTAATGTAGAAGAACAACGAAAACCTCTAATACCGCGGTCACCAACATAGCAAGAAAAAAGCTGATATCAAATTGAAGTAGAAAAAAGAACCGATGGATGACAGAAGAGAGATACTAGAACTAACGGTTGAAAAAAGATTACGAGGTACAAACGCGCATCGACAAAATCATTAGAAGGAAGATCAAAGATGCCAAAGAAGGGTGACTTTCAGAGCAAGGCCAAAAAATGGACAGTAGGAAAAAACACAGCATTCTCAATCTCCACAAAAAAATCAAAGAAGCTACTGGTACATTCAAACGGAGACCAGCAGGTATAATTCTAGACCAAGGAAGTAAAGTATATTGGAACATGGAGGGAAGTATAGCGAGAAGGAAAAAGTACCATGAAAAGCTTTTCTAGATCCTGAACATTAAAATGCAATGATCAATAAGTCAAACTAAAGATGATAACGAAAGAAAAAACTTTAAGTTCCTTTTTGCTAACGGTACCAGATAACAACTATGCTTATAACGATTTCCGATTTTGATTTTTTTTTGTAGCTTATCAGTTCAATTATTAAGTGCGCTCCGTTTTTCCATAGCAGAAATGTCCCCTTTAAACTGTAAATAAGCTTCAAAGGCAACCAAACCTTAGGTATCAATGATTTTTCTCATGGATTGAGTCAAATGGAGTCACTTAATAACCACAATAATATGCTACGGGTAAAAACTTACTTCCAACCAAAAGTATTATCTAAAGAAGGGATACCCTTCAAGTCGGATATCAGCCAAATCAGGGCCCAGTATTACTGTCTCCACCGCCGCTAGAAGTCTTACAGAACGAGGACAGAGGAAATACGCTGAGATGTTCTTAGGTTCTGAGAAAATCTGTTACTAACCAATTTCAGAAATTACATCCGAGATTTAGCCACATCCTTCCTTGAAGAAGAAAATCGGCTCCACAACAATTTAGATCTTTAACAGTAAGTATTAGAATAAAAGTGACTATTTTCGGGTACCTTGCCGCCAGCAGGAACTGACCAAAAAGTTTGTAAGCAAGCTTTTGGCCCACATAGACTGATAAATCAGAAGCATCATAGATTTTTCCAGTGGGATTCTGTAATCCAGAGGAAAATCCAATCCACAAACTAACCTTAAAATCTCTTTTAGCATGGTTTAATATTGTGTACAAATTTATTGCAAGAATAGCCATACAAAGCCAGTAGCTACAACCAGGCCAAGGAGTGGATTAGAGAAACAAATTTATCAATATAAGTAAATAAATCTCTACGGGGTACTGTATTGGCATGCACAGTATAACGGAATACAGTTTTTCCTAATAACTGAAATAATTCATTTTAGAATTCTAATTTCCCTTAACCTTTGTAAGCACTCCTTATAAGTCATAATCTTATTAATAGTTATCCGATTTATCTTTTTTTTTATTAATTGTTTTAAATCACAGGAAGGAATTCTTATTTTTAAACTACTATTTGTTTTAGATTCGATCTAATCCTTTCAACAACAAAACGGTTTCCGTATTAATTCTTGAGGCCAAAATACGTCTAATAATTTGAATAAGTGAAAGTATATCAAATCTTATCAGAGATGGAGCTACGAAGGAATCTCAACAATTTTTTGAGGTTATGTTTATTTGATTCGTTTTAAAAACACAAACGCATCTAATTAACAAGAAATTTTCAAACAATTCGTGTTTCCAAACTGATTAAATGCCAGTTCTAATTTCTGTCTTCCATAAATTGTCTTAAATATGTCAAGAATGGTGTAAAAATCAACATTAAAAGGTATTTCACGTTTTCCGACTATCTATTCGAAAGTACTACCGACTAAAAAATGTTTAAAATAGAGAAAGAACTAGAACTCTTGCATACTTGCATATAATAGTATTTAAACTTTAATTAAAAGAGTTTTAAACAATTAAAATGCAGGGCATGTATCATAAATTCGATAAAACGGTGCAAAAGTACCAACTAGAAATTGGCTATTATGGGGCATGTTTATCACAAAATGGTGTAAATTGTCGGAAATGTAAAGTTAGTGGCCAACAGTCCGTGAAGAATCTCATGCTATTTACACTATTACACGCTTTTTATGTTGTTTAATTATCACGAGCTTCGTGCCTTTGTTTTTACACACCGCGAAACCTTTTGTCGAGATAAAATACGTTGTGTTGAAACTGATTTATGTCTTCTTATTTAGTAACATGGGAATTGCTATAATAAGTAAGAGAATTGCCGTGACCTTCTGATTAAATACAATTTTAACCCAAATGATACTTAAATTGCGTTTTCCGCATTGAATAGTGTAAAGTGCTATGGTTAGAGTGTTAAAGCGCTGTTGTGGAGACTTCAACGGGCGGTCAAGAAAAATGACACCAGATAACTTGGGTTCTGCTGGATTTATTGTGAGTATAAAGACGATTTACTTGCTTGCATTCATTAAAACGTTACTAGTACAGAAATCTCCAAGCCAGGTACAGTTAGGCAATAGCAAGAAAGGTTCTTGGGAAAAAAATGTACGATTAAAGCAGAGATGTTTCAATAGTAAATACTCCACTTGGGTATAGAGTAAAGCTCTGGAACTAGGAGCCTTTAAATATCTAATCCAAAAGCACTGCAAGGGTCGTTAAAATTAGCATTTGCTTACTCCAGAATCTAAGAAACGAAGAGATAACTCATTCTACATGCTCAGATCCTTTGACTGACATCCTACTTGTCATGCCTACACAGTGCAATGACCTTTGGAGACCTCTGGAATCAATATCTGGCACTAGAACTCAAAGATTCTTAGTATTTGGAGAAATCTTGATACTTGAAACCATAAGAATATGGGAGAGTAAAAATTTGAACTCCTGAAATCTCATTCTGAAACTGCAATAGTTGCTGAAAAATAAACACAGTTCGGAATCGACCAATTTATAGGTTCTTAAATTTTCAGAAATCTTCCATTTTTATTAGCAAATTGAATTTTTTTCTCAAGCAGTGAAACCAGCAGCCATTTCTTGAAATTCTATTTTTTACAACCTAATAATTTGAAATTTTGGATTTTTGAAAGGTAGGACTGACCTTTCAACCACTATTCAATATTAAATATCATCATTGTAACTCCCAAAGCAGCAGCGCTTAATGGGTCTGCGACAACAAAGGTCAGGAAACAATTCCATTACAATACAATTTTTCAATATTTGATACCTTTAATGTTTGAATCAATTAACAGTTTGAAACAACATGCTACGGAACTTAAGATACTCGGCGACTATCGGTAGATTTTTTGGCCTTTTTTATGGTTTCTGGGTACGTTGTAGGGCTACCCCAAAGGAACAAAAATCATCTGACCTTTCGACTACTTTTCAATATCAAAGATGATCATGTGATGTTACTGCAATACTCATTAAGCAGCATTTATGGATCTGTGACTTTCAAGCTACGTCAAAGATCAAAAAATGATCCATTACAAACCCGCCAAGTAGTTGAAAAAGTCTCATCGAGTAGATTAATAATGTTAGCACATAATGGTTTTGTGGTCATTTCTATGACCGTCACGTCAAACCACTCCAAAGGGAAATGTGTGATATGGTTACTATCCACTATGACATCGACAGATTCTCCTGACTTATTTGGATGGTGACTTCAAGCTGCATGCCACGGTTCGTACAAATAGTGTGCTGACTTGGTATTAATACTATTCTTTCTAGGGAAGAACTCTATAATGGTATGCGATTAGGTTACTAATTTGGCAAGTGGTATGTTTAGAATAAGGAGAAAGAAAATGAGAAAGAAACTAATAATAAGAAGAAGGACAAGAAAAAAAGAGAATGAGATATAGAAAGATATGAAAATGTTAAAAACGCAAAATATAAAAATTAAATTAGAAAAAAACAATTGAAAGCGGAAAATACAACAAGTTAACAACGAAGTGAAACAAAAACAAAAGAAATGCGGCAAACAACAAATAAAGAAATAAAACAGACGAATACAGGAAATACTAGTGATTTCAGCAGTTTTTATGACTTCGTGATCTGTACGACTACAAACTTCGTGCCACACTCAGCTTGTATTTTATTAACCTAGTCAATGACATCCATTCGACTGCGATAAATGCACGCGTGACGTAAAGATTTTAGCAATAAGTTCACAGTTTTTCAACTTTTCTTAACTTACTTATTTTTAATCAATGGAAATATTAATAAAATGATAATAGATATTATTTTAGATATTTACAGATGGTTAGCCGTAGCTGCTGAGATTACAACAAAGTCAAATCAGTGCTTTTCTGGGATATTGTTGTTTTACTGAATTTCGTACATTTATTTTGTGAATTCTTGGTGTGAAATAGTTTAATCTTATTTCTCTTTAGTGAATGAAAATGTTAACAATGGGTTCGCACGAGCCCATTGGTTGCTGTGACAGAACCGTATTTTTGACTTCAGCGTGACCTGAAGATCATAGAAGTGACCGTACTCCAATATTTTACATAAGTTGCAGTTCATACAACACCTTTTTGTGCTGTGGGTGTTCTTGAGGTTCAAGATGGGCCCATTTTGTGCTACATTTTTGTTACTCGGTTAGTTTGTAATAAAACAGGTTTTTTTACCATTGACTTGATTTGGAAATCACAAGCCATCATCATCATGTGTTATATATTCTTAACCTATTCAATGAGACCTTCTCAACAAGATCAGTTGTGACACTTATTGTAATGATCCCTTATTTTGATCTTTGAAGATGAAAAGGCAGATTGAAATCAACTACATATGTAGGTAGTATCTAAAAACCAGGAGAGTCCGTCGAAGGTTACCGAACATAAGGTCTTAAAATACTTTTTAGGCCTTTAAACACTTCAGAATTTTTAACCTTCAAGAAGGAAACATCAATGAATTGTTATGATTCTTTAGAAACCTGAAACTGTGACAAACCTTGGCAGAACTCTTGAATAGTCTCTAGAGTTCCAATTTCCAAAATACCGAACTGTGAAAATCTGGCACTGAAATTCTGCACCTCTGAAGGTACAGAATCTGAAGCTGTCAGGATGAATGATGAAAAGAATGATTATATATTAAAACTCCAAAACCTTGGAATTCCTAAACCAAGAACCTCTGAGATACTATACAGTGAGAATTTTATTTCACTGAACATAGGACTATTGACATTCCCTATGTTCAGTTTTAAAAAAGCCAAGTCAATGCATTGCGAGCAATTAAAACATATCCAAGCAACCTATAAAACAATTGCTATTCGTAGTGTCATTAGAAAGTGTCAAAACTGTGTTTTTTTTCAAAGTTTTTTCCAAGACAGCTGCAGATCCTGACCTGACCTGAAGCTGTCTTTGGCATCAGTGAGGACTTTATGCCTTTATTATGATTAATTAATGAATATTCGTGTCGATAATTATTGTCAAGGATTACAATCATGTCGCAAACATTGTCGCTGGGTAGGCAACCAAACTTGCAGGTCTGCTGGTAGCTGGTGTTTTTTTTATTGTACATTCTTTTGACACAACTGAAATTATTTAGTTTTAGGTTAAGTATAATTACATCCAAATAGCAAGTTTAAACAGAAACTTTTATTTAAATTACTTTAACAAATGTTCAAAGTGACCACCCTCCTGTTCCAAACAATATGCTAACCGATTGTAAAATCCTTGTACACTATTTCTTAAAAAATTTGGATTTATTTCGTTGCAGGCGGTAAGTATTCTATTCTTTAGCTCTTCTGTATGCTCTATTACCCTATTATTGTAGACTTTGGATTGGATATAACCCCAGAGAAAGAAATCGTTTGGTGATAAATTTGGGAACCGAGGTGGCCAAACTATGGGGCCAAATCTTCCAATCCAGCGATCCTGGAATGTTTCGGTTAGGAAGCGTGTAATAGGGCGCGTGGAATGTGATGGAGGGCCATCCTTTTGAAACCATGGGTTCTCAATATTTAAAACTTCTAGTCGTGGTATAATGTTTCTCCGCAGAAGTTCCAGAGGACTGTTAAATTTTGAACATGCTTGTTTGTACGTGACTAATACTTGTGGGAATTGGAAAAGAAGGATAAGGAGAAAGGGAAGCGAGGTGTTTGATACAAACCAATAATTCTGTTTATTGACAGTGCCATCTAAACAAAACTATGACTCATCTGTGAAAACTATTTTTTGTAGAATATCTTCATTTTCATTTAGTAAATTAAATACTGTTTCACAAAAATCTGTTCATTTAATTTTGTCAATTGTGTTATCAGAGGTAATGCATAGGAATGCATTACAAGCAATTACAACATAATATCCAAGCAACCTCTGATAAAACAATTGCCATTAATGTCATTAAAAAGTCAAAACTGTTTTTTTAAAAAGTTTTTCAACTTGTGCTTTGCAATATGTACTCAAAAGATGAAAAGATTGCCATTGTAAACTGGTACAATTCCAATAATAGTATGAGACAAGTGCGCGATTTGTTTTCCGTAAGTTATCCCGAAAGACCGATACCATCTGTCGCAACTATTCATAGCATAATTAAAAAATTTAATGGTGAAGGTTGTGTAATAAATTCACATAAAAAAAGAAGAAAAGCTTGCCCCGTTTTAACAGAAGAACGAGAAATACAAATATTATGTTATGCAGAAGAAAATCCCATTACCCCCTCGCGGATAGTAGCACAGCAATTTGGCATTTCGAAAGACTCTGTGCTTAAAACTTTCAAGAAGTATAAATACAAACCCTACAAATTTTCCAATCACCAGCAGCTTTTTCCTATTGACAAAATTAAAAGAACAGATTTTTGTGAAACAGTATTTAATTTACTAAATGAAAATGAAGATATTCTACAAAAAATAGTTTTCACAGACGAGTCGTCGTTTTGTTTAGATGGCACTGTCAATAAACAGAATTATCGGTTTGTATCTAACACTTTTCTCTCCTTTCTCCTTATCCTTCTTTGCTAATTCCTACAGGTATTGGTCACGTACAAACAAGCACGTTCAAAATTTAACACACACTCAATACAATAGGAGTGTTAATGTTTGGACTGGAATAGTTGACGGTACCCTTATTGGTCCATTTTTTATCGATGGCACCCTAAACGCTGCCAAATTTCTGGAACTTCTGCGGAGAAACATTATACCACGACTAGAAGTTTTAAATATTGAAAACCCATGGTTTCAAATGGACGGCGCTCCACCACATTCCACGGGCCCTATTACACGCTTCCTAACCGAAACATTCCAGGATCGCTGGATTGGAAGATTTGGCCCCATAGCTTGGCCACCTCGGTCCCCAGATTTATCACCAAATGGTTTCTTTCTCTGGGGTTATATCCAATCCAAAGTCTACAATAATAGAGTAATAGAGCATACAGAAGAGCTAAAGAATAGAATACTTACCGCCTGCAACGAAATAAATCCAATTTTTTTTAGAAATAGTGTACAAGGATTTTACAATCGGTTAGCATATTGTTTGGAACAGGAGGGTGGTCACTTTGAACATTTGTTAAAGTAATTTAAATAAAAGTTTCTGTTTAAACTTGCTATTTGGATGTAATTATACTTAACCTAAAACTAAATAATTTCAGTTGTGTCAAAAGAATGTACAATAAAAAAAACACCAGCTACCAGCAGACCTGCAAGTTTGGTTGCCTACCCAGCGACAATGTTTGCGACATGATTGTAATCCTTGACAATAATTATCGACACGAATATTCATTAATTAATCATAATAAAGGCATAAAGTCCTCACTGATGCCAAAGACAGCTTCAGGTCAGGTCAGGATCTGCAGCTGTCTTGGCAAAAACTTTGAAAAAAAAACACAGTTTTGACACTTTCTAATGACACTACGAATAGCAATTGTTTTATAGGTTGCTTGGGTATGTTTTAATTGCTCGCAATGCATTGACTTGGCTTTTTTAAAACTGAACATAGGGAATGTCAATAGTCCTATGTTCAGTGAAATAAAATTCTCACTGTATACTATAGTATACTTGGAAGTACCTAGGAATATTTGGAAATGCCTGGAAATACTTGGAAATACCCGATGTTTTTTAAAGCATTCCCAAAAAACTGGAAATCACTGCTGAAAATCACTGTACACTTTGCTGGGAATACTTTGGAGATATCTGGGAATACTCGAGAATACTTGAAAATATCTGAGAATACTTGGGAATACCTAGAAATACTTGGGAATAGCTAGGAATATTTTTAAATACCTGGAAATATTTGGAATAACCTGGGAATACTTGAAAATACCTGGAAATACTTGGAAATACCTGGGAATACTTATAGATGTTTTTTGAATAAGACCGCCATCTTCCCTCCGAATATCGATATGTGGGAATACCTGGGAATATTTGGAAATACCTGGAAATACTTGGAAATATCAAGGAATACTTGGAAATACCCGATGTTTTTGAAAGTATTCCCAAAAACTGGAAATGACTGTACTTTTCTGGGGAGTGTTTGACCCCGAGGGGTCAATCACTGCTGGAAATCACTGTACACTTTGCTGGGAATAATCTTAAAATGTCTAGCAATACTTGGAAATATCTGAGAATACTTCGAAATACCTGGGAATACTTGGAAATACCTAGTAATACTTATAGATATTTTTTAAATAAGACCGCCATCTTCCCCCCGAATATCGATATATGGGAATACCTGGGAATATTTGGAAATACCTGGAATTACTTGGAAATATCTGGGAATACTTGGAAATACCTGGGAATACTTGGAAATACCTGAAATTACTTGGAGATATCTGGGAATACTTGGAAATACCCGATGTTTTTGAAAGTATTCCCAAAAACTGGAAATGACTGTACTATTCTGGGGACTGTCTGACTCTGGGTCAATTACTGCTGGAAATCACTGTAGACTTTGCTGGGAATAATTTGGAGATGTCTAGCAATGCTTTGGGAATACTTGGCAATACCTGAGAATACTTGGAAATACCTAGGAATACTTGGGAATACTTATAAATGTTTTTTGTATAATGCCATCTTCCCTCCGAATATCGGCATATGTGAATACCTGGGAATATTTGGAAATACCTGGAAATACTTGGAAATACCTGGGAATACTTGGAAATACCCGATGTATTTTAAAGTATTCTAAAAAATTGGAAATGACTATACTTTTCTGGGGAGTGTTTGACCTCGAGGGGTCAATCACTGGAAATTACCGTACAGTTTGCTGCGAATAATTTGAAAATGTCTAGCAATGCTTTGGGAATACTTGGAAATACCTGACAATACTTGAAAATACCTAGGAATACTTGTGAATACTTATAGGTGTTTCTTGTATAAGGCCATTTTCCCTGGGAATATCGGTATATGGGAATACCTGGAAATACTTGGAAATGCCCGATGTCTTTGAAAGTATTCCCAAAAACTGGAAATGACTTTTCTGGGGAGTGTTTTACACCGAGGGATCAATCACTGGGCATCACCGTACACTTTGCTGGGAATAATTTGGAAATGGCTAGCAATGCTTTGGGAATACCTGGAAATACTTGAAAATACCTGATGTTTTTGAAAGTATTCCCAAAAACTAGAAATCACTGTACGTTTTTTAAATAATGATTGATCCCTCGGTCAAAAATTTGGAAGTACCCTGATTGCGATTCTTATAACAAAATACCAACGGTTCACTCACTATTCGCCTATTAATATTTGCTGCATACTTAATAATTAAAACAAAAAAAACTACTTATGCCAATACCAATTGTATGCTCGATTTTTGCCCATATTATTCCATTATGAATTGTTTTGATCAACTCCAAAGTTCACATGTTTTTGCTTTAACTTCTTTAGTTAACTCTTTAGGTTAGGCGGGCAAAACAAAAGATTAGTGTGTCAGATATTTCGTTATCAAAATTACCATTGAGAATGCAGACAAAAAGAAAATTTCGGCTTTACCCCACCAGATTATACCAATCTAACAAACGCACTAGAAAAAAAACAAAAACAAAAGCTAGCAGGTTTTGGATTCTAAAAAGTTACAAAGTTAAACAAAATCAAGTTTTCTGTGTGTGATTCCATGGTGTGATGGTAGAAGAGAGAGATTTCAACAGGCAGTCAAGAAAAATGCGCAGAGGATAATTTAGATTTTTATTGCTACGTTAGTTTTATGTTTACTACAATCCCTGAATACTAATTTTGTTATTTTCAGCTGTGTGCTAAGAATTTAACAAGGGTGGTTGTTTGACCTTGATGCATGCTTCGCGTTTATTATATAAATAAATATTTAAACATGTATAAGTTTGCTAGTATACACATACACATTACCTGCATGCAACTTGCGCATTTGAATTTTGATTATATCCCGCCAACTGAAATACCAACAAGCGAGAAATAAGACGCGGGAAAAAATCAATTTAAAACTGGTTTTAATTTAAAAATTGAAAGTATTCTTCTATGTAAATTATGAAATTGGAGCTGATAACTAGAAACAACAATGGTCCTCAATAATAGTTTTCGAAATTGAAACTGGAAATTGCGGTTAAATCTGAAACGATTTATAAAGAGTGTCCTGCTGGGAAGGTGTAGGGATCTTTTAGTTGTAGTTATTCATATACACTCTTGTTGCCTGCTGGATACCTTTTTTGAAATTTATTTTTTATCTCTTTTTAATTTGTGTAGAAATAATTGAGTGAGATGAGTGCAAAGGAGCTAAAAAATGTTGAAAGTTACAAAAAGAATATTATTTTTAATTTGTGCTTTGCATAATAGACCAAATAATGCCTAATCATGGAGTGTACACTTTTATTTTAGTGATTGTGTCCGGTTTTGAAACATTTGTTGGGAGGAATATTTTTTCTCAATAATCCTTCTCACTTTGTTTTATTTTCTATTTTTTTATAATTAATTTTAAAACTTCAAATCGATTAATCCAATGATTTTTAATTTTTATTGCTGATCATTAGTTTTGACTTTTCAGGTTAGTATAGTAATAATGAATGGATTCAAAAATATAAATTAATGAACTACCGAGTGGACCTTTCCATAGGTCACTTGATTCGGTTTTTTTAATCGTTTTATTTAAAAAGCTCAAGAACTATTAGTTAAGACGGTCCTGATATGACATTTGGCGTATCAAAGTTAAACACAGAAAATTCCCAGAAATGAGATAAAACTATTTAATCAAGCTTTTCTCAATTATGCCTTTACTGTTATATTGATGATAATTTTCTTTTAAAATTCCATCAATTTAATTTAAAAAAAAGTCACAAGAATTAATAATTAACATTTTTGTAGCTATTTAACTGTTTAAATTTTATTGAGACATCTAATAAGACTGAATATAAGCCAATTAAAGTTAAAAACAATTACACATCAGATATAAAACAAGCCAAAAAAACAGTTGATTGCGATTTTATGCTTTTATGTCAAGAAAAGTCAAGGAATTTTAGTTATTTTTCAAATAATTGAAATACTTAAAAGCATAAGTTAAACGTAGAGACAACGGTACAAATTTGTCTTGAGTGTCACATTTTTGACATTCTTTTGTTTTTGATTTATCACAGTAGCCTTGCAACCTAGATTTATTGCAATTGTCTTTTATTATGTTAGTAGACATGATAATATGCAATCTTTGCTATAGGATGAATCATATGTTTTAGACAGAGATGAGATTTGTTATGTAATTTTAATAAGATCTTATCTTTATTGGTTTAACCCATAAAGTGTTATGAAACGGAGTTCAACAGACACTATGATTTTGTATTTATACATTTGTTTCTAAAATATTGATCATTTTGGTTTTCATTTGTTTCAGAGACTGGCCCCCATCGTCGTAGTAGATGATAAAACTCTGTACACAGTAAAAAATCAACCCCGTGAACAATTTTTAGAGTACTGGCGACAATTAACTGTCTGCTGTATTTAACTTCGACTAGTTATAACTGTTGAGATTTTGCAATTTCAAAAGTTACTAATATTCGTGAGAATTTTCAGAAAACTTTTCAGATTGAAAAGTTTTAACAGCTTTTTTTAACAAGAAACCTGTTAGTGCAAATATGTTTTCCATCTTTTTACTGCGTGTGAATGTGAAACTTCGCAGATTGTTTTAATAATTAATTTTACAACGCAACATAATATTATAAATTATTAATACATGTATTATTTTATAATTTTAGTAATTAGTATTACTTATGATGAGTAAGACGAGAGCACTTGGAAACTTATAAGACATGTTCAACATTAAACTATTTAATATTGATATCCCACGGAGTTGTACTTTTTTCAATAATTTATATTCAGTGTTTTATTCCCAAACAATAAACAAAGGTATTAAGAAATCAGGTAAGTAAAAGCAATAATTATATCTAATTCGAAGAACAAAAGAGTAATTACATGCCAATTCTAGTAATTTTGAACTTTGGCGGAGTTCACGGAGTGCTGCAAGAGAATCTCTTAATAGAGATTTCATGAGAGTTGGCATGAAGCATGAGCAGTAGTTCACTCTAGCTACAATTAACAACTATACCATGGATCAAGAAAAATAATTTCGACGTAAAGGTTTCGGGGTGTCCTTTAACCAAAATAGAAATGTCCCAACTGGGTTCGTATATATTATATATACTTTTTATGTGTGTTTGGATTGCAATAAATAAATAAATTACTTATTTTATTATTGACCTTCAGGTTGGAAAACTATACTACTTTTACTCTAAATTTAAATCTAAATAGAAAACAACTTATACAAAAGTTTTATAACAATCCACTATAAATAGGCAATATTTTTTCCATATAGAGTAAAAGATTAAAAAGCCTAAAGTATAAAATCTTACTCCGAAACAATTAGAAATGTGAGTGTTTTAATTTAAAAAAGTTGCCATAAATGATTAAAGATATTTTAGGGTGTGATAAATTTACACTAACATTGTATTGAAGTTAACTCTATGGTCTACAAGAAGATACAGATTAGATATTTTACTCTAAATGTATTGGACCTAAACACACACTTTTTAGAGTGGCCCAGTGTTCGAATTTTACACTAAATTTTTTACTGTGTACTAAAAATTTGTAGTAGTAGTCAAGACGATCAGTTTCTGAAATATCAACAGACTGAGCACTTGGAAAGCGTTTGTTGTTATTATTAGTAAGTCCGAGATGATCTAAAAGGCATCGACTTAAATTTAGGGATGCACATTCCGAAAACTTAATCTCTTTTCAAAAAAATGAACACTTCTTGACAACCTTCCGTTCATCCTACATAATTTTCTGAAAATTTCCCAAACTACAGATAGAATTACTGTTGCTGATGCTTCCTATGGACCATGAGTCAGAAAAAAAAGTAAATGACAAACGGTGTTAATATAGATTTTGTAAATTCATATTTGGGCAATTTTGAATAACAGTCGCCGGGTCTTTTAACATTTGTTTAGCTCTTCCAACACATCTTTAGGCATTTTTGCTCTTTTTGACCGTTTTTTTCTATGTAAGCATAGTACCAGATCTTTAGAACTATTAATTATATGTATGCCATATAGGTAAAAGATTTTTGAACCCACTTCTGGTTTAAGAGTTAAACAAATAGACTTTTAGGTTTTTCGGTCTAACTACAATAGAGTTTTGGATAACTCTTAGAAAGTAGGTAAAGCGGGTTGAAATACAGCTAAACCCTGAACAATTTTTTCTGATTTTAGACAAAAGAAAAGTTGCTGACTAGAATGGTAAAAAAATAAAAATTTGCCAAATATCTCAAGAAGGATTCAAAGTAATGTCATGGATAGATAAAGATACAAATAAATCGTTTCTTCTAAATTCTTACTGTTAAAATCAGAAAAACTTTGAAACAAGTAATTCCTAAATTAAGGTTTTGATCTTCAAGCGGAAAAATGATATTCTAACATCGTTCCAAACTTTCTAACATTCTAACAGGTAAAGTGCTGATCGAGATAAATGAGTACCACATTTAAGATTGATGGCTAGTTTTTCCAATTACGTACATTAAAATTTTATTCTTTTGTATATTACCCACTTGTAGACGTTTTGATCATCTGAGACAAAGTGGGTAATCTTTAAACACTATTTGTAACGATTCACCCATGGTTTTACTAACTTGGGTTAAGTTAGAATCATTCTTAGAACTTGACAGTTTCCGAAAGACTGGAAAATAAAAAAATCTTTATATCTCTCCAAAAGTATTTGCAAAAAGAACAAACTGCAAAAGCTAGGGAAAAGAACCTTATTATAGGATATTTTTCCTTCTTACCCAAATAATTGGCGCTAGTGTAATTTTGAGGCATAGTGAATAATCAAAGTGACTGTCTTTCAATCTTTCGATTTTAAAGAATGCCAAAAACTGCAATTCTTCGTGAAGAGAACCGTTTTCAATGAAGAGGAAAGAGTAGCGAAGAAACTTGTGTAATTGGGCTAGACGGAAAAACCGGGAAGAACAATTCTAAAAGATCTTTGCAGAGCATTCATGAGCTGACTTAATAAAAAATAAAAGAAAATATGAAATCTTGCTTTTTGTTGAGAACAATCAATATGCGTTTTTTGGATGAAAAAGTCTTTCAAGGAAAGAGTGGATTTTCGATTCTGAACATTTTTACAAAAAGTATTGACAATAACCCACAAAGTAGTACACAGAGGGTGATTTATTAAAGATTCTTTTTGCGTCGGTTACAAAAATCGTCTTTTTAGGCATATAAAGATACTATTTAACACGGTTAAAGATAAAGTGCTAATATTACCCTCTGAAAGATCAGTAACGATCTTCCATAATTGTAAATTATTTCGAATGTTGATGATGTTCAAAAGATGTTTCGCTCCATTATAAAATATGCTCAGAAACAAAAGTCAGTGGTCTTTAAATGAAGGCTTTGACTTGTCCCAAACAAAGAATCTATTTTAGTATCTTTCATTTTACAGTAACGCCGGAGTTAAAGACACTAACATCAAACATCAAATTATTTTGTTTGACTGGTTTCCCCCGGCAAAATTGTCTTAAAAATAGTTGTTTTAACATTTTCGAGATAAGTGCAGTCTTAGTGTTATTTATTGCCTTAGATGTACGTAGTTGGTACGATTTTGGAAGAAATGAGAATCCTTTTGTAAGTACTTGTTGGTTATTCTTGCACTTTTAGGTGACAGCTCAACTCCAACAAATATATACAGAGACAACCACAAAAACACGCTCAAAATTTTTGTCGCGTTTGCTCTAATAGTTTACATAACCTTTAACTTTTAAAGCGTTGACATTTTCTAAACTAATTAATGTATGGTGTATTATACATAAAAGAACGTTTAGAAATATCAACTATTTTCCTGATTTCATACATATGTATTCCGTAATACCAGACCTACGGAATGGTTGCTTGAATTAATTAATTAAAGCCAAGATTTCTTTTTCTGTTATGTTTTAATATACTAACCTGCATTTGTAACCAGGCGTCTAAAAATGGTTGCGAATAACTGTTTGGGGATGTATTCCAGCACTCTCCTGGATGCGCGGGTACAATTTGATCGTCCGAACGGGGAGGCGCCGATGGGGCAAGACAACAAGTCCCCGAATCCATAACCCCGAAGGGGCACCACCTTATCCAAAACGCACACCAAAGGGTCCTTCCATAAAAAAGAACTTAAATGTCACTATTTAATTGTGTCTCTTATTCTCGCTATTATTAGCATCCAATTATTCTGCTTTTTTTTTAGATAACTTGAGAAATTTGTGGGGGAAAATCACTGTGGTAGTAGTGGTAATTTTCCTAATGCAGAAGGCATTTAAATAATCGAAAGAATTTCAATAAAGATTCTTCTTGGTGTTGTTTTCTTTTCTTACGGATGGCACTTTTATTATGTTTTGAGGCACAAAAACGTGTTCCAAGCTCGATGAACCAGGGAAGTTCAGTCTTTCTCTTCAAAACAAGTCAATATTCCAAATCGCCAATTCAAATGCAGATGAATGCACACAGTTACAAGTGAATACAAATAAACTAATCACATTCAATCCGCGTTGAAATATGTTTGTGTTAAGCATTCGTGCGTAACAGCGTACACGATTTAATTCTAAATTTGCTCACCACTCTGTGTGTGCAGTTTGAATGTCATAATAACAACATAACCTTTTAATTTTTCAAAATCACTAAAAACAGTTGACAACAACACTTCCTCACAAAATCCTCATCAACAGCAAAACACACTGAAAAATCCTTGTTAAGAAATAGCGTAACAAATTAAATAAGTTTTATTAAACATTTTTGGGGCTCCTACTCAAAATTAAAATTGGCGCGAATTTCAAATTTCGATTCGGTCAAAACGTACCGATGGGTGGAATCGCGGGAAAATTTGTCACCATAAGGTAAATTGGCGTAAGAGAGCACCATGCGGTGGGTGTAACCGTGATGACTTGTTGCGTAGTAGTAAGCAATACAACGGTCGCACGCCGACTGCAAGCAAGTCGAAATCAACGGTCAACGAGCGCCAAGCAAGCGAAAGAGCTTAAACGAAGAGATAGGAGACTCGAGGCCTGCCGATTAGCTTTGGTCGCTCTGGTAGACCATGAATTGAATAAGAGAGCGCAAGCGTTTATACGCCCACGACACGCGACTACGACTCAAACTAATGGAATTATGCCCTGGATATATTAAAAGTTAGATAGAGTACGGGGAGTTATTGATTAGTCTATTTTTTTCCTCTTTTTTGCTGTCTAGTTTTTTTGCGACAGATTTTTCCTCTGGTAATCCTCTTTTTCCGAGAAATTCAGAAAAATGAAAGTTTCTCAATTGGTCTCGATCTATCATTCAAATCACTCAAAGTCAGACTCAGGATATTGCATTAATGGAATTATGCAGCTAATAACATTAAACATTGCACGTAAAATGAAAAGAAAAATCTATGTAAATATACAAGTTAAACAGGTTTTTATTTAGATAACTCGAAAAGTTTTCTGGTTTTCAGCTTCCTGAACTATTAGGGTATAAAGGATAACACAGTATTACAAACGTTTATATGACATATCTTTTATGCATAATTAAGAATTAATTACATCACATTAATTTTAAATACAAATATGAAGTAATAATAATTGTGTCTAATCGTTTAAAAATTCTTAATTATGAATATTCATTTGTTTTTAAACTTCTTGCTGTGTTTATACAAATAAATAAGTTTAAAAAATGGCAATATTCGTAATGGTTTTAGCAAAATGGGGCACTTTCACATAACTTATAATATTATTTCTAACTGAGATACAGGGAATTATTTTAAAAAATTCGTATAACTTATTCAAACACAGCAATGAAAATAATTTTAGCACAACATTAATTTAATTGATTTTAATAGTGTATACCATTTAGTGACGTAACTAGGAATTTTAATTACTTAACCAAAATATATAAAAGGCCCCCTAAAAATATTTTATACGCATAGTAGAAAATCCAAGTTTTTTATGTTATAAGAAAATTTGATTTGAATAAAAAAGAAAAAATTGCCAGACCTTGAAGTAATTAACAAAAAATATTCTAAACTTTATTAATAGAAATTACTGTAAAAAAATTAAAAAAGATAATTTTTAGAATTTATTAAAATATCACAAATTTTGTCCCTTTATAGGCTCCTGTGAGTTTTGTCCCAAACCAACTAAATGGTTGGACTCGTGCAGCGTGGATCAGAGATGTGCAGTGGGCTGGGTTAGTGTGCGAGTGAATTTGTTTAACAACATATATTATAAACTAAGTCCATATTAGATTCACTTTTATAGTATGTTTGAACTAAGTATGCAGCAGAGGGATCAATGGTTGATCTGGTGGGCGTGGCTTCATGTTAGTGGGCATGGTAAATTGTTGATGTGCACGTGTTTGATACAAGTCATCACGTAATTATCAATTAAATATTTTATTAAATAAAGTAAATTAACTACTCAGTTTAAAAAGTAGTTAATACTAATTACTAATAGTTACATCCCTACATTTTCTGTTTTACTTTTGGATCATTTCGAATTTTATCAATTTTTAGCCATTCCTGGTGGGTATCAATGGTTATTCTATAATTTATTAATTTTATACGTTCCCGTAAGTAGAAATAGACAAGATTGTGATCTGGATTACGTGGTGGACATGGTCATTCTCTGATGTTACCCAGTGGTGGATAGAGGAATCCTAGGGAGCTAGATCTGACGAAAATGAAGGATGGTCACAATTTTTCCCGAAGCTTAGTTAATAATGCAGAATTATACGATTCTGTTCCAGTTTTACCTTGTTGTAAGTAATCTGTCATAATCAGTGTCGGATTTACGTACGTAGTAGCCCTGATAAGATGATGACATGTCGATGATATTTGATCCATTAGCATTATGAACAGTAGAGGACTCAGTATGCTTCCTTGTCTGATGTCTTTGTTAGTTGTAAATCTATCTGAGCCAACTCCTCCTATACACGCACTTCATTTACAGTTCCTATATACAGGCTTTGTAATAAATACTTCAATCATACCTTGACTTATTAGGACACTTTAAATTTTTGTCCTTGGGATGCTGCCATAGATAAATAGACCAAAAGTCTAATTGCATCAAAGATCCTGTTGGATAAAAGTTGACGTTCTACTCCTAATGTCATCATCCAGTGATGTTTGGTCTAAGCAACTTTTAGTCCTTAATGAAAAATTTTGCCCAATGCAACTTTTAGTTGAACTAAAATAACCGAATCAATTAAAATGACGGTTTCTATTGGTAATTCAAGGTAGCCCCAATTATTATGCACTGGTCATTCGTTAACCTAACATAACCTTACCTAGCTTTTCGGTTTCATACCATCGTTTTCTCGTCAAGAATCTTCGGTCCAATAATGTTTGACATAACGGAACTTTTAGCCAAATAATCATTTAGTCTAGTACTGCTTTATGTCCAATGACACATTTCGTCCATAGCGATAGTCTAACGGACATTTAGACCAATTGAACTTTTTTGTCCAATATACAACTAACTAAACAAAAGCAATTGCCTAACTAAAGCAATTGTATGGATTAAAATGACGGCTCCTATTAACAACTAAAAAGCAGCCCTAATCCAATCTACTCTGGCATCGATCATCTGTTAACCTAACATGAGCTATAATTTCACCTAATTTAGTCTTTTGGTTTGGTAAAAGCGTTTTCTTGTCGAGAATGACATTATCGGTTCAATGACGCTTGCTTTACCGAAAATATTAGTCTAATGAAGATATGATTCAATACGACTTTTCGTCCAATGATGCCTACTTTTTGTCTAATGAACATTTAGTTCATTGGACTTTTCATTCAGTTATCCTTTTGTCAAACTGAAACAACTGAATGAATTTAATTAAATAAGGCCCTTATTAGTAACTTAAAAGACAGTCTAAATTTCCCACTGGGCGGCTATTAACCTAACATGAATTAATCCATCCTAACGTAACATATTGGGTTTGATAATAATGTTTTCTCGCCACCAATAACGAATTTAAAAACAATCATGTTTTTGCTATTAATTTAAAAAAAAGTTAAGGATCAGAAGTCCCATTGAACAAGATCTCATTGAACGAAAAGTTCTGTTGGACCAAAAGTATGACAGGACGCATGGTCACTAAACTAAAAGTCTTGTTGGATAAAAAATTTCATTGAACGGAGATCCTCAAGTGACCAAACGTTTGTTGGACCAAACGTCATTAGGCTAAAAAACTTGATCTAACCTAACCTAACCTTTTGGGTTTGGTAATAACCTTTTCTTGTCACCAATAAAGAATCTAAAAACAATCATTTAATTGCTATTAATTTAAAAAAGGGTTATGGATCAAAAGTCCCATTGAACAAAATCTCATTGGACGAAAAGTTCTGTTGGACCAAAAGTATCACAGAACGCATGGTCACTAAACTAAAAGACCTGTTGGTTAAAACACCTCGTTAAACGGAAATCCTCGAGTGACTAAACAATTGTTAGACCAAACGTCATTAGGCTAAAAGGCTTGATCTAACCTAACCTAACCTTTTGGGTTTGGTAACAATGTTTTCTCGTCACCAATAAAGAATCTAAAAACAATCATTTTCTTGCTATTAATTTAAAAAAGGGGTATGGATCAGAAGTCCCATTGAGCAAGATCTCGTTGGAGGAAAAGTCCTGTTGGACCAAAGGTATCACAGAACGCATGGTGACTAAACTAAAAGACCTGTTGGTTATAAAACTTCGTTAAACGGAAATCCTCGACTGACTAAACGTTTGTTACACCAAACGTCATTAGGCTAAAAGGCTTAATCTAACCTAACCTAACCTTTTGCTTGTGGTAATAATGTTTTCTTTTCACTAAAAGAGAACCTAAAAACAATAATTTTCTTGCTATTAATTTAAAAAAGCGTTATGGATCAAAAGTCCCATTGCACAAGATCTCATTGGACGAAAAGTCCCGTCGGATCAAAAGTTTCCCAGAACGCATAGTTACTAAACTAAAAGTCCTGTTGGATAAAAAAAATCTCGTGGAACGGAAATTGTCGGGTGACTAAACGCTTGTTGGACCAAATGTCGTCAGGCTAAAAGGCTTGATCTAACCTAACCTAACCTTTTGATTTGATAATAATGTTTTCTGGTTAATAAAGGATCTAAGAAAGAATATTTGACTTCCTATTAATTTACAAAGTATTTATGGACCAAAAGCCCTGTTGAACAAAGTTTCATCGTACAAGAAGTTCTGGAACAAATGTCATTGGATCAAAAGTCCTGTTGGATGAAAAATCCCGTTTAACAGAAATTCTCGAGAGACCAAACGTCATTTAAACAGTTAATTTCTGATAAGATTAAGAAACTAACATCTGAACTACAGCACATCTGTTTTTGGCTTTAATAAGGATGAAGTCTTTCTGAGAAAACTCTTCATAAGTCAGAAGATGTTTCTAAATCTGGTATACCAGGATGTCCTACTAGATTATTTGTTCAAAATCTTTTTGAGTCTCTTATTAGCCAGTTTGGTTGTTATAGGCCACTCGAAGCTGATTCAAACCGTGGTGCTCACTTCCGCCCTACAAAGTCACAATAAGCTTATTGAGAGTCTTCTACGTCTGCTACTTCCCTATGCAATACAGAGCTGACGTGGTGCCTCATTTTCGTTATGGTGTGGCAAAAGGGTACGCATTCATTAAGCCTAACAGGACTGTTCCGGATCTCCTGGATACTAAACACTTCCAATTGCAGTACTTGGGCCAGGATTCAATACATGGACCGAGCTGTCATTTCTTCGCACAGTCCAGCAGCATAGAAAGGATTTGTATCCGAAGTGACGACGGTGACCCGCTGTCCTGACACGACCATATCAAAGGCTGCCTTGACGATTAGGCAGTCTGCGTCTGCACCAGTCTGGATGACATTGACTTCAGCACCTTGAAGTTGAAGTGGCAACAGGTGGTTCAGACGCGTCTTCGACGCAACTTCGCTTGGTTCTGAACAACCACTTCTGAATAAACCTGACAGATGCCTGAAATATTTGTCAAGAAGTGACGGGGCGTGGTCAAACAAGGACGCGAAAGAAGTAACTTCAGTCCGGTACGACACAACCAGTTTCACCGTCATCAAAATCTTCAGATGTAGTGCTGGAAAAAGACCTAAAGAACTGATTTTGCTGTCTTCTACCATTTCTTCACAAACCACGACACCGGCTACACTCAGTGTTTTATTTCCACGCTTTAGGTGTTGTAGCTCTGTAACGCTTAAAGGTACAGAAAAGTTAAGATACTACTAGAAGGCCCAAATTGTGGCACAAATTGTTTGTCCTGGTATATTTTGCCGTGTACATGTGTCATGTTCAATTTTCAGAATTATGACAACACTATAAGAGTAAATACTTCAGTAAATACCTTATTAGATCACGTTCGTATATTCGAATATGAATTTCTGGTCCAGAAATGATCATTTAGGCACCAATCTCACCGCAATCGAACCACTAATAACCATTCTCTGGTTCATTATAGGTAGGTTTAGTCCTTCTTGACCCGAAGATGGAAGATGGATTTTATGCGTGGTGCCCTAGAGTCTAGAATTCCACCCATATAAAAGCTAGAACCTAGACCATTACTATAACCCTGCAAATTTTCAGCTTTATAATAATTAATCCCAGATGTGAGTAATTTCTGAACTAGAATTCCTGGACTAACAATTTAAATGACTGAATTCAATCTTCATAACCTAAACATAAAATTTATGAGTATGGAGTTGAAACATACGATTTTCTGGTCAAGACGCAATAAATTGCTGAAAGTGGTCGTACACGTGCCTTACACTAGATTAAGAAAAGTACAATGAATAATGGTACCATGGATCACCAGTCAGTGCGAACATTGCAATCTGCTCTAGTGTAAATAAAAATTTAAAGAATGTGAGAAATTGGTGGAATACTGGTCATTTTTCTGCTAGATATTAAGCAACCGTAAATTTTTATGTAAATAAGAGTAGTATATAATAAAATAAATTAAGAAAGATGCCACTGAACTCATTATATAAGATTAAGAAAAAAGATGTAGTGAAATATGGTAAACATTATAACTAGCCACTTCAAGCCCATACTTCATAGATTTTCTTAAGGCATTAAAAAACTTATATAACTGAAGCCACTAAAGATGAGTACCTAATACCTAACATAATTCTGTAATTTGTACCTTTGAGCGGCCGCTGTCACAATATACATTATTGAGACACCATAATGAAAACTAACAACTATCATAACCTAAACTATTCCGAGTTAACAACCGGCCATAATCAGATAATTAAGAATTATGTGGAACAGGCTCTAAGTACTTGAGTTGTGTATTTGTATGAGTGTCAACACGCGAGGAAAAAATTACTATAATCACCTTCTATTCACTTCGAGGCTTCAATGGTCGTTTGAAGATCACTAAATAAGAAAATGCATACATAACCTTATTGTTGTTTGTTATGCAGGTATACAGAATGTCCCGATAAAAGAAAAACGCTATGTCAAAGAAGATCATTTCTGAACAAACAAAAGAAGATACAACAAAAAATAGTTAGGTACTAGAAAGTCAAATATTGTTTGAACCATATCCGTCTTTGTTTCTAACAAATATTTGTACTAAAAATAATGATTGTATACGTCCGGAGATGACGAGTTTTACACTTAAAACTTCCGGAAAACTAATATATGGCATATCTGGAAAAAGCACCGAATTGCTTCATTAGAGGCCGGATCTATTCTATTTATAATAGTCTCGTGGTTTTTATTTGGTTTGTTTAAAATGCAATAATTGTTTTAAATTATGCGTTATAGTTAGAATAATATTATACTGATAACAGCGTGTTATCAACGTGGATTTCCTTATAGGTCATTTTTATTATTATTATTCACTGTCGGACGTTTTGATGTTAGGTAATACGTTTTATCATCAGATTAATAATCGCCTGGGAAATTCTTAAAAATAAACAAATGAATACGTAGGGGAATTTTTATAATTATAGTTTGTTTCCTTTTTGTTATGCACATCACAATACAGTTTCAGAAACTCATGAGCTTAAAGAATTCAGATATCCTTTATCAAGGTAACGTTTCTGAGTTCAGATTTTCAGAAATTAAAAGTCTTTAAGTTTTAATGTTTCAAGGGTTCAAAATACGATTCTTTTTTAGTTTTACAGTTTTATAGTATCATATAGTTTAATAGTTCCAGAGTTTCAGACTTTTCAGTTTGATTTATAGTTTGAATTTAAAAATATTGGAATATTCAGAAAAATGAAACTTCTTAGTAAAATTTCAAGGTTCCAGAGTATATAACTTCAAAGTTATAAGCTTTATAAAAATAAGCCTTTTTCGGCTTCTACATTTTTTCATAAAGTACTTTTTAAAATGAAACTTTTCAAAACTAACTTTCATTAAAAAGGAGCTGTTTCAGAAATGAGTCCTTCAAAAATAAGCATTTTCAATACTGGACTTTTTCAAAAAAGAGCTTTTTAAAATTATCATATTCAAAAATAAGCTATTGCTGAAACATACTTTTCTAAAAATATAATTCAAATTGAGTTCCAACCCAGCAGGCACACATACGTTTAATTCACGTCGAATTGACGTGTGACTGGTTGAAAAGACGTTATACGTTGAAGATTAGACGTAGAATTTTAGTTGAAATATTAACGTCATTTTCGCAACGTTAGTTTTTGGCGACATTTTCAACTACTTACATGATTATGACGTTTATAAGACGTGTTGGCTTCGACGTTTCCTAAACGTGTTCATATGACGCTGATATGTCGTTAATTTAATGTCTAAAATGGCGGTGATAAACCGTCATTCTAACGTGTACAAGACGTTACAGTCTTGGTAAAAATGTGACGTCCTTATGACGTCAACAATGAAACGTAAAAAGACACGTCAAATAGGCGACAACAGCGTTGAATATTAACGTGTTTGGGTCGTGATTATAACGAGCAAAAATGACAAACTGATTTGGTCGTAGGATAAACGTTAAAGGTCCGTCATAACCTGTCGTCGAACCAACTAAATGACGTTGAAAAGGTAATTAGTTTCGCGACACCTCGACGTCAATATAACGTATGGTCCAAGGTTATTTCTTACCGTTAATTCAACGTGTCTGTGCACACTGGGAACGATAAGACTTTCCAAGGAAAAGGTTTTTGCTTATCAAGAAACTAAGCTTAAGCTTAAGGAGTTTTTTAAAAAGAGTGCCTATTCTAAAACTAGCTTTTTTAAAAACGGACAGTTTTGAAATGATCATTAAAATCGAAATTAGCTGTTTCTAAAACGAATGTGTTCAAAAGAAAAGTTCTTTCACACAAACTAATCTTTCGCTAAAGCGATCACTTAGAGACGAGCCTGTTTAGAAACAAGTTCTATAAAACTGAACTTTTTCAAAACCGGTCTTTCACTATAGTAATCGCTTAGACGAGTCTGTTTAGTTTAGAAACAAGTTCTTTAATACTGAGCTTTTATGAAAAGACACTTTTTAAGCTTTTTTCAGAAAACAGCTCCTTAAAACGACTTTTCTTAAGATCAAGAAGTTGTTAATGGGCATTTAAAAAAGCTTTTTCACAACTGAGTTTTTTCAAAATGAGCTTTTATAAAAACTCATAGTAACCTTTTATGTATAAACTAAATTTTTCTGAAACAAACTTTTTCAACGCTGAGCTTTTTATAGAGAAGCTTTTCAAGAGCTTTTCAAAAATCAGTTAGTATTAATGTCTCTGTTCAAATAATGCGCTGCTTTAAAAACGTGCCTTTTGGTAAATGAAACGTAAATGAAACCGGAACTATATCAGAACATACGGTAAGGTTAGGTTAAAGCAAAGAGTGGTCACTCTAAACATTCCAAGTTGGCCGAAAATTATATGAACTCAAGTTATGACCGTCTAGATTAAGATAAACTGATGACTATCGTAAAATAGCAAAGTGCTTGTGAACAGGCGTGACGACGGTGAGGAGGGGTCAAAATAATTCTATTCAAATAGTCAGCACAGTTTAGGTTCGGTCACTTCACTGTCACTTAGGTTAGTCATCTGTAGGAAACTTGACCGGCGTTAGGTATCTTTGCACTATGACTGGCCTAGTCTTAGGATTCCCAACCCTTAGTTTGGGGATGGCCCCAGAACAAGGCTGGACTCCAGTACGAGAGATATATTAGCAAGGTTTATCCCAGCAGCAACCCCCTGATCGCTGTTCTTGTGAAGATCGTTTTGTCAGGTGTTTCGCCTGGCCTAGTCACGTATATACTGTGAATCGAATACAGTGGAAACAACTCTACTGTAGATCGGTGACTTAAGTTTACTCAACAATCGCAAGAACGGCTGATTCCAGGAAGCCTAGCTCAGGGGGCCACCTTACAAGGAGAGTTGATGCGAATTAGAGAGCGAATACAATTAATAGCCTCGCACTTCTAAGACAACCCCACCGCCTAGTTGGTATAAGCAGGGTCTCTAATTCCAAGTAGAATCGGCGAAGCTCTGCCAGGACTCACCAAGTCTTAATTATGGTAGGGCGGGATGGTAACTCTTACAAAAGTAAGTGACGAGCTAATTGAGCGTAACTCAATTGATTGTCTTACGGAGACCGTGGCGATAACGCTTAACGCAGAAAGACTATGTTAAATAAATCTTAGCATTCATGTAGGGAACGTTTGAGACGGACGAGGACTATTTGGAACATTCGAATTGGTCAGCAATGCGTCTGCGAGGATTACAACCGCAAAAACTTTTTTTGGACGGGTCTACTTGAGTTAACTCGAATTATCTCCGTAACGATGAGATTTGTCTACATTTCCCGCATGTTGTGCTACCCTGGAAGGCTTCTACCAGTCCTACTACTTCGTAACGAACAATTTCGGTATTTATGATTATCATCAATGTTTTATGTGGGGTTTCCGTGTTAACATACCCCCCACGTTCCTTCCCTGGGGAGGAAGTAAATAATTGAGATACGCTCAATCAGCGCGCAATTGCGTAGCAATTGCTCCCAGTTACTCAGTGGTAGGAGCGAGTTTGCCTATCCACCCTCTACTAGCTAACCAGGTTAGTACCGGAGCGATTGACTTAACACGTGCTCACCCACCGGCACCCTCCCGTCCTCTTTCATACGGGGTCAAGTGCCTCGTCCAGCATTAGGACTATCCCCTAACCTAAGTCAGTATATCGGAACCCTGAAGTTCCTTCAACGAGCCAGAGTTGGGGCCACTGTCCGATCGAATCAAACCTCAAGTGTGGCGGGACTTGGTTTTTAAATGGTTTTGCCACCCTGATCTCCCAGTTATAAGCCTGGTGTGGCCCCGACAGAGCTTCGTTTCGAAGCTACTTTAAAGGGCCCATCAAAGTAGCGTCCCGGTGTGTACCCGTTAAGGTGAAGTTGTCTTGAACGTGAGAGGCTATGTATTTTCGCATCAACGTACTTTCAGTGTAGGTCTCTAGACGATTTCTGGGAATCCGACGGCTGGAAGTGACAGCATTTGCCGGACCCCATACTGTCACCTCCGAAACGCTACCTGGTGGCTTGCAGTTTCTCATAGGTCAGCAAACGCGTCCCTGACTGAGATAAACCTCACTTGAATCTCTTCCATTCGTCTATTTTTTCGGTATTCAGATCTGGTTTTCATCACTCTAATCGGACCCTCTCCCTGTCTACATTCTTCAGTGAAGAATTGAAATTAAATAAACCCCCCTATTGTTTTTGTGCATCCAAGGAATTTGAACATTTGCATAGCATTCTTTATTGTTCGACGAAAACCCAATAGCAGAATGAACACTAGCTGCAAAATCAACGAGAAGTGCACCGGTGTCATACGAAAGAAGTATCTATCGAATAGTAAACTTGCCCATAGTTACCTTTCAATGCCTTGCACTTTAGCGCGAAGCGGTTTCAATAGCATTCCATTAATACCGTCAAGTGATTTAAATGCAACAGAAGCTATTGGATAAAAAACAACTACAGCCCGTACAATATTTGTTGAGCCAGAATACCCAGAAAGGGGAAAACCGATGACGTTCTATTCTCGGAACGCAACGGTCTGCAACGCAGCGTCGTGCCTTGAAACATAGATTGTTTGTAAACTGCAAGCTGCTAAGGTGAACTGGTCTTTCCAACTCGAGTGTCGAATGCGGTTAATTCCGAGAAAGTGACGTAGCAGTTTTTTAGAAATTTTGCCTCAAGAAACATCGTACGGGCTGTATGCAAGGTTAAAGACGAGAAAATAATGGAACGTTTGCCAAATTTGGAAATATGACAAAAAGAGAATTCTTCCAGTGAAACAAAGACATTGTAGTCCACGTTTACTGGATCGCTGTAATTTTCTCCAATGTCTTAGAAGATGCCATGATGACTGTTGTAGTGAAATCCCAGTGACCCAATTCTTTTATCGCAAGGTTGATATTAAGTTCATTTTAGATCCTATAATAGCCACGGATCACTAACAATACCACGACTGTCTCTGATAACCAGCATTGAATTCTCCTCTCCAACTCATGCAGTTGGTTGGTGAGTGTGAAAGATGAAGAGGTTTTCGTTATTTCTAAAACTTACAATGAAGCACTGAAAGTTTTTTGTCGAATCTCCAAGTCTCGTATGAGAAGCATGTTGAGGATTGACTCAGAACTGTGGATCGAGTAACAGCTTATTTATCAATCTCTTGATGAAGAAGCGTTTTTAAAGATACAGATATCTCTTGGTTTGTGATATGCATATTCTTGCCTGCTTGCATAATAATTTATACATGTAATGAAAAAGTGGCTTTGATTACAATTTAGAGTAGGCCATGTGTATCTCCTATACCATGAGGAGTTATTTGTTTATTTTAAGCTATGGTAGCTGGCGTAGCACAAGACTCATTTTTATTCGCATACTCCCAAGAGATGTGCATGGTTATTTTCCGTCACTGTCGAGCATGATAAGAGAAGATAGACAGAAAGGAGTGCATAGTTGATTTTTATTGCTTGAATATATAGAATGAATATCGAAATGAAAAACAATTTGTACTAAGTTAATTTGGCGGCCCTATGTCATTGAACCACTCGGCCATCGATCCAACCTTGAAAGGGAGAATGAAGTTGAATTTACAAGGAATA
The DNA here is from genome assembly GCA_929113105.1 of Agrypnus murinus. Classification (NCBI taxonomy): domain Eukaryota; kingdom Metazoa; phylum Arthropoda; class Insecta; order Coleoptera; family Elateridae; genus Agrypnus; species Agrypnus murinus. Next base: position 11,678,410 of record OV816027.1, read on the forward strand.
TCTTTAAAGAAGAATAACTTTTACATTTTTTGCAAACAGTTTCAATATTGATCAAAAATAGGAAGACCCCAGTTAGAAGAAGGTATCAGTGCCTTCTTTAAAACGTGCAAGGCTGTCGTGGTGCGATTTAAATTTAAAATTCGCCGTACCGTTTACACTTACCGGGAAAGTACAACGCCCTATTGCTTTAAAAGCCAGTTTGACATTGTTCATAATAAAATATGAATAAGTACCAATAAAGGGCATTAAGAAAATAATTTACTGTCAATAAAGTTTACATTTGCATTATTTAAGTTTTTGAACGATCGTCCAAAAATAATACCTGTAAATCAATAAGAATGAAGCATTTGAAGAGTAAATACCTTACCATGTTTCTTTTAATTTCACAATGCGACTTTTATTTTCAACTAAAAAAGAAGTCAGTAGTAGAGAGTGAAGTGTTTGAAGTCTTGGATGGAAAAGAGAAGTGGTCACTCAAGTGCAGGGTCTATCTGGCATCTCAAGGCAGGTAACAAGACGGACTGGTCCCTCCCACGCTTGATGGTCACTTGGTCTCGCGGTCACTATATCGCATACCAGTATTACAATTTCAATTACAACACTGTCATTTTCTATTATTATCGTTAAGAATTTACAGTTTGAAACCTTTTGAAGCAATTATTACTTAAAATAGGTTATGTTGTAATGACATGCAATACCATACCTATCTAGTTTTAGCTTCTGAGATATTTTCATACCATTAAGGCAAATCCTTGAAGAACAAATCTAAACATTGTTGTTACTACAATGATAATATAATATAAGAAGTCAAAGAAGACAATGCTCTTATGTTATTATTATAACATCTTAAAAGTTCAAGAACATACTATCGAGCAGCTCGAGGAAGTCAGTACCAACACAAGAGATATTTAATCAAGTCTACTGTAAGGCTTAACAATTCGCCGCACTGTATAACATGGTGCTTTACATAATCAGACGTTTATAAATCTAACGTTCTAGAAAATAAACTAACAACTTTCGAACATAAATCATACCAGCACCTAAAGATAAGGATAACATTATCCTTGTAAAGGAATAAATCTCCTGAAACGGCTACTAGTATAGTTGCAAGTCAGAGGAAAATATGTGTAGGCGCTAAGACACCCGGTTCATTAAGTTTACCAAGTTATCCGATTACTGTAAACACACTAGACTCAGACCCGCATTTTTCGATTTTTCCAAAGAATTTCTACACGTCCCCTTTTATTTCAGTGTAATAGATGCGAATGTTAGATGAAGAGGGAACATATATTGTAGCAAAAGAGTAAACCAGAAAAATAATAACTAAATCCCTATTGTGTGGTCATTGAGAAGTCAGTGGCTGCTGCTACAGGAGGCTATCTTGATCAAAGTTGAGCTTTGTATGACAGTTGAAGACCTACTACACGAATGAGAATACCTACTGAAGATATTCGATGTCAGATTTAGATAGTGACCTTGCAATTTGTTGCAGAAGTGAATAACTTATAAGCTTATTGTGACATTTATTTTTTTAGATTACTCGTCTAATGGTTAAAATTGACTTAATTAAACTCTAAAAGTACTAGATTTAATTACAGGAAACAATTTTAAAAAGTAGTAACAAACACAATGGTGCCATTTTTTAATGAAGTCATCCGTTTAAAAGTGTCGTTGCACATCATAGGTCATTGCGCATTAGATGTTGCGCAAGCACAACACAACAATAAGCTATCATCTATCAATGTCAAAATCATTATCTGATAATTTAGTTCATCCACAGAAGCGGAAATCACTGTTTTATGGTCTTGATTTGAATCCTTTATGGTGTGTAATTTGTTTTCGGTGTTTTAAACACATTTTCCCCTTCATTATTATCGTATCAAGATAATTAAATAAATGTTACCAATTTAATACTTGACGTAACATTAGAATTATTTAGATATTAAGTTGTAAATATCATTTACGATTGAAATTCTAATTAAATTAGTCTATGAAACGATTTATAGGTTATATTGACCTTAACCTTTTCGGGAAAAAATGAATAAATTTGCATTAAATGCGGAAAGTATGGTCACTCTCACTATAAAGTACAAAAATAATTTTTATTGCAATTGTCATAACTTTTATATTAGTTAAGGGACATTATAATAAAAGAATTTTGAATTTATAATTTTATATCCGTAATAAAATACTATAAAATGTTGTCTTTTATTGCGAATATTTTGAAATTTTCTTTCATTTTCCAATCGGTTTTAGTCACCAAAAATCAATTTAATATTAATAATTAAAATAATTAAATTGTAAAGCGTAAATAAATAAATCCTGTTTTATTTGCACAAGAATTCAGAACTATATTTTTTCATTAATCAATACATAGCGTACTCGTCACTTTTTAATCCTAATCGTTTCTAATGGTACAATAAAAATGAATGAGGTTATAAATGTCTTTCATTGGATGTTAGAAAACGACCAATGGTAAAGTAGGCCGTGGCTCGTTGCTAAGTTACGCGTCGGATAATGCGGGTTATTCGTTGGACGTGTTCTCGCCAGAGAGTGCTACATACAAGGCGGTTTTGAAATAAACGAAAACAAGACAAGGAACAAGGAAGTCGAGATTAATAATAATTCAGATTCTTAAGCAGCTTTAAATTAGTCAATTTAATTATGAAGATTTTAACTTTATTACATAACCTAACAGTGAGTGATTATTGCGAGAAGAAACAAAAAAAGATAGATGAATGTTATTTTATTAACAAATAACGCATTGTTTTAAGTAAAACAATACATAATTGCCGTCTTTGATGAAAGTAGTATTGCGATAATAGTTTACAGTTTCGATTGCATTTAAAATAGCAAAAGTCAAAATACTGATGAGTACAAAATTCTAAACGAATATAAGACCAATACGGGCTAATAATGCCGGCAATAAAAAACCTATCCCACAGTCACAATATAGACTATTCTTTTGTTTTGTCAATAGAGACAATTATCTTTAACTGAATTTCTCTTTTTTAATATTTTGTGCACTGTGAGGACTGTCACAGTCGCATGCATGCAAGGAATCGATTGATCGATCCTAAGAACACCACCGCCCTCGTTCCCAGTAAGCAGAGTGTCGTCTTAATTACGTGATTTTTTAGACATGTTTGGTCGCTGATGACGAATGCCCAATTATAACGTTATAATGACGTCATACCAGTATGACGAATGTAGTTATGACGTCTCAATGACGTCGACAAATTTCCAAAAGATCCGTTTTTTATATACGAGAATTGTAGAAATTGTAATCAGAATTTTGTTGGGAATTTTTTCACAAACTTTTTGCAATAAATTTACAATTAATAGGTATACTCATTGAGTTTGAATAAATAAAACAAACCTAAAAATATCTTACAAAGTTAGCGCTAAAATATTACTTGATATTTAGCTTCCTTATTGTTGCAGGCTCAATCAGTTTTACAAACAAAATAAACAGTTGTATACGTTTAAAAAACTCAAACTAAAGTTGTAGCATCACGTGACCAGTATTCTCAAAAATCGTGAAAAACAACGCAACAACGGAGATGTGGTATTTGATTTCTAAGCATTTCTTGCAATTTTTGTGTCGATGTTGGTAAAACAAACTAGGATGGCATTTTTAGAATTCACCGAAAAGGACAGAGGAAGACGTATAGCACTCGTTAACACGTTTGGCTGACGCCCCGAAAACAACAGACGTTTTATGACCGCCATATAAGTATATTAATTATAATAATAATGATTATATTTGTTTCAGAATTTTAAATAATAAATCATTCTTTTTCAAATTAAGGTGTTTTATTTACAGCAGTACAAATAAGTAAGTCATTAAGACGTCAATAAAATGTAATTTAAACCATTATATGACGTGTTCTTTATGTCATAAAACAACGTCTTTTTTACGTCGTAAAATGACGTCTTTGGGCTGTGACATTTACCCGTCTTATTAACATCATTATAACGTCACCTCAAAGGTGAAAATGACTGACCAATAATCGACGTTAAAATGACGCCAGTCTGCTTACTGGGTTCTGGCACCATCTGCCGCACTATGTGTAGCTTTAAAAAGGTTAAAAGGACGGTTCCAGTCAATATATGCATTTTTATCTCTATCATCTCCTTTTCAATTCACCTTGGTATTGACTAATTGACTATTCGTTTTAACACATTTTTTATTTACAGTTCTCCTTTGTCCGCCATTTTTGCTTTTCGCAGCACTGCGTTCTTCATATTTATTGTTAAATATAGATATATTCAGACTAGAGTGCAGGTTAATATATCGCCGAAATGAGTTTTCTTTTCTTTCTGGGTTTTGTTTGTACTAACTTTGGAGTTGCAGATATACTCTGCACAATAAATCAATAAGACATAACACGTTTACAGTTTCTACGTGACGCAACTTCATTCTGTTTTTCTTCTTCTTGTACAAGTCCCTGCTTCTTTGTCACTTTTGATTGCTTGGGTTTGCTTTATTACTTATTTCACAGCTCGCCTCATCAGTATTACCTACTAGATTTAATATCTCTTTATCTAGATCTGTAGCTTGCTGAGGCTCAAACATTTTAACATGAAATATACTTTGGATTGAATGAATTGAAAATTTTGCTCTTTAAAAACCCTTGCGAGGCATTAAAAATTGCGGCTGCTTTTCCATACGAGTAGAGCGACGGTCACTTAGTTTGGATGATTGCGGATCAAGATGCAACACTAGTACGGAAAGACTAGTTAGGTATATGCCATCAGTGACCCTTTGACTACTAGCCTATAGGAGACCGTGTCGCCAGGTATTTAGTTCCCTGAAGTAGTCAAAACTGTGAATCCGGTTCTCCAAACGAACGATCACTAAGTAGATAGGGTTTTCTCCAGCCCTGAAGTGGTGTGGGGTTCCCAGGTTCCAAAAGATCCGATATGGTTGAGCTCAAGTAAGGCATTCTGGGGAATCACGTTAAGGGGTGTATAGTAGAAGTTCTCTGGGCTCAACTATACCTATTGAAGAATTCGCTACGCATGGGCGTGCTGTAAGCGTTTTCTGACAGGAAAAAGAAGTTAATGATATAATTACATGTGAACCTTCTACCTGGTAGCATATCTAGGATAATCTGGATGGAAAATCATTAATCGTCTTCGTACTCAAGTCGGCAGTAGTCAGATCAATCTGGAGATATAGGGCTTCTGCGTTGATTCAAATCTAAGGTTATGGTGACCTCAGTGATTTAAGGTCCATAAGCAGATTTGTCCTGATCTTCGGCATAGTAGGTACTCGTAATAGCTCTATACCACAAAAGAATCCAAAACTCTCAATATTATGGGGACTCAAAACTCGACTTCTGCAAAGTTTTGGGGATATCATTTGCTAAATAGAATCGAAATTGAGAATTTGTTTTTCTATTTTCTGAAAATTGCGGTTGGGTCTTGAAATTCTTAATTACGGTACTGCAACTTGCTCAGTTTTATTACTACTGCAACTAGGTGTGGGAAACAGTTAAAAAACTATTTGAGAGTAATAAACTGTTACCTTTACGTAGTTCACATACCAAAAACAAAGTGATAGAAGTAATATGAAAGAGATACATGCTCCATAATGATATTTCAGGGTTTAATGTGTAAGCAAGCAAAGCTGAAATAACTGGCTTCAAATAAATGATATTTTTTCAAGATAACAAGAATTAGCAGCCCCTAAACTAAAAGATCAGAAGAGCTCAGAATATGGCCCTCAACGTTCATCTCAGGGTATATTCAAGCCGTAGAAGATTTGAATGTAGACGTATCGGGTCCACAATTCCACGGATCTTTATTTATATTTTTGCTTTTTAAAATTACAGGTTTGGGTGATTATGGTATCGCTGACTCTATGTGCTCTTAGGCAATGTCTAATCTACTTAATGGGTCACGGCCCTGGGTTTGCTTAATGATTAAGATGAACACACGAACAAACAGTTAGCTCATTGGGCTAAACAATCTGGAATAAACATACTTGCCAGTTTATAAAGAAAAGCTATGTCCCGCAGAAAAAGAAGCCCTAATAAATTTCCTGTTCTGTACGGTCCATTATTGTAAATTAATTACATAGAAAGGAAAAGTCGGTCATCACCATTTCAGTTAATGGGCGGAACGTTATTGCAGCCCTGGATACTCTACATATGAAGAGCTATGTAAAAATGTAAAAAATAACTTTTTTTTATCACGAATATGAATAATTTGCCAATTCTTTTAGATAAAATAAAGTAAACCTATGATAGGTTTCTAGATCTCGCATCTTTGCATAGCTTACTTGGTGATCCAAAGGCTGCGGCAACAAAGGTCAAATATTTAGTGCACGTGTGCTGCTAATTGTAAGGCAGTAAACAATGAACATCAATTACTGTGCACCTTTTCAAATAAATTGAGCCGTCACTTTGAATGCAAATTACAAAAAAAACTGGAAGACTTGTGCATTGATATATGTTCTACATGTGTACCGCCAAAAAAAATGTTTACTCCAGTGTGCAGTGGTGAGTGCATATGGCAACCAACGAATGAGCAGCTTTTGCTGCAATTTTGCTGTTATCACTAAGTATCAAAGCTAGAATCCATCAAAACCACGAAAAGTTAGGAATCTTCAGAGACTGGAGGCAGCGATAATTTCACTTTGAGAAATCTGGAAATTCCGAGATATAGAGTTCTGAAAATTCCAGAGACCCGAGGTTTTATAAGCACACAAACTGAAGATCGTCATTTCTCTTAAAAATGCTTTGCTTTCCTAAATGCAGTTTGATATGTTCAAAGATACAAGTCTAAGTTTTAAAATGTCAATGATTAAAAATTCAAAGGTTTAGGTTTCAGGACTTCAAAGATTCCAGATATTAAAGAGATCTACTTTGTTAATATGAGTAATTACAGCAGGAACTAATTCATACTGATTCGAAAACAACAGGTAGTTGCGATGATGGATTTGTGCTTCTGCTTTACGTATAAGTCTGGAGAAACATTCAAGATACTGAATTCTTTGGAAAGCTCGTTCTTGATGCGCACCAAGATTGCAATAGACGAATGCAGTCGGAAAATACTCAACTGGAAAGAAATGATTATCATCCTGAAATCAATCTTTGGAGAAAAAGAAAAATCTCATATTAAAGGAGTCAAATTCTTTGGACTGAATCCGCTAAAACAACATTCCATAAGTACAGACAAGAGAAAATATGTAAAAAGTTTGGATGAAACTCATTCACAATAAGATGTGAAAGCAGAAGAAAAGTTCTAGGACAACCTTCAACTGCTAGCAAGTCTATCGTGCACCAAAAGCTACAAATACCAACCAGGAAAAACAAACAATGCAAGACTAGAAAGCCGTAAAACAGGTTATTGATGATGTCCTTACCGTCCTTAGTAGACTAGTAAAAGTAACTCACGATGTAGTTGCATTAGCTTGGATTTTCTGGCTGATGTAATAATATTGGATAGTAAAAATACCTATATGTCAAGTTAATTCAGCATCTTTCTAAGGTGGAATCAGCTACATATGATAGCAGTCATGACCATTGCATATAACTAAAATACCATTCTGCTTAGTTGATTTTACCCATCGATTCAAGTTCACATTACTATATTTTCTGGTTGTTTCTACCAGATGACATTGGTGATTTCAACTCACTATTTTTGGTAGTTTGACTAATTTTCTCTTCATAATCTTCAAATTTCCCCCCACTCCCTCAGTCTTATTTTAAGCCAATTGTAGGAGAAACTCTGTAATGATATGGGAAGTAAATGCACATTGAAAATATGAATGTTTTCAATTTTTATACCTCATTTCAATGTGTATTACCTTCATCCGCTATATAAGGTTTTCTCACAGAAGTCACAGAGATAGCTGAAAATAGTTTCAGAAACTGATGGAAATCTAGTAATTCTGAAGAGCAAATATGGCCAACTAGCAATAATAGAGTTCAAATCACCAATATCATACTTACACAAAAAAATTTGAAAAGAAACAAATTCAATAAAAAAAACTGTTATTGTTCAAAAATGAAGGCAAGACAAATAAAATAAAACGGTGTTTACTTAAAAAACTTATATTAGAACAATTAATTATATTGTATTCATTATAGTCAACATCCTGAAATAATTATCCAAATAATTATAATTATGATAACATGTGACAATTATAAGTACAAATTAAAGATTCCAATAAAAATGTAAATCTAAAGACGCGACTTTTTTCCTTGGTTCCTCGCTTAGCTCTTGTCAACTATAAGGTGGCATAACCTCTTTCTGGCTGTCTGATCTAGGATACCTTTCTCGAAGTGCAGATCTAATAAGGTTCTGCCCTGTGGGGCTAGTTGGAGTGTTACAGCATACACTTCCTGCAATGAAAAGAGAACATTATTCAAATTTCAAAAATAATAGGTATGTCAAAAATATTGAAGTAAAAAATAATAGTCAAATCACTATAGTACAGTCAAATTACAAAAAATAGCGGAAAGTCGAGGTAAGTCCGTGGATTTTTGCATAGGGCTTTCTTGTGGGTTGTTAAATCACCCCCTCAAAGTCAACACCTGTAGGTGGTGAGCTCGAAGAGATAATGAGGGTAAACCAGGTCCCCTAACGGTTTTTGTCGTTTTTCTCGAAAACTATTAGGTTTATTGAGATGGAGATTAGGTAACATAATGCTTATTTAAATCCCTACCAAAAATGCTTTTTCGTACCTCGCCTTTAGTTTCGTTTTAAATCGTATATTTCAGTTTTACAGCAAAAATCATTCCAGAAAAAAAATCTTCTACATCTCGATAAACCTAATAGTTTTCGAGAAAAACGACAAAAACCGTTAGGTGGCGTGGTTTACCTTTATCTCTTCGATCTCACCACCCACAGCTGTCTCTTACAATCTCGAGGTCAGGAATATTTTAAAAAGTGCCCCGAGTCACAGATGAGGAATAATTTTCTTTAAACATTCCTGATCGAGACAGAATTTCTGGTTACTAATTCAAGCGCGTGTGAAATTCGATACGAAGATTTCACACCAAACTTGTCAAGAATTTTCCAGTGCAATTACCTCTTGTAAATCAAAATAAGACTATCCTAGTGGTCAAAAAATACTGATACAGAATTTTCTAAGATATGTATTTCTGTTTAAAGAGGTTTAGATCGTTATACAGTGATCATGAAACAGTTGAAGCAACTGGAGGCAGCGGTGAAACACTTTACCCTAAGCAATGTGTTAAATTACTGAAATATCACAACTATTAATACTCACACTCTCATTATTCCCTTCGACCTGGGAGATGGTGTAGGAATGCTGTATGTATCTGCGGCAGGATCCAAAGAAATACTATCCTGGCTGAAGGATGGATTAGAACTATAGGTGGCCTCAGATTGACTTTGAGTAGTGCTGGTGAACTGACCAACTGGTGATGGCAAGTATCCAATATCTACGTTCTGAAGATCAGTCGTAGCAGCTGATTGAAAAAGAACAATCTAATTCTGTTACTGTAATAAATAGTAATAAATAGTAATTATTAGTTCTTGAAGTTCAGTATATAATACTACATTTCTTATGGCAACATTTCGAGAGCCCTCCCTTGCAGAGACCAGGTCCAGAAATGTTTATTTAAAACGTTATTGCCCAAAAATTATTAAAAATCACGTTTTTACGTTGTTGGTAATTAAGTTTCAAAGGTACTAACTATACTTTAAAGCGTACTAACCTTCCTGATTGCTGTCCCTTGGAATGTAGATTTCCACTGCTATAGGTTAAACATAAAAACAGAGCGGTCCCCTGCAACCGGTATCAAATCTCGGGAGATAACTGCTGTCAGGCATGTCTCTAGTAATAATAAACGGCATAATTAATTTTCAATAACAATGAAGTAGTGAGAAGTTCAACTTATAAAGAATGAAATACGATAAAATTATGCTTAAAAACAAATACAAGATAATTCCGAAGAATCAATCTTTACACCTAGAAATTCGATGGGTTTGCTCTTTAAAAATTTATGAATTAGCTGAGACTTGAAAGCCGGAAAAGTAACAAGCTTTTACGCGTTAATGACTGTGGAACAAGTTTATTAAAGTACATAAATACATAATTAGATTATGCTTAAAGACCTGACTCATTGTCAGATATCGAATTTTTAATTTTATTATTGGTATCATGAACAAATAAAGTGACTTACCTTTGAAGGTGTCTATGTACTCCTAAAGCCCCTCTACCAATAAACCATCGCAATCGAATGATAATTAAGGCACGTTGTAAAAAACTTTATAGTATTTACTTGTAACAGCACTCGATAAACTGAACTCGCGTTTGAAAGACACAATATAAAATGTCTTTTAATTTTCGCAGGCTAAAGCTGATATAGCATTTTTAATGGTTATAATAGGAATGGTTATAAAAGCAACTTCACAAATACCCAACATAAGCTGTATTTTTAAAACTCGAAAATAAAATTTAATTCCACAGACGTTTTATCAAAACATAAATGCATATTGTACGTGACTGACATATGCTATGGATATCAAATAACAAAGCTACTTTTGTTTTTATATACGTATGTATGACATCATTATGCTAAATACAACTTATTACAAAGTGAAAACTACTATTTCGAATGGTAAAAATTTTAACCGTAAGGTTTTGGTTTATTTTACCTGTTTATATAGTCGATTAAATCAATTTTTTAAGCTATTTTAGCCTGAGTTATGGAGTGAAATAGCCAACTGTACGTGTAGATTTAACCCAACTAACGTAAAATCCTTGTTAAGCTGACTTTACCCATACTAATGGTTGATTTTAAGCCGAGTAAGGTCTGCCAAAGACCAATTCACCATAAACAAATAGTTCACTTTACAAATCGTTTTTTTATTCTGATCTAGATTTTTAGTTAACGCTGCTAAAATTAAGTTAGAACAACAAAAAATCGGTTTACTATAATATAGTTAGTGATATTTTTCTCAGTGTGTTATTACCAGTATGATAAAAGCTCTAGAGCTGGCCGGTCCTACAATCCATTACTGATTGAAGGTAAAAGGTATCGACAGATTGAAATTAATAGAAAAGCAATCGATCATTGGTGGAAGGAAGACTCAAGAAGATTAGATGCTTCCGAAGAAGCATAAAAAGACAAAAGATATTGGTCTGATGAGGTACACTTTGATGATAACTCAGCAACAGAAGAGGAAGACGAAAATGATTTCGTTTATGCCTAGATTTTATTTTTAGGTCCTAAACTTGGACTATTATTACCAGTGTGATAAAAGCTCTAGAAGACTCAAGAAGATTAGACGCTTCCGAAAAAGCACAAAAAGTAAAAAAATATTGGTCTGATGAGGTAGACTTTGATGTTAACTCAGCAACAAGAGAGGAAGACGAAAATGATGGTGTCTTGTTTGGTTTAACAAAAAAAAAATGGCAGCCGAAAGCCATCAATAAAGAAAATGATTTCGTTTTTGGCTAGATTTTATTTTTAGGTCCTAAACTTGGACTATTATTACCAGTGTGATAAAAGCTCTAGAAGACTCAAGAAGATTAGATGCTTCTGAAAAAGCACAAAAAGACAAAAAATATTGGTCTGATGAGGTAGACTTTAATTATTATCAGCAACAGAAGAGGAAGACGAAAATGATGGTGTCTTGTTTGATCTAACAAAAGAATGGCAGCCGAAAGCCACCAATAAAGAAAATGATCTCGTTTTTGGCTAGATTTTATTTTTAGGTCCTAAACTTGGACTATTATTACCAGTGCGATAAAAGCTCTAGAAGACTCAAGAAGATTAGACGCTTCCAAAACAGCAAAAAAAAGACTATAAATATTGGTCTGATGAGGTAGACTTTGGTGATAACTCAGTAACAGAAGATTAAAACGAAACTGATGGTGTCTTGTTTGATTTAACAAAAAAATGCAACCGAAAGCCACCATTAAACAAAATTATTTGGTTTCTGGCTAGATTTTAATTTAAGTCTTAAACTTGGACTATTACCAGTGTGATAAAAGCTCTAGAGCCGGCCAGCTCTACAGACCGAGTCCATTACTGATTGCAGGTAGAATTTATCAGATTGCAGAATTTGCAGTGAGCAAGAATACTGCTTTTCTACATCTGAAGTGTTGAAGGGTCAGCAAAAATTAAAGAATTAACCTATAGCAATGTTGAGTGAATGACAAACATTTAAAAAAATAAACAAACTAATAATAGTTTGACACAATAAGACTTTTATTACACTTTAAAGGTCTGGAAGATCTAAAAATAACTTTATATTTCCTGCCACTTAACTTCTGATGGTATTGTATTAGAAAAAGACCACCTGTAGCATAAAGTTCATAATCGAGGAATATATAATGAATGGAAAATAAAAGAAGTAGGAGGAGGAGAAAGGAGGCTTCTGATCCCGGTGGTTTATTTAGATGGTAAGAGATATAACAGGTATGGGTGAACAGTGGCTGCCTTCATTAGTCAAGTGGCTCGCGCTGTGTGAGGCCCCTTTCTTGCTCTTCTTTCTGTCAAGATACACGAGAAGAGTATATAATACTCATTTCTATCTGACTAACAATGGGAAGACCGTATATTTGCCCATCAATAAAAATTAATAACTCGATTTTTTGAAAAAATTCAAAAACAGGCAAAAAAGGTATACTTTATACCAAAGAGAGTCAAATCGGTTTGAATTATGTGCTGCGATACGCGGTGTCTCGAACAAATATCATAAACTAAATATTACATTTTATCACCACTAAACGTCCGATGGGAAATAAAATCCGGACTTCATTTAGTTTACAGCACAACAAATAGTTTTCTATAGGCAGTCCCTTTGTGCTTTGGGGAATATGAAATTTAGTTTATAAGACAAGAGCGTTTAAAAATGTATAAATTTTCTGCTGCTAAAAAACAAATTATTTTATTGATAATTGGAAACAATTTAAAACTTAATTACATTTTCACCTCGAACAAATCTAATCTTAAACTGTCAGGCGAGTCTGCAGACAGATTTTATTGATGGTGGCTATATTTATGGCTAATGAGTACAAATGTGTGGGAGGTCACACTGTCACTGATGATTATTGGCTTGTAGTGTAATATTCATAAATATTAGTCAACGATAACCAATTCTTTATCGTTACTGTTGGTATTACATTAAGTTACCCATTGATAAATGATTAGTAGAAATTAACAACATAGAATATAGTTAGATCTCCAATATAATTTGTCGTTCCCCAGGGTACATCTCTAGGCCCTTTATTCTTTTTTTAAGATTCGGTCGTGCAAAGAAGTGTGGCCATATAATATGTAACTTATGGACGCCTGAAGGTTTTTGAAGAGATTATAAGTTATCTGAACGTAGTCCACCTACAGTTATGAGTATCAAGACCCACCGCGCACAAGAGGGCCATTTTTCCCTCGATGATTGGATTGGCTAGCGGCGTGTTTAGGTGTTAATTATTGGGTTGTTGGCCTCGACGACGCAGATGTTCCTAAATATGGATTATATATTGATTTTATATTAATTATTACCTATAGAAGGGGTTATTTACTAATTAAACTTGTGTTCCTCTTCCTTATTTTGTTTTTGTCAAGACTGCACAGAAAAACATTTTTATATTTTTAGAAATTTATCATTGGTAATCTTTTTATGGCAATTATTGACTTAATATAGAAGAATTGTTTTTTGCCAAAGGCAAACAAAGGCTTATAAAAGTGATTTCATCCAAGTATGTCATGTGTGCAGAAAAGGTCAAAACGTTAGTAATTAATAAGAAGTTGATATTTAAGCAGATTTCATTTAAAGAGTAGAAAAAAAGACGGAATTGTCAATAATTTATCATTTCATACTAATAAATCACTTTTTAAGTACACACTTTTTGCTTTAAAATGCCGCTTGAATCATTGACTAATAAACACAATGGTATTTTCGATCTCTTGGTGTAGCGTGTCAATTTTACATAAATTTATGAAAATTGCTTCGAGCTTTAATTATGAATTACATCGATAATTACATCAGGATTTATGTACGTGTATCGGTTACAAAGCAAGGTTATTTAACAAGGCGGCTTTCGCGCCTCTGAATTTATGAATCAATTTTTAAAATTAATAAATCTTGCAGCCATTATTTTTTTCTTATTATTTGTGATTGTCTTTAAACGTTGCGATAAAATCAAAGGACTGCGATTGCATAAACAATATACTTTAATGATATTTCAGGATTATTTCCTTTTACAAGGCCTGTCCGATCTATATAGTAATCTCTGAATGAATGTTGCAAGAAATTGCAATGGGAATTGTTTCGTTGAAATACGCGCCTTTACGTTTCCATTGAAGCGAGTTTGATAATCTTAACTGATTTCTGTATTTCTGGACACGTAATGAGCTGTAACGCCAGAGCATAATAAGCGATTTTATAAAACTGGCCTGTGTGATTCCACGTTATTATAGTAAATTTTGTAACGTGTGATTACTCGTCTTTTAAATGAATATTCTTCTTTGACTTGCAAAGGTAAACTTAATTTACCTTGTGGAATTTAGGACGATAACAATCGTCTGTAATGAGAAGGATTTACTAGAAGAGGTGCTACAAGAACTTCTTTCTAATGTACTAACCCAAACATAAAGCAGAAATTTATTTCTGACGCTTCCTTCATATTACCACTATATATTAATTACATAATTACAAACAATTACTTCATTATTAATGTTAGTATCTGATGGCCATTTGTTATTGATATTTAATGATATTAATGATTGATAGTTATCTAATTACAGTAGTCTGTCTTTTGTTCAGTCACCATTGGTTTTCGACCAATGCTCATAAATTAAAGAAATATTTTGTTTAAATGTATTGTAATGAACGGGAAAACCCTATGTATAGGCTGGCGGCGAAAGCAAACGTCTAGAGAATGCCAGACGTTCACGCACGGATATATAACGCCCACCGCGGGAGAAAAGAGGAGTTAGATGAGAAGCGCGCATTGTGAGATAGTATAAATAAATATTGGTGTACTATTCAAAATAAAAATTGTACTTACTTAAATAAATAAATAGCATGAAAATAAATTAGTTAAAGTCTGTTGATAGTTCATAATTTGTGTTTTTAATTAGTTAAGCTTAAACCTAGTTCTTGTTAATATTTCTCTTGTTAATAAACAGTTTAAACAGCATCTTTAGTATTATTTAAAAAAAGAACGTTACAGGATTTTAGCATAAAAGCTTTCAAAAAGTAATTAAAATAATTAAAATAATAACCAAAATGCTGTTTAATTGTCTATTCACAAGATAAATATTATTTACATACAGTAATTCAATCTTAAATAATTGTTTAATACTATAATTATAAACTGTTTAACGAACTTAAATGCTAGATATTCACAAACTTAAAGTAGATTATATAAGGACTATTTATTTATTATTACAACAATTATTAAACACTTATTTATTCACTAATATTACTAATTACACAGAGCACATTTCAATTCACCGGTTGAACACTAATTGATTCTTTCTATGCGTGACGGTCGATTTATATCCCCCATATAAACGTTCTAGGAAAACGTTGGAACATACTCGTGCATTCGTACCTCGTCGATGTGTCATATATCTCGAACATCGTAGATGGACCGCGAATCTTCTAGTATTGTAGCTCGTCTAGCCGCCAACCGATGTGTCCTATATATCTCGAATCTTCTAGTATGTTCTTTGCGGCGTATAGGGAATTTCCCCATTCGTCACACTGCGCCCCTCTTCAAGTCTGTTCTGTCCCATCTCGTCTAAACGTTCCATTCCGGTAAAAGTAACAGTCTACACTCTTTGTTGGCCTTGACGCGGGCTGTGGGTCGAAGCTACAGACTATGATCTTCACGTCCGTACCTCTAAAAATAACTTCTACCATGTTTCGAACGATCCTCCAATCCAACTGGTGCCGCCTACAGCCGAGTCTGAGAACTGCCAATTTGTTAATGCCCCTGGTAAGCAACTCGGTCCTCAAACCCCATACCAACCAAGGACAGCCGCTCTCGAGTTATTTGCAATAACGCGTTTATCACGATGACGGCTGAAGCATACTCTAGCTAGAGTAACTACATCTAGTCACATAAGCTGGTCGACCAGAGTACCGCAAATCGCCGCCATATTGGGGCAAAAGAAGCACGACATTGTTCATTATTTATATCTGTATTGAATTTAATCAAATCCACGTTTAGTTTAAAAGATTTTTCTTATTCTAAAAGTTCAAACCTCTAATATGTCAAATACGTAAAATGTGGTTTTAATTTATCCATTATTAAAGATCAGCACTATCTGTCCCAATACCGCGATTTGCAGTACTCTGATCGACTAGCGCGGCCTAGGTGACTTGATGTAGTGACTCTAGCATACCCACCCCCGCAGCGCCATCTTGGTTTTATACTCAAGACCGGTCCACTAACAAATTCCAATATAAAATTGCTACAACTGATTTTCATAGTTAAGAAATGTCGTTATTGCTTTGTTCGCACTTCGATGACACTGCGTAATTGACAATAGCCGGAGACATAGAAGCCACGTCAAATAAATTACAGCCAGCCAGGATCCAGATGGTTTTTCCTTAAAGAGTGTCCCAACTTATATTCTTCCTCACATTTCTTTAGATATTGTCAGCAATATCACTAATCAGTTAGTCATTTACAATATTCTTCAATGGCAAGTCTCTGGTCAGAGGAAGTAACATACTCTGCAAAAACATCTCTATACATACTGTTATGATATAACATATTTGAGTAGTGCAGAAATGCATATATGTACGATGTGTTGCCTATCTGAAAGGCGACTGAATTTAAAAAAATAGATTTAACTTATTTAAATTTGGTTCAATTTATGAAGGATACACACTACAACACTGTGGGATGGGAAGGAACAAATTTTAAACAGATTCTTCACTTGAATTTCACAAACTCAATTTCATGATGGACGATCCTATCTCGTTGGTTGATAGTCTTACATTTACATATTTTGAAGACATTTCAAGGCCGATTTTCACCTAGAAATTATTAAAGGCACGGGTAAGAAGGTTTACACAAGTATTTATTACTTTACTTACAGTTTTTATTATTGAATTTCAAGAAAATGTTCTATTTCTTTTACGATACATGATTTTCCATAGAAATTGGATATTTATTAATGTTATTTGAATTTCTAACTAAAATGTTTTACTGCAATGTTGTTAAGCAAATTCTGGGGTGTTTTTGACACTAAAAGGTCAAAGTGGGCAACTTTCTTAAGAAAAGGTTTAGGCCTTTGAAATCCCAAAATTGTAACATTTCATCAGGGTCTGCGAGAATGTTAAAATTTAGTTTATATTTATAATTTTGGTGTCAGAATTTATGTAATTTTTGTTTGATAGGATCTTAGAATTAATTTTATGATAAGAAAAAGATGTTGCAAGATGTTAAAATGTTTTTATTTGAATTTTTGTGAAGTAATGATTGTGAGGAAATTCAAGATTATTGTTATTGAATCCTGGAGTTAATTTTGCATCAGGACATTAATGTTGGGTATTGTTAGAAAGTAGAAATTCTCCTCTTTCGTTTTATAACATTTGTTTAAACAATTAGTTTAATTTGTTATTTACAATGAGCTTATGAACATTTTAGTGTAAAAGACACTCTTTTATTTCTAGTAACTTACTAAATTAATCTAGTTCCTAACTATGAAGATCACTAGCGATTCGTAATTGTTTTCCAATTATTATAATAATAGCACGAAAATTTGGTTACTTTCTCTTGAAATTCCATACAGAGCAGAAGTCATGTTAAGTTGTACGTTATTAAGATAAAATTTCGAGGTTATGTTGGTGAATCTTACGTCACTTATCTGCCAACAAAGTGAGGTTGCCAAATGTAATCTTGTTTTTAAATTTTTTATAAATATTGCACACACACAAAAATATTGCAAACGCCAACCTATATGCGTTAAATGCGCAGGCAAACACTTAACAGTTGAGTGTAAGAGAACTAAAGCTGACAAACCTATATGTTCAAATTGTGGTGAATCACACCCTGCCAATTACAGAGGATGTTTGATTGCGCGCGAATTACAGAAAAGACGTGACAAATCAAACAAAAGTAAAAATGATCCGCAACCGAAAACATTTACATCTAGTAAAACCATTGAAGGTGTATCATATGCTCAAGCCGCTAGGGCCGACAAATCACAAATGCAACCCAACACAAGCGAACAAACATCCATGGTACAAATGATGCAAAGTATGATGGATTTAATGAACAAGTTCTCACAGAGACTCGATAAATTAGAAGCTAGAAATACTGGAGCTATACCGCGTAATACAAATTAATGGACCAAAGAGATTTACGAATAGCCACTTGGAATGCTAATGGCATCCAGAACCGTCTACTAGAACTAGAAGTATTTCTGAATGACTGAAAAAGACTTAGACCTATTATAGAAAGAAAAAATCTAATACCAAACCATCAGTTTGGATTTAAACAACATTCTACAATTGACCAAGTTCATAGAATAACAAATATCATTGAAATGACATTAGAAAAAAAATTAATCTGTTCAACGATTTTCCTAGATGTGGCTCAAGCCTTTGACAAAGTTTGGCACGAAGGATTGATCTACAAACTAAAAAAAATGTTACCAAAACATTACGTTAAATTACTCACGAGTTATATATCAGCCAGATTATTCCGCATTAAGCAAGAAAATGAATATTCAGAGTTAAAGGAGGCTACAGCTGGCGTGCCCCAAGGAAGCGTATTGGGGCCCATCCTCTACTTGTTGTATACAAGCGATCTTCCACAACCGCAGAATGCAACTGTTGCCACATTTGCCGACGACACAGTGCTGATGGTTACTGGAACAACCATACAAGAAGCAACTGATAAGCTTCAAGAAGCCAGTGACGAAATACACCAGTGGACTAGAAAGTGGAAAACAAAGCTTAATGAATTAAAATCGGTTCATGTAAATTTTACTAATAAAAGGCTTATAAATACACTTTCAGTTAATTTAAATGGCATCATAGTTCCATATGAAAACACAGCCAAATACTTAGGAATGACCTTAGATACGAAATTGCGGTGGAAAGAGCATATAAAAAAGAAGAGAATAGAACTTGGACTCAAGTATCGACAATTGTACTGGCTACTGGGACGCAACTCGCAATTGTTAATAAATAACAAAATACTTATACACAATCAAGTCTTAAAACCAATATGGGTCTATGGCATACAATTATGGGGATGTGCTAAAGAAAGCAAAGTCAAAAGAATCCAAACGTTCCAAAATAAAGTACTACGGAATATGGTAAATGCTCCATGGTACATCAGAAACAAAGATCTACATCGTGATTTAGGGATTTCAGACGTGACAAGCGAAATCAAGAGATTCGCCACTAAACACGAAGCCAGACTACATCAACATGTCAACGTCGAGGCATTACAACTACTCGACAACCAAAACATCATAAGAAGACTGAAGAGGACTAAGCCATTTGAACTAGTCTAAATACTGTGTAACGTGTTAATAGCAGAGCACAGTGTGCGATAGTGTAACAAGTGCAAGTGCTTCAAGAAGCAAAGTCAGAGTAAAATATAGGACATCAGTTGATGAACTGTAGCTTAAGCTTTATTTAGTTTTAAGAGTTTAAAGATAAATTGATGGTTGGTCTATTAGACCAGTTTCAATAACAAGCGCATATGCGCAAACAAAAATTTTAATAGTAATTTAAGATTGTTGGATTAATCAAATAAAAATTAAAAAGGAAAAGAGAATTAGAATGTCTCATAATTCTTATTTTGTTAAATCCATTTGACACCAAGATTTAATTGATTTTGTTTCATGTTTGTTTAATTGATTTAAATTTAAGATGTTAATGATTGTTGCAGTTCCTCTCTATGAATTTTAAATTTTTATTGCTTTTGTGTGTTTATAAATAAAATTATCCATTTAAATGTTTAAAAAGAAATTTATTTGTGTATTTATTTGTGTCTGGTCCATTAACAATGTTTTACAGCTTTAATTTAAATAGCTTCCTAATTAACTAGCGACCCGCCTGATTTCGTCTCATGCATTTATGGAACTTGTTTTCCAGTTTAGAAATTATAGCCGGAGAATTTTTTTTATGATAAAAGTAAGTGATATTTAGTTGTGTATATTTTCAGACTGTTTTACCATGATTTTGTGTTTGTGAATTTTATCAAGTGTTGGAGGGTTTATTATTCCCTACAATAAATATTAATCTAGCCCCATCAAAATATTATATCAATACAAATACAAGGAGATTGCTAGATATTGCTGATGACGTTCCCGCATCCATACAACCGCAATAATTAAAAGTTAGAATTGAACAGGCGTAATTTGTTTTTCTGGATGGAATAATAGTCCAAAGCCATGTCTTTTTGGAGCTTACCTATGTGCTTGTCTTGCCATGCTTTCCGTAGACGATTTTAACATCATAACAAAGGTAGAATCTAGACTTTTGTCGTGATCGATTCAACTTGGCAAAAACTGTCCACTTACTTCACTCCTTTAGTGAGGACGTTAAAGTTTTGATAACTGGAAACGATTCTCGTAGGTTTGCCTTACTTACACATATTCTAATCCCTATTAGACCTGCCTATCTCACTGACGACGATTAATAAAACCCCAAAGGGTTCTATATGGTTGATTTATTCACTATTTTTGCGAACTAAGTTTTACTGTTACATTACCTTTTAAGTAAAGTTTAAGGGATGTATAGCTAGAATTCATTCTAGAATATGCTTGAATTATCTTAACATCTGAGAAAGCTACTTCTCTCTTACGTTTAATCTATCTTCCAGGCAGGAACAGACTTCGTTATCCTAGAGTTTCTGTATAATAATAAGACTTAAACAACAATAAAATACGCAATACAAAGATACATCCCAAAACGAAAACTGCAAAAGAAGAAACAATGGTTGGATGAAGAGTGCGAAGAAGAATTAAAAAAGAAAATGTTTAGACAAAAAATGCTACAAACAGCATCAAAATAAACTTATCAAAAATATACTAGGCAAAGGAAAAAAGTGAAAAAGATTTTAAAGAAAAAGAAACGAACGTATTTTGAAAACCAAATAAAAGAGATAGAGAAAAAATATCAAGGAAAGGAAATTAGAAATTTCTAAAAGATGTAAAGCACATTCGGACAGGATATTAAAATAAAGTTCATTTATTGAAGACGAAGAAGGTAATTTGTTGGGAGGTGATGAAGAAAAGCTAGAAAGATGGAGACAATTCTTTGAACAGATGTTAAATGTAGGATCGGAAGAAAACTAAAGCAGACCAAGAAAATACGCCTATCGAAGAAGAAACAATGGAAAGCTCCAGATAGAAGAAATAAAAAGTATAATAAGCAAAATGACCACCAGGAGAAAATGAAATAACTCCTGAGAACTTGAAGTATGATGTAGAACTGATAACCGAAATCTTGAGAACGGAAACAATGTTAAAATCATGCAATAAGGCAGTTATTCTACCCATATATAAAAAAGGTGACAAAATGGATTGCAAATATTCCGTGGTAGGTGTCACATGCAAAATTCGGTAATCTTAATAAAACAAAGAATAGATGAGTATGCATAAAGATTATTGGTAGACTACCAAGGAGGCTTCAGAAAGAACAGATTAACAGATCAAGTCTTCCTATTAAAACAGATCTTATATGGCTGTTATGAATATAATATTCCAACTTAAATACATGCTGTTTATTGATTTTAAGGGCACATACGATAACATAAACAGGACACAGTTATTGAACGCGCTAAAAGAACTGTATATTCCATCAAAATGAATTAGATTAGAAAGAATGACGATTCAGAACACAGTCACGGCGACATGCGTATTATTTAACCTAGCTCTGGAAATAATATTCTGTAATAGTGAAATAAATAGAAAAGCAATCATTTATCTACTTTAGTCGTCAGTTCCTTCCTTACGCTGATGACGTGGTGTTATTGGCAAGAAGCAAGAAAGAACTCCAGAAAGTCACGAAAAAACTAATAGAATCTGCACTAGAATCTGCAATATAGATAAGACAAAGTTTTGCAAGCCCAGAAAGCAAAATCTCAAAATTGATAAACTAAATAAAATTGAAGATGTCTGGGAATTCGGAAAAGTAGAGAACAACATGTATCTGGGACTCTAGATGACCAATAAATGCGAAGAAATTTATGGATAGCAAAAAGTAAGTGCATCTGCAATCCTGAGCAGGATGTCTAAACAAAATATTAAAATCAAAAAAGGTATCCAGGAACACAAAGCTCAGGATTGAAGGTCAGTTCTAAGGCATTGTCATAAATCTAGAAACTTGTAAGAAATGTCATCAGGAAATCCCTTAAAAGAAGAATTCGGAAAATTAAGGATACTAAATTATTAAACTGTACATATATATCGACCTCTTATTATTTTATTATTTTCGCATTTTCTTTGTGTTTAGTTGCCATTTTGTTTGGAACTAACTTCCTTGTTTTGGTTGTTCGTTAAGCAACTTTTTGAAAAAGAATATTTTTGTGGCATCGCCGTTAAATTAATTTTCCCTTTATGTTGTGAAATGGGAATTAAATTTGTGCAGATCTATAATTAATTTTTGGTAATGATTTCCAATTTTATTGGAACCGTAAGGGTTTCCACTAATTGTTTTTGGAGGTTAGGAGCACGTTTATTCTTTTAGCTTTTCTTTACGTTCAGTCTTTTATACTATAATTCTTTGGCAGGATTCGATATTTAATCGACGTTAGCCGGGTTTGGAAGCGGTATAACTATTTCAGAAGGTCACCTTCCACCGAAGATATTTATTAAATATTTACTTGGTGCATTTTGGTAATTGATTTTGTTTGTTACAGACCTTTTTCCTTGTATTTTATATAATTCTTTTATTTTAGCTCAACTTCATACACTTTGTTGTATATTTGGGTTGTTAAAAGACCATTACGCTGACTGGGTTGCTGTTGTCTCGTTGGATCATGCTACGTTAGACCTGGTTGATGACGTTATTGTATATAAAGCATTACTGTATATTTGCTTTTTATTTACTTATATGTCTAACGTATCTGGCTGACGCATCGGTCCAGAACCAACCTTTTGTAAAAGCTTCTGTATGATTAGTTCGGGACGCCCGTATATCATCTGCAGTGTCGATATGTTGCTAGTAGGAACATTCGATGGTAGCAGCAATCTGCTCCAATGCTAACTTTTTTTCTCGCAAAGCGACGTTTCGAATTATTCAGGGCTGTTTTGATCTCGGCGGCCTTGCCAATCGCCAACATTAATGTGCTAATAAGGATCTGAAGAACTACCTTTCCTGGAAGTAATTCTATATTTGCAATGATCACAAAGTTGTACTTATTCGCTCATTTCGTTAATGTTTATTTTTGTTTTATTTGTAAAAAGACTTCAATATACAGAGTGGCCACGTTTTATAAGCAACAGTCAAAATAAAGTTTATTTTATACTTAATACTTTAGAAATCTCTGAAAATTTGACAAATTGAAAACAATGATTTATATATGACGTTAAATGTATCCGTCATTTTTATTTTTAACTATTTGTTTGTACCACATTTTCCGTAACTGTTTGATTGTTTTACAATATTTTATACATATTTAAGCTATTTAAAAGTATCCAAGTATATATTACAAATCGATGTTTTCGTAATATGAGCGGCGAATATTTTTGCATTGAAGAAGTTGTGAATCCTACCTCTTTCTACGATGGTAAATATATCTACTTCTAGATTAACATTTTTGCTATAAAGGAACCATTTCTAGGTTATGAAGCACAAAGTAACAGATCGGCCCCGATCGATCGACGAAATTGCTACAATCCATGAGATAGAGATGACGCGCATTCTACAACTAGTAGGAAAAGTCAAGACTTTAGACTTTATGGTAAGGTCTTCGAATTTGACTTTGTCTTCCATCTACTCTTGCTTGCAGCTTGTTCATTGAATTACACATAATCATGAAATTAGCTGCTTTCTGATCTTCCAAACTATTTCGCTTGCAACAACCTGCCTTATATCCCAAACAGGTTAGTTCCACAATGGGGTTAATTTCGTATTCATTTTTTGATGAAATTTACTGGATTGACACATTTGATGTTTAAAAAAATTAAGAGCCTTATAAAGAAATAGAAATCTAGGAATATGGAGAGGAAATGTAAACCAAATGTATACCAAATACAGGTAGTACTTTTTGGTTCTGTATGTAGTCCCTATTTAGCACAAGAAGTCAAGAATAGAAAATCAGTGGCACATATTGATAAGTACTAGCATGTACGCATAATTTAAAAGCATTATATAGGTGATTATCTAGGAGACAAAAATGGTAAAAAAGAAGAATACTGCGATTACAATGTACGTAACTGTAATGCCTGTTGCTAGTAAAACATATTACTGTTCACCAAATACCAATCACATGACTCCTTATTTAGTTGTAAAGCGAATAATAATCACATTGTTCTCGGGCCTAGGGTCGGCTGTTAACGTAAAGCACACTTACTGCGGGGATTATATACAGGGTGGGATTAAAGTATGGAATATTAAAAAAAAAAGCGAGCTCAACCGGTTTTTTTAAAAACGCTGAAACACGTCGATTTTGTTTTTTTAAAATACACATTTATATATGTGCGATTCACCTTCCGACTTTCATTTGTTTCTAAGTTATGACGTCATTACAAAAAAATTTAAATGAGAATATAGATTTTTAATAGTGGAATCCGATAGTGATTTTCCTTCCCTCTATGATCATGCAAATAAATCATAAGGTTGCATAACAAAAATTCTGAGAAAAATCTATCTGAACATTTAATGTTATTGATATTATGGTTTTCTGCAGTTTTCCTTAGCTGTGACACAAATGTGGGATTTGCGCTGTTCCATCTGTAAGTCGGCTGCAGCCGCACTTAGGGCCTACGTAATAATAATAATCGCCCCCTCCCTCCCGCACAAGCTTATAGCTTCTGGGGCCTGGTTTCCAGGCTATGGGTTGTAGCAATTATTATTATTATTATTTTTATTATTTGCATGATCATAAAGGGAAGAGAAATCACCATCGGATTCCACTACTAAAAATCTATATTGTCTTTAAAATTTTTTGTGATGACGTCATAACTAACAAAGGTTTACAAAGTTCAGATCGATTTTTCTCAGAATTTTTGTTATGCAACCTTATGATTTATTTGCATCATCATAAAGGGAAGAAAAATCACTATCGGATTCCACTATTAAAAATCTATATTGTCATTTAAATTTTTTTTGTGATGACGTCATAGCTTAGAAACAAATGAAAGTCGGAAGGTGAATCGCACATGTTAATGTGTATTTTTAAAAAACAAAATCGACGTGTTTCAACGTTTTAAAAAAAACCGGTTGAGTTCGCTTTTTTCTTAATATTCCATACTTTTAATCCCACCCTATACAGTGGGCATACTGTAATTTTAGTGCTCACTTATCTTTTTATTTCTGAATGTAAGTAGTAGTTTTACGAAACTTCACAAGAATTTTGTTAAGATTTCATAATAACCTCACTTCAATTTAAGCTTGATTTAACTTATAATAAATATTTGTAAGGGTTAGTTGGCATTTTCACTTTAAGGGGTAATTAATTTTTTTATTTGAAACTTCTAATTGTAAACCTTTGGAATACTCAAATTGAAGTTCGAAATGCATTATACTGTGAAACTATGGATCTCTGAAACTTAAAACTCAAAGGTGAATTGTACAACTTTGAAGTTGTACTTCAATACTTCAATCCATCCTCGGTTTAAGCATGTGGGGTTCTATTCTAGAAGTCTGAAACTTTAAAATCTAAAGGTTAAAGTCAAAACATCGCAAGAATATCATATATTGCAAGAGACAACAAGGCAAAAATATTCTATAGGACAAGATGTCACCAAAATAAAACCTAACCTCTAATGTAACTTCCAATCTCGACTGTAACCTCTTAAGATAGTTCCAGCAGCCAATCATTGCATGGTTTGGAGTTTTAAATGTAGTTACAACGTTTTAACTTTTGACTAAAATATGAAACTTCAAATTTAAAACTTTGAAATTCTAGACTTTTAGAGAATGAAAAATGTTCACCTAAAAATCTAAAATCTGGAAGTTTTGGTCTTCGAGGCTTTAGATCTCAAGAATTTTCAATTGCTACAAGTAAAATTTCTAACCCAGAAATCTAGAATTTCAAAACCTTGACAATCAACAGATTGAAATTTTGGAGTATTAAATTTATAAATATCTAAACCTTAGAACTTTAAAACTATTGCATCTAAAATCTTAGAACAGTGTTTGAAACCATGAAAACTTGAAACTTTAACTGAGGTTATCAAAATAAGGATTATGAAACACATCTAAAGAGTTTTCAATTTCGGAAAGACTTTTAAATTTTGAAAATCTTGTCACTTTTCTGAACTAATTATTAAAATAGTTTCTACTAAATTGTTAACATTTTTAATTCCTGAAGCTGGATCAATCAAGTATTATGTATTATGTATGAAGATCTTTAAACTTTTCTGTAGTTTTCGAGATGTCAAAATCTAAATTCTTGAAGAACGTTAAACTTCAAATATTTGGGTTTAAAGATTAAGTCACTTTAAAAATTCCAATTTGACAAACTTATAATTTTTATAATTTTAAAGTTCAAAACATTGAAATTTCTAGATTTTAAAAATTATAAATTTTAGAAACCACATCATTGAAACTCTGTGTATTCCAATACATGAAAATCTTTAAAGTTAATTACTCTATTAAAATCTAAGCTTTGAAGTTTTTGAAATGTCAAAACTTAGAAGCCTGAAGAACTTTGAACTTCAAATTTTGTATTATTATAACTTGAGGGCTCTAAATCATTGTAATCTTTAATTTCTGAAACCAAGAAATTGGGAGATTTCTTATCTTAATTATCTTGGCTTTGAAGGTTTTGAAATTATAAAACTCATAATGTGTAACTTTTCAAATATTTATTTAATTTCCTTTCCGAAACTAGAAATCTGGATTTGGTTGAAATTCTTCTAAAATATAAGATCTTGAAATATTAAATATTTTGAAAGAAAAGGCTTTGAAGGCTAGAAATTGAATTGAATCTGGGCAACTTACATACTTGAATCTCCTAATCTATGAAACTCTATTACTTGCTTTGAGTTTCTCATAAATAATTAATAGCGTTTTTGATTCACTCTCAACTCGCCCCTAGAGTGCTCAAAGCTGATGCTATTACTTCACTGGTTGTTTACCATTTTCCTTCGAGAGTATGCAACCAGAAACAACCAAACGTGGAAAAACTGCAAATGTTTGGAATATTTGGAAATTTGTTTGTAGGTTATTTAATATGTTTTGAGCATTATTTTAATTAAAAGTGTTTTGCAAACTAAGCATTTGTAAAGTAACGCATTGGTGTAGCTTAAAACGTTGATAATAACAAAATTACACATTTCATCTTATTTAGGGTTATGTTTTACTTAAGTGAGGTTATAAAATTGCAATGTAATAAGTTTGAATGTACGAAGTTACATAACCTTTTTTTTATTTGTTTAGATACGCCAAAAAAGTTATATCTAATTTATTGGCTTCTGGGTGTCGTAGGAGTGTTTATGCTTCAACTTGCTCATGAACATTACTCCGTTGATGTAAATAATTCCGTTAAATGTAAATAATGTCCAGAAAATACGAGTAGTAACGAAATATGCTTATTTCGTTACCACTAGTATTTTCTGGACATACCACTCGTATTTTCTGGACATACCATACCCTCGCCAATAATGTTACTTTAAAAGTAAGTACCTAACCGTCTAGAGTTGCCGCAATTATTATTTAATACTAATACCATTTTACTTTCATTTCATCAACAGGCGCCGAATAGTTATTTAGATCGTGAATGGCTGTCTATTTTTATATTTCGAAGGAAATGTTGGCAGTCCTGTTCCTAGACATTGGCCCTACTGGCCGTTACCATGGTCTCGTCGTTTTCAATCGAAAAGTCGGGAAAGTTAGTGAAGTGCCCCCCTCCACATGTCACCACCATGTGGTTATAGTGAAGAAAAACATTTTCCTAATTTTAATTTTTTTTTGTAAATGTGAATTATGTGATAATGTAAAAGTAAAAAAGAAAAAAAAGTAAAAGTATATTCGTTTTAATTGAATATATATTAAATAGTACATAAATATATAATAATATAAATAGATATAAATAATATAATACAGTATTTTAGAAAAAAAAGAAAATGTGGTAAGTCTGCTTAGAAAATTTTTTTAATCCAAGTAGTTGGTCTTAAAAGTTTCTTGTAATTTAAAATTTTAACACTCTTGGTTAAATTGTTTGGTGGAGGTTTGTAGAGATGCTTCTTTACCACATAATTGAAATTTATACAATAAATGTACAGGGACTGCATTTTGTTGTTGATGTTATAAAAAAATGTAATTATGTTGCGCTTTTGGAACGTTCATTGAAATATTGTAATTGGTTTATTATTGAATTTGTTGTCATCTAGAAACATGTATATTATGTTTAAATTTGTGAAAATAGGAAGATGTGAAAAGGTATTTTTGGGTAATTGATTCAATAAATAGTTTTAAGCAAATTGTGTGTCATCGACATTCAATGGTAAAGTTAATTTTGATGATTCATGCAAGTATTAATATATTATTGAATTCGGAATTTAATTTCCTGTAAAACTATTTAATTATGTTTTGCTTTAATAAAAATTTGTAAATAAGAATTTGATTATTGTATTCATGTAATACAATGCAATACAATAATGTAAAAGAGTCTTTTGTTTTGTTCAAGATTTGTATAGAAGGCAATTCTTTTAGCCAAATCATAAACAAAGACGGGTGGGCGAAGTGTCCGGTCCCCATTAATATTAGATAATGAATTCATATTTTGAAGAATTAAATGCATGTTACAAAAATAAACTTCTTTATGATAATAATTTATAAATCTTAATATATGATTAATAATTTTATTTAATAAACTCAACTTGGATTGATCAATCCCAAAATAATCTAATGCTCACTATCTGAGGATTAACACTTCTGCCATCCACATAATTGTTATGTACTATAATTAATTGTAACTATTGTTAAATAACTCGTTTAAATATTCAAATGTTTAGCGCCATCAGTTTGCCAACTGTATTGTTATAAAATCTACGAGTCTCTTCTCTTTGCTTTCATTTGATTGAACAATAAAATGATGAAAGGAAGTCATTCACCTCTTTCAAATATTTCCATATTCATGTCTTTAATAAATTGAATTCCAAATCCAGTTGCTTGTCTAATCGTGGTAAGTCAATTAATTTTATAATTATAGTTCATATCCATTTACAAGATCCAATAGTAACGAAAATTTAATAATTCTATTATCAAATAAAAAAAATCCATTTCTAAGTAATTTATCACAGGAATAAATTGTTGCACTTGTTATTAAAAGAAAATTACTTGAATTCACAGAACTTTGTTAAATATTTAAACACTTCAACGTTTTTCAAACAATATAACCTAAAATTTCTGACATCTTCTTTGTTTACATGTTTTTTAACTCAAAACATAATCTTAAAATTAATTTTTGTTCTTCAACAGGTGTGCACTTTTCTAAAGAATGGCCGGGATTTTATACTTTTCTGGGAAACAGTTGATCTCTATTGGAAATTTTGCATAAATAAAAGAACTCTGACATTTCATTTATAACATAACAAAATTATTCTTTATAAATTTTAATTAATAATAAAGCTAATTAGATAAACCGATAGATTAATTGATTTTCTATCTAATGACATATAACATTCATGTTTTCATTTCACAACAACGCCTCCACTGAATGTGGATGAAATTTCATCTTTACACAACTATTTATTAACTTATTTACGTAAACATACTTTTCACACCTTCCTATCTTCACAAATTTAAACTTTATGTGCTAACAAACATTATTTACATAATTTCAGATATCAATAAAAATTCAAGCCAATTACATTTTTTTAGTGTACGATAACAACTGCACATACTTGTAAGTTGTTTTACTGATATGTTTTTAAAAAGCAGCCCCTACATTCAAGATAGTTTCAACTATGCGGTAAAGAAACCACTTCACAGTCCTCCATCAAAACTATTTACATAAGAACTGTAAAATTATGAAATAGAAGAAATTTAATGAAATCAATGATCTCGTAAACTTGGAAACATATTTCTTTCTTATAAAATGCTCAGATAAGGTAGTAAATACTTGTATACCTCTCTATTACAACACACCTTGTCTGTTAAATCGGTTAAATCTTACATTAACTATGACATCAACTTAATTTGATGCACTTTTTGATGATCGTCTTTCACATCGTTAGTTGAATAACTAAATTCTATGGAAACGTTTTACAGATATCTTTTATCTGACTATTGTGTAGTAGTGTGCATGGTAATTATAATAAACCATTTCATAGCTTCTTAAAAGATAAATTTTTCAAAATTAAAATTTTGATTAAAAAATCATTAAAAGAAGGTGAGGTTAGGCAACCAATCTGACGCACCGTTTTAAATTTCATATCTAAGCTTGCTTTAAACTATTAAGTGGATGAATTCCTTAGTAGGTATTGGGCCACCTGAGCCAGACGTTTTTGTGGGGATGCAACACGCCCCTTCCCCCTCCAGGCTCCTCTCCCCTGCTTCTGATTGGCTACCCCCCACTCCTGTAGCTCCTCCCCTTGCTTCTGATTGGTCGCCGCCATCTTGGATTTCCCCGCCTACTGCTCTCTGATTGGTTAACCCCCACTCCTGTAGCTCCTCCCCTTGCTTCTGATTGGATGAAGGCAGCCACTTTGGAACGTCTGGCTCCATTCTACCACGCCCTGGCGCCATGCTACCACTCCCGCCGCCATTACGGGAATCTGTATTACCGGCAAACTGAGTGCTACCAATAGAGGGCGTATTGCTACAATTAGTGTGTATTGCTAAGAGAGAGAGGGCGTCATGAAGAAATCTGTATTATCGATGCGTTGTGTACTACTACTAGGGGTCG
Source organism: Agrypnus murinus (assembly GCA_929113105.1). NCBI lineage: Eukaryota > Metazoa > Arthropoda > Insecta > Coleoptera > Elateridae > Agrypnus > Agrypnus murinus. The sequence continues at coordinate 11,709,407 of OV816027.1, forward strand.
TGTCATGAAGAAGAAATCTGTATTACTACTACTACAGAGAGGCAACCATTTTATATCACAGCATCTTGCGTGCGCGCTAACTTTGAATCTGTCAATTTTAAATTTGTCATTTTTGCATATGTCATTTTTGCATCTGTCATTTTTCTTCTGTCATTTATATGTCTGTCAATTTTAATCTGTCATTTTTGCATCTGTCGTTTTTTGAATTTGTCATTCTTGAAGGAGCCATCTTGGATTTCCCCCAGATTTGATTTTCCCGCTACAAGTTCTGCTGCTACCTTTCTCTCTCCAGCGCACACATACATACACACTGTACTCTTTCCACCACTACCTTTTCTAGAAGAAATAATAAAGCCATATAGGAATTAAAAAAAATTATTTTTATTAATATATTGTTAAGGCTACATTTAATTTATAATAAAAATGTTGATAGAATGCTGATGATAGCTTGAGGACTTTAGGACTGACCTCTGTTTTCTATTTGCGGTTCCAGGGGCTATAACAACAACGACAACAATAGAACATTAAAAAGGGGTTTATTGTATAAACTTGATGTTTACTCGTACCTTATTTAATTCCACAAACAGGCAATCATCATAACAGTTTGTTTTCCCTAAGTACATCAAGCCTAGAGAAATCGTTTTAGCTTCAATCTGCTGGTTAAGCTCGGTAACCCTTTGATCTGTTAACTTGTCGCTGATTCGCTTTGGTAGAAATGTAACATGCTTTTCGGCAACAACAATCACACTTTGACGTTTATCACGGCAAACGACTCTTTTGAATTGTAGTATCTCTGCAATTTCTTTTATTTTGTAATCACATAACTTCTTGATCGGCTTCTGGCTAACGGGAGATTTGTTCAATTGTTGTATTAGCAAATCCATTTTTTCTATGTAAAAACAAAAACTTAAAGAGCAGTAAAAATTTTAACACTCACAAGAATAATAAATGATTATTTTAACATACCTAGTTGAAGCAAACAATAACAATATTACTATCACCGTAACCGATGTCAAGAACAAACTAAAAACGGAAGGGGTTTGACTGAGCTTTTATAAACTTCGAACCTGCGCGAATGAACACGATTTTAGATAAAATCTTAATTTATTACCCCTCGGAACAAAAGGGTATCGTTAAAAAAGGGATCGACACCTGCACTGTCAAATGAAGCAGCTGTTTTTAGATAAAAATCTAAATTTATTACCCTCGGAGCAAGGGGTATCGTTAAAAAGAGTCGACACCTGCGCTGTCAAGTAACACTTGAGACCAGATAAAAATCTAAATTTATTACCCTCAGAACAATGGGCATCGTTAAAAAGGTCGACACCTGCGCTGTCAATTAAGCAGCTGTTTTAGATAAAAAATCTAAATTTATTACCCTCGGAGCAAAAGGATGTCATTAAAAAAAAGGGTAGACACCTGCGCTGTCAATCAAGCAGCTGTTTTTTTAGATAAAATCTTAATTTATTACCACTCGGAACAAAAGGGTGTCGTTAGCTTTTATATCCTTCTAAAGCTGCAAGATTGAACACGCTTGTGTAGATTAACTATTGATAAGCATTTAATTTATTACAAGCAGCCCGAGCAAAGAAACTCGTTAACGAACAAAAGAACACCTGCGCTGTCAATGTAACACTTATCTATGTGGCTGATCTTCTAAACAAAGGGTTGACTGTCGTCGTCGTAAACAACTCTTTTATAATTTACTCCAAACATTAAAAAAATTCAACGTTAAATACGTCTTATATCTTCATACCATCAATCAAATTCTAACCCTCGTCCGGCTACCTGCTACTTCTATTGTTCCATATACCTATTCACTGTTTTTAAACATAAAAGCAACCTCATAATATGGCATAAACGCTTGAAGGTTTTTATTTAATTAGAACAAATTCCTTCGTACGGTACAGTGTTAGAACATTAAAAGTATTTTTGTCATACTTTAGACATTTTTTATTAAGAAAATACCTATTTAAAGAAATGGTTTTTTCGATTTATCATAATCACATTTAACAGAAAAGTTTCAATGGATTATAATATTGATATACTGTAATAACAAAATAATCAAACATTTCATCACTCTTTGTATTATTAAGTACCTGTAAATCTCGCACGTTGACGGGTCTGTTTTCTAAAGCAATTTCCAGGTAAAAATCCCTTTCTGTCTCTTAGAGCATTTAAAAGAATACACTTTAAATTTTATATTATATTAAATTTTCTTTAAATAAAAGCACACAATTAAATCAAACCCTCAACTGTTTGCTACGTTCATTTATGAGTTGAAAGTTATAAACACACCCTTAAAAGGGAATCATATCGAATTTTGACAACAACCTGTCTATGGCCTAATAAAAAATAATATAATATTACCATTGCATTCTCTGTTCGCACAATACGTTGAAATTTATCACCTACCTGCCGAACCCCCATTTTTAAAGGATTGATTGTTCAAAGTTGAAACGAGCGCTCTAGTCTATTGTACAATTGCTGACTAGGGTTATCTATCGATAATTCTTTAATAAATACTTGTTAGTTTTCCTATTCTAAGTTGTTAAAATAATTAATTTAACCCTATGTTTTGTCTTATTATTATTATTATTCCTGTGTAGACAGTTTAATAAATATTCAAGTAACTGTCTTAAAATTGCATGATATCCTCATTTCGTCTAATTAACATATGCCTGCAGGTTATTAACCCTTTTACAAATAGGTTTACCAGAGCGCCATTTTAAAATGTATATACAAACTAAAAGACGGACGGTGTTATGCATTGAGCGTAATACAATTTAATTTAACCCTATGTTTTGTCTTATTATTATTATTATTCCAGTGTAGGCAGTTTAATAAATATTCAAGTAACTGTCTTAAAATTGCATGATGAAAATGTTAACGACACTACTACGTCAAGACATACTTGAATGTTCTGTTAGCAAAAGGCGATATCGAATGTAACCTTTATTTAATACAAAGGGAATTATTGTCACGTATATGTATCATGGTTGCATAAAGTCCTATTGACAGGGTCATAACTTATTCGTCACACCTGCGTTCAATAAAAAACGATATGACAGTTGAATGAATTATAACCCCAGAGGGTTAGAGTGGTACACCGTTTTTATTCTAAGAGATAAATCTAGAAGGTATGTCAACTCTGCCACAGAAAATAACATTTCAAACTGATTTATGACCCACAGGTGTTCACCGGAGAGAACGCTTTGTTCCTTTGTTAAGCGGACAAGTTGAATCGAGTTTTTTATTTTATATTCTTGCATAATATTGCGCAATACAACTCGAACCTATAAAGCCATCCTCGGGAGCAGACCGTCACTTGCTTGCGATTACTCGAGGCATCAACACATGTATGTTTTATGCGTACTGTTAATTATTACGTTTGTGTTTGAAGTGATTTGTGCCATTCTTAGTTGTCATTACCAATTGTTGCTACAGACCGTATTTGAAATCTACAGCTTTAATCGAACAAAAAGGTAGGATTTTATTATTATTATTGTTTTATAATAATCGGCAATCTCGTCCTCGCATGATTTTTTCACGACAATATAACATAGTCGGTTTAAAATAATTATTTAAGTTACATTTGAACAATATATAACGTATTTTTTTATAATAATAATAATAATGTTAAATTTGAATTTCAGCAGGAATAGTTTTATATTTTTTAATTTTCTCTAGTTTGATTATCGATTAAAGTAGTAATTGTTTTCTGCGAATTGTGATCGTTATTAGGTGTTTATCTAGGGGGTTGTAACATAGTTATTTAAATCATAATTTGAGGTTATGCTTTTTATTTTTAATTAAGAGAGAGTTTGTGAAATGATGCTTAAGAACATCGTTCTAAAAAGATTTATCTGCCGCCATTAGTCGCTATGTGATTTCTTACCGGTTGTTATAATAAGGATAGTAATTGCTTTACACCTTTTCAAGCACCTTTAGCCTATTTGTTATTTTATAATTTAAACTCTGCTTATAATATTTGTTTAAATTAGCTTGCTATTAAAAGTTTAAGATTGGCTAAAAGACTTTATTAATTTGCATTAAAATTGATCTTTATAATTAATTTATAATATTTAATAGATTGCAGTGCATTCATTTTCGAGCATTTTAAATAAAGCTGTGAGTGTTTGACGAGCCAGGACAGCCAGCCAACAAAGGTAGGAATTTATTATTAATTGTTTTATTACGTAGTTACTTTTTCTGTACCTTATTTATTTTTTATAATAATAATCTGTCAAAGGGATTTAGTAACAATTTAAACTCTATATTTGCTTAAATTAGATTGTTGTTAAAAAGTGTAATACTGATTAAAAAAGGCTTTATTAATTTGCATTGAAACTGATCTTTCTTTAACTTTGTCAAAACAAATAATTTATAATATTTAATAGCTTGCATTGCATTCAGAGGTTATTGTTTATTTTGCGTCAATTTTTTACCACCACGTAGCATCCAAGCTTTTTATTTTTAATTAAGGGTTAAGAGAGACAGTTCGTGAATGGTAAAAGATTTTATCTGTCCATTTGTCGCTATATGATTTCTTACCTGCTGCTGTTATATTTCAAACAATTTTAGCTTATTTTGCTGTTTTTATAATAATAATCTATCAAAGGGATTTAGTAACAATTTTAAACTCTATATTTGTTTAAATTAGCTTGCTATTAAAAGTTTAAGATTGGCTAAAAGACTTTATTAATTTGCATTAAAATTGATCTTTATAATTAATTTATAATATTTAATAGCTTGCAGTTCATTTAAACTTTAATAATAATTAGTCAATGTTTATTTAAATTAACAAGATATAATCTTTGTTGTTTTAGCCGTTGTTAAGTGTGCAAGTGCGATATTTTTGCTATTGTTGTTGTTACTCCTGTACAAAATGTCTTCTCTCTACGAAATTATCGATGAGAACGTGTCCATCAAGAAATTTGGCACCCTGAAACATCGACTGGTGTTTAAAGTAAACGACGCGCCAGTTGGTGAAGATCATTTGGACTTTTTTAAATCAGCTATCAACGAAATTTTGAGGGATATGTTAAGTCGAGCACGACCAAATGATAAAGTAGGGGCCACATTTGAGTTTGATAGTTTCAAACAAAAACTTCCCGGCTACATGAGCCTCAGGCGCTCTGATGAAATCACCTTCAACGATGTCTGATTTTACAGAGCGATCCTGAAGCCCTGAGTTCGGACACCTTCAGGCTGATAGCTACAATAGTAACACCACCTGCCGGGCAAGGTCGCTGTCGTAACCGTACGTACAGCACCTTTGCCGAAGAGTGTAGCCGTCGCAGAGGGATTGTCACGATTAACAACACCACCAGTGACAATCTATGCCTACCCAGGGCTTTGGTCGTAGGCAGGGCTCACGCAGATGGCAGTACTGATTACAAGAAGATCCGACAAAATCAGAGCGTGCAAAAGATAACGGCCGAGGAAATGATGCGGGATGCTGGAGTAGCTTTCATTCCACCGGAGGGAGCCGGGGTCAATGAATTAAGGTTGTTCCAGCAGCTCCTGGCCCCCAACTATAAGATAACCGTGTATAGCCACGGCTCGAAAGGTCGTTCGCTTATCTTTGAGGGGGTCGTTGATAACGATGCCGCAACAAAGAACATCAATCTGTTGTATCACGAGCATCATTATAACGTCATAACATCATTGACCTCAGCCTTTGTCTGCCGTTATTTCTGTGAGCACTGCCACGTACCCTATAACAACAAGAGAGATCACCGGTGTGAAAAGTCCTGTGTAGGCTGTGGTAGCTCTCCGCTATGCGAAAGAACAGCGCAGCTGATTAGGTGTCCGGACTACAGGCGTGATTTTAGAACCCAGACATGTTTTGAGAACCAACATGGTAAAATGTGCCGGGAAGTACAGAAATTCGAGGGATGTTTCAAGACCGTGAACCTCAAGACCCGGAAGCAGGCCCATGTGTGCGGGGAGATCTATTGTAAGATCTGTCAGAGCCATAAACCCGAAAACCATTTTTGTCATATACAGCCGGCCGGGCCTAGGAACACAAAGCAAGACACCTTGTTTGTGTTCTTCGACCTGGAGAGCCGACAAGAGAAAGAAATTGCGCCCGGCGTCAACCTCCATGAACCAAATCTATGCGTTTTCCAGCAAGTCTGTTCTGAGTGTTACAACAACGACTCATCATCGGCGGCTACCATCTGTGTAAGATGTGGTTTGCGAGAACAGATCTTGCGAGGAAAATGCATCGATCGGTTTTTGAACAATCTACTAGACTCGCCGAAATTATTCAAAAAGGTTGTAGCAGTTGCCCATAACGGGCAAGCTTTCGATACGCAATTCATTCTAAATTATCTGATAACCAACAACACCTCTTTGAAACCGGACCTCATTATGCGCGGTTCAAAAATTCTACTGCTGCAACTAGATAGTCTAAAGATTATCGACTCTTTAAACTTTTTCCCCATGGCTCTGGCTGACTTGCCTAAAGCGTTTGATTTACCGGCTCCCAAAGGATACTTCCCGCACCTCTTTAACACCGAGGCCAACGCCCATTACGTGGGTCCTCTTCCGGACATCAAGTTTTACAGCCCCGACACCATGAAACGCCAGGCTCGTAAAGCGTTCCTAAAGTGGTACGAGGCGAACAGGGACGGGATCACGGAGTTCGACATGCAACGTGACCCGGTCGAATATTGCCGAACAGACGTCGATATTTTGAAGAGAGCCTGTATCCACTTTAGGAATCTCTTTATTGAGGAATGCGACGTTGACCCGTTCACGGAAGCCATCACCATCGCCTCTGCCTGCAATCTCATGTTCCGGAGGAAATTCCTCAAAGAAAGCACCATTGGACTGATACCAAAGGGTGGTTATAGACGCGCAGATAACCAGTCTAAGGTAGCTCTTCAATGGTTGCTCTGGGAAGAACATCAAAGAGGTGTTGAGATTCAACATGCCGGCAGGCAGAGAGAAGCTATCGTGGGCGGGTTAAAGGTGGACGGGCTGTATGGTAATACCATATTTCAATTTCACGGGTGTTACTTCCACGGATGTCCCACCTGCTTCACCACCCGTCGCAACGAGCCTCTACACGACGATCCTAGCGACACCATGGATATGAGACTCGAGAAGACCCGAGCCACAACGGAGTCGCTAGGATACGAGGTTGTTGAGCAGTGGGAATGTCGCTTCCGTAGGCAATTAACACCCGAACTCAGGCAACTGGTAGAGAAACATCCCCTGTTAGTAAACACACCCTTAAACACGAGAGAGGCATTTTACGGCGGCCGTACAGGGGCAGCAAAATTAAAGAGGGTTGCAAAAGACGGGGAAAAGATCCGGTATGTCGACGTGTGTTCCCTTTATCCCTGGGTATACAAGGACGCAAAATTTCCTACGGGCCATCCGGAAGAGTACGTAGGCAAGGCGGCTTGTGAAAAGCTAATAGGGATAAAGGGGGCCTGGAAAACATCAATGGCGTGGTAAAATGTACAGTGTTACCGCCGCAAGATCTATACCATCCGGTCTTACCCGTCAAGATGCACAACAAACTGTTGTTCCCTCTATGTCGCACTTGCGCCGAAGAATTGAACCAGACCGAATGTCAGCACGGCGTAGAGGACCGAGTCATCAACGGAACCTGGGTCTTGGACGAGTTGGTAATGGCCATACGAAAGGGTTACATCGTGCAGGACATACAAGAGATCTGGTCGTACGATGTAACCCAGTACAACAAAGCGTCCAAGACCGGGGGACTGTTTTCGGGCTTCATCGACAAGTTCCTGAAGATGAAGCAGGAAGCCAGCGGTTGGCCATCTTCAATAACTGCCAACAGCGAGGATGGTATCGATGGAGCCCGGAAACAGTACGTTGATGACTACTTCGAGAACGAGGAAGTCTCCTTGGATTCGTTGAAGATCGTCAAGAACCCTGGTTTGAGATCGTTGGCCAAACTGATGCTGAATTCCTTCTGGGGTAAGTACACTAACCTTACGTAGTTTTCTTTACTTAATATTTTTTGTATTCTAGGGAAATTTGGTCAGCGCGAGAACCAGGCGAAAACAGCCATAATCAGCGAGTCCAAAGAGTTTTTCGACCTGTTGTCCAGCCCAGGCGTAGAAGTTAATCATGTGCAGGAAATAAATGACGAGGTGATTGCGGTTAACTGGCAGCATAAAGAGGAAGCAGCAGATCCTCTGTCGTCAGTTAACGTGGTCATCGCGGCATTTGTCACTCCACAGGCCCGTCTTAAGCTGTATTCCTATTTGGATCAGCTAGGCGAGAGAGTCTTATACTATGACACAGGTAAGTCGTCGTTGTACTTTCAAACATCAACAACGGTTATATTAGAGTTAATTTTTCGTTATTTCAGATTCCGTAATATACGTTTCGAAGCCGGGCGACTTCGAGCTACCAACAGGAAGCTTCCTGGGTGACCTCACCGACGAGCTCGAAGAGTACGGTCCCGGATCGTATATTATAGAGTTTGTGTCAGGCGGGCCGAAGAACTACGCCTACAAAGTTTATTCCCCGACCACAGGACAGATATACGTGGTCGTCAAGGTCAAGGGCATCACCCTAAATTACGCCGCGACTCAAAAAATAAACTTTGAGTCCATGCTTAGGCTGTTGGAAGGCATGGACGAAAAGATTATTGTAGAGTCCAACATCCGGCGTACGGCTGACCATCAGCTTGTAACGCGAGCGGAATCAAAAGTCTATAAAATAACGTTCGCGAAGAGACGGCGTATAGAAGATTTTGATTCCGTTCCGTTCGGCTACAACAACAAGCGACCACGTGTATAAACATTTAAACCCCTCTTGTATATATGTATGTGTGTATAGTAGTATAGTTGTATTTTTAAGTTTTGTAAAAATTTGTATAGGTAGTATTATATTTAGATCTTAAGTAGTAAAATATTATCATAATGTATATAATTATTGTACAGTTCAATCGTTGTAGTAATAGATATGTGTATAGTAGTATAGTTGTATTTTTAAGTTTTGTAAATTTTTGTATAGGTAGTATCATATCTAACTCTTAAGTAGCAAAATATTTGTATAGTAATAAGTACATGTACAGTTCAATCGTAGTAGCAGTAGTCGGGGGTTATGTTAATCACAAGAGATCGACCTTCGGCTTGATGTAATTATTATAATTAGGTAATTAGTTGTTGTAAATTGTTCAATCATCTTTTGTCAGTATAGTGTAGTTATAATAATAAGTGAAGCTGACAAGAGTTATACTTTATGTACAGTAATTAATTATTAAAAAAAAAGATGGTGAAACTTGAGGGAGTGATTGAATGTAAATCACAAGAGGATACTCTGGGGAACATACTCATGAAATAGATCTGATAAACGCGATTTTGTTCTTTTCAATTATGTAGTAGTAGTAGTAGTAGTAGATCAAGACATTGTTGAAAAGAATATTTGGCATAACAAAGCGTACAAAGCATTCAATAGGATTTCATGAAAAATGAGTATGTCTTCATGGTTATCCGAGCAGATTTCAACCTAATAATTGTTTAGTTATTTTGATTATTGTTTAGTTGTTTAATAATTTTTTGAGAAACATTGTCGTAGAATAAAAGATGTTCTATCATGGTTATCCGAGAACAGATAGTTGTTTAGTTATTTAAGTATTATTGTTTTGTTGTTTAATAATGTTTTGAGAAAGATTGTCATAGAATAAAAAGATTAATGTTTTATATATGTGTATTATTACTATTCTCCCCATCTATACCACGACATGAAAAGTGATAGCTATAACTGAGAGAGAGAGAGAGAGAGAGAGAGAGAGAGAGAGAGAGAGAGAGAGAGAGAGACAGAATGTGGTAATTACCTACACACACCTGCCTGTGATGATGATGACGTGTCAGCGACAGGATGAAACTTGTCTGCCAGCGATGACTGCTTGTTTACCGTATGCATGTTACTGAGCATGCGCTGGATCTAGGTAAGTATAGGTGACTATATAAAGCCGACCATTGTTAGCGTGTAGCAGTAGACAGTACGTGTGCAACAGCAGCAGCAGCAGCAGCAATTACGATGATGGCTAGTAGTCCTAATTATTATTGTTATGATAACTGTGAGAGCGAACCTCTGGAAATAGGTAAGTTATTGTTGTTTATAAAACTTCAAGTTTGTATGCTCCTTTGTGTCTATTTTGTTGCTGCTGCTTGTTTAGATGAAGAAGGTTCGGATGTTGCAGATCATGCATCATCATCAACAGCAAGTACCGACAACGGCGGTCAAGCGTGGAACAATGAAGAAGAAGAAACAGGTAAGATGTTTAAAACTTTTGTGTGTGTTTATGCTTATATTAATCGATTATTGTATTATTATTGTTGTAGCGTTCCTGTCCCAACAGCAGCAGCAGTCTCTATACTACGCTGTAGCAGCATCAGCAAACTTTACCATCATAGATACACCGGTAGTAGTAGCTAAACGTGAAGTACGTGTTCAACTGCTCGGGGCTGTCCAGTATCCGTTGTATGTTACGAGACCTCCCGGGGAAAAAGAAAACTACGACCATATACATAACATCTAAGTAGGACTTATTCCACCCGACGACGACGACCAGGGAAAATTTGCCGTGGTAGTGAAGTTCGAATGCGTGAATAGCATATGTGAGTATGGTGAAGTGGTGTTGTCGGAACGGGACTGGTTCGAGCTGTATGATATACGAGTCGAGGCAATGTTTAAAAATTTCTTTCATGGTTGCTGCTGCTGCAACGACGACCCCGACAACAGCAACAAAACACATCGTGATAAACATTTGAAATTCCATCTATGTGAGAATTTATACATCGAGATTATTCACAACGAGTTTTTCGGCAACAGGTGGCAACGGGTGGCGATTCATGATAAAAATCGTATTATAACCTTAAAAGATTACGAGTTTCAGTCTATAATGCATTTAGCACCGTTGATCAATCATCATGCTCGAGCGTTACGTCACCTCAACTTTTCGCGTTTCTACCACGCAAACATAGAGAACGTAGCAGAAGGTCAACTGAGACGCCATGAAGATGCCTATAAATCGCTCCCGACATCCGATTCAATTTTATTCACGTCCGAACTGTTATGCGGTTACTACTCAGCTACCAGTTTAATAGACAACACAGCAGCAGCAGCAACAACTGGTGGTGGCTTGAACTCGTTCATTTTATTAGAAATAATAAAACATTATCCGCAAAAGTTTATCGATGCCGTACGTACACGACTGCAATCATATCAGCAGCAGCAGCAGTCGGAGACGTCAACGACAACAACGTTTGCACCGTCGTATTAAGAACACCATGGCGGAAATAAACTATCTTAGAAATAGGTTACAAAAATATTTGAACAATTTGCGTGTTACGCGATGATCTCAACTCATACTGTGTAATGAATAATTTGTCAAATAATATGTTACAATTATCCATTAAATATCAAAATAAATAATATGTATATTTAAACACTGTTGTTTCATTTACTAGTACGACTAAGGGTGAAGGGGCTGACTATATAAAAGGTAGATCGTTGTCATCAGCGAGAGAGAGAGAGTACACGAATAAAGCCTAAGATTCGCCGACGGCGAACATCCTAAGCTACAAAGCAGAGACGGTAAGTAGTCATACTATGAGAGAGAGAGAGAGAGAGAGAGAGAGAGAGAGAGAGAGAGAGAGAGAAAGAGTTTCAGCTTAGTGAAAGGATCCAACCCCAGAGTTAGCGCTAAAATCTAGGGGAAATCCAAGATGGTTGCTTTAAAATGACAGATTCAAAATGACAGATTTAAACGACAGATGCAAAAATGACAGATTAAAGTTGACAGACGCATAAACGACAGATGCAAAAATGACAAATTTTAAAATTGACAGATTCAAATTTAGCGCGCACGCAAGATGCTGTGATATAAAATGGTTGCCTCTGTAGTAGTAGTAGTAGTAATACAGATTTCTTCTTCTTCTTCATGACACGCCACCTAGTAGTAGTACACAGTCCATCGATAATACAGATTTCTTCATGACGGCCTCTCTCTCTTAGCAATACACACTAATTGTAGCATTACGCCCTCTATTGGTAGCACTCAGTTTGCCGGTAATACAGATTCCCGTAATGGCGGCGGGCGTGGTAGCATGGCACCAGGGCGTGGTAGAATGGAGCCAGACGTTCCAAAATGGCTGCCTTCATCCAATCAGAAGCAAGGGGAGGAGCTACAGGAGTGGGGGTTAACCAATCAGAGAGCAGTAGGCGGGGAAATCCAAGATGGCGGCGACCAATCAGAAGCAAGGGGAGGAGCTACAGGAGTGGGGGTAGCCAATCAGAAGCAGGGGGGAGGAGCCTTGAGGGGGAAGGGGCGTGTTGCATCCCCACAAAAACGTCTGGCTCAGGTGACCCAATACCTACTTTCCTTAATCTTGTAGGTCAAAATAACATGACAATATGCAATGAAAAATATTTATTAAGAAAATATACTTATAGTTATCCTTATCACAGATAAAATCTGATCTACTATTTATTTAAAATTTTTTTAATCTACTTCAATTATGAGTTCTTGACCGACAAATCTACTAGCTACTAATCTAAGCTCGGATCCTCACCTCTCTTACATTGCGTAGTTCAATAGGGTTTGGGTCATCCAGCGCTAGGTAGCGCTGGCTGTAAAAAATATACCGAGACACATGAATGAATGAGTGAATAAAAACACAATGCTTGTACTTAAATATTAAGAAGGATTTCTAAAACTATAGTACATATACATTTTTAATTTTAAAAATTTGCGACAACTTTTAATAAAGTATTAACTGTAGCCAATCTCGGTGTAACACACAGCTCAATTCATATTTAGGAACTCTAGTTGTGACAAATATGGTAGTTCCACTTACGTTTGTATTTTAAAAAACTCAATTAGTATTAAACAGATAGCGCATTTTGAACGGTTATGTATTGTTGGTTGCATATACGTTCAGTAAATTGAAATAATTATTTTAAAAATAAAATGCAATACATACAAAACACACCAGCGTATTACATTTTAATTTAATAGCACTGTATGTAAATAAATATCAAAAATGAATGTTTTGGCAACAAAAAACATGGTATATGCTCAAAAAATGATTTTGAATACTAAACCTGGCAGCGTCCTGTATTCATTTTCCAATTTAAGTATAAGGATCTCCAAAGTTGTCGCTAATGTTTTCTCTCGTATATAGCCCCTTTACTTTCAAATAGTAACGACAACCATTGATCTCGCCGCTGGAGCAAAATCACGTTGGCGACATTGAATGTTATCAGATTTGACATTCTGTCACAATAAGTCTTAGGTTTAATAATAATCATGTACAAAAATATTCACAGTTTAACATTAATTTGATAATGGGCATTCATGTTCTGTAAAAATGACCATATTAATATGACATATACTTCTGTAATTCTAATTTTTGAATAACTTTTTATTAAAATTCCGCAACGCACTGCATGAGCATGTAGTAATTTTTTGTTTATTAAAGTTTGTATCAGGTTTGCCCCACGATGTTGCTACTATATGAAGTAGAGGGGCTATACTCTCGTAGTTAATGTTAATCCGGTCTTTTATAAATATCAATTTTCTTTAAGGGTTGACCAATCGTTATTTATTTATATAGGTGCCAACTGCTTACCCTAATGGGTAAGCTCTAGTAACTAACACACTCTTAAAACACTACTGTTTTTACTGATTGTTGCTTTTGTTGAAATACGAAAAAAGAATTCAAGCTCGGATCCTCACCTCTCTTACATCGCGTAGTTCAATAAAGTTTGGGTCATCCAGCGCTAGGTAGCGCTGGCTGTAAAAAATATACCGAGACACATGAATGAAAGAACGAATGAAAACACAATGCTTGTATTTAAATATTAAGAAGGATAAGGATCTGAAGAACTACCTTTTCTGGAAGTAATTTTATATTTGAAATGATCAAAAAGTGGTACTTATTCGCTCATTTCGTTAAGGTTCATTTTTGGTTTACTTGTAAAAAGACTTCAATATACAGAGTGGCCACGTTTTATAACAGCCGTCAAAATAAAGTTTATTTTATACTTAATACTCTTAGAAATCTCTGAGAATTTGACAAATTTAAAACAATGATTTATATATGACGCTAAATGTATCCGTCATTTTCCTTTTTTATTTTTTGTTTATACAACATTTTCCGTAACTGATTGTTTTACAATATTTTATACATATTTAAGCTATTTAAAAGTATATATCTACAAATCGATGTTTTCGTAACATGAGCGGCGAATATTTTTGCATTGAAGAAGTTGTGAATCCTACCTCTTTCTACGATGGTAAATATATCTACTTCTAGATTAACATTTTATGCTATAAAGGAACCATTTCTAGGTTATGAAGCACAAAGTAACAGATCGGCCCCGATCGATCGACGAAATTGCTACAATCCAAGAGATAGAGATGACGCGCATTCTACGACTAGTAGGAAAAGTCAAGACTTTAGGCTTTATGGTAAGGTCTTCAAATTTACCTTTGTGTTCCATCTACTCTTGTTTGCAGCTTGTTCATTAAATTATACATAATCATGAAATTAGCTGCTTTCTCATCTTTCAAACTATTTCGCTTGCAACGACCTGCCTTATATCCCAAACAGGTTAGTTCCACAATGGGTTTAATTTAGTGTTGATTTTTTGATGAGCATTTACTGGAATGACACTTTTGATGTTTAAAATAATTAAGAGCCTTATAAAGAAATAGAAATCTACAAATTCAAGATGCATGTATATTTTTTCACTTTAGTACTTGTTACAATGGTATTTAGTTACTTAATAAATAAAGTTGTTCGTCTTCATTTAAGTTTTTCGAAACTATATTATTTAATTTCGAAGCTAATCGATCAAACGAATACGAGGCAGAAAAATGACTGTAGGACATATCACCAATAAAACGCTGCAATGTCTTACTTGACGCAAGTTTGACCATAACTTTTGCAAACTTATACGGATCTGGTTCTACTAAAATTCCAGTCAACCTATGCATCATAACCTCAGCAGGGAACCCACAGTTTACTGTAATCACAGGCTTGGCCATGCTCATAGCGGCCAGAATAGGTCCTGGATACAAATTATGTCGTGTTGGATGTACTACGGCGGTGCATTCTTTTATCAGAGTTTTATCATAGATAACCGGAAGATCTTTTAGGAAGGTCACTTGTGAAGCGTATTCTTTCTCTTTAACTCTGCTTATAAGATCAGTGTAGTGCTGCCTATGCTTTATAGAATTTCCCTTACAACTACCAGAGATGACCAAATGAATTCTTTTTTTGATCTGATCTTCCGAAAAAGAAAACAAATGTTCTAAACTGTCTAAAACTAGTTTAAAGTTTGTTCTATTTCTGTATTCACCAAACGCAACCAACAAAATGTAATCTTTTGGCAAGTCAGGGATTAATCTTCTGATATCGACTGTATCATCAGTCCAGAGTCCTATATCATAGCACGGCAATAACACTATAGGATCTATTTTAACTTTTGGGTAGGTTCGTCTAAAAACATGTAAAAGCCCTTTCGTCTGTACGATAATATCATCAGCATAATTTAAACTTTTTGCCGTAATTAACTCCGGAGTTATGTGCATCGAGCAATGGTAGAAGTCACTATCACGTATTTCTGGAAAGTGATTGATGTATATGGTTTTAAACATGCGGAAGCAATATAGTATAGGCAAAACTATGGGGTCTACATCAGCAATAACCAGATTGGGTTTTGGCTTAGGTGGAAAGAAGAACAACCTTAAACTCATCCATATTGCTCGGAATCTCGCTAGTGATTTTCTAAGTGTTCCAAAAATACTGTTTGGTATCCACGAGCCCGAAAATACAACTTTTAATGCATCTTTTAAACACTGGAATATTTCAAGATTAAAACCTAAACAATATGATATTAATAATTCATTCAAACTTACAAAGTTTTTATAATCATTCTCATTGAAAGCTGATGTCAAAATGGTAACTTGGTGTCCATGCTTCTCCAAAGCATGCGCTAAATCCAGCATATACATATCATCATATTCTTGTTTAAATTCCGAATGCATGAAAGCGACATGGTATGTGAAATCACTTAAATTTTTTGTTTCAACCAAATCCAAAGTTTGATTCGTTATGTCTGACATTTCGAAATTTGGAAAAAAAAATTACCGAGACGCTTGATTTGATTTAGGAAAAATTTTGGCTTGTGCTCACTTGCTAAATTTTTATTTAATTTTTAATGAAGTATCAGTATTTTTCCATTTTTAGAATTTTATATTTGATCCGATGATTTTTGAAATGTGACATTAAACTGAAACAACAAAATAATGGTTACTTGTAAAAAAAAGATATACACGACTTCATTAAAATGACACAGGTTATGTCATCTTCGTAGATGGTAGACACTCTTTTTAAATATCAGAAAAACTATGCTATCATAAAAAGTTAGTGTTTTCCCAATATTGATATTTCGAGTTAAAATGATTCACCTGAAAGATTTCGGCAACTATTACTATTTGATTTTTAGCTTTATTAAATGGTTTTCAGTCTTCACAAATAAAACATTATAACCACCTAAAAATCGATTTTGTATTTTTTTTTCAGAAATTGAAGAGCAGTTAGAAATCGCCGAGAATCGGTGCAACACCTTAAGAGGGCAGTTGGATTCTATGAAAAAATTTTACTCTAAAGCAGGCAAACCTGATAAAATATCGAGAGTACCTGAAACTGTTCCCAATCTGATCACCGAACCACTTACACACCCTTTGTTGACGAAGAAATCTAGAAAACGTCATGCTTCCAGCTCACGTATACAGAAAGACGGCGATAAAGTTCAAAAGAGTCGTCCCGGCACACCCACTTTCAGAAAAAAGAAGGGTTTTGCAGGTAATTCTAGTACTGCCGCCGAGACACTAGTTATGGTGTTGTTAATCTGTACCTCACTTGATTCGAAGATTTTAACAGCTCTACATAGTTGTACGTAGGTGGAGGAAATCAACCGTAACACCTAACTTTAATCTCTAACCTAATATTCAGTTCAATCTAATTGGCAATTGTTTCTAAACCTAAAGACTATATAATCTTTAATTACAGTAAGCCTTACCTATAGGTGCGATTCTATGTCTTATATTAAAGTCTTACTAACAATTCAAGAAATCAGTCATACAAATCACTTACCAGAGGCGGTTAAAAATAGAGTTAGTAGCAGATGTTGACGTCATTATGACGTACCTTTGCTACCTGGGACAATTCTGCTATATTATATACGTGCTGCTGAATTATTCATTGTTTTAGCTCTTCTCTAAATAGAAAGCTTGTAAACATTCAATTAAAATATTCTAACACAAAGCGGATTTCATTCGTGATAATTTTCTATACTACTTCTGTATACCTTTCTAAAACCGTACGTCCTTACGATCACGCATTGCAAGGTTCGCTAGAGCTGTTTTCAATTAAGTAATTGCTTAAAAAAATTTAATACATTAAGAAACAAGATTTTTATGAAATGAGTTCTTTTAACCCTGTAAAGCATTTCATAAAGCAACATTTTTAAAAAATATTTTTACCACAAAAGCTCCTGACGAAAGTTGCTTCGGATTTTATCCGATTCCATTAGAACTTTGGAGATTACGTAGTAGTTTGGCACTATCTCGCAACTACCTTAAGTTATGTTACCTAAAATATTTGCAATTGCTACAACCCCTGCGTTTTTAACAAATTTTTACAATTTTTGCATGAAATTCTTTACAATCTCTTAATATTTTAGAAATTGTACAGTCATTGCAAGCTCTACAATATTTTAATATCTACAATCTCTGCAACCTCTACAATATTTGAAACCTCTACGATCTCTACAATCTAATCAATTTCTATAATATATACAATACTTTTACATTTCCTACAACGTCTACGATCTGTAGTCTCTTTAACCTATACAATATGTATCGCCTATACAACTCTTGCAACCTCTATAATATTTACAATCTTTGTAATCTGTACATTCTTTATAATCTGTACAACCGTTACTGTCTCTATACAGTTTGTACAAACACGAAATATTTAAAATCTCTACAAATTTTATAGTAACTGTGTACAATCGCTACAGTTTTCACAATTTCTATACGATTTACAGTATGTGCAATCTTAACAGTTTTTATAGTCTCTACGATCTATACAATCTTTACTATATCTACAGTTACAATCTCTACAATATTTACACTTACCACAATCTCTATAACCCTCTCCAATATTTACAATTTTTACAATATTTGCACCCAATACCACCCCTAGAATAACTACAATCATTGTAATATAATGAATCAATACAATATATAGAATTTTCAGAGCTTTTACAATCTCTGCAACTTCTTCAACAACTTTTACATTTGCTTCAATTTCTATAACTTGTACAATATTTATAACATCTACAGCTCTACAATATTTATTTTTTTATATCTACAGTCTGCATCTTTCTTCACAATCTTTACAATTTTTACAGTGTGTACAATCTCTACAACTTCTATAATCTCCACCATCTCAACAATCTTTGCATAATTTTTGCAATCCCTGCAATCGCTATAATCCCTACAGTATCAACAATCCACGCATTCCCTGCAACCCCTCCAGTGCCTAGACATTGCAGTTTTACGGCATTTACGGTTCTTGCCTTTATAATATTTACTATTTTTACAATTTCTACAATATCTGTGTTCTATCTCTGCAGTTCTTTCATTTTTAAAACCTTTATGATCTTTACGTACTTATATTTACAGTGTCTAATATCATTACAATCTTCACACTTCTGATGGTCTCTACAATCTTTACAACATTAACGCTCATTACAGTCTTTGTGACTTTATTGTACTTTAACATCTTTACGATCTGTACGACTTCTACTTCATTTTTTAACTGTCCTTTTTTAAAAGAGATTTTTCTATCATCGAGCATTAGTTAGCATATACAGCATTGGAAAAACTTCCTCTAGGGATTGGATTTTTATGTGTGAGCTCATATAGTAACTTTTTTGTAAGGTTGGTACTATTGCTGCGATTTTTTAAATATAATTGACATTTGTATTTTGACACAATAACCTAAATTGAAAACTTTTTAAAGTCAACAATATTTACACCTTTAGTAACTAAAAATAATTCCCCTGCAGCATTAAAATACTTCATTCTTTAAACAAAATGAACAATTATTTAATAAAAAAGTAGAATGAACTCAACTATTTAATAAAATAAACAATTTAGGTTATTGTACCAAAATAACAAACGTCAATTATATTTAAAAATTCTTATTTATAGCACCAACCTTACAAAAAAGTCACTACGTTTTAAGACTGCGCAAGTATGCCATAATATCTCTCTTTCTCAGATGTATTGCTATTCGCTATTTTTCTTTTGCTCACACATGAAAATCCAATCCCTAGACAAATTTTTATTGAATTCAGACACTTGTCTGCTGATTTTCAATGAAAAAGAAGGTAACTAATGAATCAACCAACAAACCGAGTTTTTCTTGCATCAAGAGATCATGATCATCAGTAACTAAGGACTCGTTACCTTCATGATCTTAAACTGATTGCTAATGTTAATTAGATCTGGAATGGAATCTATGGCAAACAGCAGCGACGAACGGTTTTAAGCTTCGGTGACTTGATCTTTATCTTAACCAACCAAACTTTTCTCTTTCATACTCATTGTGATAACCTTTATCTGAAGCCTGATTAAAATTTTATTTATATACAATGTGAAACAAAAGTATGGAAAACTTTAAGTATCTTTGAAACATGTTATACGATCGATGCGAGTTTTAATACACTTCATTTAGATAATATGCTGGATTCAAAACTGATGTCGTTAGTGTTGCCAAGATGTTAGTTTTTTGGGAAGTTTTACCAACTTTTGTAATTTAAATAGGATACCCTGTACATTTATATGTTTTTTAGACCCCCCCCCCAGGAATTTTACACATAATTTGTATAGCCTTTTAAATATACAGGGTGTCTTATTTAAAATACAAAAGTTGGTGGAGCTTCTGAGAAAAATAACATCTTGGTAACACTGTCGACGTCAGTTTTGAATCCAGCATCTTATATAAATGAAGTGTTCCAAAACTTACCTCGATCGTGCAAGCCGTTCCAGGTTTGCACTTAAAGGTTTCGAGACGAGTTGTAGTTTACCCGAATGCTGAGCAGAATCAATTAATTAATTTTAATTTCCAGAACACTACCACGAAAGCACCGATACCATTCCTCAAAAATCTTCAAGCTCATCGACAGCAATTCCACCAAACGCCATCGACGCTCCGCCCGCCGTGCGTCCTAAAGATCACTTCATGACTCATCTTATTCGTCAAAACTCCTATTCAATTACTACCGACAACACTGGTGCGGCTGTTAGAACGATAAACAACATATTAACCGGTATAACCGATTCGGTTAATCGTCTTTCGAAACTGCATTCGAATGAGAGGGATTCAAAGAAATTGAAGAAAAAACACAAAGACCTAACTGTTTCGGGTAAATATCTACTCTTCTTTCTATTCTGGCAAAGTTTTAAGGTATATATTATCAATATTAACATTTTAGGTAAGGCTTCTTTGCAAAGTGACTCCTTTGTTCATTCACAGAAGAATGCCGAAGAAAATCAGAAAAGTAGTAACGAAAGCACTGAAAATAATAATGATTCATCTACAAGAGAGGACTTAGTGGAAAATCAAAAAAATACTGTGGTTAATGATAAATCAAACATTAAAATACGTTCAGTTTGGTCAAGACACACGAGTTCAAAACTGTCAACGACAAAAACCAAACCTAAAGTTCAAGCTTCTTCAGCCAGCGTTAATCTTAAAAAGCCTATTAAATCTATCGCTAGAGCTGTCGAAAACACAATGAAAATACATTCTGTAAAAACCGGTATGATGGAAGATGAATCACATTCAGGAATGATATCTAGAAAGCGAAAAAGAGGTTTTGTAAAACGATTGAAACCATCTTCGAAGGTTACTTTAGCGAAGAAAGAAAGCGGCCTAACCGTTAAAAGTTTTCGGGAATATGCAACAGATAATAATTTAGTAGAAATTTATCATAACGTTGCTGCGAAGACCAGTGATTATTCAGATGATAGTAACCATAATATTAACAGTAAAGAATCTGTTAACAAAATGGAAGACTTCAAACAGAAAGGTGGTGGAGACTTACCTCTAATATCTGTGCAAGCCGTACCAACTTTTCAAGTTCGTGCAGAAGTACCGCTCCCTAACAGAGTAGCTCCTAACAGATTCTTTAGCACCTCGCGAGCATTAACTCCAATCAACGAGAACAGCTATACAGATCAAGGCCAAATGGTTTGCCATCATGATGGAGGACAGGAGTGTTGCTGTAAAAACTATGCAGTCCCAACAATAGCTTCTAAAATGAAACAAGTGACCAAATGTTATCTGCAATCATTCAATTTTAGATCAATTCCATTCTGCGCTGCTAGATCAACTTCACCAAGTCACAATATTGGTATAAACATTCAGCAAGTTATGAGCATCATCAAGACCAGGCAACCAATCTCTGGAATTTCACCTACTTTAGCCCATAACATCAGTTTAGCAGCTGGAAGACTTCAGAATCGTCCATTGTCAACTCTTGTTTCAACTATGAGTTCCAGAGTTTGTTCAAGGTCTGTACAATCCAATAAAAATACCAAATTTAATTGAATTTTAATTTAGACATGCCCATTCTCAATGTCCTGTGTTTGGAGGTAACTTAAATTATACCCACTTACCGGAAATACTCCAGGAAATTCCCGAAAAACCGTTTAACGAACAGTCTGGATTTGATGGTGATCAAAACCAAAGGGGATCTATTGAAACGGATATGTTTACAAATGGACCTTCAGGTGATAGAGAGGTTAGTTATTACGAAAAGTGTTAACCAGTTATTATAATTTTCTTTTTACAGGAACTGAATGCTTCATCGGTTTGGACAGCGAATTCAGCAAGTAGACAGCACTCGGTCTGTACGACAGAAAAAGTCGGACCATTCCAGAAAATCCTAAACAAATTCCAAACATCCACGGAATCTTTTCATTCTGGAATAACAAGGGCAGGATACTTTTATCATCCTTATTGTAGAGACATTAGTAAAGATATTTTTTTAATTAGTAAAGAGGTCTTTGTAGATTGATTGTCTATGGCTCCATAGGCGCGCGGAAAGGGGGACAAGGCGAGGCACTTTCCCCCTTAAAAGTTGAACTATTTAAATTTTATTGAGAATTTTGTATGCCGTTTATTCTAGGCTTGCCAATACCTAGACAAATTTCTGCGGATGCCTATGTATGTCTCTAGTCTGAAATGTACAGCCTGTTTTATAAAGTATACCGTTTACACTTTACTTGCAATCTACTGTTTACAATCTGCTGTTAACTGCTTATTACCTACATTTTATGGTCTATTATATGTATATAGACCACTGCTTAAAATCTAATTTCTACATCGTATAGTCTATTGTCTACAGTCTAATAGCTTACAGTATTCTGCCAACAATCTACTGTCTGCAGTATCTATGGTATGTCTTCTACATACTGAGGTTTGCTAAAAACTGACTACTTGGAACAAGTCTATTCTCTACTTTCTACTGTCTATAGGCATACCTATAGTTCATGTCTAATTCTTTTGGCTGTAGTATTACTGTCTACAATCTTTTTCTACAGTCTATTTTCTACAGTCTGCTACCGGCATTCTACTGCCTACACTCTATTGTTTAGAGTCCACAGTCTGCTCACTGCAGTCTAATGTCTACAGTTTGATGCCTGTAATCTATTGTTGGAGGTTTATTATTTGCTGTCGGCAAATCACTGCATCTATTCGACTATAGATCATAGAATGTATACTATATCTGTAGACTATAGACCGTAGACTATAGAACGTAGATTATAGATCGTATACTATAAATCGTAGACTATATACCGCAGACTATAGGACGGTAGACTATAGACCGTAAACGATATACTGTAGACCATAGACCGTATACCATAAACCGAAGATCATAGACCGCAGACCATAGACCGCAAACCATAGACTACAGACCGTAAACTATAGAACGTAAATTATAGACCGTAGACTATGAGACGGTAGACTATACACCGTAGACTATAAACTGCAGACTACAAGACGGTATGCTATACACCGTAGACTATAGACCATAGACTAATACACCGTGGACTATAGACCGCAGACTATAAAACGTAAAATATAAGCGTGAACTATAGAACATATAGACCGCAGTCTGTAGTAGACTACAGAATGCAGGCTGTAGTCTGTGGTCTACTTCTGCAGTATTTATTATATTACTGTTACAGACTACTTGCAACAATTTTATTCTCTACATTCAACTGTCTATAGGCACCTTTATATACATTCTGCTACCGGCATTCTACCGTCTACAGTCAACAGTCTGCTCCCTGCAGTTTAATGTCTACAGTTTGATCTATTGTTTACGGTCTATTATCTACTCTCAGCAGATCACTATATCTAGTAGTCTATAGACTGTAGAATACGGAGTGTAGGCGGTAGACAGTAGGATGTAGACTATAGACGTTAGACTATAAACTATATTATAGGATGTAGATTATAGGCTGTAGACAACAGAGGTTGTAGACACAATAGATCGTACACTAAATAGCGTGGCTGGCGGACTATAAATTATCGACTGTGCACTATAATTTAGAGACTGTGGACAATTGGCTGCAGACTACAGACTGCAGACTACAGGCTGTATTCTATAAGATGTAGACTATAAAACGCAAAGTATCGACCGCAGATTATAGACCGTAAACTATACGGCCTCGATGATAGACCGCAGACCATAAACAGTAGACAATGGACCGTAAGCCATAGACGGCCGATAATAGACCGTAGATTATAGAGCGTAGATTATAGACCGCAGACCATAAACCGTAAACTATAAATCGAATAGACTGTAAAATTTTAAATGGTAGACTACAGTTGTAGGCTGTAGACTGTAGACTGTAGACGGCAGACTATAGGCTGTAGTAGACTATAGACTATAGAGCGTAGGCGTAGACTGTAATTGTAAAACAAAGAATAGACTACAGCCTATAGCCTACAGTTTATTGTCTACTAGCTATAATCTACAGTCTATAGTCTACAGCCTGTTGTCGACATCCTATAGTCAACAGTCTAGAGTTTTGCAGCCTACTGTCTATTGAGTACAGTTTAATGTCTACAGTCTGCTATCTACAAACCGCTTTCTTTACTTTATTTTCTCATTTCTACTGTCTGCACTCTGCTCTTGAACTATCGTTTACAATCTACTATTTGATATTTGTTTGCAGTCTACTTTCTATTGTCTCCAACTCTTATGCTAACTGTTAGTGTTTGTTGTGTAGCTATTTATTTTTTGGTTGTAATTTTGTTATTCTGCAATAGAATGAACAAAGAATGAAGGCTAGTATGCAATCAATACAATCATCTCATCGATCTCAAAGAATGCCCATATGTTATGCAGCAAAAAAGCAACGCGCAATAAATTGGAATAACGGTGTTATGGATCATATGAACATGAAGAAGAAAAATTTTAATGCAAACATGAATAACAGCAATAATGATGTTGATACTTTGAGCAAAACGTCTGATGGTAGTAATAATAATAATAATAATAACAATAGTTTGCAAGGAAGGGAAAGAAACTTGAAGACAGTTTTGAAAAATCTGCATGACGAATTTGACTCGCTCAATACGTACGAAACGGCTTACTCAAATTAATAAATTACATTATTAGATTGATTTTCAGGAAATATGAAAAACTAGCAAAACTTGTTGACAAGGATAATGCGGAAGCACCGCCGGAAACTTTGAGGGAACTCGAACAGATGGAGAAAGCGTTGAACAAGAAGGAAGAAGAAATCAATATGGTTATGTCATTATACACCGAAGTCTTGGCTTTAAAAGACCAAGTAAAGAAGTTAAGAGAACGCACACTAAGTCAAGCGTCCATTGCGCTACCACAGAAAAGTCAATCGAAAACTACTGACTATAAAGAACCAAAAGCCGTTCTGCATCTAACGCAGCTCTTGAGGCAAATTCAAAATTATCAAATGCATTGCAAAAATAAAGTTTAGTTATAAGAAAAAAATTATTTGTAAGCGTAAAAAATTTTTGTAAATAATATGTTTGTAATAAAATTATTTGTAATATTTATGTTCTTCTCATCCCCTACTAACTTTAAAACGACTATAAGTTATTTAGATATCTTTTTTGGTCTGTTCTAATGAATATTATGCTTCAGAGACCTATGAAAATATATGTATGATCGTTCGCTACTCATACTCAGCAATTAAGTTTCTTTTCTGGTCATCACTAAATGCGGTATGTTATTGTAACGTAACGTACCGTGCATTGGTCATGACTGACCATTATATACGTTTAAGGTGCACACCTCTTTTGCGAGACGTTTTCGATCTTGACTCAGAATCATAGCGCTGTTAATATTTCAGACTTGAGTATCATTACCTTAGACGTCAACTGACAATATGCCTTTCAAGCGTCCGAAATCCAGTGTCAACTCTAGATGAACCACTGAATCATTCATCCGAAAGTGTACTATGCGCTCTAATGTCGCCAATTCTGTTACCCCCAACTACAGATCCAATTGCACCCATCAGTATTCCAAATTTAATGCGTATGGAGTAAAACTGGCCGCTACCATAAGTAACTCGGCCATTATTATCTTTGGTAAATTGATCAACGTAGATTGTAGGAGGGTTTTCGTACTTAAGTTTTTTTTCAAGTGATTAACAGAAATCTGTGCTGCAGTGAAACCCAGTTTATCAGTGTTCTAGAATTTTTGAATAAAGCCGTACCAGAAGGTTGGTAAAGAAATTATAGTCCAGCAAGCAGTTCCACACAACGCGTTAAGAATAAGATCAAGTCAGTCTTACCAAGATACAGCATGCAGATGTAGCCTGCTCATATGATCATAGCAATCAGTGCCATGAGGTACAAACCGATTTGTCATTTTGACACACAATCTCACAAATCATTTTTATATCGATTCATTTTTCTAACAAAATCTTGATTTAACATTTTAAAACTATGAATGTTAGTAAGCACAGAAAAGTCTTATCCATGTCCAACGTGACCCCTTCCACAGTTAAAAGCAATAGTTTGTCATCTAAAAAATTGCATCACAGCTCAACAAACACGCTTATATCCAGTTTAAACTCGAAGATTCAGTATGTCATTCAACGGCTGTGATCCAAAGAGTTAGATTATCTTCTTTAGTTAAATGTTTTAGGTATCGTCGAAGATGTCGTTGCCCTTTAATTAAAAAACCATTGGACTTCTATGAGTTGTTAGAAATGGCAAAAGAAATTCCAGAGGACGAACCTGCTGATGAAAAGCTTGATGAAGAAAAACAGAATGAAGAAAATAGCAAGAATGATGAAACAGAAAAAAACCCAGAACTTCGAGAGGTTTATTCTATGAAACCATGTATCAGGAAATTTTTGCATGAAATTAGTTTTAGGAAGGAAATGATGGAATTGTTTGGACACTAGATCCTTTACAAGAAAAACGTTGTACATGTGATTGTGATAAAGGCCTGAGCTTTCAACAAGTTTTAAATAAATTTCAGATGTTGCCTGAAGTAAATTTGCAGTCTTCTGGAGTAAAAGTAAATTCGAATAATTCATTTCATCTTTTAACTAGAAAATAACTTCTCTTTTTAAACAGAATCAAAAAGACTCAAAAGTGTCACCGCCAATTTGTAGACCAAACCGGCTACCTGTGTGTCGATCAATTAGTCGTCAGCGTACAAAAAACTGGATCAAAACCAACATCACTAACATTTCGTCCTTAAACCAACCGTCAACTAGTTGTTGCTGCAGAGAACAAAAGACAAATCTACAGAAGCTTCTAAAAGGATTGCAAGACGAATTTTTCACACTAAAGACGTAAGAGCGTACTTTTCTCTTTTAAACTAATTTTCTATATTGTTCGTCTTTAGCAAATATCGACGATTAGATAAAGAAAGCAGCAATATTGATATTGAAGCATCGCCAAAGTCTCTAAGAGGATTTGCGGAGATAGAACAAGAGTTACGCGAAAAAGAAAAAGAAATTAATATGGTCATGTCGTTATACAAAGAAATGGTAACACTGAAGAATCAAGTGAAGAAATTAAAAGAACAAAAACAGTCGACTGCGACGTCGTCTACAACTATGTCTAAAACTGAAACTAATTTAATGAAACAGTTTCAAACGTATGTTAGCTTGAATTAAAAGGTCAATGTAAAATGATAAAAAAATAAAAAAAAGCAAGTTGTTGGTTTGGTTTGTCTTATGAATTTTTAAGAATTTGATTCATTAGTTGCGTCGTTGATAAGTTCTTCCGGTTTCAGGGAAGTACGAGCCCAGAATCCTATCGGTTGGCCCAGTTCAAAAATTCTTTGTAATATTTTAAAGAATATTATTTTTCAACGTACAAAAATATTATATTGAATTTTTATATTCTAATTATAAATTGCCTAATTTGGAACAATTGTTTTATAAAATATCAAGAAAAAAAATTATGCACTGGTAACAACTCAGCAACATGAATATATATTATGCGAATCATTTCATTTGGCCCAAACGTTAAACGAGTCATATCACTTGGCCCACAACTGTTATAACTAAAATCACAACTGTGTAGCATTGCCTTTGTGTTTCAAAACTGCCTGAATTCGTCTGGTCATCGTGTTTACAAGTTCTTGACAATACTCCGGCGTAAACGAGTTCCATATTATTGTGATACGAGTTTGCAATTCATTAATGGTCCTAGGTAGAGTAGCTCGCAGCTTTTTCTCCATACTGTTCTAAAGAGTTTCGATGGGTGACAAATCCGGGCTACATGATGTCCAATCCAGTAGCTTAATGTCATGTTCTGACAGCCATTTTCTCACGTTATGAGCCGTGTGGCATGCAGCGCCGTCTTGCTGGAAGATGAACTCATTTTGAGCATTTACATGCATTTACGATGTGCAATTTACCAACTCTGACATGCTGACATGCAGTCCCAGATCATTAATGAGGCAGGGAATTGAACTTTTTGGCGTAAGCATGCAGGCTCGTAAGCTTCATCTCGAGTTCTGAAAACTCTGCTTCGAGTATCTCCCACGCAAACTTCAAATCTGGCCTCATCACTAAAGATTACAGAATTCCATTGTGACTGAATCCAATCTTTATGGGTTTTTGCCCATTGAATGCGGTTGCGTTTTTGTGTTTGCGTTAAGAAGGGCCAAAATTAATAAAATATTTTTGGATTTACCTTGTACCCTAAGCCCAATTTCTTTATAGCCCTTAGACATGTCGATCTAGAAAAATTTTCTCTAGTTGCTTTATTCCACTCCACTGTTATATCTCCTACATTAGATCGACGGTTTTGTTTCTCGATACGACGTAGTGCTCTTGAATTCCATGAGGTTACTTTAGTAACTCTTCCCAAATTAGGTTTTACGGCTATAGATCCAGTTCTTTTATGCAACTTAACAATATTTCGTACTGTAATCGCGATAGTTGCAACTGCTGTGCTATTTTTGCACAAGATTTACATGATTTTGATAAATTGACAATTCTTTCACGTAAATTGCGGGATAGGATTTTGCCACGAACCATTGTTGCAAAATAAATACAGATATGTCATTTACAACAGATGTAAACAGTTACTGATGTGTTTTTGTTATTTGTTTTTCCCAATTCAAGGAGTGCTGGATGGAAAATGGTCTACCTAAGCTGTTGGGCCAAATGATTTGATTCATTATAACATTGTTTTATGTTATTGTTTGATTACTTTCCCATTATTGAGGTTTGCAAATATTTTATACAATAGCCTAATGTTCGCCCAATTGATAATTAAGATATAATTACATGATAAAGAATTCATAATTATTTAAAATAAAATTTCTCTAAAACATCAGCAACGGTTTTTCAAATGGGCCAACCGATATGATTCTGGGCTCGTATTAGGAAAAAATGAATAAGTTCAGAGCTAGCTGTGGCTTATTTTAAATATTACTATAGAGTCAAAATTTTATTACTACAATAATTGTTGTTTACAATGGCAAGGTACAATTATTTTAAAATTTTAAAAAGTTATTTATGGTGACACATATAATTATTTTCATGATTTAATTATTATTTAATTTTGGAGCAGTGAGAATTGGTGTTTTTGAGAATAACATTTACATCAATTACTCAATTAATCAAGTTAAGGAGGCCACAGCAAACTCTGTTCTTATTAAATTATAAACAGTAACAGTAACGTTTTCGTTACCACTATATAACTCCGTATATCGATATAGCTCGCAATTACAACCTTTTTTCTCTTAGACACCTATGTGTAATAAATATTAGGTTGTCCCACTGTCTGATCTTCACTCATTTTATTTGCTCATTTTATTGTGCTTGTTTAGTAAGATAATAATACTAATCGCCGTGTAATAGGTTAATTACTTACTTTATTTGTGAAATTTTCGTACAAGTATAATTATGTCAAAGTCTTAGTGCGGGAAATTCTTCACTACAAACATGGGCAAGTTACCTTCAAACCCTCAATCGTTCGGGCAAGCTTCTGGCTATGGTAATGGTATTAAAACAATTTTGTATAGTTTGACCTCTCGTTTAAAAAATCTTGGAACTTCTACTGGTACCGTACATGACGTCATCGAGATGTTTTTAAATGGAGTTATTAGGTTTTGAAATAAAATTAAGGAAAATCACTGACAAGTGTGATTCTGAATAAAAAAGTATTAAGGCACTGCAGATCTAAAATCATAATAATAGTGCTAGAACTAATTAACGGGTTCTGTCCCTTTTAACAGTCTACACGCAATCATTCGAAAAAGCTCCTGACTATAGTAATGGAATTGAAAGAATGTTAGTTTACGAAATTAGTATTACATCCCATTTTAGAAGAGTGCTGCTACTGCACCTGACGTCTTCGGAAATTTTCTAAACGTAACCAACAGGCTTTAAGTATGCAAATTGATATCAAGTGTTATTTGGAATAAAAAAGTATTAAGGTACTACAGATCTAACATACATAATAACGGTACTAGAACCAATAACAGGTTCTGTCTCGTTTAATAGTCTATACATGCACTCAATCACTGGAAAATCTGACCTTAGCAGTGGAACTAAAAGATCTTGAACAAAGTATATTTCGGCCTCCAGTTTACGAAATCTGTATTAAAACCCATTTTAGAACATGTGGTGGTATCGCACATGACGTCATCGGGATTATTTTACACGAAATCATTAAGTTTTATGGGCAGCAATCACGGATTCTGTTCCGTATAACAGTCTACACTCAATCATGTGGAGAATATTTTGATCTTAGCAGTGGCACTAGAAGACCTTCGTATGTTTCGACCTCTAGTTTACCAAATCTGTATTAGAACCCAATTTAGAACATGTGTTGGTACCGCACATGACGTCAGCGTGACTTTTCTTAAATGGAACTATTAAGTTTTAAATATGAAAAGCGATAGCAAATGTGATTTCAAATAGAAAAGTATGAAGGTACTTCTTTCTTTTTCAGTCTATCTTCATCCACTCCTGGACCTACCGTTCCAGTCACAGCTCACAATTTTTTTAGATTAGCACTTTCTGATTGTTTCCTCTCTTGATCGCTACTGTAACCATAAGTTAACAATCTGTCGGAGACTGAGGGCCGAATATTTTTGTTTTGTTGCATGTATTAAGTGGAGGCTGGGTATTGGCCAATACTCTACCACGCTGGCCTATTGCGAGTTGATAGAGGGAAAATAGTATAGCTAAGGTGGGAGAATTTAAGTGTGGATCGGAGATTGTGGTTGGAGTATGATTTTCTCCAGGGTAGCTTCTCTGGAGTGGACATATACCTCACCGGGTTCGCAAAGGAGTACCTATCCACTACCCTTAATGAAGACACTACAGGCCTAAAATGCATGGTAACGGAGCTAGAACAAATTAACGGGTTCTGTTCTGTTTAACAGTCTACACTCAATCATTCGGACAATCTTCTGGCCTAGGTGGAACTAAATAAACTATTAGTATCCTCTACTATCCTGTGCCTGAATTGATAGTTTTTACTCACTTAAGGCTCGCACGTTACACAGGTTACTAGTTTAGGCGTCAAATATGCCCAAAGCTTTTGACCAGAATTAACTCTTTGGGTGTAGGTATATGGGATTACAATTTACTCGTTAAATAATTTATTATCTTTGTGTTTCTGATGTTTTGACAAATTCATAGAAGAATCTTGTTGTGGTTACATTTTTTAGTTACGCAATAAAAATATGTAAGTGTTTTACATCGTTGGATAGTTTCAGAGAGTGCCAGTTGCCTTTAAGTCGATAGATTGTATCCTATGAAACTACTGTATTCTAACATTTTGACTTCTAACTTTTCTCGAATCGCAAGTAGTAGTACTTATTAGTACGTATACAGATAATCCATAATAAAAAAACTATCGACATACTTAAGTACGTAATCTTTAACAATTTATTTAATAGTAGGAACGTTCGCGGACGGCACAGCAATTCTAACGACACATGAAGATCCAGCTCCGGCGTCTCAGCAGCTACAAAACTACTTAAACCTCCTAGAGGATTGGCTGAACCAATGGAGAATTAAAGTTAATGAAAGCAAGTCTACTCACGTAACTTTCTCATTACGAAGACAACAGTATCCTCCTGTCTATATAAACCTACGAGCAAATAGAAACAGGAGAGAACATTTCAATGGTCGGGGGTAAGGAACCGACGCGACGGAAGTCGGCCATTATATAAACCACGTTGAGCAGGTCGGGGTTGTTGACGTACGACGTTCGATATTGTCCGTGTCAGGTCGGGGTTGTTGACGTATACAATCGATCGATATTCATCGGGTGCCGGTACCCTCTCTCACTCACTCGTACCCTCTCTCACTCACTCTTATAAACCACTTTTTCTAGCAGTTCCGTCGCGTGGAATATAATGCAATGTTCTCTCCTGTTTCTATTTGCTCGTAGATATAAACACTGTAGATATACCACACTCTACCGAAACTCGATACCTAGGACTACACCTCGACAGAAAGCTAACTTGGAAATCGCACATTACAAAGAAAAGGAAACAAATGGACCTCAAATTTAAACAAATGGCTTGGATAATCGGCAGAAAATCTCCACTTTCCCTCGACAACAAACGACTTCTCTATAAGGTAATAATTAAACCCATATGGACTTACGGACTGGAACTATGGGGATGCTCCTGCATGTGCAACTTAAACATTATACAGAGATTCCAATCTAAGGTACTCAGACAGATCGCAAATGCTCCGTGGCATGTCACCAACCAAACTCTACATGCGGACCTAGATATGACAACTGTAAAAGAAGAAATTCATCAACGTGCAGTGAAACACCACGCCCGTCTTCTAGTGCATCCTAACCCATCAGTTAAATTTTTATTGGAAGGACCAGCCTTCAAAAGTCTCAATAAGAAATGGCCTTGTGACCTGCTCAACCAATAACGTCTCCAGGGTAATACCAACAGGTTAAATCCCTCAAGCCTGTTACCAGCAAATCAGCTCATAGAACTAATATGTTTTAAGTATAAATATGTACATAGTTCTGATCGTTGATGTACCTTTACCAATAAAAAAAAACATTTAATGGTTAACGTATTAAAAAGGTAATAAAAGACATGCAGGTAAATTCTCAGCTTGTACGTGTTTAACTCCTTAAATACACTTATAAAGTTTTGTTAAATGTTGACTGTTAAACGGGACAGAACCCATTAATTCTAGATCCGTTATCATACATTTTAGACCTGCAGTACCTTAAATACTTTTCCATTCAGAATCAAGGTTGCTAGCGATTTTCATATTTAAAACCTAGTGGTTCTATTTAGAAAACTTACGATGTCATATCCGGTACCAGCACATATTCTAAAATATGTTCAACACCAAATAGGTCGAGATATACAAAGATTGCTATATCCAAAAGCTTGTCGGAATGATTGAGTGTAGATTGTGAAACAGGGCATCCTGTATATACTATGGTAAGTAACGGTTACTATAAGTTTTCTAAAATGGTAATGGGGAAATATCACTTCGTTATATCCTTAGACCTTACACTAATCTTATAAAACTTTAATAAATCTGTGAACCTTCTTATAAACCTTCAATCCCTTTATATACCCTTTATATAACCAAGAGTTATCGTAAATAGTGAAAAATGCTTATGGGATGTTATCTACTAAAGAGCGATGTAGAGTAATAATCGGTTACAATACAATCTTTTTAGAAATTATTTGCTTATTCAACTAACAGCAGTGCGATATGAGTCTTATTATTTAGTGTATTTTATTTTTGTCACTGAAGAAAATCGCTTGGTGATTTCAGAGAATATTTACTAATATAAGTGAAATTTAAGATGAGATGTTGCATGGCTTTTGAATTAACGACAAAGGTGTGGATTGTGAATACAATGCATTTATCTTATTTATTAATCATATTATAAAGCAGCTACTGTATTGACATTTTCAGTGCACAATAAATAATACCGTCATTGCAATAATTCCTGTGTCATAATGATGTCATGCCTATCAGTCATACTTTTAAACGTTATAGAATAATAGTGTAAATTATATGATTAAAAGGATAATTAGTTGAGGTTATGATTTTCTCCTCATAATTAACGATAATTATATACGGTTTAACTTTAAAGAACTAATTTGATTTAAATAAATTCGTTATGGTTATTTAAATGATGTGTTACATACGCATTTATGTATATTACATGAGACTGCTTACTAATAACGAATAGATTTTTATTAAAATAAATAAGTTCATCTTCTTATAATTCTATACAATATAACCTGTGAAAGAGTTAAAGAAAGCAAGGAGAGAAATTATTTATTTGTCATTGTAATTTAAACATGCCATTGTTCGACAAAAACACTGTTACAGTACTTTGTCAACGATAATAGTAATCGAGTTGTATAGCACACTACAATATCTGCCCCTTTGGTGACGTAACAATAGTGCCGCCCCTGTAATTTGTAAGCGCCAGGTGCCCATTACTGTAACTATTGCTTTGGGACAAACACGCACTTACATTTAACAGCTTTTAAATCAAATACCCGTGAAGCAATAAGATATTTTCAACATTCTTTAGGTGTAAATTGCTGTTAGCCTGTTGATGAGTAATTTAAACAAACTATTTACACGCACATACATTGTCGACATAATAGTATAGGCATACTAGTAAGATTTTATGTTTCGGAATTTTTCAAACTGTTCTTTAGTTTTCTTTTCTATTTTGACAATAATTGTACTTGCCGTTAAACTGTCTATGCACAGTAAAAAATCTAATAATATTCAATCTAATAATATTCTACTTTAAAAGTATAACAAAATCCACTCTAATTTAATTTTTTTAAGAGAAGAAAAACCTTTAAAAAGTGATCTAAACTGGTAAACAAATTTTTGTTAGTGTTGATGTTACTCTAGTTAGAGTAAATAAAACGAATTGGCAACAATATACACTTGATAGTGTATTTCGCAAGAGAAGCGTGTGCGCATTAACGACACTAACAAAAAATGGCAACACTCAACTGTCTGCTGTATTTGACTTCAAATGTTTCAACTAGTTATAACTGCAGAATCTTTTGCAATTTCAAAAGTTAGTAAATTGGCGGGAATTTCAGAATCTTACAAATCTTTCACTAACTTAATGTAGCTGTACAATTTAAAACGTAAATGAACAACCAAACAGAATTTAGAGATCAAAATTATATTGACTAGACCAAAAACAAGTATCTGTAGTACATAAAAATAGTACCTACATCAAGTTTAGATTTGTAAGATTTTGAAATTCTCGCTAATTCTAGTACCTTTTCAAATTGGTAAGTTTTAACACTTTACTAGACACCTGTTGATAGTGCAAAAGTGTTGTTTTACTGCTTGTGAATGTATTTTTCGCATCAGAATTTTAATGCATTGCCATGGGGCATTAACCCTATAGCCAGAGCGGAATCCAAATTGCTTTCTTGTTGGTGGATACAAGTCTAGTTTCTTTCTTAATCTGGTGGTGATTACGCGTGTGAATATTTTCTAGAAATGGTTTAGAAGGTTAATGGGTCTGCAGCTTTCCAAATCTGCTTCGTCCCCTTTCTTATGAAGAAGTATTATTATGGAGTTATTCCAGCTTGAAGGGATGTCCTAATTTTTTAGACACAAGTTAAATAGTTTTTTAGAATACCAGTTAGTGCAGGTCCTCTGTAACAATGCAACAGATTTTATTCATTCATTCCTGCATAAGGTGGTACAGTTTGTCGGATTTTGTTTAAATGTTTGGTCACATCGTCATAAAACGTCTCTACACCTTCATCATAATTTTTAGGTTATATCGGAAGTTAGGTCGTAAAATTAAACATGTTATTCGCGTGGATATTGCCTCTAAGGTAACAATAAGATTCCGCTAGTTTATTATTTATCAGAAAACCAACTCCACCAATTGATTCATATTCTTTTCCAACATAATAAAAAATGTGTTCAGATTTTATTACTTGTAGTCGTTCTGATCTCACTAATTTCGAATACATCCCAAGATATTTTATCTAGACGGTAGCCTTCTACAGTTCTTCCACTCGATCTTTACCCACACGTCATCAATTATGTGTAGCTAGTAAAGACAATTCATATGTTCACATCCTTATTACTTACGTGAGATAATAAAGAATAAAGGATAAAGTACATTTTTTAAGTGGTAATGCAATGCTTTCTCGAGAGATGGCGCTAAAAGCATGATGAATATTTTAAAACCGAAATAATTTTTATTTGTAATTACAAATTTATTCTATAAAATTTTGCTGTTTAACAGTTCTAAAAATTGAAAGGTCGCACAAAAAGCAATATGAAGTGAGAGAGATAATTTAAGATTTACGAAAAATTTCATTTTAGTTCTGCTTTTTAAAAAACTAAAAAGTGCGGGAAGGAGTGAGAACTGCGTGATTCATTTAATAATTTTTGTGTGGTAGCTGTCATTTTTATTTTATTCACTCTTAAAACAGCTTTACTAAATATGTAGTTTGAAGATCATCACACATTTTCTGTAATTAGAAAAAGTATAAAATAAAACCATTTTTTGGAGCAACTTATTAAAAATTGCAGGTTATCCGAAAGTTTACGACTGTTAATGGTTGTGAACTTGGCTAAAATGTCAAAAATATGAAACTAGTCGTTGATTTTATTAGAAATTCTTGTTCATTAGTTCGTACTCCACATCAGAATTCTTGGGTCAGATTGTTGCATCATAACCTAAAAGTAAATTTGTTCATCTTTTTTGTTTTATTGGGCAATCCAACGACCTGTCAAATGTTGTTATTGTGGCACCGACGGGCATGTTTGTCCACAACGACCATTCTGCTTTGGATTGATTAGATAATAGTCTGGCGTCAAACGGTGATTTATTGGGCGAGGAATCGAGATGGCGGAGCATCCTTCATACCTCATGGCACCGATTATTCTGATCATTTGGCCGACCCTACTAGAATTTAGCCGAATCTACGGGAATTCCACCCTCCAGTAGGGATTTTTTTCGGCTATGAGAAATATTAACCTCTACAATTGACAGTAACTTAGAAAATATGAGAAGTAGTGATACCAACCTCTAATTTCTTTTTTATTTAATCGCATGGTATTAATAAAATGGCTTAGTAAACATAGTAAACATAACCATTCTGTTAACAAAATGTATCTCTGTCTGAAGCGGTCAACAAGCATGTAAACGGGTAAGCACGTAGGTAGCTCTGGCACTAGCCTGAAGAGCTAGTAGAGGGTGGATAGGCAACCTAGCTCCCACCAGTGCATATTGGTAGCTTTTACAAAAGCAAGTGACGCACTAATTGAGCGTAACTCAATTTGTTGACCCCTAAGGGGGTCGTGACCATTCAGCTTAACGCAGGGGGGCCACATTAAACAAAACTTTGGCATTCATGTTTGAATGCCGTTGAACTTGATTTTCGCTACTTTGTTACATACGTCTTGCGATGGTTTATTTACAATCTGTAATACTAGTTA
Source organism: Agrypnus murinus (assembly GCA_929113105.1). NCBI lineage: Eukaryota > Metazoa > Arthropoda > Insecta > Coleoptera > Elateridae > Agrypnus > Agrypnus murinus. Next base: position 11,746,497 of record OV816027.1, read on the forward strand.
CCATAGATAAATGTTTTAATATTGTAAGGCTGACCTGAAGGAAATTGTACTGGCAGTTTCCTATGTTACTATAAATTATAATTTTAACAACAAAATTATTTTTGTCCGATTTAATTAATTTTTCAGATTCTAAAACCATCCAGAAACTAACCGTTTACCGGCCTAAATTTTTATGTTTGTCGTATGGTTACAGTTTCATACTGTATCGTATTTACCTTAGCGATTACAATCCAGAAAATGCGAAAAGTTTTTATTCACAATCATATTGCAATACCTATGTACATTTCTGTCATTGTAAAAACCTTGGAAAGTAAGCTGGAAGTAACAGCAAGGTGGTTAGCAATTTCCTTTACATGATCTATGTAAAACTGACCAAGTCTTGGCAAACCTTTATTTTTCAATTATTTAGAACGTCTTTTATTCGATTTAATAGGTTTATATAAATGTAGTTTTATTTTTATTTTTCCATATTTTATATTTAATAAATACGATGGAATTAATAATTTCCAATTTTAAAATACTGAGAACATATATTGCCATCTAGCAACAATGAAACCTTGCTTAAAATTACTTTTGGTCGATAGATGGCGCTGATTGGATTTATGACGGTTTTTATTTTAAAATATGTCATTACTTTTTATTTTGATTATTTCAGTCTATCATTGTGAATAAAATACTATCCATGTTTCGTTGGTAAAGTTTCCAAGCCTCACGATATTGGTTGACATCAACGTAGCGACTCGGTACACAAACAATGTTACTTGGCTTTTAAACGTTTCCTATACCAACTCAACATGTAGTTGAGATAGATACTCGTTTTTCATAGATGTCCAAATTTTAAATTCGAAAATTTATTTTATATAATTTTTTTTAAATTATACCAATAATTCAATAATTGTAGAATGAAATAATTATCGCCTTCTCCGAAATACTTTACTCGACTGTAAAATTCCATTATAACGTAAAAATAACTAGTATTTTATACTGTATCGTAATATCCATGTTTATGTTAACGAGTACAGTCGGGTAAATGAGATATTTTATATTGTTTTAACCCATTAACCGAAATTGCCCTTTTCCACACAATTGGATTTATAACAGCAGGAAAAATACTTGATAAAACTTTGGTTAACTTAACGCTTGCCATTATGGTGTCCTTATAGATACGTCCAATTTTATCCGCCTTCCTAAGTTTGTTGGAGAATTGCTTACACAGCAATTCTTTGTCGTTGCCTGTACAAATAATTCATGAAAAATAGATACAAACAAAAGGTTAGAAATGAAACAAAATTATCTCTCGATGGTTAACAAAGTTAAGAAAATCGCGAAATAAGGCGGTTAACTAAAAGAAATATCGTTGCTACAGAATACCAACAAATACAAAGTTTATTTACGAAATTCTCAGAAAGAGATGTTTATGAACACGAATAGATACGGAAAAAGATGTTTCCCAGACAATTAATTAAGAAATAAGTAAACTCTACCTCAACATCAAATAACAAATATTATATAAAATTAATTTACCAGACGTAATAAAAACCTTTAATTAAAATAATTGCTCCGGCTAATTAATATTGTTGTGAAAAGTCTAACTCTCCACAAATTGAGACTCTCAGGCGAGTCGCTTCAATAAGCACTAAATTATAGTTTATCTAGGAGCACAGTAATATAAAACAAATACACAAAGCAATTTTTCAACAATAACCACACAAATTTGTTAACTATATAGCAAAATTTTCTTTATATTAATTCCAAGATTTCTTACTTACTATAAATAAAATTGACGTTTATATTTAAATTTTTTTTAAATATTTGCCGCTACAAACTTGCCAACTGTATTGTTATAAATTCCCAAATATCTGCTCTCTGCTTTCATTCGTCTCGACAATGAAGTCAATAAAGTATGCCATTGACCTCTTTTAAATATTTCCATATAAAGGGCTTTATTAACTTGAATTTCAAATCCATTTAATTGTGTAATAGTGGTAAGTAAATTAATTTAATAATTAGAGTCCATATCCATTTCTAAAATCCAATCATGAAAAATTGATATCTTGCTCTTTATGTCAAAATATAAAACTTCCATCGCAAAATAAATTGACACTTGATTATTTTAAAACACTTGTTAACAAAAGACTTAGATTTACTAAACTTTCTTAAAACTTTAAACACTTTAAAACGTTTCTTAAGCATAATAATAACCTCAGAACTTTGACATTTGCTTTGTTTACATTTTTTTAACTTAACACATAACCTTAAATTTTTTTCTCTACAACCGATATGCACTTCTTGAAGGATAAAATAAGAAGAGAGTTTTTTACGAAAATGGCCGGATTTATATACGTTTTTGTCTAAACAAAAAAAATGTAATAAAATATTTGCATAAAACAAAAGCAGCTTTGACAAGTTATCCTAATCAGATTATTGTTTATAAATTTTAATAAACACCAAAACTAATTAGATAAACTTATAGATAAGAAAATTCCCAATCTAATGGTATATAACACTTATGTTTTCATTACACAACAAAACCTCATTGTAATTGTAACACAACTATATATTAACTGATTTACATAAAAATACCTTTTCACACCTTCCTATCTTCACAAATTTAAACATTATATGTATAATTTCACACGCCAACAATATGAGGATTCCAACCAATTGCAGTATTTCAATGTACGCTCCAAAGTCACAACGTTATTATATGTTGTATAACTGATATTATTAATAAAAAGCAGCCCCTACATTTAAGATAGTTACAGTTATGTGGTAATGAAGCAGCTTTACAATCCTCCACTAGAATTATTTGCCCAAGAACCGTACAATTTTGAAATAGAAGAAACTTATTACAACTGTAATATCTCGTTAATATGAAAACACATTTTTCTTTTATAATTGCCCAGGTAAGGTAATAAATACTTGTATACCTCCTTATCACAATACCCCTTGTCTGTTTTAGGTTAGATTTTACATTACCTTTGGCCTAAACTTAAATTAAATGCTAAATTAGATACACTTCGTCTTCCACATCGTTAATGGACAAGGAAAATTAATCAAATTCTATGGAAAAACAGTTTTACATCCTTTATCTGACTATAGTGTACTAGTGTGCATGTTAATTATAATTAACCATATTCAACTTGATAAAAAACAAATAACTGAAAATTATAATTTTGAAATTAGTGAAGCCTTTCTCCTTAGTCCACCCTGGTATTAAAAAACGCATAAACGTAGCTAACCTCGCAAGATTGTTTTTTATTTACATATGCTAATAGTTTACTAAAATCTACTGAAAAAGTGTTACACTGAACCAAGATAACTTGATGAGTTTACAAAGTACCCAAATTAAGCAACCATCATTAACAAACCTGAGCACCATATATACATAAAAATTTGTTGAAAACCAACAAATGATGTAACAAATGTATGTCTGTACGTCTAAAGTGTTACGTTCGTGAAATCACTTTATTAAATAAAAAGAAAATAACAACAATCTGTGAATCACAGGAGTATTCCAGTGATGACAGCTGATTTATCCTAAGGCTTTCTAACCTGGATGACTCATTCCTGTGTCGTCCTCTTTGATCGCGATCTCCAGAGAGGTTTATTCGTATGACTACAATAAAACCATACGTGATGTCATCTACACATTTCATGAATTTTAATAGAAGCAATTCAAGAATGTTAAGCATCAAGTAGCAATTTCAAATTTATTTGCTTACTATTGTTGAACATCTAAATAATTCCTTCTTATATAATAACAAGAGCTTTTCGTTTACGATAAAAGATTCAGTTTATATCTCTCGTTGTATAAAATCAGCAAACAAAGAGAGATATATTGATAACACCGTGTTGTATTCAAATTTGAAGATTCTTAAAAGAATTTGAGGGTTCAATAATCATCGTTAAAGTTCAGGCCGCGCTACAAAAAAAAATTAAACAATTGTTTGCGTAGGTCTTATTGTTTGCATTTCAATTTATTTCTGCGTGGAATATAATAATAAATAGCCTTCACGACATAATTTTGCAAATAGAATTATTTATTTAGTTGATTATCTATGATAAATCGGTTTGCATTTGCATATTTTGACTAGAAACGCGAACACGAACACAAATATTCGAGATAACCTCCATGGTAAGCAGTATTAAAATTTTATATCCTTTTTAGGTATATTTACAGATATAGAATGATCTTTAACCTTTCTTTCCTTTTACATAAACAAAATAGCTTGCTCTAAATCAAGCAAGTTGTAAATTTAACCCTTACAAACTTAGAATACCAACGATCGGGTATAATATATTTAAAGATCCGTATAAGGAAAAATTTCCAAATAAACATCAAAGAAGAAGGAAATTATTTAACTAACTATTAAAGGAGAAAGGCTTCACTAATTTCAAAATTATAATTTTGAGTTATTTGTTTTTTATCAAGTTGAATATGGTTAATTATAATTAACATGCACACTAGTACACTATAGTCAGATAAAGGATGTAAAACTGTTTTTCCATAGAATTTGATTAATTTTCCTTGTCCATTAACGATGTGGAAGACGAAGTGTATCTAATTTAGCATTTAATTTAAGTTTAGGCCAAAGGTAATGTTAAATCTAACCTAAAACAGACAAGGGGTATTGTGATAAGGAGGTATACAAGTATTTATTACCTTACCTGGGCAATTATAAAAGAAAAATGTGTTTTCATATTAACGAGATATTACAGTTGTAATAAGTTTCTTCTATTTCAAGATTGTACGGTTCTTGGGCAAATAATTTTAGTGGAGGATTGTAAAGCTGCTTCATTACTACATAACTGTAACTATCTTAAATGTAAGAACTTAGAATTGAATAACGTTGCTACGATGCCTTGTAACAAACAGGAAAATGACAAAAACCTACAAGGAACAGATCAACAAATTATTTGCCTTAATTGGGAAAATCATAATATCATATGTGTTTTCAATGGAAGAGGGGTGTCGAGATGTTTCTTACCTGCAAATCTCTGCCTCCTAATAACTAATCACTAAAACAATGGATTTGTACGTTTCATGATTTCCAAAGCATCGTTTGTAGTGTTCGATTTGCCAGTTTTCGGAAAAATCCATTTGAAAAGATGCAGCTTTGGCAAATTCGAAAATTGATACAAAGTTGATACACTTTGAAATTTTGAAAACATATTTTTGCTGTGGGGAGTTTATGTAGACGCATTTGCCGCTAAACGCAACTGGGGACCTCAAGTGACTCAATTTGTGAGTGAAGTTCTCTGGTGGACTTGAGTGACTCAAATCCACCAGAGAACTTCACTCACAAACTTTAGTTACATAAAAGTCTTTCATTGCAAGATAAATAACTTAATAAAATAAGCAGATGTTATAAAACGTATGTACAGCCTCTTCCACCTGATAAAATCAAGAAACAAATCTCAAGGAAGAAATTGTACATGGTACACCAGATTACAAAACACCGCATGATCTCACAATAGAATACACATTTTATTCAGAATTATTTATTTACCTCCGAATTTGTATATCGACTAACCAAGTTTCAAAGAATCGAAATTTCATTATCTCTAAAATTCTAAAGATCAGTATTTTAGTTTCAATCATTTAAAGATTACATATCAAGAACTGAGACATTCAAGTTTTAGTTTCCAAGTTTTCATTTTAAACAATAATGGAATGTTTGGATGTTTTCAATATAATGACTCCCAGAAGATATCAATGTAAACTACGGATATGAGTTGAATAGAGTCACTGCATCTAGTTACCTAGGCCAGCTTGTCGGCCAGAGTACCGCAAACCGCCGCCATATTGGGGCAAACGAAGCACGAAATTGTTCATTATTTGTTCTGTATTGAATTTAATCAAATCCACGTTTACTTTAAAAGGTTTTTCTTATTCTGAAAGATCAAACCTCTAATATGTCAAACACGTAAAACGTGGTTTTAATTTCCCCATTATTAAAAATCACCCTTCTCTGTCCCAATATGGCGGCGGTTTGCGTTACTCTGATCTAGAGTTCCTAAATGAAAACTTCAACTGTGTTATTTTAGAGTTAGGACACGGGTGTCAAATTCTATCTCTTTCTATGCCAAAACTAGCCTGTCTGAAACAGAGATACTTTTTTTCTCTCTTTTTGCTTTAGTGACAACATTCAGCAGTTGTCAGTTATAGATTTTAGGTTATGCTGTTTGTAGAGAATTTTTAAAACTACTATAGTACATACACGGTGAGTCATTACGAAGTAATCGGACTTTGCCAGTGGTTAGATAACCATTATAGAAAGAAAATTCCTATATACCATTTTTCTCGTATTTCTATACTTTTGGAGAAAAACGGCATCGAAGTTCAGCCTAATGTTTTCAAATTTAATAGTATGAATGCACATGACACATATTTTAAAAGTTCAAGCAGATATTCAATACTACTAGAATGTGCAAGGATAGCGCAATAAAGTAATAAAAACGTCTTTATTTTGGCCAAGTGTTTCGTAGAATAACAACAGATAAACAGAATTAAATAAACAAAGCATGTTGAGAACGACCTCTCGATAGATATTGTTTCAAAAATGGTATTTTTGTTTTGTGTTGTTTCTAATTACTAAAGACAATTTCAAATTCTTTTAATAGGCACATTAACCGCTATGTGTAATACAATACTGCAGGTTTGTGAATAAACACATCTATTGAGGTCAAGATCGAGGGATACCCGATACTATTTGGTTTCTCAAATGATAACAAATTGCAAACCCCTTACACTGCAGCTTTTAGTAATAAAACGTAACAGTACTTGTACTTGACTATGTAAACAAATCCATCAATCATTCAGGGTCGTTGAATTAAACCATCAAAAAGAATAATAAGGTTTTAATAACGGGTCAGTATTAAGATGATGTCATTTCTGTCTGCGTTTACTATTAGAATAAAGGGGAATCCCCCGGATTAATAGATTGTTTTGTTTTAACATCTAAAAAATGGAATGTGCGTCGTTTGCATCCTTGTGCTTGTTTAAACAGATGTCACGTTTTTACTGATGGTGTCAATTTTTAAAGATCTTGCATTTATTTCTATTCGACTTAACTACACTGACCTGCATCAATTATACGTACTTTTCTGAAAACGTCGGTCAAATTTTTCGAAATTTTCAAGTTCATTTAATCAAAAAAAGTTACTAAGGTTTTATGTTTCTAATAACCAGAGAAGCTTATCCTCAAAGTCCGATCATTGAGTACTGAATCACCGTGTATATCAATTTTACGACAGTTTTTAATAGTATTAATTGTATCAAATTTCAGATTTATATAATTGTCATACTGACAGTTTAATTTATTAAACCAATTTTCGTAATTACCAACCTTCTAATAAATAGTTTCAAAACATGAAATGCCACTAGGAAAATTTGACATATGTGACTTAACTCTAAATAACACACAGCTCAGTTCATATTTAGGAACCCTACTCTGATCGACCAGCTTCCCTAGGTAACTAGATGCAGTGACTCTAGAGTTGAATAGAGTCACTGCATCTAGTTACCTAGGCCAGCTTGTCGGCCAGAGTACCGCAACCGCAGGCAACCGCCGCAAACCGTGCCGAAAAAGAATGAACGAAATATTATACACTTATAAATAGAGTTCTAATAAAACATGTACATTTATCTCCAATATTGTTTTCTATGTCAGAATTTTTTTATATAAACATCACAACCGCTCGAATTACAAATACGAATGAAGCGCCCCTAGTGGGAAAATACCTCAACTTCTTATCGCCTCTTGGATGTTTTTTTTACAGCAATTGTCAGTTGGGTAGCCTAAAATTAGGAGTAACTGTATAAATCGCTGTCAGGAACATGGCGCACTTCGTTAGAGTTCATCACAAAATTTAAAGCTGATAGCGACATGCAGCTTTCATAAACACATTCTCCATTGAATTTCCAAGGGGATGACATATTTTTAATTTTCGAAGGACTTTTAAACTTGTAGAAAATAACAACCTAAAGTTGCCGAAGTTTGAAGGGCTCTGTATCAATTATTACAAAATATCCACCCTTGAAAAATATGTCAAGCCCTAGGTTTATACTTTATCTACAATTTAAGACCTCGAGCAAATCTTCATCTCATTCCTGAAGGTGTGTGAACTCTAACGAAAATTGGTCCGAAACGACACTTTCTGCACGTAATGAAGCGCGCTCTTAAACAGTTTACTATAGTATGACCATGGTTACTTATTATTAATTGGTGAAAAGTGAGCCTTGAAGCTATTGTAGTGTATGTTTAAGCCGCAGACGGTCCATTTCAGACAATTTTTTAAAAATACCCACACTTGTGATCGATGTATTTATTACTGACACGTAAAGTGATCTGTTAATTTATTACTCACCATATTATATTTTTTTGGCAGTAATAAATAAGAGGACGAACTAATTTTAAAGGGTTCAGAAGGATAGTATCTTTCTTGAACCCAATGTATAAATTACTTTTATGTCTATCTAAAAGTATCTAAAACTCTGCTCCACAGAAAAAAATTCATAGGTTGGAATTAGACGTAGGTCAGATACTTGTAAGTTAAAATTTGTAACACTCGAATGTTAATATTAAGTTAATGGTTTTTAGCGGTAAATTCAAATTATGAAAAATGAAAAAAAATATTTATGCATTCTAAATAATAATCTTTGAACAGTATAATATACAATAGTATATCTTAAAAAATAAAACAGATAGGTTTAAGTAATATTTCTGCAAGCTATAAAGAAGATCTTGATCTTGATAAGCCAGGCTTTAAAATTTTAAAGTAACCTTTAAATGATGGTTTCACTGCTCCAAAAAAATATTAATAGGAAGTTTGACCTCATATATTAAACGCTTTGTAAAATGTTACAAACAAAAATAGACATTTTGCCACAGGAGAAATTTTTGCTGATCAATAACTCATTTTCACTAAACAAATTTTAATATTAGCACTTTAAACGGAAAAAACAATTATATAATTAAAACCTTTTTTATTTAATTAAACCAGAAAAAAAATTTAACGCTAATCTGATAACACTCAGAAACATAACCTAATTTTCGTTGAAATTTCTAGCCACCCATCGAGTTCCAAAAAAGTTATCATCTAAAATTTTTTATTATTTTCCCCGAACTCGTTTTGTGTTCTCCTTTTCAGTTTATTGAGTCTATTATCAGGTGCTATCTTGGTTTTAGCAGTCATAGCACGACATAGCATGTGCAATTCATTAAGAAAGCTTTTAACGCTAATGTAGATTGATGCGTTTGCTATGTCTGAACTACACGCGACTGGTCGCGGGTCAGCAAAAAGGGGATACTTTCCCCCCTTTTAACTGACCCTTAATAAACTTAGGGTTACCTGAACATCCTTAAACGTTGATGATGACAAGAAATCAAACAAACTCCTAACGGATGATCGATTTTCACCTTAAAATATTTAAATTAAGAGATAACGATTATAGGGAAGGTGATTTCATGAGACTTATGGAGAAAATTTGTACAAAATTCTTAGGGTGTAAATGATGTCTAAGAACCAATCCAATTAATATGATATTACTAGGAAAAATGTTGGAATTAACAAACTTCAAAATCAGGAATTACTCAAGGTTCGATATTAAGTCCATTGTTATTTGCTATTTATATTTCCAATTTTCCTATATATGTCAACTCTCACTTATTCAGAATATATAATTATACGGAGAAATAATTTTATTATAACAATAAATGGAATGGAAAATAAACGTGGTATATAAAAAGTGATTTGCTGTTGCTGCAATTATACCGTTATACTCGTACATTGCGACAATTACCGTTTCTCTCTATAGTGATGAGACATCTGCGCTTTCTGGATGTCTGTATATATCTCAAAGTTAATTTCTGAAGCTCTGATTTTATGTTAAACAATTAAATTATGAAACGAATATTTTGGGAAACGAATAATCAATTAAATCAGAACTGTACTACTTTAAAACCCTGACGAGGACTTGAATAGTTTAAACAATGAAAGTTTTAATTTCCAAAACGCCGACTTTCAAACTTTTTAAATGAACGAAGCTTTGAAGCAGAAACTTTCCGACTTGTTTTAAGCTGAGCATCTTGAATTCAGTACTGCCAAACCTAAACTCTACAAAGATTAACTGTTTCAATACTATTGCCAACATTATACATGCAAAATTAAAAGACAGTGTAGCTGCCTAATAGAAATGGATATTAAAGTAAATAGAAACAATTTAATTATTGCCAGTCTAATAGTCTAAAAACATTAACAAACTAAAATAATTTTTATTAGTTTAAGTAGACATTTAAACACATACAAAGCACTTGTTTTGTTGTTTATTAAAACGAAAACGAACAGCATTCTCGAACAAATAATTACAGTAATTTAGAAATTACTTCCATATTTTATACTTACGTAACTAACACGAGGTAGTTTGAACACATAACTACACAAAGCAATTTCGAGATACTTTTATGGATTTTTATAATAACAGTACGGTCTACGGATTAAAAAAGGTAATTGATAGACGACAGCAGCGTGTGTGGTCGGATTAGCGAAAGAGAATTTAATGGTAATTACTAATTAAAATGATTGTGTGAATCAATTAACGTTAAAATAAATTTTATATAAAATATCAGACTTGTTAGATACCTAATAACTTTTTAATCAGAACTCCATTTATTTATCTGTTTTAATTATTTTTCCATTATTCGTATCTTAGTATTCCTGTTTGTTACCAATGATAAACTGGAATGAATCGCCTCTTAGTATTGTAACGTTCTTTTTAAAATAATAACAAAAATGCTGTATAATCGTCTATTAACAAGAGAAATATTATTTACATGCAACAATTTAATCTTAATTAATTATTTAACACTATAATTATAAACTGTTTAACGAACTTAAATGTTAGATATTTAGAAACTTAAAGTAGATTATATAAGGACTATTTATTTATTACAACAATTATTAAACATTTATTTATTCACTATTATATTTGATTACTAATTACACAAAGCACATTTCAATTCACCGATCGAACACTAATTGATTCTCTTCCTCGCGCGGCTGCCCTTATATATGGATACGGAAGTGTAGAGAACATACTAGAATGTTCTCGCGGGTGTATGACGCTGTCGCTCTGGAATGTTTAGCCGCCCGTGTATAGGGGTTTCCCCATTCGTTACAGTATGTTAAATTAGGTATATTTTGTAATTATTATGTCCTTTCTGAAGAGTTCCTCGGTGTTGTCTTCTTCAGGGCCGAATTCAGTTATTGGAGGACCTAGGGTTGAAGTTTGGTGGGGGTTCTTTATCACTACACAGGGGTATATGGAGAGGACGTCATGGTGTTTCAAAATAAATGAACAATAATACAGAGGATTAAACAGCGTCAAAGATAGAATCTAAAAAAAAATCGAGCTTAAAACTTTTTTAATTTGTAAGAAATTGCTTGCAATACTTATTGCTATTACTGTCTTGTTATATTTTGCTTCAACTTAAGTAGTAAATAAAACTGGTCGAGCATTGAATAACTAAAACAATGTAAAGTGATACCTATGCGATATTTATTTTAGCCTGCCGAATTGACCGCAGATTCCGAAGGGGAACATTGGCCAAAGTCGAGTCTTTGTAAACGGCGATATCAATGTAAGCGTTCTTGCTATCATATACTGATTACGTTTATTAGTTTATTCGATGGTTTTTTCCGTTTTAAATCAAAATGATTAACAGTAAAAATTGCCCGCACTTTAATTAAAAATCGCCCTTTAATTTAATATTGAAAGTAGTATTTATTCTTCTGTTTATTTTCGAATGCCTTTACAGAACGTAAAAATGTTGTGTATACACAACTGTCTTATGTAGTGTGATTTTATTGTAATAAATAATCTAATAATCGCCATAAACTATTTACACTATTAATAAAAATTAGGTATTCTTCGTAACAATCATAACCTACAAGCCATACCGAAATATTTTATTTACAAGCATAGAGTACGAAAGAAAGATTTTAGTTTAATACAAATTGCCGTTATCAGATTATAAACAGTGTACCTAGCGTTTAATGTTTATTTATTCCATGATGATTTCAGTTTTACTGAAAAGGATTGCTAGAATCAACTAATTATTCAGGTTGTAAACTATCTATTGGCATCACTGATTAAAACTTGTAATGTAATTGTTTTTTAAATTAAATTCAAAGCTGCCCACACTAATAAAAAATATTTCTTTAATCTAATTAACCACATTATTAGGAAACCAAATGTTCTTTTTAAAAATCAGACATTTTATTTTAAAGATGTTATTATAACTTAAATTTATTTTAAGATAAACAAACTGCAATATAAGTAAAAAGGACATGGGTTTTATTTACGAATGTATTTCAAGATCAAAGTCAACTTCGTCAAGTCATTCTTAGTATTCTGCGGCATAGACAAAGTCGTGCTTTATTGACAAATTATTTCAAGTTCAACAAGTTACAATCTTCGGCATTCTGCGACTTAAGGAGAATGTCTAGCTGAATGTAGAATCGGGCGGAAACTTGAACTTTAAATAACTTGGAAATTGACATTTTAGAAAAGAAATATGGAAAGAGTTTTCTCTACACATCATAAACTATCTCGTATTCAAATATTGTTTGTTATTTTTGAAACTCTGTATATATAATTATGTATTATAATAAAATATTTTTTATTGTTCTATGAGCTGTTGTTAAAAATTAAGATTTCCGTAACTTATAAAATACATTTATAATTTGATTGACTTAATTGTTCAATGTATTGATTTAAACAGTATATATTTTATATATATCTAAGATATTTAGACTAAAATGTCTAAAAATAAAACAAATTTTTAAATTAATCAAAATGCAATATTTTTCAATTGTGTGGGGTAGGGGTCTTTAGCCTATCCTTAAATTCGGCCCTGGTATTTTTATTTCATTTTTGTAAATGGTCGTGAGTTTGTCTTTATTTTAATTTTTCTTTATTTTTATGTTATTGAATTTTATTGTGTTGCTAAGAAATGTATACTGTTTGTGTTGGTATCGTTGATTGAAAACCTAATACGGTTTCCTAGCCAATGAGTTGTATCCAGTACAGCTTAATTTTATTTAAAAGTATTATTATTCGATTTATTTCAGGAAAAGTTATTTCTTGCACCACCGACTAAGATCTAAGCTAGTGACGGATATAAAATGTATCTCTTTTACTTTAGTTGTTTCATCTCAATATTTAATTGGCCTGTCAAAACGTGGGGCAAAATTGTATTACTTTTAATTTTCTAGAACATTTGAACAATTAATTGTAGTATATCAAAACGTGGGGCAAATTGTATTTTTTTTAGTGTGAGACATTTCAGTACATGTATAATAATAATTTAAAGCCCTCTATGAGCTATTTTTTCTAAATATATGTAAATATATTGCAGTGATATAAAATCACTGTATTGAAAATTTTACTTACGATAGTTCGTGAACGTCAAAAATAAATGTTTCACATATATCGGATTTAAAATTAAAAGAGGGATATGTTATGTCGTGGGCATAATTAATATAAAGGGTATAGATAGGACCACAGTTAGGTTCATTAATACTTAAATTGAAAACTTAAGAATAAAGACTTCATGCAAACATAACCTAGCTTTTTCATGCATAATAATAATAGGTTTCAATTTTAGAAAAAAGGATATAAATTAGTTACATTGCTTGATTATAATCATGTTTATGCAACCCATGTTACTTTGGGACGGTTTCCCACTTGTTAGGAAGAGGTATTTTCCATATTGAAATTTACACTTTACGATGTTTATCGTCAAATAGATTTTTCTAATTTCCAGAAGGCCAGCTCAAGTTTATGTTGCTAATTTGCTGAAAATAGATTAATTAGGTCAATCTTATTATGACTGATACAATACAATTAATCTTTGAATTTTGTTTACAAGATTTCTGGTCACTTTTATTAATGAAGGTATAAAATCCTCTCGTTTTGTGTTAACTGACTCTTATAGGCTTTTATCCTGCTTTTTCTCACCATTGTTTTTATGCAAGTGCTTAGAGTACTGTATGCTGGACATTTTCTGCATAATTTGATTAATGTTGACTTTATATTTAAGCTGGCATTTGTATAAACATCAATTGGTTTATTTATCGCAGTTTGTACTGTAAAAATTATGTTTATAGTAAATTGTAAAGATATTTCTATGGATAAACAAATTGTATTACCTATATCATGTATTCCTATAGTTATTTTGTAAAGGATGAACCTTGATTTGTTAATTTGTATATGTTATTAGATCGTAATGAGTTTCGTACATTGTCAAACGTTTTCCTCGAATATCATCGTTACGATACATTTTAGGACCATAGATGTACAATACTTTTTTGATCCTTGTATTAAGTCCTACAATTTTATAATAATAGAATTAGGATTGGTGACAATTAAAATCAGCTGTGCCGAATTAATGACGTCACAAACTTACTCGATGCTCCGCTGTTTTGGAAAAAGTGTCATAGTTTTCATTTGTTCTGGCAGAAAGTATATAAGCAGGGGCAATTTGGAACAAAATTAGTCGATAAAACGTTGAAGGCAGAAGCTATGCCAGGCTCCGGATAAAATATATCTGTAATTTGAGGCTAGATTTTTAACCATATGGTTTTGACGCATATGTCACATTATAAACAAAGTTAAAATAAACTGAAGTGTTACCTGAACATTTTTTAAAAAGGATTAAAAGAAGATTTAGTTATTGTGCAACAATAAATGAAGTGAACGTGATTGTTCAAATAAATTCAAGTGAATTTATTTTTTGACATCGATTTTTGTATCGATAATTTTTATAAACAAGAAGTCAGCTGGTTGGTTTCGTCGCAGTGTTACCAATAAAAGGATTATTTAGGTTGGTTAAAATAAATGATTTTTGTTAAATTTATAAATAATAATTAACTTGTAAAGTTCATCCTCAATAATGAAAATCTATTTGGTTTAGTTTATTATATTCTTTTGAGAATTTATTCAATCTCAAATAAATAAAACAATTAAATTTCTTTCAATAAAAATTTATTTTATTTTTATAAACATTTTTATTTATAAATAAAATTTCATTTGTGTTGGTTTGTTCAAACGAATGACCGTAGTTATCCTATGTCAGATCTCTACTATTATTTATAACGTTTGAGCAAACCTAAGAAGTCACTTCTCACTTTAACATTTGTATTATTTTGGAAAACATTTTTATTTTTATTTTGACATTCCATTTTGGTTTTTATTTTTGTTTGTTTAATAAAGTTTTTGTGTTTTCAATTTTACGTATGTGTTTAATTGATGTTAATACAAGCATCTAGCGTTCTTTTCTCTTAAATTCAGAATTTAGCAGCAGTTGTCCAGCTTGCAGGAGCTTTAGTGCTTACGATTTAAGTTTTTCGTTCTTTCCAGGCATAAAAGTAAATAAGAGACTCGCAATTCAAATAATTTATGCTTTACTGAGCAAACCTGAGCTATCTGAGAGGAATAAAGAATATCTGTGGTGTGTTCTAAATTAAATCCACCGTATATAATTTATGTTTATATTTGGAACGGTGGATATTGTATTATATTGTATTTTATTTTTCATATAGATCACCGCAATATATAAAAAATGTCATAACATTGTAAAATTGACATGTTGTCGGGCTACGGAACGACAGTTATGTTGTGATATACGCACCTTGTTATTATCAGCATGCGATACGATGCCGATCGTAAAGCCTCGGCGAACTGATCGTGGTTTGTGCGATATTCGAAGCTACCTTATCAACTTGTCAATGTGCCGACAATCGAGTGGTTATTTTGTATATTTCTATGCAGTCGTTATAATAATAATAAAATGTAAACTGCTGAATTACATCTTCTGTGTGAAAATTTATTCTTTTAACATTTTTACAAAAAATTCATTATCCGCCTTCGTTGTACACGCATTACGAAATTAATATTATATAAACATTGCAAATTTTATGAAAATGAAATAAATGTGTGTATTTTTGTTTTACTACACTCTTTGAACATCGCATTGTTGAAAAAGTCTCATCGACAAGGTTAACATCATATAACACATAATGGATTGCGATTATTCCTGTGGCATTCCATGTATAATTGTAATGGAGATGTTGCACAAACCGAATTTTCTGCTGTAAACCGTTATAACTTAAACTTGATGCACTGAGCATCAGATGCTATTATGGGACGCAAGTTTAAGAAGAAATCATTACAAAATATTAAACTTATAAAGACAGCTGCTAGTTTGCGTACTAAGTATCCACTATTTCGACAATTTTTGTCATCTGGACGCTACAAGTTCTTATTGACTGCAATTCGTACGCGTAGTGGCATTTTTGCCAATCCTAATGGGTTCGGTTATGGAAATAAATTGGATACATTTGATTGGTCAGCAGTATTGGCGCAATTGTAATTATTCAAATTTGAAATTCGTTATCTTTATTTTTTACACTTATTTAGGTACTTCAAATTATGAAACAAAACGTTAAGGTTCAGCTAAATAATATAAAATAATTAAAATAGAGTAAACACTGAACGACCATACATAATCGGTGCGATTCTGTTTTAAAAGATAGCAATATTGTTATCAAGCATAATTTGCATAGTTATTGATACGTACTTCTGCACGTTTATTTAAATAAACAGCTGTCTGTAAATTATGAGGTGCTTTCTTTTGCACTGGTAATGAATTAAATTTTGTGTAATGGTGATCTCGTAGATTTACATTTATTTTTATATCTTATATTAAGCCAAGCCTGTTATGGAATTTATAACAAACGTTATTAAAAAGGAGTACAAACATGGGAAATAATGGGTAAGCATAGATATCAATAATAATCATAGCTAATTTGCATAGTTATTGATACGTACTTCTGCAGAATGCTGATCAGTTACTTCTTTTATGCGAAATATATTTTCATCTGAACCAAACAAGTATGTGTACCCAGGAGGCAGAATATGTTTACACCTATTTTCTATTTCCATATTATTGCACCAAATTGTCTAACAACACAGTTATTCACATTAATTTAATTACTGTCACCTGTCATGTTTAACTGTTTACAATACAAAACAACTCATCGTGCACATCACGTGAGCACCCCCAACCAATCAAAAGTCATACATTTATTTCCATAACCGAACCCATTAGGATTGGCAAAAATGCCTAGCGTGTGTCGGACGATAAAAGCCGAAAATTCTACAAGGATTCATTGCATGAGGACGGGAAGAGCGCCGGATTTGGCGACCATGAATACAATAAAGACCGCGAATGTACAGGCTCCTAAGCAGACTCCAGACCGTATGTTTGTGCTTGGCCTGGCCTAGAAATCACAGAAATATCGTAGATATGATATGCTGCATTCAGGCCATATTTTCGACTTCGGTCTGCTCTGAACATGCTCAGATAGATGAATTACTCGATAGAAACATTTAATTTCAACTTATTTATTTATACAAGAAATTTATTTTGCAGATTGCATCTGACACTAATTTTAAACGAGAAGTTTCATGCACAAAGAACTTTAATTATAAAATTGTCCATTTATAGGCTTTTCCAACGTGGTATTCAAAGCATGTAAGCAACATAGTAGTAGTCCAATCTCCATAATATTTTTTTTAAAGTACTGTTAAAAATTTCGATAGATTTTGAGCAAGTGTGTATAATTCTTCTTCTATTACATGTACAAAAATCTTTGATCAATCGATGCCCTAGTTTCTGATAAAATCAATCAAGACATCAACATAGCCTTCTGAATTTTTTCTGGCAGTCATACCACCATCTTGGGCCTTTTCTTAGTTTTTTGTTGTTTCTTCTTTTTCGTAACACTTTTGTTGCGTAACAAATGGTGTTCTTATATATTTTGTCCGATTGGCTTAAGAAATATTTGAAACACTCCTTTTTATTTGTATCGCCCATGCAGATGTCTATAAATGCTTCTGTGTTAAGTGTACTTCTTCTAGGATTGCTCATCAGAAGATAAGGTAACATAAAAAGAACTGAATGGTTTGCACAAGGCATAAACAAATCTTTGGAATTAATTTCTTTAATCTTCTTCTGCCTACATGAAGTCTAGTCATAGTTAACGTAGTCATAGTAGCGTTATTATCATTCTTGAGATCGCTACAGATTTAAGTAGATATCCGACAGCCAAGGTCATCTGATAATTGTTTTTTCCTGAGGCTAATTGCTCTTCGTCCAGGGATTCCTATGATGTGATCCTTTCAGTTCTTCCTTTCACACCTAATCACCATATGTATTCGAAAATGCTCACTTTGGAATTTCTTGTAATTATTTTAAACTTCCGTGACGTAAACGTGTTTTTTGATATTTAGAGATAAATACTGATGCCATGTTTGTAAACATTCGCGGAAAGTTTGAATCGTACCAAAGCGACGATGATTTGAAAATTAGCGCCAAACACCTGCTACCTATTGTTTACGGCAGATGGTTGGTAATACAGATCCCTGTCTCAAAAAATTTTAAATATGATGGCCATAATCTTTTTTGTTGACTGCGTGACCTTTGTCTTTTGAGAGACAGCTTCTGTTGAATTTCTCAATCCCATTGACTCGATTCTGGACAGAGAGTCACAGTATAGGATAGTACAGTTCGGTTCTTATAAGAAAAAAGTTACGGCGCAAGCCGATTGTATATTCGTGTGTTGACGGCGACCCGCGAGGCGTTTGAAACTCCAAGTACAGACCACGCTGAAAATGTCCGGGCGAAGTACGCGTTATATTTTATAAGTAATTTTATTTTGTAATTATAGTTCAAGATACATCAAACGCATTAAAAATTTCGATTAGTGATATATAAAATCTTTCTGAACAATGCATCCGATGTAGCTCTAGAACTATTTACGTAGCGAAGAGCTGTAAGCAAATGAAAATATAAAAATTAATGCGGTTTGTAAATAATTTGAATATCGATGTATTGTTTATTATAATCATTAAAGATTACAAAAACACACAATTTTTTAAGATTAAATAACAATGAATAATTAATGTACTCAGGACATGACATTACTACCCACTTAATAGATTAAGAAACTTTGGAAATAATTTTAAACTCATTTTCCGGCTTTTCAGAAGCTGCTTTTAAAATTTTATTTACTGAACTGAGCGATATCCCTGCTGCAGTTGGTAAAATTTCCCGAAGTTGCGTGTTTGTAGCGCTTCTTGGAATTTCTTCAGTACCATCACGAACTTTTTGTAAAAATTCGAAAACTTTTGTAACTTTCACAAGTTTGGCTCCGTAGGCTTCGACCGGTTCCTGTACTCATTTCTTAACACTGTATTTAACACAAAATAATTATAACAGATAACAACCCGCACTTTAACAACACAAACTACGTTAGCGCGTCAAGTCGGTAACTAACGTTGACTGAATGGCTAGTAACACACTTAAGTGTAGGACCTACCACGTTGGTTGTTATGGAAACTGACGATGTAGACTACTGCGCAACTTTTATCTTATAAGAGCCTACCTATAGTCTCATCTCCAGTGACAATTGATTCCAAGATTTTCAAAAACTCTGCCACAATTTACACTCTTGTCTTTTTGTGCAAGAGAAAGAAGTCGCTGAACTCACTTTGCTCAAAGCTTATTAGTGTGTAAATGTTCTTTATTGATTCTGATAATGGTTGTTTTATCCCTTCTTTCGTTTAGACAGTTCAGCCTCCACAATGTAAGTGGTTTCCGAAGTAACGATTTTCTCAGACTGCTTAAAAAAACTGGTTGATGCGTCTAGTTTGAATCAAGGTGAAAACCAACGATTTATATTTGTTAATTAAACGATTTAATAAATGCATTAAGGTTGGAAAGTATCTACATTTGTATTTGAATCTAGATACGTCACAGAAAAAGCATTTGTATTTATATGTAAATATTTTCTTCTGATAGTATCTGTCACTGTTTTTTTTTTTTTTAATTTCACGCCTGCACTACGGGGGGGAACCAACTGCTAAGGTCATCTGTCCCCCATCTAACATGCAACACGAAGACACACACCCATAGTTGAGGTGGCCGAATTTTCCAATTAGAAAAATCCCGCCGCCCCAAGTGGGATTCGAACCCACGACCCTTGGAACACGAGTGATGCACTGACACCACTCGTCTACCGCCGGCCCTATCTGTCACTGTTATCAACACTGATATTAGTTTTCTCTTGTATAGTAATTATTCTTCAGTGTATAGTGGGTTTCCTAACCAAGCAAACATTTTCAACTTCGCTAGTACTTACATTTCTATATATCTACTTTCTTTTCCTTAAAAAGTTTACCGTCTACATCTTGATACCTGTGGCAACATTGTTTGCGGGTATGTGACAACAAAAGAATTTCTAAATAATAAATGTCTAAATAGTTCAGGTGACGACCATTATTTAGACATATTTTGTTGCTAGCTTCGCTAGTTATAGATGCCGCCATTAGTGTTTTTCGACATTAATATTAATTCGGAGCAAGTATTTAAGCTCTGTTGGGGGTGTGAAATCTACGAACGAGTTACCTTCGACTGATGAGAGTCAAATAGTTCGAAACTCGAGTCTACCATTCGTGGATTTTACATACTCATTCTTTTAGTGGGTTTGTCTCTTTCATACTATATTATTTTGTGATTTAACCTACTTGGTTTTTAAATTATTAAAATTAACAAATAAGAAAGTTCAAAACCTTGTGAATCTGAATTTTTATACTGAATTTTAAACTAAGAAATGTTAAATATCATCTAGGAACTAATATTTTATTTAAGATAAAAAATGTAGAATCGACAACAGTGCAAGGCATTCGCACATAGCCGCCATGCGCATTAGTAGAATAAGTATGAAGTAGTTCTAAAGATTACCGTATTTTGGTATTTTGATATCAGATTAATGATAAGATAAAAAGTTGCGTTGTTGAATTGTATCACTAGCGATAGCTACCAAGATTAGTTCTAATAAAAGTATAAATATTTTACTAAATAATATGCAGTAAACTTATGTACACATATGTTCATAATAAAGCATACAGGTTCTTAGTTCTTCAATTCATCAATCAATAAAACTCCTAATAGTAATATAAATAATAATATAAATAATAGTAATTTCTGTATTCTTATGTTTCCTTTTTTTTCCTTGTAGATTGTGATGTCTTTAAATGTTGGCATAATGGACAGTGCTGAGGTATCAGTAATCAAACATGAAATGGCTTTCGAGATAGAACCACAAATAACGGAAAACTGTAATACCAAAAATGAGATTAAAGAGAGTGATCAGGAACTAAGCACTCTTAAAATTCAAATCTGTTCTCCCAGTGATGAAAAGCAATTTAAATGTAATTTGTGTGATTATAAATATTCTCGAAAGGATCATTTAACAAGACACATGCTAACACACAGCGGTGAGAAACCATTTGAGTGTAATTTATGTGGATATAATACTTCACGAAGAGATAGCTTAAACACTCACTTACTTACTCATATTGGTGAGAAACCATTTAAATGTAATTTATGCGATTTTAAGTTTTCACGAAACTGTACTCTTAAAAGGCACATGCTCACACATAATGGCGAGAAGCCATTTGAATGTAATTTATGCGATTACAAATGCTCACAAAAAGTTAGTTTAAAGAGACATTTAATTGTTCATAATAGCAAAAAAGCATTTAGATATGCTGCATGTGATTATAATTGTACTCAAGAATGTAATATCAAAACACACATGAATACTCACAGTGGTGAGAAACTATTCGAGTGCAGTTCACAAGATTATAAATGTGCTGTTAGTGAAATACAATTTAAATGTAATGTGTGTGGATTCATGTGTTCACAGAAAGATTCTTTCAAAGTCCATAGCTGCATGGATACTAGTGAAAAGCCCTTTAAATGTAATTTATGTAATTATAAATATACACAAAAAGGTAGTCTCAAAAGACACATGCGCACCCATTTTGGTGAGAAACCATTTAAATGTACTTTATGTGATTCTAAATTTTCACGAAACTGTAGTCTTAAAAGACACATGCTCACACATAGCGGTGAGAAGTCATTTAAGTGTAATATATGTGATTATAAATGCTCACTAAAAGCTGGTTTGCAAAAACACTTGTTGAACCATACTGGTGAAAAACCTATTACAAGTTATTTGTGTGATTGTACATGTTTACAGTAAAGTAGTCTCAAAAACATATGGTCGCTCACTATTATGTAAGAGTGCAGTAGGAGTCAGCAAAAGACATTTGCTGACTCGAAGTGATTAAAAACCATTTGAATACAATCACTTCTACAATACATATATAACTTCTTGTTCTACTTTCCATTGAAAATATTTTATTCTATACTAAATTTCATAGAGTTTAGTCTTATCAGGCAGGTTTTCTTACATAGACATTCACTTTTCTGAAAATTTATAACCTACAGATGATTTACTTTTCTCAAACCAATAGAGGCCTATCATTTTTCTGTGTAGTTTCACCATTTCTACATTTTTTTATAGTGGCTAATTATTGATTATTCGACATTATCAGCTGCTAACTTTTTCCAAACTGTTATTGTTTCTTAGAAGTTTCCCAAGTAACAATTCGTTCTTTATGTCGATGATAATTATGGCTTTTAATTTGCTTGCCTAATTCACATTGACCGTATTGTTCTTATAAGTAGTGAATTTTTAGTATGTAGAAAGTGAAATAATAGATTTAAAAAACTTTTTTATAATCAGAAGAATAGATCTATGTAGAGTTTGTTGTAGTAGATGTTATAATTTATTATAAAATTCTTAGTTTATTGTAAGACTTATTATTTGTCGAAATACATATCTTACCATTAGGGCTGGCGATAGACGAGTGGTGTAAGTGTATGGCTTGTGTTCCAAGAGTCGTGGGTTCTGTCCCACTTGGAGGCAGGATTTCTCTAATTGGAAAGTTTGCCCACCTCAACTATGGGTGTGTGTGATTGTGTTACATGTTACATAGGGGACATATTATGACTTCAGATCTTGTTTCTCCCATAGTGTAGACGTTAACTAAAAAAATATATATCTTACCTTTATACAGTGGCGTAGCAACACCTTTTGGGGCCCGGGGCGGATTCTTCCTCGGGGGGGGGGGCCATGAATCTTTCCAAATATAGGTACTATATCCGGCGTTCCGAAACCTTTTTTAGCTAACCCCAATTACAAGGTAATCTGATGTACAGTATTATATAAAGCTCACTGTAACTTAAACTAGCTATGTTTCGAATAATGGTTGAAAATTATCAATGCCGGATTTACTTGACATGGGGCCCAGGCTGAATATACAAAGTGGCCCCCCCGTCTTACTGTAAAAATGAAAAGTAACATGAATCTATTTAAAGAACAAAATTAAACAAATTTTTATTATTATAATTCATATTTTGCATAAATACGTTACAATCAGTACAGTAAGTAAGTTTTAAATCGAAATAGATTATGCAATAGATAAATTCTCTAATAAATATATGCAATATCCAAATATTGCCAGAAGTTAAATTCATTAAAACTTAAAAAGTACTGCAACTTCAATGCGGGGCCCCTCGAACTTGTGGGCCCTAAGCTGAACCATTTTCAGCCTAATGGTAAATCCCTCGCTGCAAATTATTGCGTCAAAAAACTGGTTCTCAAAAAGTATTCTCAAATGAGGTTAGTAATAATCCATCAACATCATTTAACACCCATTTTTAAGGAGAAATTATAGTTTGCAGAAAATACGTATAATATGAAAATTATTTCTCTTTTAAATTATTCATTTAACAGTGAATTTATTGACAATTCTTTTGGTCAAACAATTAATCGCAATTTATTTCAATATTTCCTATAGCTTAAAACACAATGTCATCCTGCGGTTTTTATCCTCTTTTCAGAAAAGGTAATTGTTTATAATCATTATTAAGTGTTTTGCAGTAAGCATTCCCGAGTTGTAAGTAATATTGAAAAATATGAACATTTAAAATGTAAATTTTAAAATATTTACAAAAAATATGTAAAATTAGAATTCTTGTGGGGGGCCCTCCTGAGGCTGGGGCCCGGGGCGGACCGCCCCCCCGTTGCTGCGCCACTGCCTTTATAATAAAAGTTATTATGAGTAAATGTAATGTTTTATTAATTATTCACTATTTTATGAAATCAGTCGCAAGGCAATAGATATATTTTGTCTTCCTAGCATAATACATACGAGGTAAGTGCCATAAATTCCCGGCCTGATATAGAAAAAATAAACTTGGTAAAATATAATAATTTTTATTTGTCAATATAATCTCGCCTAATGTCAATACACTTATTACAACGTGAAATTAATAATTCAGTGCCCTTCTGATCTGAAAATCTGAAGTTTTTCCTTCAAAATGTTCAATTACAGCTTCTTGCAACTCGTTCTCGTCCTTAAAACGACGTCCCCTAAGGTCTTTCTTTAAATTGTTTAATTCTTCGAATTCTTAAAATAAATAATAGTCACTAGGAGACATATCCGGACTGTGCGGTGAATGATCCAATGCACAATGCTTCAAAGCCGCATTCGCGAATGGCAGCTTGTGAAATTGCGGCAGTATGAACGGGTCATTGTCGTGTAATAATCGAACACCTCTTGTCAATTTTCCTCAACGTTTTTTACGAATATTTTTTCTTAATTTATGCAATAAAGACGCATAATATGTATTGTTAACAGTTGTATTGCGTTCTAGAATATTGTTGCCATAAGTTTCTTTGTCGATTTAACGACTTTCGCTTTCTTGGGACGAGGTTCATCGAGTCGCCGCCATTCCATCGATTCTCTTTTGGATAGAGGATCATAATACAGAACCATTGTTTCATCTCCAGTGACAATGGACTGCAAAATCGGCTTTGGGTCGTCTCCATACAAGTTTAAAAGCGAGCGCGCACATTCGACGCGACGTTGACGTTGAACAGCAGAAAGAAGACGCGGTGTACCCATCTTGCACTAATTTTATTCATACCCAAATGGTCATGAAGAATTCGGTGAACACTTGTTTCCGAAATGTCAGACATCGCTGCTAACTCCTTAACTTTCAAACGACGATCTTCTAATACCATTTCTTCAATGACTGCAACTTTTTGAGGTGTACCGTCCAACTATACTGTCCGGACTGCCCCTTTCTATTGTACAATGCACTAAATACGATGTAATTTAGAAAATGTATAAAGTAAACTACATGAACATTTTACTTGAAGTATATGTTTTAATCCTACCAGAAGGAATATGTAAATCTTCAATTCACGTATTTTGTGAGCTAATGCTGGAAGAAAATGCGAGGAAACTCTTTGCAGTTTTGTAATTTATGTATGTAACACACAGCACTATTTGTTGTAAATTGGCATTTTATTTTAAAATATTATCACAGGTTATAAACATTCCAAGCATTTTGCTAAGTGTACGTTTGGATGTGTGAACGCGTCGGATAAAATCGAACGGTTGAACGCATCCATTCCCCCGAGACATGGCGCCAAGCGGAGAATGCCGAAAACTGGCAAATGGACAGGCCGCATAAAGACGTCGAATCGAGGAGGTCGTGGTTTGGTTAAATTATTAAATCGTGCAGTCAAAACCTAGAACTCCACAAATAAACCAACAGAAAAGTGAAGCTTGCAGGTAACGTTCTGAAAATTAGTTGCAACAGGATTTCAGAACTAATCCTTTAAAGTAAATGTATTTTCATTTAAAGAAAGTGCCAAACATGCAGTCTCTAAATCGTGTAAAGAGAAAATTGTTACTGGTGACGGACCCTAACGGAACCATCTCTCTAAAATTGATTGGGCATAGCCCAAATATGCCCTGAAGATTTCTCTTATTTTGACAGTGATAAAATGGTACCTATAGTTAAAATTTGAGGCCAGCTGATACTTTACCTTCTTTTCAGGACATCACCAAAAAGCTAAAGCACCTCACTAACTCCATTATCACCAACTATGGGAATAATAGATCCAATCATGGGTATTATACTTGATAGAGACAATAATGAGTGAGTATTATTAAAACATATTTTAGAATTATTTGTCTTTTTTATAAGTACGTACTAAATTATTTATAGACCTATTAGTTTGTGATTCCATTCCACATACAAGTACCAATAGACCTGTAACACCAGAGACATACCATGTTCATTTAGAGGAGATTAAAAGTAAGAAGAAAAGCCAGAAGAGAAGAATAAATTTTAAAATGAAATAAAAGGGGATTTGATTCATGGTACAGAAAAAAAGGAAAAACTACTATTTAAGTTAGAATTAAAACACAAAAAAATAATTAGTATTTGAAAAGGAAATTTTATTTTTTAATTAATTATAATTAGGTTAACGTTCGAACTATTGTTGGAGGAAATTTTATTTAAATAAATTATTAGTCCCCTTTTGATCATTATTATTGTTATCATTTCTTTCAGGAATTTCAGGAAGTTCATTGTTATCATCATTTGAGGCTGACTTACGTTTAAATGAATCTGAATAAATTGTGTTTCGTCCATCGTTTTAATATACCTATATTTCTAATATTTACAAAGATAACCTCAAAACTTCAGTCAAAGTTATTTACTGCATTAATCTGTTTTTATCAGAACAACAGACGAAATACTGGTGCCAACTTAAGGCAACGTTGTCACTTTTTCACTACTTTAGAAGCGTATAATTTATTTATATTCTAGAGATTTGTTTAGTTTTTAGTGTTTGCATAGTAATATTATTTTATTTTTACTAATAAAAAAAGTAGACTTGAATGAAATTTCTGGTTAGAAGAATTGTTTTTTCGTCATTTATTCACGTTCTTAAGTTTGGACTAGACAGTCAAAAGCTAATCTATGACTTTAAAAAGACTAATAAATAATTAATTAATAACATGTATAAATAATAACTAAACTGCTTCCACATGCATTCTAATAAAACTAGTATCATTTGAGCCATTATTTGAAGCAAAACTATGTAATTATTTCTATTTGTCAAAATAGCACAGCTCCTTAACTTTTGGCTCAGACTATCCCACCACAACTCTCTTAATATCTTGATGATGAAACTACCAATTAATATTTTATTTATTTATTTATTACAGAAACGACTAATCAACGGGTATTGATAGGACTAGCTAACGATTATCACAACGTAGCAACAAAAGTATACATTTATGAAGGTTGTTAGTAAAATTTAACATAAGCCTAACTAAGTAGGTAAAAAAATGTTAAATGTAAACTTAAGCATATAAGTACCATTTATATCCTAATAAAAAGAATAATTAAGAGAGAATTAAAAAAGCAAAGCAAATTTAACATTTGAGTATTTAACAATAATTATATAAAGCAAACTATAGTTAAGAGTTTATAAATATCTATAGCAATGGCAAAGTATCTAAATTTTAATAATTACCCATAATAATAAAAGAAATACATTACGGTGATATCAAATCACCTTATTGAAAATTTTATTAACGACAGAACAGAAACGTTAAAACAAACATTTTATATATCAGATTTAAATTAAAAGAGAGACATACTATGTCGTAGGCATAATTAATACAAAGGCTATATATAGGACCATAGTTAGGTTCATTAATATTTAAATTAAAAATTAAGAATAAAAATTTCATGCAAACATAACCTAGATTTCTTATGCATAATAAATAGATCACATTTTTAGAAAAAGGATATCAATTAGTTAGATTGCTTGATCATAAATATGTTTATGCAACCCAAGTTACACATTGGGATGTTTTCCCCACTTGTTAGGAAGAAGTAATTTCATTCAAATTTAGAGATTACTATGATCAACGTTAGATAAATTTTTCTACTTTCCAGGAGACCAGCTCAGTTTCACGTTGTTAATTAACTGAAAATAAATAAATTAGGTCAATCTTATTATGACTTATATAATACAATTAATTTTTGAATTCGGTTATAAAATTGCTGATCATTTTAATTACTGAAGGTTTTTAATCCTGTCGTTGCGTATTATTGTGACTCTTATTGACTCTTATCCTATTTTTCCTCACCATTGTTTTGATGTAAGTGCTTGGAGTACTGTATGCTGGACATTTTGATCATAAATTGATTAATTCTAAATCAACATTTAAGCTAGAACTTGCATATGCATTAATTGGTGTATTCATTGTAGTTCGTATTGTAAAAATTTATGTTTGTAGTAAATTGTAAAGATGCTCCTATGGAGAACTTATTTGTGTTACTTATATTGTGTATTCATGTAACTAGTTTGTAAAGGATGAACCTTGATTTGTTGAATTTCATATGTATTTAGATCGTAACGAGATTTGTACATTGTCAATCGTTTTTCATTAATACCTTCGTTATGATACATTTTTGGACAATGGATGTATTATACTTTTTTGATCCTTGTTTTAAGGGCTACAATCCTGTAATCATAGATTTAAGATTAGTGATGATCAAGAACATCTGTGCGGGTCTAATGACGTCATCAAGCTTACTTGAGGTGCTTTTGTTTTGAAAAAATGTCATAGTCGGTTTTTGTTCTGGCATAAAGTATATAAGATGGAACAAATTGTAACAAAATCAGTCGACAAAACGTATAAGGCAAAACCTATGCCCGACTCCGGATAAAATCTGTAAATTAATTTGAGGTTAGATACTTCAGCCATATGTTTGACGTAAATGTCATGTATGAATAAAGTTTGAATCAAACTAAAGTGTTACCTGAACAGTTTTAAGGATTAAAAGATTTAATTATTGTGCAACAATTATATAAAGTGAACGTGATTGTTTAAATAAATTCTGGATGAATTTATTTTCATCATCGATCTTTGTATCGATATTTTATAAACAGGAAATCAGTTGATGCGTATGACAGCAGTGTTACCACTAGAGGATTAATATTTTAAAAGGGAAATTATTTCGTAACATACCAAGTTGGTCATAATAAATGGTTTTTGTTAATTTCATGAATAATAATTAACTTATAAAGTTCATCCTCAATATTATAAACTTATTTGGTTTAGTTTACAAGGTTCTTTTGAGAGTTTATTTGTTTTCAATTTAAATAAAACAATTTAATTTTTTTTTATTTAAATTTATTTTTATTTGACAAACAGTTTTATTTATAAATAAATTTTGATTTGTGTTGGTCTGTGCAAACAAATGACCGTATTGGCCCTATGTCAGGCCATTACACCTATTAATAACGTTTGAGCAAGCCTGAGAATTTATTTCTCAATTATTAATTGTATTAATTTGAATAACATTTTTTTACATTGATTTTCCATTCGAATTTTTATTTTGTTCGTTAAATAAAGTTTATGTGCTTTCAAATTTACATATGCGTTTAATTGATGCAAATACAAGCATCCAGTGTTCTTTTCTTTTGAATTCAGAGTTTAGCAGTGGTTGTCCAGCTTGCAGGAGCTTTAGTGCTTACGATTTAAGTTTTTTGTTCTTTCCAGGCATAAAAGTAAATAAGAGCCTCGCAATTCGAATGATTTATGCTTTACTGACTAAACCTGAGCTAGCTGAGTGGAATAAAGAAAAATATCTGTGGTGTATTCTCATTTTAATGCACCGTATATAATTTATGTTTATATTTGGAACGGTGGACATATTTTATTTTACTTTTACAGATCATCGCATATATTTTATGCTTGTCCCGAACGTGATGCAATTTTTATTAGTTAAATACACCGCACATATGCTGATACATTTGATTAATGGCGTTTTAACTATAACAAAAGTAAAACTGGTTTAAGAGAAAGAGAAACAAATATCGGGAGTCAAATTTTATTTAAGATAAAGAAAGTAGAACCGACAGCAGTGTGAGCCATTTGCACGACTAATTACTATCAAATGCAAAAGTTCTAAGCCCTGAGTTTGAATGCTCATAGCAAAAAAAACTAACCGCTCAAATTAATTCAAACAAAAACAGCTAAATAGACAATTTATTTTTGTATAAGATAGTAAATTATCTGATTTTTGGTTTTTGAGTTTTTGCAAATTTTACAATGGTTCTAACAAAACACAAAAGGAGAAGGATCAAAAAAAATACCAATGGGTAGTGGGTATGTATATAATTTTAAAACTAGCACTATAATTAATGCAAGGCCCACATCAATCATATCAAGACAAAGGGTGTGCAAAAACTTGAGTTCCTAATGTCAATCTTAATCTCAAATTCTATCTAAACTAGCTTCTGATAATTTAACTAATTACAACTATTATTTGCCTCAACTAATGAATAATGAGATATGCAAATTCATGTTCTGTAGATTTCTTGAATTGAATTGAATTTACAATAAATTTATAAATATTATTAAGAAATCTTTGTAAAAGGTATGTAATTGTAATATAGTTGTATGATGGGAAACCGTAAATAAATGATTAATTAAAAAGTTCCAGGATATATCTTTGGTGAATGGTTTTTCAAAAAATGAGACTTATTCCCTTATTTTTCAAATATATTTGTAACTCAACATTAACCTGGGATGGATAGATTTCCAAGAGCATCCCTTATCAAGTCGCTCTTACATAAACCCTGCACCAGGGGCGGATTGGGAACCTTTGACCGGCCCGGGAATTTGAGCGACACAGGCCTCACGCTTTATTGTGCAGGTCATGGGTAGATTGTTTGCTTATACAATTTAACACGAAAACAATTAAGAAAGAAAAAAAATTATTAAAAATTTTTCAAAAATGTTAGTAAGAGATAAATAATCTATTACATCAACTTTATAAAATTACTACTTAAACTACTTAATTACTAATTGCTAGTAAATTACTGTAACTAATATTGCAGAAGCTTTGTTAATAAATTACTTCTTGCCGAAACCAGATCTATAATTTTGTCATGATTAATTCTAGATAAAATATCTTTTTCGTTGGACATCGTTAAAAAGGCTTCTAATTTATCTTCAGTTAAGCTATTTCGAAGCCGATTTAGTATAATTTTTAATTTAGAAAATGTTCGTTCACACGACACTTTCGAACAAGACAATGTAATAACAAATTTGTAGCTTAAATAAAGATTGGCGTAACTTAGAGAATGCAAATTAAATTTCGTTAACACATTATAACAGAAAACTATACATTTTTTACATGTGTGACAATTGAATTTTAATTGTGATTGTTCTGTAAAGTCATTTTCATCTAAACTTTCTGTGCCATCACTGACCCTGTATTCATCGGATAATATATTTTTCAATGCATTCCATGTATTAGCGAAATCCGTAAGTTCACTTTGCAACATTTCTTTGGTTTAATTGCATTGCACTGGTTTAATAACAGATACAGAGTGTCAAGACAATTATCATTAAAGTTTTTTAAAACTAAATCGTCAAAATTATTAGGATCTAAACAAGCTATATCCGAATATAAGTTACCATGGTTTTGATATCTTTGCTCTAAACACGTTGGTAAGAAAGAGTGGGGGTAGGCGGCCATGTGCAATCAGTGCTAAAATTTGCTCCAAATAAAGGGAAAATTAAGTGGAACTTAAAATTATAATTTTAAAATAAATAAATAATTAATCAATTAAATAAAATCTAAAAACAGGATAACATAAAACAACAAATATTTAATAAATTCACTAAAAAGAATAATGAAATAAATAAAGATTATTAAAAGTTTCACAGTTTTATTAAAATATACCTAACAATATTGTTAATTTAATTATTAATTTTTATTATTATTATTATTTTATCTAGTTATCTATTTTGTATCTACCTTAGCGACGTGTTTGTTTATAATTATATTACCTTTGATAATGACAGCATAGCTGTCGAAACAATATTGTCAGGTATATTTTAATAAAACTGTGAAACTTTTAATAATCTTTATTTATTTCATGATTATGGAGTTCCACAAAATAAGGCTGGAAACAATAAACAAGATTATTTCGTCTTCGTTAGAAGAACAAGCCAAGTTATACAAGAAACTTATGATCAAACACGGAATCGCAAGTCAGAATGTTTGGTTTAACCAAGAATGTCTGAAACGTCAGGTTATTCCTAACTACATAATTATTAATTTTTATTATTATTATTATTATTTTATCTAGTTATCTATTTTGTATCTACCTTAGCGACGTGTTTGTTTATAATTATATTACCTTTGATAATGACAGCATAGCTGTCGAAACAATATTGTCAGGTATATTTTAATAAAACTGTGAAACTTTTAATAATCTTTATTTATTTCATGATTATGGAGTTCCACAAAATAAGGCTGGAAACAATAAACAAGATTATTTCGTCTTCGTTAGAAGAACAAGCCAAGTTATACAAGAAACTTATGATCAAACACGGAATCGCAAGTCAGAATGTTTGGTTTAACCAAGAATGTCTGAAACGTCAGGTTATTCCTAACTACATAATTATTAATTTTTATTATTATTATTATTATTTTATCTAGTTATCTATTTTGTATCTACCTTAGCGACGTGTTTGTTTATAATTATATTACCTTTGATAATGACAGCATAGCTGTCGAAACAATATTGTCAGGTATATTTTAATAAAACTGTGAAACTTTTAATAATCTTTATTTATTTCATGATTATGGAGTTCCACAAAATAAGGCTGGAAACAATAAACAAAAAAAAAAGAATAACATCATAACCCAACACTAAAAATTATCTGTTTTAGATAACAAATAAACTTGATAAGAATTTTGCAAAAGAATCAAAATGACAACAAAGGTAGACAACCAAAATAACACAGATGATCCAAAACAAATAAACAACTCAGAATTCAAAATGTTAAGCGAACTAATCAAAAGTTTTCAACAAGACCTCACTTCACAAACCACTAAATTAAGAGAAGACATGAAAACTATTAA
This sequence comes from Agrypnus murinus, assembly GCA_929113105.1. NCBI lineage: Eukaryota > Metazoa > Arthropoda > Insecta > Coleoptera > Elateridae > Agrypnus > Agrypnus murinus. The sequence goes on from OV816027.1 coordinate 11,779,304, forward strand.
AGATGAGCTATCTCAAGAAATCAAACAAAGCAATAGCGAAATAAAAAATGCGATAGAAACAATTAAAGAAAAACAAAACAACTTAGAAAGCCTAGTGGAAAATCAAGAAAAAAGCTTACGTATTTTAGAAAGGGAACAATGTAAGAAAGACCTTATTTTCCATGGAATTGAAATAGAAACGAACAACTACATAGATCTGGAGCGAGTAATTTTAACGATTATAAATCAAAAACTTTTAATTAAATGTGAAGAAAAAGATATAGAAATGATCAAACTTGTAAACGTAACGAAGCTAGATAGCCCAATAATTTTACGTGTAGTAAACATAAAACTAAAATATCAAATACTAGAAAAGAAAAATCTACTCAAGGGCACAAAACTGGGAATCGACGAATATTACCCCAAAAACATATTAAAAGAAAGGAAAGAAATGTTACCAGTACTGAAATTGCTACGCGAACAAGGAAAGCACGCAGTGATAAAATATAACACACTAATTGTAAACAAAGAAAAGATGCAACACAAAGAAATCACACAGCTTTTAAAAGAGTTAGAAACGTCCAAGAAAAGACATCGCTCAGATGAAGAACCATTGTATACTACACAAAACATAGCCAGCACGACAAGCAAGAAAAATAAGTCTGAACTTATACAAACAATTTTAGCACCCCACATTCCAAAAGTTAACCCTAATAAAGATAAGAATTATTACAGGAGTAGCACCAATTCATCTAATAAATAGCAATCAAAGCAAACTAAGATAGTCCCCACGATTACAAAACATGCCATGGCCACGGCATCAAGAATAAATATTAATATTAAGAAACAAAAAAATAAAAATTGCGACTTGGAACATAAAAACGTTATTACAACCAGGTAAGATGAATGAAATTATGCAATCAATGAAAAATTATGGTATTGATATAATTGCCTTACAAGAACTTAGATGGGCTGAGAGAGGAGAAATCAATAAAAGCAGCTACACAATGTTCTGGAGCGGAGGAGAAAAAACAAGGCAGAAATGGAACAGGTTTCGTAATATCAAACAGATAGATACCGAACATAATGAAATTCGAACCCATAAACGACAGAATCTCAAAGCTCAGAATTAGAGGAAAATATATAATACAACCCTTATATGTGTATATGCCCCAACAGAGTCCGAAGACCCAGATAAGAAAGAAAAGTTTTATGAAGAATTGCAAAACGAATGTGAAAACACACCAAAATATGACACACTAATAATTTTAGGAGACCTAAATGCCCAGATAGGTAAAGAAGAACACGTAAAAACGGTAGCTGGCAAAAATACAATACATGAAGAAACTAATGATAATGGTAATAGATTATGCAATTTGGCAGCAGCAATGAATTTATTTATAGCCAGCACAAAATTCCCACACCCAAAGAGACACAAAATAACATGGCTGTACCCAAACCAAAAATCTACCAGCCATATTGATCATGTACTCATAACAAAAAATAGAATCAGTAACATACAGGATGTAAGATCATATAGAGGGGCCAACGCCAGCACAGATCATATACTAGTAATTGCAAAAATAAAGGAAAAGAAAAGCTTAGAAAGAGAAAAGACAAAAAATAAAAAAATAAAATATGGGAGATACAAAAGTTAAAAGATCAGAATATAATACAAAAATTGCAAGAAGGTATAACACAGAAACTCCAGCAACAGCAAAATCCTACAGAAGATGCAAACAGTATTGAAGCCCAATGGAATAACATAAAAACTAGTATTTTATTAACAGCCGAAGAATACGTGGGACGAAAGGAATGCGAAAAGGGAAAAGAATGGTATGATCAAGACTGCAAGAAAGCTAGCGAAGACAAAAACCGAGAGTGGCTAAAATGGCTACAAACAAAAACGGAAGAAAATATGCAAATGTATAAAGCATCAGCTACTATAGCAAGAAATACATGTAAACAAAAGAAGAGAGAATGGAACGAAAAGAAAATAAAAGACATACAACTTGAGTATAACAATAAAAACACAAGAAGATTTTATCAGAAAATAAGACAAGAACTTTAGTATAAAAACATCGGAATATAAAGACACAGAAGGGAAGACAAGATATGAGACAAAAGAAATACAGCAAATATGGAAGAACCATTACGAGCAGCTATACAGAAAAGAAATACAAACAGAAGCATTAGAACAAACAGTAACCCGAACAAATAATAAGATAATACTAGAATCTACACTAAAGGAGACAAAACAAGCCATATGATACTTAAAAAACAATAAGACTCCAGGAAGTGATGAAATAATTGCGGAATATCTTAAATACGGAGGAGAGGCATTACATAAACGTATACATGAACTAATATGCATAATATGAAGAGAAGAAAGTATGCCAGAAGACTGGAAGAAAGGTGTGATACTTACAATTCACAAAAAAGGAGATTTAGAAGACTGCTCAAATTACCGAGGAATAACACTACTAAATGTTACATATAAAGTGTTATCAAAACTGATTAAAGACAAATTACAAGTATATGCAGAAAATAATATAGGAGATTATCAACATGGCTTTCGAAAAGGAAGATCGACCACAGATGCATTACATATTATACAACAGATATTAGAAAAAGCAAAAGAATATGACACAACTCTTCATATCCTATTTTTAGATTTTAAACAAGCCTTCGACAAAGTGGCAAGAGAAAAGATTCTAAAGGAAATGAATTACATAGAGATCCCACAAAAAATTGTGAACCTTGTTGAAATGACTCTAAAAGACACGACACGGCAGAGGTGAAAATTGGAAGCGAATTAACAGACCACTTTAAAGTACAAGAAGGCGTCAGACAAGGAGACATGCTGTCGGCCACCCTTTTCAATATAGCTCTAGAAGGTACAATAAGAAATACTGAGTTGGAAGGTACAATAAACATTAAAAACACACAAATTATTGCGTATGCAGACGACGTTACAATGATTAGCAGAACAAGAGATGGGTTAATAAACAATTTCGTGAGATTAGAAGAAGAAGCAAAAAGAATGGGTTTGAAAATTAGTGAAAATAAAACAAAATACTTAAAATATAGTAACGACAGTAAAGAAAAATACTTAAAAATTAATAACTATAAATTTGCAGCAGTCCAAAATTTTAAATACTTAGGCATAACACTCTATAATAAAAAATATAATGTAACTGAAAAAACAAAACAAAAAATACAAGCAGGGTACAAAACATATTATGCAAATAAATCTTATTTAAACTCTAAATATTTAACTAATAAAGTAAAACTACAATTATATAAAACCATTATAAGACCTGTGTTAACTTATGGGACAGAAACGTGTACTTTAACAAAAAAAAAGAAGACCTAAAAGTGTTCGAAAGGAAAACACTATGGAGAATACAGGGCCCAATCCGAATAGACGAACACGAAGTCAGGCCAAGAATGAACTTTGAATTAAGAGCTCTAATGAAAGGGGAAGATATCGTCACATATATAAAGTCACAAAGAATAAAATGGCTAGGACACGTAATAAGAGCAGAACAAAATAGAGCAATAAGAATAATAACAGAATGGACTCCAATAGAAACAAGAAAAAAAGGAAGACCAAATCTGAGATGGCTCGATGATGTAGTAGAAGATATAAATAAGCTGGGAATTAAAAATTGGAATTAAAAATAAATGTAGAGACAGAAAGGAATGGGCAAAGATTGCAGAAAACGCCAAAACGAGCCAAAAATTAACAGAATAAAGAACACGGGAACTAATCCCTCCCAAAGTAGGATTTTGTAAACTTATCTAAATAAGTAGCCATAACTGCATGCGGTTGAAGAGCTGTTTATAATAATAAACACATTACAATTTTATCATAAATTAAGTTATACACTTCAACTCGAAACGTCCCAGGAATTTTTTATAGGTTCGTCCAAAGCATTCTCTCTTGGCATTCGTTTCATTTTGGAAACCCTGGTGTTGGCAAAATTTTCTTTTAATTTCATCTGTATTTTGTTTCTTGAGAAATTCTTCATTTGCCCATTTTATAAAACGTCTGCCTGCTTCGTATACCGTTTCTACGTCTCGCGACTGAAGTATAATTGTCTCTACAGTTTGCTTCACCATTCTATAAGCTTGTATAAAATTAATTCCATTCATCTGCAAATACAAGGATAACGGTGTTGTTGTTGAAAATATTCTTAAGAAAATTTGTGCCGTTATGATGGTTTCGTATTTTAATAACGAATCGAGCAATGTATTTGCTTTGTAGCGCACATCTGCAGCGAATTTGTTAGATGTTGAAATCTCTTTCATTACATGGATTATATCAACATATAAACAATTTTTTGGATTATCAAATAAACCAAATATTTTGGATAAACATCGATCTTTCACCCATCAGCGAGTTTCCCCTATTACAGATATATATTTATATCTACTTCTTTCTTCCCAAACAGCCATTCTTAAATAAAACTCCCGGACGAAAACAAGAGTTTAGTAAACCAAATAATGAAATTACAGGCACACAAACTTGAGTAACGTCCATTATAACTAAATTTAAAACATCAGCATAACACCAAACGAGCACCTGATTTGGGGATTCCTTATTTAACCAAGCTGTAAAACCATTGTATTGGCCTTGCATATTGGCAGCTCCATCAGTAGAATTCCCTATACAATTTTCGACATTAATTCTTAAGTCTCTTAACATATCACAAACAGTTTGAGACAAGTCAAACCCTGTGCTTGATTTCAGTTTCACTAATCCAATTAATTGTTCATTAATGATGTTATCAGTAACATATCTTACAATAACAGACAACTGATCGTGAACGTTAACATCTTGGGTTGAATCAATTTGAATACTATATATTCCTGCACGTCTAACTTCATTCACAATTTCTTCTTTTATTAAAAATTTTATGTCACTGATTATATAATTTACAGTGGTTTTAGAAAAAAGCGTGATGGTATTCCCTCGACCTACTGGCCCGTAACTGTCAGATTTGTTACTGGCACTAGCTGCGATACAAGCATCCATATGTTGCTTTAATAAGGGATCAAATTTTGATATTAACTGCAATATTTCTAAAAAATCTCCATGATCAATATTCTCCTTGTTTAGAGCTAAACTATATGCTGTCTCATTTTTTGTACCTCTGTAGCTAATACCTCTTTTTCCAATAAGTTTTATCGTTTCTATAATTCTCTCTAAAATGGCTTTTCTACGTGTTACTTCTTCTTTTCTAATTGCTTCCATGATTTTAAAAAGTTTTTCATGTATGTCTGCAGAATGAGTTTTCATAATGAAGGCCTCGGCACAATAAGCATGCGTAGATGTTTGTTCGTGCTCACATATATACGCTCATACAGATGTTTATTGCTATTATATCCTTTTGTAAAGTTATTATTCTCAGTAGTTTTTCTAAAAGCTAAACAAAATGAGCAATAAAAAAGGCTTCTATCGACTGCATATGTCAACCAACTGCGTTTTTTCCCGTCTTTTCTAAAATATGTTTTTTGAATATTAAAAATTGTATGTTAGATGTTGGTTATTTGGGATGAAATCTGAAAAATAAATTTAATTGTTCCGGAGTAGGTTTTGAAAACCAGTCATATTCAAGTTGAAAATTAGAATTTGACGACGATGATAATTCACTGTGTTCCTCGGTAAAAACTCTATTTGTTAAATTTTGCTTTAATCTTTCCTCTACACCCACGTCTACGTTTTCTTCTTCAACATTAACAGATATGTTATCGGCCTCTATTTTGTCAAGTTCAGCTTCACTTAATGTATGATGTAGCTGGTATTTCTGCCAATTTTTTAACGTTTGGACACAGCTATATTTTAGGTACTTGCATTTCGCAGCTTCTAATTGTAGCATTTTCCTCTTCTTCATTCTTAATTTTTCTGCCCCTCCCATAAACATTTTTTTTGTTTTCTTGTCCATAGTATGTAAATTACAAAAAATAATTTAAATTTATATACTAATAGTTACTTGATTTCACACTAAACGAGATTTTATGTTTGTGTATTGACAAAATAAGTGAAGAAGAATACCACAATACAAAAGAGTGAAATACAAACTGGTAAAATATTTTTGATTTTCGTTTGATCAGTCATTCTTTCGGCTGAAATAGACACAGCAAATTCACTTTAACACAACAGATTCTGGGAGTTTTAGTAATATGATTCCTAAGGCTTTTCAGATCTATCAGACATTTAAAAAATGGAATTATTCTTATTTAATTTTATATATTACATAGATGGTTGCTATGCTATTGACTTTTACTCGTTATATGCTATCTAATTCCAACAGGAAAAGAAGTAATATTGAATAACAAAAAAAAGATTTGCCGAAAACTTTCCATCGATGACTCTCAGAATCCATTTGAAAATAATTTCAAGAAATCGAAATAAATTTGGAAAAATCACACAAAAAGAAACAAGCCATTCAACCGTTTTTATTATTACTGGGAAATTTCTATTTCATTTAAGGTACCCTTTTATACTTTCGGCATTAGATTGCAAACTTGCAAAAATATTTTTATAAGTTGATTCTAAACAGTGTGACAAAAATAATCAATTCTTATAAATGAAATGTAGGAGAGATCGGTAAAGTAAATGAACTTTTTATGTTTATATATTCGACAAATATGTGGAACATAATTGTATTTAATAGATGTTTTATAAGAAACAATCTAATTTCTTAACAGAACTTTTATTACACACATAAGAAATGCGTGAATGTTTAACAAATTCTGTTATCAAAGTAACAACAACTTATAATATTTATGACAAATTATTAAACACAAATTTCATTAATTAAACAAACATAAAAATGCTATTTAACAAACAATAAATAAAAGTCTTATGCTTTCTCGATATAGCCCATAATTTGTATCTACCTGATACTCACAAAATCTTGATCGGTTTCAATACTTTTTTTGTCAATCTTACATACGTTTTTTGTTCAGTGCCCTAAACTACAAAGTATATTTTTGTTAAAACGTACCTGATTTTGCTTTCTTTCGATAAAAAAAACTAAACTGTAATTGATCGAGCTTTGCACCAAACCAAACTCACTTTAAACTAATTTTATTTAGAAAATACAAACTTACTCCTGACGAGAATGGTAGGAGATTTGTAAAAATATATTAAAAATTAGTGTAATTGAGGAAGTTGTAAATATCAACAATTTTATTGCTCAGTCCTTTTGTACAGTGCATGTGTTGCGTTTCTTTGTTGGAATCGGAAGACCAAAGGACGAACGAAAGAATTTCATTTTATAAATTATGGGAAGTTTCAGTTCCAAATTTCTAGAACACAATCATTTCTTTAGGTTTTATTTGAATGTGAAACACATGTGACAACAAGATGAGGGTTTTTAAGTATTATTACACATTTTTAAATTAAGGTTAAAAAGGACCACTTGCCTTACTTATAACCTGTAAGAAAATATTATACCCGGGATTACCAAGTTTAGTTGAGACGTGCGTGCCACAAAGGGATACAGCAATAAAGTTTCTTACTTACCAGCCCATAAACGCCAAGAAATATTTTTACTACAATGAAAAATGAAAAAGTGTTTTATAAAAGCTATTGTAATTTTATTGAGAGACCATTGGCCTCCAATTTCGTCTGTGTAATGGCCTCTCAGGATTTTCCCGATTTCCCGACTAGCCAATCCGCCCCTGTCCTTCACCTACATCAAGTTGTCCATGATTTGAACATCAGTTGAATATACAAACATCCCTATGCATTTAATAATATAATTGTAGTATATGCAAATTAAATTGAAAGAAAAAACTATTATAAAACTATATTCTTGATTTTGATAATTATAATTAATAAATAATTATAATTAATAAAGTGTAAGTTCAAATAGTGATTTGTTACAGTTTTGACAATGTTTTCATGAACAAATAACTTCTAGAATCACATATGTTATAGTTAAATGGACTTATAGTACTGTTAATGCATATATACAGCATCTGCAACTAGCCTTTCATGAGCATTTGAAATCAAACGCTTTAACTTCAAATGATTTTTCATCACCGTGAGTGTTCATGTGTATCTTGAGGGTATTTTTCACTGTACATTTATATTCACATAAATTACACCCAAATGGTTTCTCACCACTGTGAGTTAACATGTGTCTTTTAAGATCCCCATTACGTGAACATTTATAATCACATACATTACATTTAAATGGTTTTTCACTACTATGAGTAACCATATGTTTCTTAAGATCACCTTTCTGGGAACATTTATATTCACATAAATCACATTTAAATGGTTTTTCACCACTATGGGTGAGCATATGCCTTTTGAGATGATCTTTTTGTGAACACTTATAATTACATAATTTACACTCAAATGGTTTCTCACCATTATGAGTGAGCACATGTCTTTCCAAATGACCTTTTTGTGAAGATGTGTAGTTACATAAATGACAGCCATATGGTTTTTTACCACCGTGATTCAGCAAATGCATTTTAAGATCGTGTTTTCGTGAACTTTTATAATCACATAACTGGCACTCAAATGGCTTCTCACCGCTGTGTGTAAGTAGATGTTCTTTAAGCGTACTTTTATGCAAACATTTATAGTTACATATATTACATTCAAATGGTTTTTCTCCATGATGCCTTCGTATATGTAAGTTGAGATGACCTTTTAGTGAATATTTATAACCGCACATGTTGCACTCAAATGGTTTTTCAGTATTGTGAGTAAGGATATGATCTTTGAGAATAGCTTTTCGCAAGCATTTGAAATGACACACATTACATTCAAACGGTTTTTCTCCATTATGAACAAACATGTGTACATTCAGACTACTCTTTACTGCACATTTATAATTACATAAATTACACTCAAATGGTTTTTTGCCGCTATGTGTTAGCATGTGTCTTTTAAGATCACCATTCCGTGAAAATTTATAATCACATAAATCACATTTAAATGGTTTCTCATTACTATGAGTGATCATGTGTTTTTTAAGATCACCCTTTTGAGCACATTTATATTCACATAAATTACATTCAAATGGTTTTTCACCAGTATGAGTCAGCATGTGTCTTTTGAGATGATCTTTTTGAGAACACTTATAATTACATAAGTTGCACACAAATGGTTTCTCGCCACTATGAGTGAGCATGTGCCTTCTGAGATGATCTTTTTGTGTACACTTATAATTACATAAATTACATTTAAATGGCTTTTCACCGTGATGTCTTTGCAGGTGTACTTTGAGATGAACTTTTTGTGAACCTTTGTAATCACATATATTACATGCAAACTGTTTCTCCCTATTATTGAGTATAGTATGTTTATTGAAACCAGTTTCCTCCAAAGATTTAAACTGGCCTATATTACAGTTGTATAGCTTTCCATCAGTAATAATTTGTGTATTCTCTTCTGGAGTGCTGGTGTTATGGAACAGTTTCGCATCACTCTCCATGTATGCTTCAGTTTCATTTTTGATTTTACAGTCATTAATTAGTTGTGATTCTATTTTAATATCTGCTTCTTTCTTGATTGCTGTTGCCTCATCGTTATCCATGGTGTCAGTATTTCAAGGATTAGTACTATCTGCAATCAAAATAAAAAGTGCTGTGCTTTTACTTACAATTATAGCAAAACTATTTATATTAATATTGTATAATATTAATGTAATAATTAATAATTGTAATTAATGTAATGTTGTATAATATATTGTACTTAGTATTTAACAGGTTAAAGAAACGCAGGGAAAAATGTGTACATTTGTATATGTAAGGGACTATCAATACTTTTCTAAAAATAACCTAACAAACCAATAACAATACGAGATAATACATACAAAGCTTTATTAGACTATTATTAATTATTACTAATCATAAGCATAACCATAACGCCATTTTCGTATATAAATCATAGTTCTAGTATCACCTCAGTGGCGGCTCTAGCCACATTTTGGCTAAGGGGATTTTTTTAAAGAACAATGTTTATATATTTTTGATGGCCTTGCAACTTTCCACCAACAGGAAACGCACCAGATGTCATTGGAAAGCAATTTTTAAAATAGTATTAATAGTCCAAGCACCAGAGCAAAAAAGTAGGTTCATAATGCAATTTTCTACAGAATTAATTTTCTTGTTGAAAAATGTTCGTGGGTGTCACCTGAATGTAACTTTAAGTTGGCGGGACGGGGGGGTTGAGCGTTAGCCGCCTATCTATGTGTCCGTGTGCCGCGTGTCTTTTAAAACACGTTTTATAAAATATCTCGTGAACCGTGCATCGTACTACAAAAATAGTATAGATCGTTTTCGTAGATAATAACATTTTCTACAACTTTTATTCGAGACTTTTTTTCTGTATAGTGCATAGGTTTATATTTATAGCGCGCCAAACTTTTTCCAACACGGTTATTGCTAAGTATATAGTTAACGGTTGATGTAACATTAAAAATGGTAATAACCAAATTTGTAGAACACAAAATTTCCAATAAAATATATTTGAAGTCTTTTTTAATAAAATTGATACTTTAAGAGCTATAGCTTGGTATAGCACTATTGCACCTCGTGAATTATCATTGGAAATGTTGCTCCTAGTACACGGAAAACATTTCATAATACATAAAACTGAGAAAAGTGTTCAGAAAAATGACAATACTGTGTAGTAAATCTATTAATATTAATATATAATATAATATTAATAATAATTAATATTAATATTTATTATTAATATTATAATATTGTGAAGAAGTACTCATAACTTATAGATCTTTCTTACTTGCATGGGTAGAACGTATTATCATAAAAAATTGTCAATGTAGCAAGATACAATTGTTTGTACAACACGTACATCATAAAAATTAATAATAATAATAATGATAATAATAATAAGAATGAGAAGGGAAAGCTGGAGAAAGGGATAACAGAGATCAATGAATGCAAATTAATTTTTTGAAATAAAAAACGGATTAAAACATTTATTTATACAAAAAGTGGCACGTATTTTACCTCATAAGTCTCATCTGTTTCGATGATGAAGGAAGACAGGAAGAAGGAAAATTTCATCTTCATTGATTTCGTCTTGGATGGCATCCAATTTATCGGGCACATTGTCGAATGTGTGTCCACTACAATTCGAACAAATACTAATGAAACATTTTAAGCCAGCTCTTTGGCATCCATAGGCAGCCCCGCAATTTCTTGTGCATTTGCAAGATATTATTTGCAGCAAACTTGATCGTGAGGAAGCCATAGAAGTTCAAATTAGTTGAAGTCCATTTGTAGTCCGCTTCCAAACCCATTCTTCAGGATCATGGTAAAATCCAAGCCAAGTTTGACCCTGGTGGTAGGTTCTAAAAGAATGGTAACATACTGTACTTTTTCACACTATTTATAATATTAACAGATTCACTACACAGTATTGTCATTTTTCTGAACACTTTTCGCCGTTTTATGTGTTATGAAATGTTTTCCGTGTACTACGAGCAACATTTCCACTGATAATTGACGCGGTGCAATAGTTTACCAAGCTATAGCTCTTAAAGTATCAATTTTATAGAAAAAAAACTTCAAATAAATTTTATAAGAAATTTTGTGTTCTACAAATTTGGTTATTACCATTTTTAATGTATCATCAACTGTTAACTAAATATATAGCAATAACCATGTTGAAGAGTTTGGTGCGCTATAAATATAAACGTAGGCACTATACAGAAAAAAAATTCGAATAAAAGTTGTAGAAAATGTTATTATCTACGAAAATGATCTTCACTATTTTTGTCGTACGATGCACGGTTAACGAGATATTTGATAAAATGTGTTTTCCAAGATGGCGGCTAACGCTCCCCCCCCCGTCCCGCCAACTTGATGTTACATTCATGGGACACCCCCAAAGATTTCCAACAAGAAAATCAATTCTGTAAAAGATTGTAGAAATAAATTACCCGGTTACTGGCCTATAATGATTATAATAAATACCTTTATTTACAAAGGGTAGTTTACAAAACATAACCTATTATAAGTATAAACGTAATAGGTAGTATATTATTAACCAAGGTTTAGTTGGTGTCTGTTGATCTATGATTAATTTCTGATCGGGCGCTAATTGATGGATGTTGAGTGTAAAGCAAGCAAACTGTTTGGCTTTTATTATGTTGCTGTCCATCAAATCTAGATTAATTGACAATCATCAAGTTAAGATTTATATCACTTATTAATGTTGTGCCTTTCTACCTTTTGGCGCTAGGCTTGTCAGCATGTAAACTTGTGCTTCTTGTGGAAGTACTGTATTGCAGAATAGTCGCAGTATTTTTCAATTTTGTACCCTTCTTCTTACTTCATTCCATTCTATCCTTCTTGACGTGACTGCTTTTCTTACTCTCCCTCTTATGTTTTTTCATGAAGAGCGCATGTATTAATTATCCTATTTTCTTAGTTTACAAACAGCGTAAAACTAAGTGATGCCAAATAAAAATAAAAGTAAACATTTTTTTTGTAATTAATAATTGGTGCCTTCAATGAACCCACGACCCAAGCCACCAGACGAAGAGCTGCCGTTAGCTGTAAGCCCGGAAGGGTTACAAAGATTATATTGAAACATAAGAATTATTATATTTTACCAAGTTTATTTTTTCTATGTCAGGCCGAGAATTTATGGCGCTTACCTCGTATATATTTTTATATATTTTTTTAATTAATGTTATTTTTAACTGTTATGTCTGATGTTTTGTTATGTCTTGACTCTTTGATTTTGGTGCTACGCGATTTTTTCTTATGATCAAAAGTGCTCCCTGACTTCAAAAAGGTTAAGAATCACTGTTCTACATTAAACGCGTCCCAACCAAATTGGACCACTTAGTTACATTTAAGTATCCTGAGAATAATATAAGTATTTGTATCACCAGATTATTTAGAATCAAATATTTTTATTGATTACTCCTGGTATACATCATCTTATTTATGGGAAAACACAAAATTCCTTCACAAAATCAGTTTGGTTTACAACGTGGAAAATCAACCGAAGATGCGATTAAGTTTTTGACGTCAAAAATATATTCTGACTTCGATTGTGCTAAACCATCAGCAGTAGTATTTCTAAATTTAGCAAAAGCATTTGATTCCGTAAACCATCAATTTTTATTAAAAAAAGATTTTATGCACAGATGCATTATAATTAGACTATTATTGCTAGATTTATCTAAACATAACTGTCTCTTTATGCCCCAAGGGCCTCTTTATGATCCGACGGGCAATAATGAAACGTCAATTAAATGTCAGAGCTGTATTTGTAGAACTTGATTGGTTCTTAATATAATTTGTAAACTTATCGCCAATGAAAATAAGCTGAAATTAAGTATTTTAGATAGTAACTATAGTAACGTACTTCGTATATAAGCACATAAGTATACGTACAGCGGCTTGATGTAACCTACGTACTCATTTAATTATATTTTTTACACAATAATAGATTTGACATAAAAACTTAATCTGTGCATAAAATAGTGTATGCATTTCGGGCATAACTTGCTTTTATGGCCCTACAGCCTTTTCCTAGCCCTCGGCTGACGCCTCGGGCTAGAAATAACGCTTCTGGCCATAAAAGCTTCTTTATGCCCTTAATACATAAATAACTATTATAGCCTTGCATAAAATCCAATTACATACAACAACACCTCATCACCATCAATTTAATTCACCAATCGAAAGATTACATTCTACAATCATTGAACATTATCGACTATTAACCAATATACCTGAACAGCAAAAAATCCAATATTGCCTTTTAGCATACATTCAAATCTTTATTTAACCCCCTTTGAAATCGTTTTTGGATACACTGAAAGTAAAAACCCCTTTGATCTTGATTATAACAGAACATATTATCATGATTACTTATCTACACATAAAAATAAAATGAAATATTTATATGAATTTCTACAAAAAACGCAGATGGAAACTAAAGAAAATCTAAATTCCAAATTAAACAAATAAACTTTAATTTAAATAGCAAAGTATTTATAAAAAACAATCTAATAAGAAATAAAAAGGATCCAAGATTTGACGGACCTTATATTATCTCAAAAATCTTAGAACATGACGTTTACGAACTAACACCCCCTGATGGTAGACCACCACTTCAAAGACATGCTAACGAAATGTTACCTTTTTCAGGACAACAATGTTCCTCATCCTCTCCCGTGTTATCGCATCAACAATCAGCGATGTTACAATAACAAATATAGACGAAATGATTCAAAACTTAAATGAAATTTCTTCATATCTCACAGACCAAGACGTTTTAACCATCCCTTATCCTACTGACCCAAAATACCTACATTTATATGAAACAATTATCATTACTAAAGCTTATCAAATTGACAACAAAATCACATTCATATTTGAGATTCGATTAATCTTTAAATTCGAAAATAATCAATTGATTCAATTAATACCGTTTCCAATCATTACCAGCACCAACCAAGCTCGTATGATTATACCGACTTATAACACCTTACTATATAATGTTCAAACTAGCATTCCTATTGAGATCGATCATTGTAAATCGACCGCCCCCAATTTATACTTTTGTTAACATAAAAACTACTTTGAAATCCCTAATAATAAACTTTGTGAGACACAACTACTTTCTTTTCATCATAACCAAACTTGTATACCTTACCTACTTGAACTTATTGATATAAAGATTTCCCAAATTAATTCTGTAACCTGGTTAAACAGTTCTCCTTCCAGATCCATTTTAGACATTAAATGTAGAGATCAAACGTATCGAAAAGAACTTGTTGGTTTAAAACTTATACATCTTAGTCCTGACTGTATTGTCATGATCAATCATAAAAACATGTTATTTACAGCCAAAAGTATTTCTAATAAAGTAATAGAATTTAATATCATAGATATTGCAAAATTAACAACCCCTCAATTAGAACATGTAAATATAACTAAAATCGATTTAACTTCAATCGATACACAGAAATTGAACAAATATCAAATGAAGATCACAAACCAAATTCAGTCAAAATTATCTTCTAAAGATGAATAGTACTACAACCCTCGATCATTTGAGCTTACTAAGTATCATTATAATTATATTTATCATTGTAATAGTTATAAGTTTATTATTGTAAATTTATTGTAAACGTAAGTCCTTCAAAATCAAATTTATAGATTTTCTAAATAAAGATTTTATAAATAACCAAAATAACGAAGAAATGTCAATTTAGATTTCTTTGAAAAATTTTATAATATATAAAATATTATTTCAAATTTTATTTTCAAATTATTTTAATAACATTGAAAATACTAAGGGTGGAGGAGTAACGTACCTTATAATCACACTATAGATAAGATCATGTTACATGAGAATTGCTTAGGATTTTGAGCACACGATATCAAATTACACTTTTCCTGATAAGTCTTTGTTATCTTTGTGAGAACTCCTTTAGCATTAACTCTCTCATGCCCATGAGAATTGTGTAGGCAGATAAGATTGTAACACTGTATAAATACCTCTGTTTTAATCTTAAGTCTTCAGTCTTTATTAGTCTTTATTCAACTCACAAGTCTCTTCAACAAGTGTTTATCCAGAGTGAGTATTAAACTAGGTGTGGACTTTAAAATTGTCCTGCTAGTAAAACATAAAGGCTCATTCGAGTTTTAATTAATTGTTTTGATTAATGTCATTTAAATGTGAATTCTAAAATTGTTCTGTTAAGTGTGTTAATTCAAATCTAATTAGGGATCTCTACTAAAACTTAAATAATGTAACCCAAGGTGTACAAATATTAGCCATAAAATGTCTTTCATCGCATGCGCTGCGGAAACTATTGATGATAGAACAAAAAATTTTTCTACAATACTAAGGAGCATATCAATATCTACAAAAAAACTTTGGGATACCGTATGTCCAACTATTGTAGTTATGTCACTATAACTACTTTTTTACATTTTAAAAGTTGACAGAAATGCCGACCAAAATCAGACCATGTTATCCATACCTTTGTATTAATCCTTATCCAAATAAATCATTTCGTATTCAAGACTGTTTCAATACCTGTAGATTACTTTTTTAATCATTCAAATAGGACATTCCATTCAAAAGATATTACGAATTTAAAAATGTCAATCTAAACAAAATACTAATAGTAAAATAAACGCCGCCGCGCTGTGGCCCCACGCAGAGCAGCGGCCAACACGGCGAGGGAGGGGGCACCGAAGTGCGGGAGAGGGGCGTGTACATATAAGAAATAGGTAGTTTGACTTCATAAGAAAAATATAAATAAATTGGATATCTGTCAAAGAAAACAAAAAGTTTTCAAAATGATGTAAATGGTAACTGTAATGCAAAAATTTGGTGAGAATAGCCTCAAGAGTTTGACAAGAAGTAATTAAGGTTGTGCTTTACTGTGAAGATAAATTAGAACTTTCTGTTGGCATTGTCAAAATAAATAGTCAAATTGACGCATATTAGCCTTATCCATAAATTTTGTTGTTTGTATTTTATTTGATCCTAACATGTTGGAAGAATATGATATTGATTTTTGATGTGGTAAATTTAGAATCCTCCCTACTAAAGGAAAATGGTCCTGTGGTTATAGAAGTTAACAAACATTTATTGTTAGCCGGAAATTCCAGTGTTACAATACATGGACACTTCGCCACTGCTTAACAATCAGAATTTATAAAATTTCTAGAGTAAAAATGTTAAACGAAATAAATAATAATAAACAAAATGTATAGATAAAATTTAAGTTTTTGTCTTAAGTTATTGTTTTTTCTTCCTTTATTAAATAAATAAATCCATGTTAACTAAATGGGACGTTATTAACTGAGAACTATATTATTTAAGGCTTGCCAATGGAAGCTTATCTTAGCTTATAGCTTATTGGAAGCTTTATTATCTATATTCCAGTATTTGTTCAACAAAAAATGTGAGTTGTAGAAATTAAGAACAGTACAAACTATAATGGTTAGTTAAGAGCTGTTAATTAAGGATTATACTAAGTAGGTAACAATAATGTTTGGCAATAATCTTGTATTCACATTCAAAATGATGTTGTAATTGCTACGGTGTTGTGTATATTGTTCTCAATGTGAATATACACCCATATCTACATCAGACTTCTCAGTTATATAAAATATTGCTAATGATGATGAAATAGATGAAGACACATCTTAGGCTAAAGTCAAAACTACTGATTGTAGGTACCTATTTATAACTCCTACAGCAGCAGAAACAGTTCTTTTAGGAAAGTATTCTAAACACAGTAACACAGCTGATATTGATAACAGAATATGCTGCTGTCCAGAATTGTTGTTCAACAGTTGTTCAAATGGATAGCAAATACGTATCGGCTCTTAAATTAATTGTTATTAAGAACTGCACAATTCTGATATTCAGGTGACATACATACATATTAGAACAATGTTTAAATTGCCACAAAGAATCACCTACCTCAATGGTTTGAACTGTTTTACACAATTTTAGCGTATTGAATTTAAAAGGCTCTCTTCAAATTATAACGACAGTATAGATCTTGATACAGTTACAGCAGAATGTACCCAGCAAACACAGCAACATATTATTTATGTAACTGAGAGTAACAATGCCTACATTATTATGTAGCAGCTAAGTAAAATTCAAGTCATCTGGAGAGCGTTATGTCCGCCTCATTATGCATCTGTTATTTACGTAAATTCTATATCACTGTTAATACATATGAGATATGTAAAATACAATCTGTATTACAAACAAACACAAAGCGCCGTATATTTAACGTTTATTTAATTATGAGCATGTTCTATCATATATAAAATCGATACATTGCAGTTCCACGCAAGTTCTTATGCGGTGATCCACTTCCTACCTGTAATCCTGAACTTACCGTAATCCCTTTGCAACAGGATTTTTAAGTTAAAGCAATAAATTTCAAATTTTCCACTTTGTATAGGATAACTTATTTCTTTAAAATAGTAATGGATTCCTGTAATAGTAAAATTAGAAAAAAAAAGAAAAACTCAGAACATTTTTATTTATTTTGTTTATTAAAAAAGGAAAAGATATAGTTATTAATTAATAACTTATTATAGAAAAAAATCAGTATTATATTATTACATAGCATGCAATATAACAAAATAGGAAAAAATCAAAAGCTATGTATAAACAACATTAATGCCAACATTAACAAAACGCCAACTGATTTAAGATTATTCCTGGTTTTTAACAAATTATGCCATTCGGTTTTAGGTATTGAATTTCTCGATTCCTATTAAATGATATGAAGCGTACATTGTTGAAATTTGCTGAATCTACCTTTTTATGGTATTAATTTACAGTGGCCTAATATATTTTGCCTTGAAACGTCTTAATAAACAATAATCAGTTATCGCCATTTTAAAAACACGTTTAACTTCATAATAAAATATGAATTCACTGGAAATTAAATTTATCGCGGCTGTTTATTTCACTTCCGAAATGTTTCCGTCACAGAAATAAAACTGGTTATTGTATTTTAATATTTATATTCAACATACACATAAAACAAACAATGGGCGGCCACGATTTAACACACGTCTGCACGATCAGGTGGTACACGCGCTACTCATGTTTTCCCCCGCACTTTGCAAACAAATTAGTGGTTAAACAGTTTATATTTAACTAGTACAAAGTGTGACGTAAAATACAAATCACATTATTAATGTCGCATATATGTAAATCTGAAGACACCAGACTCTACATTAAACATTTAATATCAGAAATATATAACAAATGTTATATCACCAAATTTACATGTGGGGTATGTAAATGTGTTTATATAACTCATTTTACTTGATTCTTATATAGCAGACAAGTAAATGTCACAGTTTTGTTTACTGGGTATAATACATTACAGAACCATCAAGAGCAAGAAGATTTGTTACTGAAATCTGGTACTGAAGGAAGTTATTGTAGTAATTAAGGAAACTGCAAAATTGGCACCAAGAATAGCAGCTGCTTAAAAAATTTGCTGCTACTGAAATAGAATACCCATCAGCAATGTATATACATTTGTAAAGTGTCACGTGGGGTTTTCGTGACTGGAGGACGTAGTCAGAGGTAGAGAGGAAAGTAAACACTGGACATAGAAAACAACTATATACTAACAACAAAACAATAGGATACAAAAGGTTACAAACATTGGTTATACAGTGTGAGGACGTACATGTCCTCCTAAAACTAACATAATCATGAGGGTGGTCGGAACCACCCTGCTCTAGCCCAAGATTTACAAATTAGGCGTAGGAGTTGAACTCCTGGTGATCTACAACTAAGCGAGAGGGAACCTGGTCACAATTCTACGTAACTTAAGCAGAGAGAGGCTTTTAGCGCAACCCCTCATAACTAAGCAGACTAAGCAGTAGAGGGTCAGGTATCCAGCATCCCTGGATGCCAGAATCTTGACCCTCTGCTATTAATTAATGAAAAGATCACTTACCCGCTTGTTTCTTGATGAGGCTTCTTCTGAGTCTTGGCAGAGACTGCCTTTTAAGCCAAACAAGCGGGTTTATATACTGTTGAACGCGGAAGATATTAGCGTCGTAGTGGGAATCAGTAGGTTGGAGTTCCAAGTATTAAACTAAGGAAGCTCGCGCTTCCTGATTGCAGGTTTGTGGGTAGTTTGCATTCGAGCTGACGGTACCAGGCACTAAAATGTGGGTTGAGAGGAAGTGTGCTGGTTTCTTCTGAAGGAATTTGCAGCTGCTTGTAAATTACGTAGGTTGCCCAGCATATACAGAGTAACGTAGGCAGATATGTTGCAATCCAACTAATATAGTTGAGATCCGTCCGCAGATGGTCGAACAACGTGGGTCGTTGCTGCTGACAGGTGAAGAACGTGGGCCGCTCTTATAGATAGGAACGTAACCTTGGCGTAACATTTGCACTAATGGAATAATATATATTATATTATGAATTATTTAATTCGAAGTGATTTCCGTTTGTGACAAAAGCACATCTTAAAAAATTTTTTGGTCAAAATAAACACCGAGTCATTCAGATTTCAGTAAACCAATAATTATTAACCAAGCATTCATCTCAAGTGAACATTTGGTAGACACATAACAACAAAAAATTTGCTACTGTTTTGACAATCTTTTCCTTCCGACTAGTCCTTCATGAGCTAATTCAAATGATTTTTCATCAGTATGAGCATTTATGTGTATCATGAGGGTATTTTTCACTGCACATTTATATTTACATAAATGACACCTAAACGGTCTCTCACCATTGTGAGTTAACATGTGTCTTTTAAGATCAGCATTTCGTGAGGTTCTATAATCACATATATTACATTTAAATGGTTTTTCACTACCATGAGTGACCATGTGTTTCTTGAGATCACTTTTCTGAGAACATCTATATTCACATAAATCACATTTAAAAGGTTTTTCACCGCTATGAGTGAGCATATGCCTCTTGACGTGATTTTTTTGTGAACTATTATAATTACATAATTTGCACTCAAATGGTTTTTTGCCATTATGAATGAGTATGTGTCTTTCCAAATGACTTTTTTGTGAACTTGTGTAGTCACATAAATGACAATAATACGGTTTTTTATCACTGTGATTCAACAAGTGCATTTTAAGATCATATTTTCGTAAACCTTTATAATCACACTCATGACACTGAAATAGTTTTTTGTCACTGTGAGTCAATAAATGACTTTTAAAATCATATCTTCGTGAAAATTTAGAATCACATAAATTACAATTAAATGGTTTTTCATTACTATGAGTGATCATGTGTCTTTTAAGATCACCCTTTAAAGCACATTTATATTCACATAAATTACATTAAAATGGTTTTTCACCAGTATGAGTCAGTATGTGTCTTTTAAGATGATCTTTTTGTGAATACTTATCATTACATAAGTTGCACACAAATGGTCTCTCACCACTATGAATGAGCATGTGTCTTTTGAGATGATATTTTTGTGGACACTTATAATTACATGAATCACATTTAAATCGTTTTTCACCGTGATGTCTTTGTTGGTGTATTTTGAGATGAATTTTTTGTGAACCTTTGTAATCGCATATATTGCATCCAAATTGTTTTTCCCTTTTGTGATTTAGGATATGTTCATAGAAAGCAGTTTCCTGCAAAGATTTATAGTGGCATATGTAGCATTCGTGAAGCTTTCTTTCAGTAACGATTTGTGTATGCTTTTCTGGAGTAGTGGTATTATGGAACGGTTTCTGATCACTCTCCACATCTGTTACAATTTCACTTTTGATACTACAGTCATCCACTATATGTGATTCTATTTTAATATCCGCTTCTGTTTTGATTGCTGTTACCTCCTTATCCATTATGTCAATATTTAAGGGATTACTAGTATCTGCAATAAATAAAGAATTTAACAATACAATAGTTACTTTTATGTCAAATGGTAAAAATTTTCTTACTTTTCATATTGCCAGTGTTATAGTTTTTGGTAGATTAAAGAACAGAGGCAAGAAATTTGTTTGAATTACTTTATGGCATATATTTAGGGGATTATCTTTAAATTACTTTTAAAACTAACCTATCGAATCAATAATGATGCGATTCAATAATAAAGCGTTATATTAAAAAAGAATTTTGTTAGTACTATGTATATTCATACAATATTATTATTCTCATAACGCCATTTTGACGTTTACGGTATATACCATCAGTTCAAATGATTTTGAAGGTCACATCAGCGGCAGCCCTCGCCACATTTGTAATAGGGGGCTTGAAAGCAAGTTGCCTCAGTGAGGACGTCATAGGGTGACCGCTTAAATTTATCTATAGGGTGACTCATCCTATCTCACTTATAGTATATTCATTTGTTGTATAGCATCCATTTTAATGAAAAACTGTCTTGTATGTTACATACTGCTATAAACATGCCGGGTTTATAAGGCAATCTGGTTATGATATATTGATAACAATAAATTGATTTATATGAAAGTAAACTAATTATACAGCAACAGACTTTGGTAAAAGCACAGTGATAATATAAATATACAAAATATAAACCACCTACCTTTACTCTTTAAAATAAATTCTCCAGCTAATTAACTGTTCTGAAGCTTTAACCTCTTCACAAAACTAAGACTGACAGGTGGGTCGCTCTAATAAGGCACTAAATAAATATAGATATAGGAAACATAATTAAAGTACACAGCGACAAAAAAATAAACCAAAATTCTCTTAAAATAACGAAAATTTATTTAACACAAACAATAAATTTAAAAACAAATTTAATTTAAAAGAAACTGAATTTTGGATAGCATTTACTATAATGAAAAATCAATCCTAAGATAGTTTAAGCTTTTATCCGAGGAGTAGTATTTCTGACATCCTCATAATTTTAATTACTAAATTTATTTAGAACTAAATAAATACCTTAAATTTTTTAAATTAAATTAAAGCTTGGCGCCAATAGTTGGCCAACTGAAATTGTAACTAAACAGTAATTCTCTATTTTCCCATATGGTTTAAAACTAAAATAGTGATGAAATAACCACATACCTCTCTTGCAAAAAATGTCCAAATAAATGGTATTAATAAAAAATATTAAAATCCAGCTACTTGCTTGAGATATGGTAAGTCCATTTAATGATTAAATTTATAAATTCCCTTCCAACATCCAAATTATAACAAACGTTCAATTAAAAGTTCCATTAACCATTTAAATTTCTTTTCTCGTAAATAAATAATACACTTTAACATTTCAACAAAATATAACCTAACTTTTTTGACGTTTGTTATGTTTACATTTTCAAAATTCACAACATAACCTTTAAATTTTAAAATTTTGCTCTGAATATATGTACACTGCTTGAAGATCCAAAATGACAGAGAGTTTGTCACTAAATTGGTGGCTCTTTTTATATCCTTTTCAAAACAAAAGAAGACTATAGTGATTTTTTGGTTAAAACAAAAGAACTTTTAGAACTAAATGCTACAATACCTTATAATTGTTTATAACTATTAATTATTCTTTAAACAAATTCAATAAATACATAGCCAAAGAATTCTCCTTTCAATGATATATGGCACTTGTATTGAGATAAAAAAAGGCCACCATAGAAAGTCGACCAAATCACATTTCCTATATAATTATCAAAGAACTAAAATTAAATACTTAAAATTGCCTGGTTACATATTCCTATCTTGACAAAATCCAACCTTACATCCTAATTAACAGTATTTAATTATTTTTAGATATGAAAAATTTCAAAATAGTATCTAACTTTGCATTTTATTTTAAAGATATTTTCTACAACAAAAAAACCCCAACATTTACAGTTGTATCAAAATTATGTCCACGGAACTGCTTGACAATACAGCAATGAAACATTTTAGCCACAAGCTATTTAATCTAACTAAAGAAAAAGATTTAACGATTTCACTATCTAGTTAACTTGAAACATAATTTCTTTATTTTACTAATGCAGGTAAGGTAGCAAATACTTGCATACATCATCACTACCATGCACCTTGTCTGTTTTAGGTGAAAACTTACCTTGAAATGGCCTCAACTTTATTTTTTCTTGCATAATTAGGTAACGATACCACATTGTTAGCTGAACAATAAAGATTTACCATTAGTCATAGATAGGAATTATTTTGGCTTATTACACTCAATGTTTATTTTATAAATTTAAACCTATTATAAATGGAAATAATAAACTGACACGGATCAAGTTGCGTTAAATTGTTTTCTTTTGTTTTTATTACTTCAGTACTACATAAAATCTTTAACATCAGGAGTGGGATTATTACCCCGTGGATTATTTGCTTGTTTGTTAAGATGGGAGATTTCGGACCTAACAGCGTGCTAGAAGTTGAAGCGGCCGATTCTAGGGGCGCCAACGAAAAAGCTGCAAGTACAAAGTACAAACCTTCCATTAAATAGTACAAGTGACTGTATAAAATTCTTAGTAGAATTTTGAAATTAATACCGACGGCAAGTACTAATCCTAAGCATGCCGATTTCTGTTTCAATTTGTCGAATTATGACCCAGATACTTTTCAAGTCACTTTTCCATGCAAAAATGGATAGAAAATGCAAATAATAATGTAAAGGAAAAACAAAAAATTACTGATGAAATAATGATACTAAATAGTGCCGTCGCGTTAAAGGAGAGTGTTGGTAGATTTTTCGATAATTGAAGGGTCGGCCATAACAACGTTGTATGTAACATTTTACTAAAATGCGGTATTTCCGTAGAAACACCGTTAGTATATCCCTACTAGAAGGAGTTGGTATCAGATTTTAAACTTCTTAAACAGTTTCCCAGAATGTTAGGTTTGAAAGTCAGCACCATGGACCCTCCACAGTACAGCCCTGACCTAGCACCTTGCGATTTCTTTTTGTTTCCTAAAATTAAAGATAAAATGTGTGGAATCACTTTTTCGTCATCAGATGAAGCAGTGGAACATTATAAAAACCTGGTTTCTGTAGTGTCTCAGGAAGAGTGGGATCATTGCTTTAAGGACTGGTTTCATCGAATGCAAAAATTTATTGATGTTAAAGGGGAATATTTTGAAAAACAAAATCATTTAAATTTTCTTAAAACTAATCCTTGTTTGATTTTCTAAGAACTTTCAGTGTCATCCTCGTATATACAACTTTGGCATTTATTTTTCAATTGTTTCATCTCATCTCATCTCATATTTAAAAACTTTAGAAAAAGTCCTACAAACTTTTGTTAAAATAATTTTTTTGTAACTACAGGAATAACAAAGAAAAGGAGGGGGGGAAGTTAAGTGGGTCACTCTCTGCATCAGCCGAACAATAATAGTCCTCTTTCACAGGCCAAGGGTGGTAAAGTGGCTAGCTTTATGCACCGACATTTTCACAGGCTGAGTTGACATGGAAACCTGATATTTTTAAAAATTCCAACATATCATCCCTGAAAATCCAACCCAGGACCTCAAGAATGGTAGCCAAGTGCCATACCCACTGAACTCTCATGGATTCTTGTTCAAGAATCAGATTCGTTTTCAATGAGCACTTACAGCTACATACGTAATTACTGTTATCAACAAGCGCTATGTGCGTTAATGTGCTTTTGCAAACTTGCTCTTTGTGAACATTTATAACTACAAACATTACATCCAAATAGTTTCTCACCACTATGAGTCAGAATATGTAGTTTCAAATGATGTTTTTGTGAACATTTATAACTACAAATATTACATCCAAATGGTTTCTCACCAGTATGAGTGAGATTGTGCTTTTCCAAACTGCTTTTTATGGAGCATTTATAACTACAAACTTTACATCGAAATGGTTTCTCGCCAGTATGAGTGAGAATGTGCCTTTTCAAACTGCTTTTTATAGAGCATTTATAACTACAAATATTACATCCAAACGGTTTCTCACCAGTATGAATGAGAATGTGCTGTTTCAAACTACTTTTTTTGGAGAATTTATAACTACAAATATTACATCTAAATGGTTTCTCACCAGTATGAGTGAGAATGTGTTGTTTCAAACTACTTTTCTCTGAGCATTTATAACTACAGATTTTACATCCAAATGGTTTCTCGCCAGTATGAGCGAGAATATGTAGTTTCAAATGATGTTTTTGTGAACATTTATAACTACAAATATTACATCCAAATGGTTTCTCACCAGTATGAGTGAGAATGTGCTGTTTCAAGCTACTTTTTGTGGAGCATTTAAAACTACAAATTTTACATCCAAATGGTTTCTCATCACTATGAGTGAGAATGTGTTTTTTCAATAGGTCTTTTCGTGAGCATTTATAACTACAAATATTACAACCAAATGGTTTTTCACCACTATGAGTGAGACTGTGCTGTTTCAAACCACCTTTTTGCGAGCATTTATAACTACAAATATTACATTCATATGGTTTTTCACCACTATGAGTGAGAATGTGTTTTTTCAAACTTTCTTTTTGTGAACATTTATAATTACAAATATTACATCGAAATGGTTTTTCACCACTATGAATGAGAATGTGTTTTTTCAAATTTTCTTTTTGTGAACATTTGAAAGTACAAATATTACATCTAAAAGGTTTTTCGCCACTATGAGTGACCATGTGTCTTTGCAAATTGCCTTTTGGCAAGAATTTACGACCACAGATAGTACATGCAAATGGTTTCTCACTACTATGAGTAAGCATGTGCTTTTCCAAGATTGCTTTTCGTGAACATTTATAACCACACGTATTACAGTGAAATAGTTCACCACCATCGTGGGTATACATCTGTTGTATTTTTTTATTCATGATTCATTTATAGTTCCACAACTATATTGCATATGATTGTGTAGTGTGTTTTGGTTGTCAGCCAGTGGCAAAGCATCCATGTACCCATAGTTACCATTGGCAAGTCCTAAAAACAAAATCTGTGTTTTATCTATAATACTTATTAGCTATTAAGCAAAAGCTACTACAAGCAAAAGCTGTATAAATCCAGCAATGTTACCACTTTCGAATATGGTTACATGTATTGTTGCTGCATCTGTACATTTATCAGCTTTGCACAGCTTATATTACATCTATGTCACAGGTGATACCTATATGTTTACACGTTACCACTTGCCATATGGTTACATTGAGTTACTGAACTACGTTTTAGAAGTTTTCTTTACTTTAAAAACAAATTATATTAAAGCTTAAAAGTGGTTGTCAATGTTATAACTTTGAGTAATTTGTTATATCTTAAACAGGTTCTAGTAATATTAAATGTAATATGAATAAGGAAGACAATTAAAACTTTCTTTAGAATCGTTTATTGGAAACATATGTTCTTATTTGAGTTACTAATAAATGTGTTTAATGCAAATCATTATATTAGAAATTTTAAAGAAAATATAAAATAAGGAAAGGAAACGTACCTCTTTCAATAATTAAAAAAATATCGTTCTGTTTTTAGGCAACTTGATATGGATGAAAGAAAACGAAATTTTAGTCAACTGGTAACACTTTTTCGTCAGCAACAGCTTTGTTAAAATGATCTTCAATCAAAAATTAACCAGCAATTAATCTTGCTTGAAGGACGTATTTGGTGCCTGTTTTCCTCTTATTGTTATATAATCCTCATTCAAAGATTAGAGCTGGAGGATTGTGACATAAAATAATCGTTGAGTATAACTATTTTAGTCACTATTTGCAACTCCTAAATGACTGACTAAACCTACAATAAATAAATATATATTACAAAGGTTTTATATATCTAACATATAGAACCTGATATAAAAGAAATAGAACCTGGGTAATGTTTAATAAAGTTTGTAGCATTTCTCAAGCAAGCAAACTGGAATATTTTATAGGACCTCTATGCACACCTTTATGTCCTAATCACGTCGTAATCTAAAAGTCTTGGTCTTCTTCTTGTTAAATAGTAGCGACATCGTGGAGCAAACCTGACACAAACCTTAATAAAGCAAAATTTACTACATGAATATTGGTTTGTATTATATTACAGTGGCGGCTCGTAGATTCTTCAGAAGGTGGGCACAAAAACATAAATTAAAGACCGTAAAAAACTTTGTGACAGTACAGCCTACGCCACTGATGCGACGGTGTTATCATCTACGCCACTGGCGGAGAAAATGGATTGGTAACCATGAAAAAATGTGTGTTGGTAAAACTGCAAAATAACTAAATGCCGGTTGCATCGACTGAGTGTTTGTTTATGCTGGTGCTTGTTAAATAAATACCAGTGAGTGTTCAAAGATTATCATGAATTCTTTACTTTGTTATTTATTTTCGTTGTGCTCGATATTTCTTGGATATCATGTTAACGGTCAAGAAGGAAGACAGGGTCTCTCGATGGCTGAAAGGGTACAACAGTTTAAAGTAATAGCCAAGAAAAAAGCGGTGTTTAAACCTAATGGTAATACATGTCGTGATTATATCAAACCTGCACCTAGAAATTATGCGGTAATAATCATGTTTATAGCAATGGTCAAGCAAAGGCAGCGTATATGGGGTGCAATCATGCCCTTGAAGAATTCCCGAGATTGGCTAATTCATCTAGGTATTATCAAGCTTATTCGAAGGCAATCTTTGTTGCTGTGGTTGGTGGTGAGGAAGGAGAGGACGCTTTCGCAATGTTTACACCAGTAATTATGCATTTACCGCCTAAAGGAAAACCTAAGAATAAAGATGTAAGAGTAAGAAGAAAGACAGTTCGTCAGGATTTTGGGTATTTCAAAAGTTTTATTTCCAAGAAAATGTCTAAAAAGAAAATGGAGTAACCCATGTACTCTCGATTGTTTTTGTTTTTTGCGTTGGTTGCTATGAAGAATAATTCAAAAAAAATTTTCAATTAGTTATGAACGTAGTTATGAAATAATTAATCAAATTAATTTTTGATTTTTTGGTAATATGAAAAATATTATGAATTACTGATACTGAAAAAAAAGCTATTGGTCTAGGTCAAAAAAGTTATTAATTGGTTGATAACTCATAATAATCAATCAATAAAAAAATGTTTTAATGTTTAATTCAAGCAAATATAATTTGGAGTTTGCATATAATTCAGAAAGTTATTAAAACAACTTTCTAAGAAGAAAAATCAGCAGATCTTTCATCAAGGAAGGTTACAAGTTGTTATTGTTATAAAGCTTTGAAGATTCAAGGAAAGTTTATTATTGATTGTAATGATTTCAAGAAAAAGTTATTCATTATAATGGCTGCTGGGAACTATTCGAATCGCCATCAGTAAGGAAAAAGTTTGTTATTATAACATATAATCTATTGGTGTTTACGTTTCAAGTAAGTGACGATTACATTGACTTGTTTTGGTTAATTAAATAAAGTACCTGTTGGGACATAAGGTCCTATATTCTGTCGTTGTTTTGGATAAACTACCTACTAAATTATAACCACAAAAATCAATAAATTATAATTTGAAACAATATAATTTATATAAATGTCAAAAAAGAATTATCTTTAAACGTTATAACACAGCTTTGCTATTGAATTAAGAGATTACTACAATACAAACAACTGTCAAGAACCAATAGTAAAGGGGTGTTATTATTAATTTAGCTTGTTACAGCCGGCTGAGGTACCTTTTAGATTTTTATGTCACTAGGAACAAATTTAGTAGAAATAACTTTTGTCGATTCTTGATACTGTGTAGTAATTTGTTAGTAGTTCTTGAACCTGAATATAAATGTTTAACTTCTCTGAGACTTAATTATATTTATTTATATTAATGATTTAAATAAGCTTTTGTACTTGCGAAACCAAAGGTAAGTTGTGTGTAAACTGATGACTATTGTATATGATATTTCCTGCTTAAAGAACCTATGAACCACGCCCTGCAAGGGTTTCATGTCTCTACCTCACTAGTTGTGGATTTCAGTTTATATACATCATAATAACCAATATAACTAAAGTTATAACCTAAATAAAAAAAAGTAATCAGATATAAAAACAATTTATTAATAATTTTTTTGTACATTTCAAAAGTCAATTAAAATTTTTTATAGTATTGGCGGTATTGGCAACTCTTCAGAGAGCACTGCTGACTACTTCTGACTAAACGCCCTATATCGGGACATTTGTTTACCAGAAGGTAGTAATCCTGTAACGGTTGAGGGTATAGTGTGTGTCTTAGGGGAGCGCGCATATAAGAGATTTGTTACAACTTACTTTTTATTTAAAGGTAAAGTCTCTTTGATGATCTCCTGAACTCTTTTATCTTTACCACTCATCACTGATGCACCATCATAACTTTGGGCAATTAATTTTGATCTGTCCGAAAGGGATTTTAATATGATTTGCAATTCATCCAACAATGTTTTTGATAATATTTCAGTTGTGTAGCCACCCGGCTTAATAAAGGTCCAAAAACGTTCACAAATTGTTCCACTAACAACATAGCGAATTATAATAACATAATAACCATTTGCTGCTGAATAGAAACTTCTGTTGTTTCGTCGGCTTCTACAGCCACAAAATTTGCAAATTTAACTCCTTTTATTATTTCGTCTCTATAAACTTCCAGCATAACATCCAATAATTCGTTTTGAATGGTTTTGAAACTGCCTTTAAATACTTGAGATTGTTTGATATGTATTGCAAGAACAGAATCTAATTCCGCAGCAAAATTAATTAAACCAATATAAATACCTGGAGTTTTGGACGAAGTTTTCTCGTCATGACCTCGCAAGGCTAATTCGAAAGCTCCACAGAACTTTATACACATGATTACACGACGCAAAATGTGACGATTTCTATTAATAAACAAATAACAAATAAACACACCACAATCACATGAAATTAAAACCTCGATTAAAATTAAAAACTAAAAAAAAACGACCAAACTAATTTGCGAGTTGCGACGATATAAAATAAACAATACCAATACGGTAACATATAAGCTATAGTATCGTAGATCGCAACGGGAATTCCCGCACGTGAACACCGGTGCTTAATAGTTATTTATGTATTAAGGGCATAATGAAGCTTTTATGGTCAGAAGCGTTATTTCTAGCCCGAGGCGTCAGCCGAGGGCTAGGAAAAGGCTGTAGGGTCATAAAAGCAAGTTATGCCCGCTATACATACACTATTTTATGCACAGAATAAGTTTTTATGTCAAATCTATTATTGTGTAAAAATATAATTAAATGAGTACCTAGGTACATCAAGCAGCTGTGCGTATACTTATGTGCTTATATGAAGTACGTTACTATAGTTACTATTCTAAAATATTTAATTTCAGCTTATTTTCATTGGTGAGAAGTTTACAAATTATATTAAGAACCAATCAAGTTCTACAAAAAACCTCTGGCATTTAATTGACGTTTCGTTATTGCCCGTCTGACCATAAAGAGGCCCTTGGGCCATAAAAAGACGTTTATGTTTAGATGAGTCTTGCAATAATAGTCTAATTATAATGCATCTGTGTATAAACATATCTTCTGCCCCTGGTCGGCTTAAATCGGGGAATTTTACTTCCACCGAAGAATGTCGAACGTCGTAAACTGAGTCACGTTTGGGAATACATTCTTGTGTGCCCCGGAAATAAACTTTGATATAGTTTGGCGCGTGAATGGTGGACGGGAAATTAGTTTTGCGTTTAGTTTTTCGCAATCGATAATAAAATTACAACAAAAATGTAAAATTATAATAGTCGTATATTTCTTCGTGACATGCACAGTGAAGGGTGGGCACGTGCCCTTGTGCCTCTTAGGACTAACCGCCACTGTTATATTACCATCATCTTTTTACCATAACATTAATGTTCATTAACAAAGTAATGTTAAATTGTGAATATTTTTCTGCATGGTTATTATCATACCTAATAAGATTTGATTTATTGCAAAACGGAATGTCAAATCTGATAACTTTCAATGTTGCCAACATTAGTTCTGGTGCTTTTGCTCCAGTGTCGGTTTCAATCGTTATCACTACTATTTGAAAATAAAGGGGCTATTCGCTATGTGCGTCGGCTTGGAGGGGATGGGATAATCGCCCGAAGCGCGCTAGGTGGAACAATAGAGCAATAACGACGGACGCTTTCGGTAAACTCTGCAAATATAATGGGTGGGAATACTTGTAGCGTAGTGAATTGCAAGAATAATGGTTCAAATAGCAAGTGCAAGTTTATATCATTTTTTACCATTTATTTAATTTTCAAATGTGCATATATGGATATAACCTCAAAAAGTCAAATAATAACATGAAAATATGTATATTAAATACAATTTACTTATATGCTTATTCTTCTCAATCGCATAAAAATAAATACTGTACACGCTCATGTAGAAAGTAAACAAAAAATAGTCTTCATATTTGATTTTTTTTCACACTTTCGATATCCGTCCATAAACGCCAATGTTATGGTTTCCGTCATTATTTCTCAGTCTACGACCAGAGGTCGCCACGAGTCGTCATGCACATAGCGAATAGAATATTTATTAGTAAACATTTTTATTTATATAATAAAAAACACAAACTTATGGTCCTCAAAATTAGTGATATTAAGTTTGTTGTTACTATTGTATAAATACAATGTTTATTGGGATACTATTATGTCCGGTCGGGCGATTATGACTTAACACTCTCAATCTCAATAACACTCTCCTCTATATGTCAAAATATCCAGACTACGATGGGTAGGACACATAACCCGAATGCCAGACAATGAAATAATCAGAAAGCTGACAGTAGGCAAACCGGAAGAGATACGAACCACAGGCCGTGTCCCGCACATGTTCGATGGGTAACATCGAAGAGGATGAGGATATGAAGACATTGAGAGTCTCTAGATGACGAGAGATCGTTAACGACCGAGCGGAATGGAAACAACTTTTAGAAGGCCAAGGTGCCACAGAGCCTATGATGATGAGTATTATTAAAAGAAGTATCTAAATTTTCGAAAAACAGACAATAATATCGTAATACAAATTTTAAAACCCTCGGTGTTGAATTTTACTTTAATAGCTATGTATTTAATATGTGTTAAAGTTGTAGTTAATTCCGCTTTTATGTAGTAAAATGCTACTGTACGTTGTTATAATCATTAATTATTTATTTTTGTATTACTCCTTTTGAACTATATACAGCAAGATATACGAGCCCCGTCTCATTGAAGTTAGCACACTTCTATTTCTGTTAAACGGCGCGTCGCAATTTTCACCATGGATTTTTTTGATTTTTCCAAATAGCTATTTTAAAGTACTGATCTCCTATATTACAAGTTACGTTGTTTTATTGTTATATTTCATTGTGTATTTATATTTTAAAATGAAGTACACCCCACAATCTTTTTCCCTAAATTTCATTTGGTTTTCAAGGTGACTGTTATTTATCGTTAAAATAAAGTATTGCTTCTGCACCTATTTTATGTGACGTTTTATAAAATTTTACTGAGGTAGGGATCCCTCTTACCGCCTCTTTGCGTCCGCAGATTGATCATTTCATGAAACATGGAATAAGTGCAAAGACAGTACTTCATTCTAACAAAAAAAATGCGGGGCGTTCTTTAAATAACAAAAATAGAGTGTGCGGACATCAGTGAGACAGGGCTCTCATAACTTGCTTCAAATCAAGAAAACGACTTGAGAAGTTTCAAAACTCCATAAGTCACAATAATAATTCCAAAATTATATTTAGGTTTTCGAGATAACTGCTACAGAGTCTGAAGTGGCCTTTTATAAATAATAATCATTTACTGTCTAAATCTGGAATATCTTGAATACTTAGTACTCTTTTACATTGTAATATCATAGGACAACTTTGGATTTAGCATATAATAGGCATAAGCTTTAATTTAGACTATGTGCTAGCTTTTAGTTTTTATATCCACACCAAAAGGTGTTCTAGAAGCTTTTTTAGAGTATGAACACTATATTAATTCATATAAGACAAACATAAGAAACAAAATAGAATGGCAAAAAGAATATGTTTAATTAAGAAACTACATGTTTAAATAAATTTCACTAAATCTAAGTTTCTAACGCAATACAGTTGAACATAAAAATGTAATACAACACTGTTGCTGTAAACTCTCAATAGCATCAGACAATACATAATACTTCATGTACATCAGCCGGATAATATAATAATAATTATAATAGTACCTTTCACAGGCCCCCTATTACTCAAGTCCTTCGGTACCCAAGGGTGATAAAATGGCTAGCTTTACGCACCGACCGCCTATTATTACCCCGGAAAATTATTTCTTGGTTACTCATTTTCACAGGCTGAGTTGACTTGTTAACGTTAGATATTTTTAAAAATTCCAACGTATCATCCCTGAGAATCCAACCCAGGGCATCAAGAATGGTAGCCAAGTGCCATACCCACTGAGCTCCATATTCTTGCAGATTCATTTTCAATGAGCAGTTATAGCTACATACATACTTTACTGTTATCAAGCGCTATGTGCAATAATGTGCTTTTGCAAAATTGCTCTTTTTGAACATTTATAACTACAAATATTACATCCAAATGGTTTCTCACCAGTATGAGTGAGAATGTGCCGTTTCAAATTACTTTTTGCCGAGCTTTTATAGCTGCAAATTTTACATCCAAACGGTTTCTCACCTGTATGAGTGAGAATGTGTTTTTTCAGATTTTCTTTTTGTGAACATTTATGAGTACAAATATTACAACAAAATGGTGTCTCACCACTGTGAGTGAGACTGTGCTGTTTCAAACTACTTTTTCGTGAGCATTTATAACTACAAATATTACATTCATATGGTCTCGCACCACTATGATTGAGAATGTGTTTTTTCAGATTTTCTTTTTGTGAACATTTATAATTACAAATATTACATCTAAATGGTTTCTCACCAGTATGAGTGAGAAGGTGTTTTCTCAAATATTCTTTTTGTAAAAATTTAAAACTACAAATATTACACATAAATGGTTTCTCACCACTATGAGTGAGAATGTGTTTTTTCAGATTTTGTTTTTGTGAACATTTGAAACTACAAATATTACATCCAAATGGTTTTTCACCACTATGAGTGACGACGTGCGTTTGCAAATTGCCCTTTGATACAAATTTACGACCACAGGTAGTACATGGAAATGGTTTCTCACCACTATGAGTGAGAATGTGTTTTTTCAGATTTTGTTTTTGTGAACATTTGAAACTACAAATATTACATCCAAATGGTTTTCCACCACTATGAGCGACGAAGTGCGTTTGCAAATTGCCCTTTGATACAAATTTACAACCACAAATAGTACATAGAAATGGTTTCTCACTACTATGAGTAAGCATGTGCTTTTCCAAGATAGCTTTTCGTGAGCATTTATAACTACACGTATTACAATCAAATAGTTTACCACCATCATGCATATGCATCTGTTGTATATTTTTATTCATAATGCATTTATAGTTACATAACTAAGTATATTGCATATGATTGTGTAGTTTGTTTTTTGGTTGTCAGTCAGTGTCAAAGCGTTCATGTACCCATGGTTACCATTGGTAATAGTC
Organism: Agrypnus murinus; assembly: GCA_929113105.1. Classification (NCBI taxonomy): domain Eukaryota; kingdom Metazoa; phylum Arthropoda; class Insecta; order Coleoptera; family Elateridae; genus Agrypnus; species Agrypnus murinus. The sequence goes on from OV816027.1 coordinate 11,814,273, forward strand.
TAAAAAAACAAAATCTGTATTTTATTTTTTATACTTATTAGTTATTTTATACTATTAGCTTATACTTAGCATAGTAGCTATTAGTAAATATTTTAAAACTTGCAATGTTACCACTCTCGTCTATGTCACAGGTATACCTATACCATTACTGAGTTACTGAACTACTGTTTTAGAATATTTTATTTCCTTTAAGGAAAATTACTTTAAAGCTTGAAAGTGAATGTCAATGTTATTACGTCAATTAATTTGTTATATCTTAGATAAGTTCCAGTAATATTAAATGTAATACTAATAATGAAAGCAGTTAAAACTTTGTTTAGAATCGTTTATTGGAAACATATGTTCTTATTTGAGTTACTAATAAATGTGTTTAATGCAAATCATTATATTAGAAATTTAAAAAAATATATAAAATAAGGAAAGGAAACGTATTTTTTTCAATAATTAAAAAAAATATCGTTCTTTGTTTTAAGGCAACTTGATATGGATGCAAGAAAACGAAATTTTAGTCAAGTGCTATCACTTTTTCGTCAGTAACAGCTTTGGTAAAATGGTCTTCAATCAAAAATAAACCAGCATTTAATCTTGCTTGAAGGACGTATTTGGTGTCCGTTTTCCTCTTATTGTTATATAATCCTCGATCAAAGATTAGAGCTGGAGGATTGTGACATAAAATAATAGTTGAGTATAACTATTTTAGTCACTACTTGCAACTCCTAAATGATTGACCACACCAAACCTACAATAAACAAATATGTATTATAAAGGTGTACCATATCTAACATATAGGATCTGATATAGAATATATAGAACCTGATGTTTAATTAAATGTTGTAGCATTTCTAAGGCAAGCAAATTGGAATATTTTCTTGAATATTTTATAGCACCTCTATGCACCCTTTATGTCCTAATCACTGAACTCTTATTTACTATACTCTAGCAAACAAACGAAGGATTAAGGTTACCGATATCACGAGGGCAACGCAAATCACGCAGTGATCACGCTATGATCACGTGGTCGACTCCAATAATTTAACTGATAACAGAAACAGCAGATGAAATGGAATGATTCAGTGGCGTCACAAAATGTTATTTAAGGAAGCTAACGTTGATGCTTAATGTGTATTCGATTATAATTATAATCGAATATATTGCGGTGATGTCAAATCACCGTATTGAAAATTTTATTAACGACAGAACGGAAAACGTCAAAACAAACATTTTATATATCAGATTTAAATTAAAAGAGAGACATGCTATGTCATGGGCATAATTAATATACTAGGACTATACATAGGACCACAGTTAGGTTCATTAATATTTGAATTAAAAATTAAGAATGAAAATTTCATGCAAACATAACCTAGATTTCTTATGCATAATAAAAAGGTTTCACATTTTTTTTACAAAGCATATCAATTAGTTAGATTGCTTGATCATAAATATGTTCATGCAACCCAAGTTACACATTGGGATGTGCTCTCCATTTGTTAGGAAGAAGTAATTTCCTTATTCAATTTTAGAGATTACGATGTTCAACGTTAGGGAAATTTTTCTATTTCCCAGGAGACCAGCTCAGTTTTATGTTGCTAATTAACTGAAAATAGATAAATTAGGTCAATCTTGTTATGACTTATATAATACAATTAATTTTTGAATTGGGTTATAAAATTTCTGATCACTTTAATTACTGAAGGTTTTTAATCCTGTCGTTTCGTATCATTGTGACTCTTATTGACTCTTATCCTATTTTTCCTCACCATTGTTTTGATGTAAGTGCTTAGAGTACTGTATGCTGGATATTTTGATCATAAATTGATTAATGTTGAATCAATATTTAAGTTGGAACTTGCATATGCATTAATTGGTTTATTCATTGTAGTTCGTACTGTAAAAATTTATGTTTGTAGTAAATTGTAAAGATGCTCCTATGGATAAATTATTTGTATTACTTGTATCATGTATTCATGTAACTAGTTTGTAAAGGATGAACCTTGATTTGTTGAATTTCATATGTATTTAGATCGTAACGAGATTTGTACATTGTCAATCGTTTTTCTTTAATACCTTCGTTACGATACATTTTTGGACATGGGATGTATTATACTTTTTTGATCCTTGTTTTAAGGGCTACAATCCTGTAATATAGAATTAAGATTAGTGACAATTAATAACAATTGTGCGGGATTAGTGACGTCACCAAGTTTACTCGAGGTGCTTTTGTTTTGAAAAAATGTCATAGTCGGTTTTTGTTCTGGCATAAAGTATATACGCTGGAGCAAATTGTAACAAAATCAGTCGACAAAACGTTCAAGGCAAAACCTATGCCCGACTCCGGATAAAATATCTGTAATTAATTTGAGGTTAGATACTTCAACCATATGTGTTTGACGTAAATGTCATGTATAATTAAAATTTAAATTAAACTAAAGTGTTACCTGAACAATTTCAAGGATTAAAAGAAGATTTAATTATTGTGCAACAATTATATAAAGTGAACGTGATTGTTTAAATAAATTCTGGTAGAATTTATTTAAGAATTTTTAGACAACAATCTTGTATCGTTATTTTATAAACAAGAAATCAGTTGATGCGTATGACAGCAGTGTTACCACTAAAGGATTATTATATAAAAGGAAACTATTTTATAACATACCAGGTTGGTCAAAATAAATGGTTTTCGTTAATCTTATTAATAATAAGTAACTTATAGTTAAGTACGGCTGTAATTGTTTTATTGAAATTGGTAAATTATTATACAATACGATATATATTCCTAATATATAAAAAGGATTAGCATCATTTAGTATCAGTTTTATGTACTTAAAAATGTAAATTAATACCAGTTATGATTTTTTGTAGTTATGATTATTAATTTGAAAAGAAAAACATTCTTTTTCAGAAATTGTAAAACTTCACAATTATATATAGAGGAGAATATTAAGAGAATGTTTTATAAATTGATTTTATCTTCTCTATTTTTTACTTCTAAAATTTTTGCAATTACTTTTCTTTAAATGTATTCTTTACCCTATGCCATTTAAAACGTAATGAAATTTTTAATTATAACTCGTTATTAGGGTTGAATACATACTTCAACGATGACAAATTTACATAATGTTAAAAAGTACTATTCGAACGTACGCTGCTGATTTTTTAAAGAGCCCTGGTAATACAATATGCTGCCTGCATTCTTATCTTATCTGAATGTTTTCACAGCTGTTGATCACGCATTGACCTTTTTCCTTCATTACAATGTTAGGGTATAGAAGAGGCATTTTGTATAAAGCAGCTGTCACCAACATAACCTCTAAATATGACTTAAATTTGTTTAAATCTCCTTCAGCACCAGTGGCATCTCGTCAATCAAGGCTACATTTATAATTTATAAATGCCAAGAAATTAGATTAAAGTAATAAGTAGCAATTTGGTTAATTTTTCACTGTTATAATTACACTAGTATTAGTAACTGTGTAAATAGAAATGTAAGTTGTTTCAATAAATAGTTATTTGCGCTCCAAGTAGCGGTAAGTAAACTTTTCCGTCTCAGGTCGTTTTTTGTGGACCAAAGCGAAGCTGAGTTTTACAATATGACCGAAGACAGAAAAGAAACTATTACCTACCATTGCATTTCTTACCATCAAGAAGTTCTAGATTCTGATTTAATTAAAATTTTTGACATTTGTATATACTATGACAGTTCCATTAAAAAATAGTAAGCGTGTGTCAATAATTAATATAGTGTTATTAATTTATTTTTTTGTCTGTTCATTTAGTGTAAAATGTGGGATTTATCAAAATCAAAGAATAGTGAGTTCGTGTCAGAGATAGAGCTGTCAATTTATTATTTTATATTGAAATTAACATTTGCTTACTTTGGACAAAGACATGGAGGATGGAAATCCTCTACTGATGCAGAGGAATATGTGGGAGATTTCTTTAAATCTCAAAGTAGATTACGGCCAATAAGATATCATAAGAAAATTTTAAAAATTCTGTTGGCCACATAATAATAATGCAGAACAAATTAATATTATAAATAATGCATTTTCTGTTTCTAGCAATATTGAAAATAATGATATTAAGCATGTAAATACCTTCCTCCAATTATAACGTTACAAATTGTACTATTCGTATTAATATTTATTACTTTTATTTAAATATTTTTCAACTTTTCCTTCCTTTATTAAACAAAGATAATGCTATCTCTTCTTACTCAAACATGAAAACCACAATTTAAAATGTCCTTTATGCGGGGACTAACTTCCCTGTATGATATAAATATAAATTCAAGAGTTACACTGTTTCATCCTCATCATCCTGGTTTGAATATGTTCTTACACTGTTGTAGAGAACATCCACACACTTTGAGACATGGTAATTTGTTTACTGTACACACAATTAGATCGAGCACAATCTGTAATACATCCGCACTGCACGAGCTGCTTGTATGTAGGTGGAAAAGGATCTTGTCCCATCAATTTAGGTTTTAATTCACCATTATCATCGTACCATCCGCAATCAAGTAAATCAGGCAACAATGGCTTAGCTTCCAGTGCTTTTTTCCACACAAATGCTTGGTAATGTGCACGCTGGATGTGTAGCTTCAATGAAGCATATGTAGGATGAAGCATTTCTGGTGATTTTTTTCCCAAACTGTAATTCCCGAAGTTCATTGATTGATTTTGAAGTTTCTGCATTATGTAGAGAGCGCGAGTAAATGCTAATAAAAAACACTTCAGCCGATTTGATTGCACTATCCGATAATGTTTCAAAACCTATTTCTGCAAGCAATTTAGGATTTTTCTTGCCAATACCATTTGGCTGACTGGTTGTGTCACATCCAGTTATCGAGTGAAAACCAATAATAGAATCTCGCGCATCAGTTGGTATGCCTGAGAATGTTGTATGCACAGGGACGAATGTTTTCTGTGATGATGTTCCTTTGGACATTTCATCATCTTGTTTCATCAACATTTCTATCTTGTCTGTCACGTCTTACAAGAGGGGTGCTGTTACTTTTGCGTTCGCCCTGGTTGCTGATTTAATAGAATTATTTTTGTAGCTATCACAGACAACATCAATTCTCGAAGTATGGTCAAAGGAATTTTGCAATACTAACTTCACAAATGAGTCCGTTAGACCACCGAAAGTTGTTGCTTTACTTGGTTTTCCGAATGCTTGTACTATCCCCATAACATCAATGATGTAGCATGTACGCATACCAGGTTCTTCTACAGGAAGAATATCTACACCATTGTCCCCTATTAAAATTGTACCAAGTATGGCTTTATTTGTTGGAAGACGAAGACATCCGTCATATGTTGCTAGTGACAGTGGGACATCATACAATTCATATTGAGGTAACTGTTTCAAATCAACATTTTTTTAAATTGTGGTTTTCATGTTTGAGTAAGAAAAGATATCATTATCTTTGTTTAATAAAGGAAGATTGTAAAAGTTGAAAAATAATTAAATAAAAGTTCATTTAATGCCATATATTGGTCCCCATTTTGAAAAATGAGAGGAGGGTTGTATATATGAATAAATTAAAAACTTTTTTGAATTCCTTGACCCCAAAAATATATGATTTGACACCAAGATCAAGTGTTTAGGTTGAGTGGTTTGCAAAGTACGAAAAATCAAATATTTGCATCAGCCAAATTCCTAAATGGCCTTCAGAAAAGAGGGTCCCACTCATACACAGTGATCACCGATCAAAATACCATCTGTACTACTATAATATAAAATCTAGCATAGTGGTTGCTAGTTAGGTTTCAGAGTGAGCCAACTTTGTAATTTTACATATTTTACTAAATAAATTTATACATATTACGAGGGTCATTCTTTAAGTAAGAACCGATTGCGCATCGTGTCTGCGCATTCAGTCAGATGACGCCAGTTCAAGGTCAGCAACTCTTGGCCGGTCCTCCACTACACCACCATTACGTTTCACGTCTCTGCCAGTGCTGGTTGTGTGGTTATACTGCGTAGTTTGTCGCCATGTTTATCAGTAATCCCGCCGATTGTGAAGTGCGTGCCGTAACGGCGGCGGGGCGGCGCTACGGGGGGGCCTGGGGGGGCGCGGGCCTCCCCAACATTGAGCGGTGCCCCTGCCGGTGCCCCCCAGGTTTCAAATAAAAAACATCTTTAATAAATAAATGATGATATTGATACAGTATAATTCACGTTTTAGTGTACAAATTAAAATTACTACAGGAAACCTAATATTTTATTTCTGTTTCTTATGTAGGCCTGTATTTAAAATCTAATAATTATGAATCAGAAAAAGACTTAGGCTTAACTTGGAAATTCAAGCGTTCTATAGATATCTGCATGTTCGGTATGACTCATACGCTAGCACAGTCGTCAGTCGCAAACTGGCAAACAATAGGGAGAAGTATTGCCAATAGAGTGTAACAGCTGGTTGTGAACGGGAGCAAAGAGACAGAGTTTTAAACGTCATTCAGTAGGACTTCAAGAGTTGTGAGATACTGACATTTCAGATGTTTATCGCGTTTTCGCGTAGGTTATGGCTAAACGGACTATTGACTCTTTTTTTACATCTGTAACCAGTGTACCGAAAAAGAGTAGAAAAGAAAGCATTGACCACAATGCGGAAGAAACAGCAACGAGTGATTTTCAGCAAAGTGATAAGGTAAGCTGTTTCAATTCTTATTTTATGAAGTCTTCATATAAGAACGCAGTATAGGTCTATAAATGAAAATAATATTGTAGCTTAGTCCTTAGATACTCCGATACTCGTATACAACTTACTTGTATTAATTTTATAATAGGTTATTTCTTGATGCTTGATCTTTGCTTTGTCAAGGTCGTTGAACCCGATGCACGAAAAGATAAATTTACAACGGGCGAACCGCGAACGGGGATCCGGGATCCCCCGTACAGGAGTCGGCGAAGTAACAGCTCGTGCTCGAGACCAGTTGAAAACATGACGCTAGTAAGAGTTATGAACATGCCAATCTATTATTAAACTGAAATTACTGAATGATTCTCCAGCAGTTTTACTAATATATCTCAATCATTTTTTTTACATTACTTATGTCCTCTCCATTGCAGTATTTAATACCAACACAATATATCAGCAAAAACTACATTAAATGAAAACACATGGTTCAGGGCAAGTTAATTTCTTTTTATAATGAATTTAAGACCAAGAGGTTATAGTCAACGAACATAGTTGCCAGATCTACCGATTTTTCGGTAGATCTACCGATTTTGCTAATTTCCTACCGATCTACCGATTTTAGATAAAATTCTACCGAAAAGTTCGTCTATTTTTAAATACCAATATTTTATTAATTTCCTTGTTGAATTTTAAATAATTTTTGTTTCATTGAATTACATTTTTGTATTATTTTAATAAAATTGCATCAGAATTATTAAATGTTTTATTTTTTATTGTGGCGTCCTCTATTAGTTAGTAGGAGAAATATTCACCAATATGAAACTTATTTCTGTTTTCTGTATTTTACGGTACAAGAATGAAATTACTGACTTAAAAATAGGTAAATCCCCGACCAAATTAGCAGCCCGATGCTATAAATATAGGTAACGATTTATTGCGTGGTCATTTTAAAGTTGAGTTTTCATTTGGTGGTGATTACTGATTAAACGAAAATGAGTGATATTGAAACTGATAGTGGAGGTGAAGGCACAAGCACAGGGGCAGTTGAAAAAAAGTATAACCAATTTTATAAGACGAGTTGGGAAAATCTGCCGGAATTTAAAGGGTGGTTGATTGAAAGCCGAAAAGGGAAGAGTTACGGAAAGTGTAAAGTTTGCGATAAAGATATCAACGTAAGCAGTGGAAAAGATGCATTAATAAAAGATAGTATTGGACAGTTTCACCGGAAAAAAACTCAAACAATTGCGAAACAAAAAACTTTAACAAGTTTCGCAATTGCTGGATCATCTGCGAAAAAATTGGATGACGATATTAAAGAGGGTGAGTTGAAGGAATTTAATATATGTACCTACTTATGTTTTCAATTCTTTATGGCACATTTTATAATTTGTTTTAATATCTATAGCATATGTTTATTTTTTTTTGTCATATTTTCCAGGGGAAATACGGCTCACCGCAGTTGTAGCTGAACATAATCTCCCACTTTCGATCATGGACCACTTGGTAAAAGCAATTGCCAAAATATTCAAAGTATATTGAATTTGAATTATTATTCTAGGAAAGATCAGATAATGCCGAACCATCTGATGATCTGCAATGGGAGGATTCGGAGGAAGAGGAGTTTGATATTATTGAATACTCCAGTTCTAGTGACTCTCAAATAGAAGGTTCCGAAGATGAAGGAGACACTGTTCAGCAGGAAGAAAATACTGTCAATAAAGAGCAAGATGATGCAGTAGTTCGGAAACCACCAGGTCCTAGTGATATCTCTCAGAGTCCAAATGGCAAGCTGAGACAGCCAGTTATCAACACCTACCCGGCTACGAAGTACGGGAAGACAAATCGAAGTTTCAAGAAATCGTGGTATGGAAAGTTTCCCTGGCTGGAGCTGGAATACAGTATTCTAGGTAACAGCGTGTTTTGTTTCGCTTGCAGATTCTTTTCCGTCGATCAAGAAAATCAGGTTTTTAAGGAAACAGGATACAGTAATTGGAGAAAAGCTATGGATTCCAATGCTGGAATAAAGCTTCATAACTCCAGCAATTCTCACAAACTTTCCATGATCAAATGGGAGGGTTACTCTTCCCTGAAAAAAGGGGACCCTAGTCAGTCCGTTGCTAGCTTGCTGAGTGATGCTAACAAGAAATTAGTTGAAGACAATCGTTACTACATCGTTAGCACCAGACTCACTTAGCATAAAACAACCTGAAGAGGCCGCACCAATCAGAACACTCTTGATTCCGGCTTCACCAGCCCCATCTCGATCAGGCTCACCAATAAGCGGGCCACAAGTCTCCAACCAAGTTAAACTTTTGGAGTCTATCCACCAGGAAGCAAACCTTCAAGAGACCAAGACATGGAAGAATCTTTGGAACGTCCGAGTCAGGAGCTGCCCCAACAAGAATTTCCACCAAATCGGAGGTCTAACAGGAATAGGAGACCAACTTCCAGATACTCCCCAGAGTTATAATTTAGAAGGGAGATGGGAGATACGCATGCGCAGGAATATTAAGAAAGCACAACCACCGGTCTTTCTGTATCTGACCGCCCATCAAACTACAGCTAACGAGAGGTACCTATAATAATAATGTTTAATATCCTTCTGTAATATTTTAAGTGTACATAGTTTAATTATTGTAAACTTGTTTAGGGTTTTAATTTCTAAATAAGAAACAAATAAAATTGAAGTTACCCACGAGTATAATTACCCACAATACATCACAAACACTACTAAGGACTGGACACGAAAGTTCTGCACATGTTTAAACAGCTTATTTCGGTACAAATAAAGGCGCAGATAAATGTAAGTTGATAGTAGGCGTATGTTGGTTTGTTTCTAGATTGTCTTTTTTAATATCAACTTGTCAAGTACCCATTGCTGTCAAACATGAGTTCCAAAAATGAATAAGTGTGTTTAAAAATTGTGAAAATATACAGCGAAAATACGTTGTCATATTCGGCTATTGCAAAAGAAATGAAATGTTCAAGATGGACCGTAAAGTGATGAGTTATTGTCAGGTTAAATGAAAGTTTAACATTAAAAGGCAGTGCTAGAAGCGGATGACCTAAGGGTGCAAAAGACAAACAAACTGAAAGACGAATAGTGGCTTTTATATTGAAGAACTGATCACAATCAGTTTGTCATGTAGCCAAAGATTTGGCTATATATAAAACTATGGCTAATACCATAGTTTGGTATTAGCCATTCTATGGTAAATAAAATAAAAAATAAAGGAATAACATAAAGACCTGTAAAGCAGAAGTGTGCTAAACAGACAGGACAAAGGAAAAAGTAACGGCAATACTGAGGGCAAAACTTTTGTACAAAATGTTCTGTTCGGAAAATGCGTGCATTGTTTTAGATGATGAATCCTACTTTAAGTACGAATTCAGTACTTTACCTGGACCGATGCGCCAGATGGAGAAAAACTTATTGCAGTGGAGAAATTCGGCAAAAAAAGTACTTGCTTGGCAGGCAATATGTCAGTGTGGTTTGTGGAGTAAGCTGTTTTATACCGAGGGCACAATCAACACTGAGTTGTACTTGGAGAAATGGTTAAAAAAAAATTGCTCCCATTCATGAGAAGCCACAATGGCAGCACTATCGTCTGGCCTGACTTAGCGACAGCCCCATTATGCAAGAAAAACTACAGAGTGGCTCAAAAAGGTAACATCAAGTTCGTACCCAAAGAGACCAACCCGCCTAACATACCTCAACTTAGGCCCATTGAAAGATATTGGGCTTTGGTAAAAAGGATCTTGCGAACAAGTGGGAAAACTGCTACATCCTTATAAACTTTTGCAAAAATGTGGTCTGCAGGCAGCAAAAGAGTAACAAATCAAGTTGTGTAAAATCTTATAGCTCACATAAAACGCAATGTCCGTAGATTTACCAGACAGCCTATAACTATTAAAAATTTCTGATGTAAATTCTTGTTTACCCTATTGTATGCAATTTGTAAATAAAATAGGTTTTCTTTAATTGATAATGAACTTTTAATTTAAAATCAAAACTGTGCAGAACTTTCGTGTTCAGTCCTTATATTAAGTAATGCATATAAGACAAACATAAGAAACGAAATAGAATGGCAAAAAGAATATGTTTATTTAAGAAACTACATAACGATATGTTTACATAAATTTCACTAAATGTAAATTTCTAACGCAATACAGTTAAACATAAAAATGTAATACAACACTGTTGCTGTAAACTCTCAATAGCATCAACCAATAGATAATACTTCATGTGCAGCAGCCAGATAATATAATAATAATTATAATAGTACCTTTCACAGGCCCCCTATTACTCGAGTCCTTCGGTACCCAAGAATGATAAAATAGCTAGCTTTACGCACCGACCGCCTATTATTACCCAGGAAATTATTTCTTAGTTACTCATTTTCACAGGCCGAGTTGACTTGTTAACATTAGATATTTTTAAAAATTCTAACGTATCATCCCTGAGAATCCAACCCAGGACATCAAGAATGGTAGCCAAGTGCCATACCCACTGATGAGCTCCCATGGATTCTTGCAGATTCGTTTTCAATGAGCAGTTACAGCTACATACATACTTTACTGTTATCAAGCGCTATGTGCAATAATGTGCTTTTGCAAAATTGCTCTTTTTGAACATTTATAACTACAAATTTTACATCCAAATGATTTTTCACCAGTATGAATGAGACTGTGTCTTTTCAAACTGCTTTTTGTGGAGCATTTATAACCACAAATATTACATCCAAATGGGTTCTCACCAGTATGAATGAGAATGTGCCGTTTCAAATGACTTTTTTTGGAGAATTTATAACTACAAATACTACATCCAAATGGTTTCTCACCAGTATGAGTGAGAATGTGCTTTTTCAAATTACTTTTTTCTGAGCACTTATAACAACAAATTTTACAGCCAAATGATTTTTCACCAGTATGAGTGAGAATGTGCCTTTTCAAATTACTTTTTGTAGAGCATTTATAACTACAAATTTTCATCCAAATGATTTTTCAGTATGAGTGAGAATGTGCCTTTTCAAACTACTTTTTGTGGAGCATTTATAACTACAAATATTACATGCAAATGGTTTCTCACCAGTATGAGTGAGAATGTGCTGTTTCAAATAACTTTTAGTAGAGCATTTATAACTACAACTATTACATGCAAATGGTTTCTCACCAGTATGAGTGAAAATGTGCTGTTTCAAGTGACTTTTTTTAGAGAATTTATAACTACAAATATTACATCCAAATGGTTTCTCACCAGTATGAGTGAGAATGTGCCGTTTCAAATTACTTTTTACTGAGCATTTATAGCTACAAATTTTACATCCAAATGGTTTCTCACCAGTATGAGTGAGAATGTGCTGTTCCAAATGACTTTTTTCTGAGCATTTATAACTACAAATTTTACATCCAAATGGTTTCTCACCAGTATGAGCGAGAATGTGTAGTTTCAAATAATGTTCTCTTGAACATTTATAACTACAAATATTACATCCAAATGGTTTCTCACCAGTATGAGTGAGAATGTGCCGTTTCAAATTACTTTTTACTGAGCATTTATAGCTACAAAATTTACATCCAAACGGTTTCTCACCAGTATGAGTGAGAATGTGTTTTTTCAGATTTTCTTTTTGTGAACATTTATAACTACAAATATTACAACAAAATGGTGTCTCTCCACTATGAGTGAGACTGTGCTGTTTTAAACTACTTTTGTGTGAGCATTTATAACTACAAATATTACATTCATATGGTCTCGCACCACTATGATTGAGAATGTGTTTTTTCAGATTTTCTTTTTGTGAACATTTATAATTACAAATATTACAGCTAAATGGTTTCTCACCAGTATGAGTGAGAATGTGTTTTTTCAAATATTCTTTTTGTAAAAATTTAAAACTACAAATATTACACATAAATAGTTTCTCACCACTATGAGTGAGAATGTGTTTTTTCAGATTTTCTTTTTGTGAACATTTAAAACTACAAATAGTACATCCAAATGGTTTTTCACCACTATGAGTGACGATGTGCCTTTGCAAATTGCCCTTTGATACAAATTTACGACCACAGATAGTACATGGAAATGGTTTCTCACTACTATGAGTAAGCATGTGCTTTTCCAAGATAGTTTTTCGTGAGCATTTATAACTACATGTATTACAATCAAATAGTTTACCACCATCGTGCATATGCATCTGTTGTGTATTTTTATTCATAATGCATTTATAGTTACATAACTAAGTATATTGCATATGATTGTGTAGTTTTTGATATTATTGTAATAGGAAGAGGTAATAAAAGGGTTTAAATACAAACACGTGCAGCTCTGTTGAATCTCGCGTACCAACTAACTTATTTATTCTAGAAACAAGTAGCAACTCTACATTTTGTTACTAGAGGGCGCTACATGTACAAAGTACTGAACATTTGAGATTTACACAACACCCCCACTATCTCAAAGGTTCCACTAAGCCTAATCTATTTACAAACTTAGAATGTTTTACATTTGGTAAACCTTTTGTCAAAACATCAGCTGTCATCTCATCTGTAGGAAGATATTCAATTTTTACTAAATTCTTTGAGATGGCCTCCCTGATAAAATGATGCTTTACATCTATATGTTTTGTCCTTTTATGAAATATTGGATTCAACGACAATTTATTTGCACTCTGATTGTCATTAAATACAGTTATGCTATTATCATACTTGATCAATTCAGATAGAATATTTTTCAGATATATAGCCTCTTTGGATGCTTCACTTAAAGCCATGTATTCGGCCTCCGTGCTCGAAAGAGCTACAGTTTTTTGTTTATAACTTTCCCAGGAAATAACTGCTCCTGAAAGTTTAAAAGTAAATCCTGTATAGGACTTTCTGTCTATTTTATTGCTGGCCCAGTCAGCATCAGCATAACCTTGCAATTCACAATTATCTTTATAAAATTTCAATTTATAAGTTTTGGTGCCTTTTAAATATCTAAGAACCCGTTTAGCACATTTCCAATGCAACTCACTGTAACTATTATTGAACTGACTTAGAAAACTTACTGTATAGGCAATATCTGGTCTGGTTAAAACCGCAAGATACATTAAACTTCCAATGAGTTTTTGATAAGGCAAATTTTTATCACAAATACCTTCAACATTATCAAGGCAAATGCTATTGTCCATAGGTGTAGCGACACCTTTACAATCGGACATGTTAAATTTCTTTAAAATTTGATCAATGTAACTTTCTTGATCTAAAGTTATACAATCATTCTCGTGATCCCTTATAATTCTAACACCTAGACATTGCTTGGCTTCACCAAGGTTTTTAATCTTAAATTTTGAACTTAATTGCTCTTCCAAGAAGCACAGTTCTTTTGGATCATTTGAAAAAATAAAGAAATCATCTACATACAGGGCCACCACTGTTAACAAATTATTATCCTTTTTTATGTACAGGCAAGGTTCCAATTTAGATTTTTTATAATTTAAATTTAACAAAACTTCATCTACCCTTTTGTTCCAGGCCCTGCTTGACTGTTTCAAGCCATAAACTGCCTTTTTTAATTTGTACACTTTGTTCTCATTATTTTTTAAAACAAAACCCTCTGGTTGCTGCATGTAAACATTTTCCTCTAAAACCCCATTTAGGAAAGCAGTTTTTACATCTAAATGTGTCATCCCTAGATCTAATTTTACAGCTAAAGCTATTAAAAGTCTTAGAGTAGAATGTCTCACAACTGGAGCAAATGTTTCATTATAGTCTATGCCTTCCTTTTGAGTAAAACCTTTCGCCACTAATCTAGCTTTATAATTAACTTCACCTTCACTATTACACTTAAGCTTATACACCCACTTGCATTCAACTATTGTTCCTTTTTCTGGTAGATCCACTAGTTCCCATGTCTCATTCTCCTCAAACGAACTGATCTCTTCCATCATTGCCTGCTTCCACTTGTGCTTATCAGGTCTTGAAAAAGCTTCACGTACGGTTACTGGAACTTCCTCTATGTTGATTTCACTGGTTGCACATGTACTCAAGTAACTTACAAAATCCTCGAAGGTTTTTGGTTTTTTTTGTCTTTCTGACCTCCTCGGAACTATCACCTCGTTTTCAGGTTCTTCCTCAGGAATATAATCGCTGTCATCATCTCTTGTCTGATCTTTCACATCTTCATGATCTGAATCATCCATCGTCGCTTCTTCGTTTTCGATACTTCGCTCTTCAGTCAGAGGAATTAGTTCGCTTTTTTCCCCCACTGAATTTAACAATTCTGTGTTCTCTGCCTTACTTTCTGTGACCATAGTCGTTTCATTCGTGTCTTCCATCACAGTTACGTTTCGGCTAGTTATAATTTTTCTTGTATATGGATTGTAACACCTATAACCCTTAATATTTTCTTCGTAACCCACTAGAATATGCTTTGTAGCCTTTTTGTCCCACTTTAATCTGTTTGTTTTTGGCACGTGCACCATAGCTGTACTACCAAATATCCTCAAGTGGCTAACGTCTGGTTTCTTTTGTGTCCAAAGTTCAATTGGAGTTTTTAAAATGCCTGAAGCTACAGAACGGTTTTTAAGGTAACATGCAGTATTACAGGCTTCTGCCCAAAAAACTTTATTCAGGTTTTTATCGAACAACAAACACCTAGCCTTTTCAACAATACTACGGTTAAACCTTTCGGCCATACCATTTTGTTCTGGTGTATGACTATTTGTCTTCTGGTGGATAATGCCATTATCCCTTAAGAATTTCTCAAATTCCTTACTGCAGTATTCTCCTCCATTGTCTGTTCTCAACACTTTAATCTGTTTATTCTGTTGTTTTTCAACTAAACTTTTAAAATTTACAAACTTTTCATATACTTCACCTTTCGTCTTCAAAAAATAAATAAAGCACATTCTGCTGTAGTCGTCAATGAAAGTTAAAAAATATTTGGATCCCCCTAAAGATGTTTTTTCCATCGGACCACACACATCACTGTGAACAACCTCCAACAAACCTCCAGCTCTGCTGCCTTTGTTTAGAAAAGACAAGCGGGCTTGCTTTCCTTCACAACACACTTCACAGTTCTGCTTCTCTGTATCACCTTGATGTCCTTTATAAATGAGTCCGTCCACTAATTTACACATTTTGTTTAAATATCCACTGTTTATGTGACCTAAACGTTGATGCCAAATTTTCTTTGTAATAGGTGCCACTAAGAAACTCACGTCTTGTTTTTTTATGTTCAGTTTATAAACATTATCTTTTAAATCTGCTGTTGCCATTAAAATGTTACTATCATTGTAAATCTTACAACCATTCTCATCAAAATTAACTTTATTGCCATTACTAATCAGCTGACTTACTGACAACAAATTTGTGGTTAAATTTGGAATGTACTGCACATCACTTAAACGAACACTAAAAGTTTCTTTATCTATTACCGTCTCTATTTGCACATCGCCTGCACATTCAACTGGTATTTTTGTTTTGTTGGCTATCATAATTTCAGATAGGTCTGGTTTTCGTTCATTCGTTAACCATTCTCTTTTTGCGGTTAAATGAACACTGGCACCACTATCTATGTACCAATCTGTATTTTTAAATTGTCCAGTAGTAAACACAACGCTTAATCCAGCATCTTGTTTATAATTTGGGCATTTGGACATAAAATGTCCTGACTGTTTACATTTAAAACAAATAATTTTGCTCCTATCTTTTAATTTGTTTTTATTTACATGATTTTCATCATTCTGTAATTTACTGGTGCTGCCACCTTTTGGCATCTTTTTGAACGACTTGTTCCTTTGACTGTAGTTTGCTGCAAAAGCACCTGCAATGCTACTGCTGTCATCTGTGTGCATGTCTAACAACTTCGTTTTTATGGAATCTGTTGTTATGCTTATTCCCGAATGCTCCACTGCCATTATCATTGGTGCAAACCGATCAGGTAATCCCGCCAATAATAAAGAGCCAACCCATTCTTCGTCTATCTTGAAACCGGTTCTACGCAGTTTTTGCGATGTTTCAACGATTTGGTTCACGTATGAATCCATGGAATCATGATTTTCTAATCGTGCAGATATCAGGGCGCGTAATAACCCAATCTTTCTTGTGAAACCACTGTCATCGTACAGGTTCTTGAGCTTCGTCCAAACGTCCTTGGCTGTTGATGCATCTTTCACGTGCGGAAACAATGATGGATCAACTGTTAAAACTAATTTAGCCTTTGCTTTCGCTATTAACACGGTGTCTTCTTCAGTGCCATCAATACACTTACTTAAACCTTCAAGCACGAAAACATTTTCAACTGCGAATGACCACTCATCGTAGTTTTCGCGGCCTAATAGCTTCGGCACGCTAGCTAAATAATTTACTGCCATTGTTTTTCTTTCTTTCAATCTTACACGTTCAACAACTAACACAAACTTTTGATTTACTGTTTTTTATTAACACCTATTTCACGCGGTTCGCGTTAACTGGGTCGATAACCTGATATTATTGTAATAGGAAGAGGTAATAAAAGGGTTTAAATACAAACACGTGCAGCTCTGTTGAATCTCGCGTACCAACTAACTTATTTATTCTAGAAACAAGTAGCAACTCTGCTTTTGTTACTAGAGGGCGCTACATGTACAAAGTACTGAACATTTGAGATTTACACAACAGTTTTTTGGTTGTCAGTCAGTGGCAAAGCGTCCATGAACCCATGGTTACCATTGGTAATAGTCTAAAAAAACAAAATCTGTATTTTAGTTTTATACTTATTAGCTTATACTTAGCGTAGTAGCTATTAGTAAATATTTTAAAACTTAAAATAGTTTGCTATATATAAATCTTGCAATGTTACCACTCTCGTCTACGTCGCAGGTATACCTATACCAATACTGAGTTACTGAACTACTGTTTTAGAATGTTTTATTTACTTTAAGAAAATTTACTTTAAAGCTTGAAGGTGAATGTCAATGTTACTACGTCGATTAATTTGTTATATCTTAGATACGTTTCAGTAATATTAAATGTAATACTAATAATGAAGGCAATTAAAACTTTCTTTAGAATCGTTTATTGGAAACATGTTCTTATTTGAGTTACTAATAAATGATTTTAAAGAAAATATAAAATAAGGAAAGGAAACGTACCTCTTTCAATAATTAAAAAATTATCAAAAAATATCGTTTTTTTTTTAAGGTAACTCGATATGGATGCAAGAAGATGAAATTTTAGATCACTTTTTCGTCAGTAGCAGCTTTGTTAAAATGGTCTTCAATCAAAAACAAACCAGCAATTAATCTTGTGTGGACATATTTGGTGTCCGTTTTCCTCTTATTGTTATATAATCCTCGATCAAAGATTAGAGCTGGAGGATTGTGACATAAAATAATAGTTGAGTTTAACTATTTTAGTCACTACTTGCAACTCCTAAATGATTGACTACACCAAACCTACAATAAACAAATATGTATTATAAAGGTTTACCATATCTAACATATAGAACCTGATATAGAATAAATAGAACCTGATGTTTAATTAAGTGTTGTAGCATACGTTTCTCAGGCAAGCAAACTGGCATTTTATAGGACCTCTATGTCCTAATCTAAAAGTCTTTACAAAATTTACTACATGAATACTGGTGTATATTATATTAATAACATCGTTTTACTATAACATTAATGTTCATTAACAAATTAATGTTAAATTGTGAATATTTTTTGTATGGTTATTATCAAACCTAATAAGATTTATTGCAAAATGGAATGTCAAATCTGGTAACTTTCAATGTTGCCAACATTAGTTCTGGTGCTCAGGGTTGCCAGATCGTGGAAACTCAAGAATTCCCCAAATTTAGGATTTTCGAAAAAAAATCCCCAAAAAGAAAATACATTTGTTTTTGTAAATTATTATTTGGAATTCCTGGATTTTAATACATTTATGTTTCACTTGCATATTATCTGCTGTTTATACCTGTGATACGAACTACATAAACAACTCCATAACAACCAGGGCATTATAAGCGGGCGTTATAATTCATAACGCCCGCTCATGGTTTACTTTATAATAGGAGCCGGCGATTTACTTTACAATAGATCAGAAACTATATGTTTGCGTACGAGTATGTTGCAACACAACAAATAACGAGTATTGCGCGTAGTTTCTGGGCGCGTGATTCTCGAATTCTTTTGTGCTGACAAAAATTTCTTAGCTAAAATCAACCTATATTTTAGATGACATTAGTGCTATAGGGGCTTTTTTGTTTTTATATTGGTAATAACAAAAAACATTTCAATTTAAATTGTCATTTATGTTTGACTTTTGCAAATTTAGTAAAAGTTGTTACCATCCGATAAACAATAAAAATTCCTAATTTTTGCTATGCTTAGTTCTTGGACTATTTAGAGATCTGCTATATTACAATTACAATTAAAATAAAATTGGACGGCGGTACAAAAACTTTATTTTTACATAGTACATAAGTAATTATTATTACAACATAAAAAACATATACATTACTTGGTAGCATCTTTTCTAACATGGAACTGACAGCTATGAAACGTCCCTGAAAACGAAACTTTTATGAATTTTTAACGATCTTCGATATATCGTCGATAGTCATCTTAACCATTTCATCCCTTCTCAAAGCACCAAAAACACCCATAACCAAAACTATCTGTAATTATGCATTTACGTAACAATACGCAACATAAATAAATCTTAGCCTCTTACCTTATGTAAAAGATATGTTTCATTAGGCGCATCCTTTATAAACGTCAAAACCTGATTTCCTGTCAAAACCCTAGACCTTATTGGAATATATCCTTTTGACTTTTGTTTCAGAAATGAAATCAAACGACTATAGTGAGAAATGTCAACGTTGTCATTAACAATTAAAGTCGACTTTAATATGGAATATTTTGTCCACAACGATTTGGGACTATATTTGTCAGCCTGCAACGAAGGAACAAAATAAACAAACATATTGTAGGGAAGTCATTAAGTAGTAAAACACGATAATAACTTACCAATTCCTGAAAGTAGGCCAACATCACCGTCTCGTTTACCATTTTAATCTATTTTTCAACTTCCAGTTAACAAAAATTTGAAATTCTTTCTCATAATTTACTCTAGATTTTGTTGGCAATAAGTTTTCATTGGTCCTTTTCAGTTTATACAAAATACCTTCCGGAACATCAAACTTTTGCTCCATCATCGTCACCGAACAAAACGCATGTATGAAGTCGACGCTAGTTTCAACTGTTTCGAAACAAATAGAGAAACGAATCTTAGCAACACCAAGGTTACTATTTTTGCGTGTTTATCATAATTTTATTATTATTAGATAAATTAAAAGTAATTCTACATAATCTTGTGAAACATAAAATTTTGTATGCACCACGAGCGTTACTAGATGATAATGCCCATCGGGCGATTTCCAGCCCTCGGGCACTTCAGGCCCTCGGGCTGGAACATCGTCGCCCTCCTTGCATTATCATACCCCAAAGAAAAATACCCCAAAGAAAAAAATCTCCTAGTTTTTGGGGAAAATCCCCTAATCTGGCAACTCTGCTGGTGCTTTTGCTCCAGTGTCGGTTTCAATCACTACGAATAGTTTGTAAATAGTCTAATTTTAGTTCGTTAACAGTTTATAATTATATAGTGTTAAATAATTAGTTAAGATTAAATTAGTGTTTGTTAGTGTAAATATTTTCCTTTGTTAATAGACAATTAAATAGAATTTTTAGTATGATTTAAAAAGAATGTTACATATCAATAGAATAAATACAAACCATAAAAACTGTATTCGTGATATTTGTATTTTAAATAAAGAATAAGAGACTCCAAATAAATCAATTACACAGTGGGAATTGATTGAAAGGTAATAAAATTCTAGAAATACTTTTATGTATGTAATTGAGCATTCAATATTCTCGTTTTTTTTCTCTCGAAGCTAGGCAGACTGTCTCCGTGACCCTCGTATTCCCGTAACACCCGTTGATTGGTTCCAATCCTCACCCCGCGATTGTGTGTAAACAGAGAATCAGACTGGTTTTGATCATTTATACTATGTCGCTCGATGAGTAAACAATTTAAAACTCAGGCAGACATTCGAAGTAGTATAGTGTAATAAATATTTCATTTTAAGCATAGAGGACGCAAAAGAAGTAATACCTATTGCAATAATTAATTAACTTGTTTGAAATGATTTATAGTGAGACGTCATATAAATTAAATATATAGAACATTTTATAATTTAAATTCGTAAAATGGATATAGTTGTCAAATAGTCTCACTAGTGTAGTGTCTAGCATGCTAGATTCTCACCTGAGCGACCCGAGTTCAACTCCCGGCACCAACAAATCTGGTTAAGTTTTTTTCTGTAGTTTTTTCCTTATCTGCAACACAAATGTAAGTCGGCTGCTGCTGCACGATAACAATATTAGTCGCCCCCCTTACAAGCGTTAGCTTATGGGACCTGGTTACTGATTAGCCAAGTAATGGGTTGTAGCAATTATTATTATTAATTTAAATTAGCTACATAACTTAATGTATAACATTACTGAAATTGTATGGATCATATTAGAATATAACTATTAATTTCTATTACATAATCTCCACTAATTAATTAATATGTACTTATTATTCATGTGGGGGGAATCAAGGGGTGTGGCCTAGCAATGGGAGGGGCTCAGGGGACAAGTGAAAGGAGGTCAATGACAGTTCAAGGTTGTGTGGCTCCACAGTATTCATTCTTTCCTTACTGTAATCACTATTACCGGGACCTTAAATGGTCGTACATGGTCATTACAGAAACCTTCTCACAAAATGCATTACTAGCAATCCCGTTTAGAAACTACAAATTTGAACAGGTTGACAGCTTCGTATACTTGGGATCATTAATTATACCAACACCAGCAGATATAGTGAAGAAATAACGATATATTAATATAGCCAACATCGCAGATGTCTCCGCGGTCTTCATCGACATTTCCACTCACGTGTTCTTCAACGACACACAAGGTTAACAATCTACAAGACTCTTATAAGGCCGGTCCTCACATATGGAGTGGAAACTTCGACGTTGACTCGTAAAGACAAAAAGATTTTAGAAAATCAATAAGGTCAATGGCGCAGAAGGTGTAACTTTGAGCTATATCAGATGTTTGACGACATACAATAAAGTGAAGTAGTTAGGGGAGAGTGTTATACTTTGAACCAGTCGCGATATTTACTATTGTAATGAACGTAATCAGCCCTCTAAACGCCGCCGTCGAATGTTCGAGACTGCATGATTCATCAACACCTGCATGTGTTATTTATCGACGTGACTCATCCACGTGCGTCATCGGCGGCTCCACAAACAATAGACCATCTAGAAGAATCTAGTGCACTTTCTAGAAGATTGTATGCTGTATATAAACGCCGTCTTACACGGAAGAGGAGTTAGTCAACCGCGAATAATTAGACACGTTAGTAGACGCAAGTGGTACCTAATAGATAAATATCTATAAGTAGAATATAAATGTGTGTGTGTAAATAGCACGAAATAAATATTGTGATTAAATATAAATAGTTTGTTAATAGTTAGTTTATAATTGTGTTTTGTAATTAATTAAGATTAAATTAGTGTGTGTTAAGTGTGAATGTTTTCTCTTTATTAATAGACGATCCAACAGCATTTTTGTTATTGTTTTAAAAAGAACTTTACACTATATTATATAGGAATTACTATTTCTACTGTACTTGCTTGACAATATTTAGAATCTAGATGTTACTATGTCCAATTAAGATAAAATTTCAAACCGTTTTCAATCGGCAGCTTTTTTAGTGTATTCAAGCAGAAAAGTAAATACAGTGAAGCTTGCTAATTCGAATAATTAAAATATTCCTTGCCGTGCCGACAGGCGCTTAAATTGTGAACACAATATGTAAACTTTTTTTGGGAGCGAGACCT
The DNA here is from genome assembly GCA_929113105.1 of Agrypnus murinus. Classification (NCBI taxonomy): domain Eukaryota; kingdom Metazoa; phylum Arthropoda; class Insecta; order Coleoptera; family Elateridae; genus Agrypnus; species Agrypnus murinus. The sequence goes on from OV816027.1 coordinate 11,836,847, forward strand.
AGTAAATTCGAAAAACAAAAATATCATGTACAAATAAGGAACACCCTAACCTATATATTATTTTAGTTTTGTCCTGAACTGCTATAATAAATAAATGACATGAATAAACTTCATACATAACTTTGTTTACTTGATTATATTTACATAAAAGCGCACATGTTGAAAGGCTGAAACTATAGGGGGTTGCAAATCCATCGGGGTGGATAAATAAAAGTTTATTCATAGATAATTTAAAGCACTTAATATTTCATGTTAAGACAACTGTCAACGAAAAAGTGCTGTTAATATTCAATTGGATAATCACGAATCACACATCTTGATTGACGCAATCAATCTGCAAAGGAGAATGGGTTACTACCCTAGTAGCACACATATATTATATCAATATTTTTTTCAAATATTTAAAATATATCCTTTTCAACATCCGCCTAAATATTTGGCTAATATATTATTTAAAATATTTCTTTAATATTATCTTGATAATAATTATTTAACATTCTAGTTAGAATATCTTATGAATGTTATATTCCCAGTAGCACACATATATTATATAAATATTCATTTTCAAATATTTAAAATATATCTTTTTCAACATCCGTCTAAATATTTAGCTAATATATTATTTAAAATATATCTTCAATATTAGTTATATTATAAGTTTTCACATTCCTTTTAATATATCAGAATAAAATATCAAAGGCATTATAAGAAAATCATGTCAAAATATAAACATTTGAACAAATGATTAAATAATAGTATATTCTGTAACGTGGTTAGAATGGAAATTCGATGTGAGTGGAAGGTTCCGAACACAAGCAAGAGGAACCAAGAGCATCAAATTTCCAATCTAACCAAGTAACGGACCGTGATTTCTCCAAGACCACAGGAAAATTTAAATTTAGCAGTATTTACAATTTGAAAATGTGCACAATAATTTTAAAAAGTATGACATTTAACGTAAACAATGAAATCAAGGCTAACAGTTTTTTTATTGTACTGATACAGAATATTCATTCCATATCTAGTGATGGTATGAAATACATGCAAAATACATAAGTAGAGTAGTGTTTTAGAATATTTATTCTACAACAAGAGTTATTAGAATATTAAGTTGTTATTACCAGAATTTGAGAATTTACAAAATTCCATAGTGGTCATGGAGAAACAAATTTAACTAAGAATACACAAGGATGTATTATCCTAAAATTAATGAAATAAGTAGATTTTAATCAAGTCAACATAGTATACGTTCATACGTATTTTACCAAGATTACGTATTTCCGTAAAAGTATATAGTGTATAGAATTTAGAAAATAAACAAGATTAATTTATCTAGAAATAAATAACTAACAATATCTTATAAAACAGTTTCAAATGATTGCAATATAGACACTAGCAGCTATACTCATAGAGAAATTACACGCGTGTAATTTCTCTACTAGTACGGCTGTTGATTAATATAAGAAACATTCAATCAGGTGAACAATAAACATCATGGCCATGATTTTATTCTTAATTATAGTATTAAGTAGCATTATGATTATTGTTAAAATAGAATCACTGTAATTAATGACTTTAAATAAAAGATTAAACTAAAATGCAAGTTTTAACTGTTTATTCAAAAAACAAGTATAAAAATATAAATTTCACAAATGGAAACGTTAAAATATTGAAAATAAGAATGTTGTATTAGCACTTAGTTATATATGCACATTAAATTAAAATGCAAGTCTTAAAACATTGAAGGGATAAAATCCATTAAAAAAAAAAGACAAATTATGTATCAAGAGTTTTAAAATGATTTTAATGTGCAATTATTATCATTTATTTTCCGGAAATAATTTAAAATTAACATAAAAATTCTTTCTTATTTAAAATATTACTAAGCACTTGAGCTGTTTCACTGGGCAACATATTTATAATGTCCTTGGATAATTGATTTTTAACAGATAATTCATCCCTATCATAATTTGTCCATTCAGCTTCCTCTCCTTATCCAGTCTTATCAAAAGGTTTGCTCCTTGCTACTTTGTGTTGTTTAGTTAAACACATCCAGATGAATTTATCTAGAAATAAATAACTAACAATGTCATATAAAACAGTTTCGAATTATTGCAACATACGCACCTGATTAATATATAACAAACGATTCTAGAACATGAGTAATTTGTGAACGGGAGTTTATAATGAAGCTCATGCATTTTCTCCACGTCTAGCTTTGGCAGTGGCAAAAAATAGTCCAATAAATGTTTTAATACTTTCATCTGTAACAGTTGGGTGTCATTTTCTAACAGCAACTAAAATATAATCCAGTCTTATCGAAAATTTTACCCTTTACTACTTTGTGTTGTTTAGTTAAACACATCCAGATGAATTTATCTAGAAATAAATAACCAACATGTCATATAAAACAGTTTCGAATTATTGCAACATACATACCTGATTAATATATAACAAAAGATTCAAATTTGTGAACGGGAGTTTATAACGCAGCTGCTGCATTTTTGCAGAGTCTAGCTTTGGCAGTTGCCAAAAATAACCCAATAAATTTTTTAATACTTTCATCTGTAGCGGTAGAGTGTCGTTTTCTAACAGCAACTAAAATACTTAGTAAGATTACATAATAGTACAAAATAAATACAAATGGAAGCGTAGATACCAAGTACAGCATTGTAAATGTTTGACAATTCAGAAAACGGCTTTTTCTTCTTCTTTCCTTGTCCAGAATACGACACTGCTAAGTTCTTATCAAAAATTTTATGCATTGCAAGATATACAGTTTTTTGAGGATCTGCTCCCCCTAACAGGTAAAGTAAATTAACCTAAAAACAAAAAACATTTAGATGTACAGAAGATTGAAGCAATACTTTCCTCTTGCCAATTGTTGCAGTTTCCTTTCATCTTGTGCTATGGAATCATTGAGTAATTTAAGAGCCTCGTCATTTTGAGCAGGCAAGTTAGCCAAATCATCTACAGTATCTTCCGCTTGGTTATTTAAACCATCTGTTCTTTGCAAAAAGCAATGGTTTTCTATTCTTTCAAGTTTAGTTTTAATTTCTCTGATCTCGTAAAGAACTGTCTCTTCAAATTTACTCCTGATTATAGTTTTTGAAGCAGGTGTCTCGCTCCTAGATCTGGATAGATGTGTTTCTGTCACAGCCAAAGAAACACATTCAACGTGATCTGTAATGAAAAGTAAATCAATTATAGTTGTTTCTATAGCTAGAGAAAAATAAAGATTCAGGTTTTACCATTATCAGGGTTTGAAAATGAAGAAACATGATCCTCTTCTCTCTTCTCAATTGAGACAGTTACTTCTTTGTCAGATGCAAATATAATATACTGAGCTGGTTATATCACAAGTTGAACATTCTTTGTAAAAAGTATTTTTTTTACATTAATACATACCTACTGGAATATGAAATGGTTTTCTTGTGAACAACTTCTCAGGTCTTCTTAATTGCTGTCTATCTGTTGCTGTCATAGACACGTCTTCATCGGAATCATCGCTAGGCAAGAACCTTTTTGGCACCCTTTTCCTTCGTTCTGTATAATCATCACTATCACTTACATCTTCAATGTTTGAAATGTGTGTAATGCTAAAATGTTAATTGAAATTAGCATAATAAAACATTCATGACAAAATATTAACTTTTAAGTACTCAACTCACAAGACGAAGTTGAGGGTTCATTGCTTTCATTTAAACACGGTGGTAATGGTTGATGTAATAAAGCAGAAGAATTAGGTGGGTTAGTTCTTTGCAGTCTTATTACAGCTTTGTTTAAATATCTGTATTTCCTACAGTTTTGCCTGTTATTCCTGCCCATCTTAAAAACTATTTAGCTACCTTTTGAGGCTTCTTCGTTTGTATTGTTTTGCACAAAACTAATTACCTAACACACAAGAACGGCGACAAGAACAAAGAATAACTTGGAATAACTAAAGTGACCATCAACAAAGCTACAGCGCAAGCGTACCGAAACATGTACCGCAACCACAGGTCGCTATAGTATATCTCTAATAATTTGCTCGCGAAGGATGGGTCACTGTTCGCTTATTCTAGTCTTTGAGCACAATTATAAAGCTTCGACCATTATCGACTTGTCGCAAACCTATTATTTACGAGATTCGAAATTTATACAAAATATTATGTATTTATAGACTCTGAACTTATAGCCTTTACCGGCACCTTTATCCAACATTTGCTCTGACACATACTTTAAACCAAGGAATGATGAAACTACACAGAAAGACCGCCCACGCAAAGGCGCCAAACCCAAATATGTGATTGTTATTGTTCATTGAAAACATCCCTATTAACAAAATAGTTATTTATTACTAGATAGGTACGCATATTATTCTAGTTTGTAAAAATACTATTTTTATGCATTTTGTTTTGAACATGTACACATCTGCTTTAAGTGAATTGTGTGAAAGTGAGAAATTTGCAATCCAATTCCGATTTGTCAGTGAAAAAACAAATTAACTCCCAAGAAAACTACGATCTTATGCAAACTTTTACATTTTAGAAGGTTCAAGAACTCAATCATACATAATAATAATAAAATATATATTTGATATTTGTTTCAAAATATTAAAAATTACACACAAATAACATATTTATTTAATATGTATATCAATATATTTCTAAATATTTCATTTTCAATATTGCTTAGATATCTTCCTAATCTTTTAAATATTTAAAACACATATAATATTATATTTATATTTTTTAAATATTAATGAAATATTGTGTGCTACTGGGGTACTACTAACCATACCACCTCATACATACCATCCAGTCGGTCCTAGGTACAACACATGGCTGTACCTTGGACTAAATCGCTTTTTCTGCTATTAAGTAAACTAATTTAAATATACTAGTTGCAAATATTAAAAGAAAAAACTGTCAAGAGATGTTCACGAATAATTTTATCATATAGAAGTAACCACTTTGCAAATATAAATTAAACAAAAAATGGTCCAAGGTACAACACTCTCCCCTATGTCAAAATATCCAAACTACGAGGGTTATACACATAACCCAAATGCCAGACAATTAAATAATCAGAAAGCTGACAGTAGGCAAACCAGAAGGGATACGAACCACAGGCTGTCCCCCACACATATTGGATGGATAACATCGAAGAGGGCGGAATGGAAACAACTTTTAGAAGGCCAAGGTGCCACAGAGCCTATGATGATGAGTGTTATTATAAGAAATATCTAAATTTTCGAAAAACATTAGACAATAATATCGTAAGACAAATTTTAAAATCCTCGGTGTTGAATTTTACTTTAATAGCCAAGTATTTAATATGTGTTAAAGTAAATAGTCTAAGTTGTAATTAATTCCTCTTTTATGTAGTAAAATGCTACTGTACGTTGTTATAATCATTAATTCTTTATTTTGGTATTACTCCTTTAGAACTCTATATAGCAAGACATACGAGCCTCGTCTCATTGAAGTTTGCACACTTCTATTTCTGTTAAACGGCGCCTCGCAATTTTCACCATGGATCTTTTGGTTTTTCGAAGTAGCTATTTCTGGTTGCTAGAGTAAAGTACTGACCTATATTATAAGTTATGTTGTTTTATTGTTATATTTCGTTGTGTATTTATATTTTAAAATGAAGTACACTCCACAATCTTTTTCCCTAAATTTCATTTGGTTTTCAAGGTGACTGTTATTTATTGTTAAAATAAGGTATTTCTTCTGCACCTACTTTGTGACGTTTTATAAAATTTTACTGAGGTAGGGGTCCCTCTTACCACCTCTTTGCATCCGCAGATTGATCAGAGTTGAATGGGCGGCGTGAGGAAACCATTTGATAGAATTTCAAGAAACTTAACATGGAATAAGTGCAAAGACAGTACTTCACTCTAACAAGAAACAGCTCATGCGTATATCAAAATAAATGCACGGCATTCTTTAAATAGCAAAAATAGAATGTGCGAGCTTCAGTGAGGCAGGGCTCATATATCTTGCTTCAAATCAAGAAAACAACTTGAGAAGTTTCAAAACTCCATAAGCTGCAATAATAATTTCAAAATTATATTTAGGTTTTCGAGATAACTGCTACAGAGTCTGAAGTGGCCTTTTGTAAATAATAATTATATACTGTATAAAATCTGGAATTTTTGAATAGTACCCTTTTATTTATTGTTTCCAGCCTTATTTTGTGGAACTCCATAATCATGAAATAAATAAAGATTATTAAAAGTTTCACAGTTTTATTAAAATATACCTGACAATATTGTTTCGACAGCTATGCTGTCATTATCAAAGGTAATATAATTATAAACAAACACGTCGCTAAGGTAGATACAAAATAGGTAACTAGATAAAATAATAATAATAATAAAAATTAATAATAAAAATCATAATTAAACATCTAATACTTCCAGTAACGGAGAATTACTGAGCTCAAGTTGTTCATTCATTAAAGGTACCCTGAGTTTGTGTTTGTATATCTCAAAGGCTTCTAAAATGTCTAATTTGCGTTTGTTATTACAAAAATGTAGGAATTTAATATTATTTTGAGGAGTCATTGTGTGATTTTGTTCTAAAAGGTGTTTGGCGTAATTCGATTTTTCAGGATGTTTATTTTTGTAATGACGTACGTGTTCTTTATATCTTATGTCAAAATTTCGAAGTGTTTGTCCAATATATACCGAACTACAAAAAGAACAATTTAAACGGTAAATGCCCGATTTCATGATATCATGTGTTCTGTCTTTAGCATTAAATAAAAATGAAAAAGTGTTAGTGTTGGTTTTAAATGTTATTTTATAATTGTTGGTTTTTCTTAGTATATGTGCAATTTTTTCTGATATTTTGCCAAAATATGGTATAGATATGTAATTTGTGTCTTCTGTTTGATTGTCAATGGGATATATTCTTTTGATAGCTAACCTATAATCTTTTTGTTTAATTAAAGTGTCAATCATGTTCGGATTATAATGATTTGCATGTGCTAGTTGTTTAATGGTTGATATCTCTTTGCTAAAATCTGATTTTGTTAGTGGAATAGTTAAAGCTCTGTGTACTAATGATCTGTATGCTGCTATTTTATGTGTATTGTGGTGACAAGATTCATTTGGTATTGTTATATCTGTTTGTGTTGGTTTTCTGTATATGGAAAATTCAAAAAGATTGTCTGCGTTAATCTTGATATTTAAGTCTAGAAAGTTTATAGCCCTGTTTTGTTCTGTTTCTAGTGTAAATTTTATATTAGGATGGATATTGTTTATAAGAATTAAAAATTCATTGATAACCTCAAAAGAACTGTCAAAACAAGCTAAAATGTCATCAACATAACGAAACCAGAAGATAATGTGTTTAGAGAGGTTTAATTCAAATATTCGATCTTCAAACTTGTCCATAAATATGTTAGCTAATAGAGGACTTAGAGAATTACCCATAGGTAAACCATCCTTTTGTAAATAAATTATGTTATTAAAAGTGAAATAATTTTGACTTATACAAAGGTCAAATAATTGAATTAACTCTAACCTTTTAACTAATTCTATATTACTAATTCTATATTAGTTAAAAGGTTAGAGTTAATTCAATTATTTGACCTTTGTATAAGTCAAAATTATTTCACTTTTAATAACATAATTTATTTACAAAAGGATGGTTTACCTATGGGTAATTCTCTAAGTCCTCTATTAGCTAACATATTTATGGACAAGTTTGAAGATCGAATATTTGAATTAAACCTCTCTAAACACATTATCTTCTGGTTTCGTTATGTTGATGACATTTTAGCTTGTTTTGACAGTTCTTTTGAGGTTATCAATGAATTTTTAATTCTTATAAACAATATCCATCCTAATATAAAATTTACACTAGAAACAGAACAAAACAGGGCTATAAACTTTCTAGACTTAAATATCAAGATTAACGCAGACAATCTTTTTGAATTTTCCATATACAGAAAACCAACACAAACAGATATAACAATACCAAATGAATCTTGTCACCACAATACACATAAAATAGCAGCATACAGATCATTAGTACACAGAGCTTTAACTATTCCACTAACAAAATCAGATTTTAGCAAAGAGATATCAACCATTAAACAACTAGCACATGCAAATCATTATAATCCGAACATGATTGACACTTTAATTAAACAAAAAGATTATAGGTTAGCTATCAAAAGAATATATCCCATTGACAATCAAACAGAAGACACAAATTACATATCTATACCATATTTTGGCAAAATATCAGAAAAAATTGCACATATACTAAGAAAAACCAACAATTATAAAATAACATTTAAAACCAACACTAACACTTTTTCATTTTTATTTAATGCTAAAGACAGAACACATGATATCATGAAATCGGGCATTTACCGTTTAAATTGTTCTTTTTGTAGTTCGGTATATATTGGACAAACACTTCGAAATTTTGACATAAGATATAAAGAACACGTACGTCATTACAAAAATAAACATCCTGAAAAATCGAATTACGCCAAACACCTTTTAGAACAAAATCACACAATGACTCCTCAAAATAATATTAAATTCCTACATTTTTGTAATAACAAACGCAAATTAGACATTTTAGAAGCCTTTGAGATATACAAACACAAACTCAGGGTACCTTTAATGAATGAACAACTTGAGCTCAGTAATTCTCCGTTACTGGAAGTATTAGATGTTTAATTATGATTTTTATTATTAATTTTTATTATTATTATTATTTTATCTAGTTACCTATTTTGTATCTACCTTAGCGACGTGTTTGTTTATAATTATATTACCTTTGATAATGACAGCATAGCTGTCGAAACAATATTGTCAGGTATATTTTAATAAAACTGTGAAACTTTTAATAATCTTTATTTATTAACAGTACCCTTTTACATTGTAATATCACAGGACAACTTTGGATTTAGCATATAATAGGCATAAGCTTTAATTTAGACTATGTCCCAACTTTTAGTTTTTATATCCACACCAAAAGGTGTTCTAGAAGCTCTTTTAGAGTATGAACACTACTATATGAATGCACATAAGACAAACAAGAAATAGAATAGAATGGCAAGAAAAATATGTTTATTTAAGAAACTACATAATTATATGTTTAAATACATTACATTAAATCTAAATTTCTAACACAATACAGTTCAACAAATATTACTTATTTATTATTTCTTAGTTACTCATTTTCACAGGCTGAGTTGACTTGTTAACCTTACATATTTTTAAAAATTCCAACGTATTATCCCTGAGAATCCAACCCAGGACATCAAGAATGGTAGCCAAGTGCCATACCCACTAAGCTCCCATAGATTCTTGCAGATTCGTTTTCAATGAGCAGTTACAGCTACATACATACTTTACTGTTATCAAGCGCTATGTGCAATAATGTGCTTTTGCAAAATTGCTCTTTTTGAACATTTATAACTACAAATTTTACATCCAAATGATTTTTCACTGGTATGAGTGAGAATGTGCTTTTTCAAATTACTTTTTGCTGAGCATTTATAACTACAAATATTACATCCAAATGGTTTCTCACCAGTATGAGTGAGAATGTGCCGTTTCAAATGACTTTTTTTGGAGAATTTATAACTACAAATACTACATCCAAATGGTTTCTCACCAGTATGAGTGAGAATGTGCTTTTTCAAATTACTTTTTGCTGAGCATTTATAACTACAAATATTACATCCAAATGGTTTCTCACCAGTATGAGTGAGAATGTGCTGTTTCAAATCACTTTTTTTGGAGAATTTATAACTACAAATATTACATCCAAATGGTTTCTCACCAGTATGAGTGAGAATGTGCTGTTTCAATCTACTTTTTTCTGAGCATTTATAACTGCAAATTTTACATTCAAATGGTTTCTCACCAGTATGAGCGAGAGTGTGTAGTTTCAAATAATGTTTTTTTGAACATTTATAACTACAAATTTTACATCCAAATGATTTTTCACCAGCATGAATGAGAATGTGCCTTTTCAAACTGCTTTTTGTGGAGCATTTATAACTACAAATATTACATCCAAATGGTTTCTCGCCAGTATGGGTGAGAATGTGCCGTTTCAAATTACTTTTGTCTGAGCATTTATAACTACAACTATTACATGCAAATGGTTTCTCACCAGTATGAGTGAGAATGTGTTTTTTCAGATTTTCTTTTTGTGAAAATTTATAACTACAAACATTACAACAAAATGGTCTCTTACCACTATGAGTGAGACTGTGCTGTTTCAAACTACTTTTTTGCGAACATTTATAACTACAAATATTACATTCATATGGTCTTGCACCACTATGATTGAGAATGTGTTTTTTCAGATTTTCTTTTTGTGAACATTTATAACTACAAATATTACATCCAAATGGTTTCTCGCCAGTATGAGTGAGAATGTGTTTTTTCAAATATTCTTTTTGTGAACATTTAAAACTACAAATATTACACCTAAATAGTTTTTCACCACTATGAGTGAGCATTTGCCTTTGCAAGATTGTTTTTCGTGAGGATTTATAACTACAGGTATTACAATCAAATAGTTTACCACCATCGTGGGTATGCATCTGTTGTATATTTTGATTCATAATGCATTTATAGTTACATAACTAAGTATATTGCATATGATTGTGTAGTTCGTTTTTGGTGGTCAGCCAGTGGAGATAATAGTTGAGTATAACTATTTTAGTCTCTACTTGCAACTCCTAAATGATTGACTACACCAAACCTACAATAAATAAATATATGTTATAAAGATTTACCATATCTAACATATAGAACCTGAGATAGAATAAATAAGACCTAATGTTTAACAAGTGTTGTAGCTTTTCTCAGGCAAGCAAACTGGAATATTTCATACACGACCACCTCGAATCGACGCCGACGTTTGACGTATTTATGCGGCCTGTTCATTTGCCAGTTCTCGGCGTTCTCCGCTTGGCGCCACGTCCTGGGGTATGGACGCGTTCAACTGTTCGATTTTATCCGACGCGTTCACACATCCAAATGTACACTTAGCAAAATGCTTGGAATGTTTATAATCTGTGATAATATTAAAAAATAAAATCCGGACTCTTTTGAAGGTTATTGTTAAATATTTGACTTTTCTAAACTTTATTCAGTAATTATTCGATACAGCGCTACGGATTTTCGTTCGAAAAACGTCATAAAAACAGTTAAAGATTATAAAATATTCTTATCAGATAACACAAACACCATTTTTAAGCCATTTTCACGTAAATACAGCCAACTTTTTTACTAACTGTAACCTAACATCATAACATTCTAACCTCAAAATAGCCATTTTAACATTGTTTTTCTTATTAATTACCGGCGACCAGCGCGATGTTTTTCGAATTATTGTTCTCTAAGTTATCCTCTACAACTCAATATAGTTGGTTTACCTGGGTTCAGAAGGGCCCGTATATCGAATAATTAATCTTTATTCTAGTTTATAACGAATTTAGTGCGTTTGCTTTTGTTTGATAAGTTTTTGATTTAAAAATAGTAATTTTACTGAAAAAAAAATGCCAATTCACAACAAGAAGTGCTATGTGTTACTTACAGAAATTACAAAAATGCAACGAGTTTCTTCGCATTTTCTTCCAGTATTAGCTTACGAAATAGGTGGATTGAAAATTTACATCTTCCTTCTGGTAGGATTAAAACATATACTTTAGTAAAATGTTTATTTATTTTACTTTATACATTTTCTAAATTACATCGTATTTAGTGCATTGTACAGTAGAAAAGGACAGTCCGGACAGTATAGTTAACGTAGAATTTTAATTTATCTCAGATACGAAAATAACCGAAAGTACTGTTATCTGTAAATTACACTTTAAAAGCAGTTGCTATAAAGACGGATCTTCTAGTTGAAAGTTATTAAAATGTAATGTGGTGCCCTACAGTACATACAGTAATTTCTGAAATATATTATAAAAAAATCTTTTATCATAACACATTTTAGACATGTTTTTCGAACACTCCTCATAATGTACAGTATGTATTGACTGAGTAATTGCTCCTCAAGTCGCTCTTAGGATTAATCAATCAACAAGATCGTGGAGATTTGAAATGCCCTAGTAAAAATCTCATATTAATAAACCAAATAACAGAACTGGTTTTAAATAGATTTCAATATTTACCTCAAGAATGCAATCATTGCAGTATTTTAGCTGATCTTGATTTCAGAATTCTTTATCTTAGAATTCTTCTTTATCTATTCTCAAGATTCACAACAAGGACCTTTGAAGAATAATTTTAAGTATACTTCTAAAATCAATATTAACTAACCTTGCCAAAAAAGCACCAACAACATATCTGGAACGCGATTGTACATTAAACTTCTTTCTAAAAAAGTACTCAAACATTGACAAATAAATACTTTTCATAAAAAAATGCTTTTTCTTAGAATCACCACTGCCGATGGCATAAATTGTAATTTATTTGAAGTATGTTAACTGTCAAAAGTGTAAAAATTCAAGCTAATTTTCGAACCATTTCAAATTACCGGCGCGGTTCTGATCTCCAATCACCCGGTAGCTAGCGCCATGCGGAGAACATGTGCATAATGATATTTTTAAAATTTGAACTGGCCGTATTAAGACGTCAAACGTCGAATCGAGGAGGTCGTGATTTCATAGGTCCTCTATTTGACAAGATTTATTGCAAAAACGGAATGTCAAGTCTGGTAATTCTCAAGGTTGCCAACATTATACTATAACCAAAAAATGAAGAAACTAAACCGAGTGAATCTAGCAGGTGCAGTCTAGCAGTCGGAGTTGATTGTGAACGAGCCTTGCTCTCAAATTGTCAAATTTATTAGACAATTTGAAATTAAAAATTGTCATTGCAATCTGTCAAAGTATTAAAAGGTTTTTCACAACTCCAATTGTTAATTATTAAACTACTATTTATAAATAACCTTCTGATAGCAAAAGTGTGCACGACATTAGTTGCTGCTTAAAAGATTTTTCACAACTCCAATTAATATTTATTAATACCATACGTGACAATTTATTGGTTCTTACTAGTGTTTCTGACTCGGGAAATTCCCGGAAATATTGTTTACAAGGTATTTAATAAAAAATTCTTTGTTTAGAATTAAGGTTTTACTTGTGTGTTGCTTTGCACAGATGGTTTATTAACCAGTTTTTTCTATTACTAAACAGTCTTTGCAAACATACAAATTATTTACAACCTGTTGTTTATAAACAATCAATTAAGGTAAAGAGATTATTTTTAGTAAGAAAGTACCGCTAGGTATGGTCGCTTGCCACAACATTCTTTATAAATAAACCTGTAGTTTCTATTCAAATATATTCAAAAAAAGGTTTTCATCTGGAATTTCCTCTCTTATTTATAAACAGTTAAGGTAGTCTTCTTAAAGACCTAAACAGAATGTTTTTACTTAAAAATTCATATTGAAGTATGGTCTTAATCTCTTTAACAACCGGTCGTTTTCAATAGGTAAAGGATTCCAAAAAGATTTTGATAATTTTTGTAATGATAATAGTATATTTATTGCTTATAGTAGTTATTTACTAAATTCCTGAATTTGTTTCATCTAGCTTTTATTTACTTTTACCTATTAAATTTAGAAATAAAATGTTTTCAGTTTAGTTCAAGGTGAAAATAAACCAAATCGTAGTTTGAAATCGTTTTAAAAATGTAAAAACGGCCCAATACAATTATTGCCCCAAACAAATTTCGTGTAAGGTTCGAATTCTAGCCGGCTTATGCGGCATTTAGAATGCATGCACAGGTCGCATTTAAAAAATATTGAAGAAGATATCGTACCTTGTGCCTCAAAAATATGAAAAATTAACAATCAATTTTAAAATTTTGCAAACCAAGTAATTTGAGTGCAATGTATGTATCTCAATAGGTCGCAGAAGATGGAATATCAATTCGAACTATTGCTAATCATATTTATCATGTTCATATTCAGGAAAAATGTTTTATAAACGCTATGAGTAACTTAAAACTTACCGGCATACAATACAACACTAAACAGGAAAGGCTTTGGTATAAAAGAGAGAAAAATTATTTTATGATCGGAGAATTTATTTTTGTACTGCTGTGCTTTTCATTAAATAATTACAATCATTTCTCAATGGGAACTTCTGGGAGAAAGTAATTAGAGGATTAATTAAAGCAATTTTAAAAATAAATATTTGGATTTTTGTGTTAGGTGCTTATGTAAAACTGCTATCCGGGATTCCCGGGACTTCCGAAAAAACAGTCTCAAGTCCCGAGAATAACAAAATTGTCGAGACCCAGAAACCCTAATCCATACATATGCGAAGTCCGATTGATTACCGACAATGAGGTTGTGATTAACAGAACGACACAGATAACTAACAGCTAAATCCCGGAGTCGCAACAGTGTAAGAATTCTAAGAAATGGGGAAGTCCCGGCGTAAATTCCAAACGAAAACATGCAAGACAAAAAATGCAAGAGTCTTGCGAGCAAGACAAGATTTTTGTTTGCAAGAATGAAGCAAGACAAGCGTTTATCAGATTTCTTGTCTTGCTTTGCAAGAAAAGACACGAAATCTTGTCTTGTAAAACAGTATCGCTCATGCAGGACAATGTGTAAGAAGCAAGGACTGGAACCCTTCAGAAATATATGTTCCGGTTCTTGGAAATTAAAAATAAGGGTTCGGTTCCGGTTTCAATTTTAATTTTCTAAATATTAAGGTTCCGGTTTCGGTTCCAGGATTTTCTAGGTTCCTTACGGGTTCCGGGAGCAAAAGTAATGACGTCACATTTTATGTTTGTATATAGCCAACAAGGTGGTGTTGATATAGTTCAAATATTTCTAAACAAATATGACCTTGATAACAGTTTAGTGAAAATGATAATTGTTGCAAACGTCTCTTACTTGGTAAAATGAAATAATCTCTCAAACGATCATATGCTGTAGCAAACTGATGATAAATAACAAGAGAAAATACTAATGTACCTAAACTATATATCTTTTTATTTGTGTCCAACAAAAATAATTGATTGGAGATAAACCGTAATAATTCCAACTTAAGTTAGAACATTTTTCTGTAGCAGTTGGAAAATTTTGTAAAAAACATTGTATATTATCCTTAGCTTTCTTAAGAAAGTAATTGATATCAAATGGAATATCGGAAGTCAAGTAATACCTTGAAAGTACATTTTCAATCTGCGACCACCTGCACAATTTACTGCTTTCATGAAAAATCCACTTTTAGTCGCTTGGCGATAACTCGCTACTACCTCAAATAAAAACCTTAACTTTCTATTATTAAACACTTTAACTGTGCAAAACACTCTCACTTCTTCAATGATAAAATTGTCACAATTTATGTTTAACAAATAAAAGTAAACAATATTATTTAAAACTTTCACTGTCCACATGTTTAGCACTAGTTTTGTAGGTAGCTCTTTTATCGAGTCTTTTATAAAATGTTCAAAAATTTTTATCATATCAGCTTGCAGAAACTCTTATTTTATCATTTTATTTTTGAGTCATCCTATCTCTTCTTTCCTAAGGATCTTTTCTTTGCGGCAGCTTTTTAATTGTTAAATATCTTGGTTGCCCAAGAAATATTCTGGGTATAGCACCCGTTTTTAATTTAGGATTCCTTAAACTCTTTCACCTTGTTCATTGCAACATATTTTTGTTTTTTCTATATGATCATCTTCAAAATGATCAGAGCATACAACTGGCTTTTTGGTTATTGTAAAATTTTCTCTATGTATCGCCTTTAACCAACGTTGTCGTAGACCTCTTCTTCTGGAAAAGAAAAAACACTTTTATAGCTTCCATTTTTTAAAGAAGAGCGTAATTCAATTGACAACTTGGAACACAATACCTTTTAGGCATCTAAAAATAAATAGTTTGGGGCTTTATTAGAATCATATTCTACAACATAACCAGTGGCGTAGCCAGAGTTGACCCTTGGGGGGGGGGATATACAATAATAAAAGAAAAACCGTGGGCTTGGCTCTCAACGCATACCTATAATAACTGTTTATTTAGGTTTTTTATAGATTGTACGGAACAAAAGTGCAAATATTAAAGAATACTTAATAAAAAACAAAAACATTTTATAGTGGGGAGGCGCATTTAGTAAAATATGTAAAATTACAAAGTTGGCTCTCCCTGAAACCTAACTAGCAACCGCCATACTAAATTTTATATTACAGTAGTACAGATGATATTTTGACCGGTGGTCACTGTGTATGAGTGGGACTCTCTTTTCTCGATGGCATTTAGGAAAATGGCGAATGCAAATATTTTATTGTTCGTACTTTGGAATCCACTCAACCTAAAAACTTGATCTTGGTGTCAAATTATATGTTTTTGGGGTCAAGGAATTCAAAGGAATTTTTAATTTATTCATATATACAACCCATCTCCCATTTTTCAAAATGTGGACCAATATATGGCATTAAATGAACTTATATTTAATTATTTTTTAACTATTACAATCCTCCTTTATTAAACAAAGATAATGATATTTCTCCTTACTCAAACATGAAAACCACAATTTAAAAAATGTTGATTTGAAATAGTTACTTCAATAGTAATTGCATGATGTCCCACTGTCACTAGCAACATATGACGGATGTCTTCGTCTTCTAACAAATAAAGCCATGCTCGGTACAATTTTGATAAGGGACAATGGTGTAGATAACCTTCCTGTAGAAGAACCTGGTATGCGTACATGCTACATCATTGATGCTATGGGCGTAGTACAAGCACTCAGAAAGCCAAGTAAAGCAACACTTTTGGTGATCTAGCGGACTCATTTGTGAAGTTAGTATACAAGATTCCCTTACCACAGAATTGGAATGGATTTATCAATCTTCTTGAGAATAAAAAAAGCTCTAACTCACTTCCTCTCAAATCAGTTGATAGATGTCTCCTCTAAGAAATTAAACCCAAATCAAGTTATAGTGACAGCAGGTGGTTATAAACAGTGTGATGCGGCTACTTCCACATCTGGAATTCTGTCAGATTCATTAATTGCAAACCACGAAGAAGCAGATACGAGAATTTTGCTTCATGCAAAAGATGCAACTAATAATAGATACAGTCGGATTGTTGTGCAATGCTAAGATACAGATGTGCTAGTTATGTTAGTGAACATGTTTCAATAAATTCACGCAGACGCAGAAGTATGGATGCCCAAAGGAACATCATCACAGAAAATATTCGTCCCTGTGCATACAATATTCTCAGGCATACCAAGTGATGTGCGAGAATCTATTATTGGTTTTCACTCGATAACTGGATGTGACACAACCAGTCAACTAAATGGTATTGGCAAGAAAACTGCATGGGAAGTTCATCTGAAAAATCCTAAAATGGTTGCAGAAATAGGTGTTGGAACATTATCGGATAGTGCAATCAAATCGGATGAAGATTTTTTATTAGCATTTACTCGCGCTCTCTACATAATGCAGAGACTTTAAAATCAATGAATGAACTTCGGGAATTATAGTTTGGGAAAAATCACCAGAAATGCTTCCTCCTACATATGCTTCATTGAAGCTACACATCCAACATTACCAAGCATTTGTGTGAAGAAAAGCACTGGAGGCTAAGCCATTGTTGCCTGATTTAATTGATGGCGGATGGTACGATGATAATGGTGAATTAAAACCAGATTATGCTCGATCTAATTGTGTGTGTACAGTAAACAAACTACCATGTCTCAAAGTATGTGGGTGTTCTCTTGAGCAGTGTAAGAACATATATTCAAACCAGGATGATGAGGATTAAAACAGTGAAATTCTTGAATTTATATTCTATCACACAGTGAAGTTGGACCCCATAAAGGACATTTTTAATTGTGGTTTTTATGCTTGAGTCAGAACAAATATCATTATCTTTATTTAATAAAGGAAGATTGTAATAGTTGATAAATAATTAAATAAAAGTACATTTAATGCCATATTGGTCCCCATTTTGAAAAATAGGAGATGGATTGTATATATGAATAAATTAAAGACTTCTTTGAATTCCTTGACCCCAAAAACATATAATTTGACACCAAGATCAAGTTTCTAGGTTGAGTGGTTTCAAAACTACGAATAATCAAATATTTGCATCCGCTACTTTCCTAAATGCCGTTCAGAAAAGAGGATCCCACTCATACACAGTGATCACCGGTCAAAATATCATCAGTACTACTGTAATATAAAATCTAGCATGGTGGTTGCTAGTTAGGTTTCAGGATCAGCCAAATTTGTCATTTTGGCCATCTGCCTCCTCACTATTAAGAATATTAGTCTTTATTCAACAAAAAACATTACAATACAAAATCTAGGTGCCATGGTTTTTGGTCAGTTTGTCAAATATTTCATTTACTTTTCAGCTACTGTTGTTAAGTTTTTGACCCTTGGGGGGGGGATATATCCCCCATATCCCCCCGTGGCTATGCCACTGAACATAACCTAATTTTCTATTTTACTAATGTCCGTGATTTTATACTAATATATTGCTGTGTTATTTGCAGGTAGAAATGTTAAATAGGTAATTTGGGTTGCCTATCTTTCAGGCGTTCGTAATTGAATCTTTGTTAAAAGGTTTATTTAATAGTTTCAGAAGTACGGTTGAAGCTAGCTATATACAGGAATTAAGTTAAATACATCCTATTCGCGATAATTTCTTGTTAAAGTTGCATTTCATGCAAGATTATTTAACGATCCGATCTATTCATTACATAACCGCAATTTTTGAAAATAATTTTAAAAATGGGTTTCTTTAGAGGAATAATTTATTCACATTATGTTAACATGCATAAAAAGTTTTATATTTCAACAACAGGATACTATTCACGTGTGTATATAATTTAATAATTGTAAATTTTAATACAACGTTTGGTACGTTGAATTGTTTTTCTTGATCTTCCGTCAATAGCTCAAACTTGGTTAACTGCACCTAGAATATAATAAAACGGGCTATTATGAGTAAATTAGCATATATAAAAGAAACTTACCTTGCTTAATTTTCAAAATGGGTGATTTTTCCTTTTGCGATTTATGGTATTGGTTTGTCGAGCCACCGTTCTAATTTAATTAATTTAGGTTCATGATGTTATTGTGGAATTTCGTTGGATAACATCTTGGCTGTGTAAGTTGTATAAAGTTTTTTTTGTAGTTCTATGTGCGTTTTCTCAGCCATTTCAATTTAAAAATGTCCATACACCTGTGCCGTGAAGAAATTTTCATTTAAAGTTAATTTTGTATTATAAGTGTTAGTTATTGATGTCAAACTAATGGATATAGCTATATAAGCATATTGTGTAAAGATTAAAGGGTAAAATTGGTGGTTGGACAGATTTAAATCGAAATTATGACAATTTTAGTCAAGCGTGAAAATTTGTTTGTTCGACTCAAATTGTGAGTTATTGTTGGGTTTTAGAGATAAATATGTTATTTTATTAGTTTAAGGTAGTGTTGGGGATTCTTTTTATGTGTTTAAATCTAAAATTTAAAGAAATTAATATTTTAATTATAAAATTTTAAATGTCAATTTTTGTCCATGGTTTACTTGATAATGTTACATAGTTGTTGTTTCTATATGTTTTTATGTAATTTGTATTGTGAAAAACAATCAGTAATCTCCAGAACGTATTGAGAGGAGGACGGGTTGTTTGCATATTTATTAACCTATAAAAAACATGCATTTTAATAATTTAGAAAAATAAAGTAAGGTTACAAATTTTTGAATAGATGAAATTTGTGCATATAAATGGATATAACTTACCTGTTCGTCGATATATCAAGAAAATAATAATTTATTGAATTGATTTGGATAATTTCACAACTTATAGAACTTATTAGTTTGGAAAATATTTCAAGAAGAATTAATTTTCTGCAGACTTGCAATTTTGAAATCTCGCCACCAGTCAAGAGGTTGGTTGTGGATATTATAGCGGTATTTTTTTCACGGGATCAATTTGAAGGAAGTGTCGAGTGTGCGGAAAAATCGTAAGTGACATTAATTTGAATTTTATACTGGCCAGTAAAATATATCATTTCGGACAAATATTTTATTAAAGAAAAGAATAAAACGTAACATTTGAGAGAACTTAACATATTTGTTTAAATATTAAAAAAATAAGAATTTAGAAAATTTGCTACATTGATTTTTATTTAAATTATTTTGTTTAGTAGTTTAGTTATAAGGTATATAAAAAAAATTTGACGTAGAAATCCCTAACATAACATAAATAAAATAAAAGGCTGATTAGTAGTTTTTTAATTGTTTATTTATTATTTATATGAGAAGAAATAAAAATTGTGTTTCTATCGATATATTTAAATTTTATTGATTGTTCATGTTTCTTCCTTGTGTGGGAATAATTTGTGATTTGCAGATTGTTACAATTTTCCCAGCCCGGGTGTTAGTATTACAGGTGGGCCCACTGATATTGGAAATTGGTAAGGTAAGGTTGATGTATTACAAATTTAAGAGATATTTGTCGATTGCTTTACTGAAACTAAAGTTGGAGCTAGTGACGGGGCAAAAATTTGTTATGTAAAAAAATATTGTAGTGATATACGGTTGTATTGTGGTTTTGTTTTATTAAAGTGTATACCACTGCAATATGTACAATTATTCACAAAACATTTTACACTTATCTTAACAATGTCAGTTGATTTATAACAAGCAATTATTATTAAACTATTTGGTAAATTATTAATAAATAAACTAATAAATAACAGAAAATTCATGTATTCAACTTCAACATGCGGTAAAGAAATCACAGCTGAGATCTGTACTGTAGGACCCCGACAACGTTGCCAAACATACTCAATTTCATAGGTTGTGATACCATAGAAACTGAGCTCTTCGAGTAAATAGATGTAAAATACCGAACGGGGCTATTGTACATTTTTTTTCAAGATGAAATTTGTTTGGAAATATTCAAAGCCACCAATATAAAATGTGGCGTAACACTTTTCTTATCAATTCACAGACTTTTAGTCAATTAATAGTGGAAGTGGATCTAGTATCAACATCAACTCAGTAAGAAATGTTTATGGTAGCGCTGTTGGGAGAATGTCTGAAATATTTTTCTTAGTTATTATTAGAACCGAAATGTGGAACCGAAAAATACCGGTTCCTCCGAAAATTTATAACGGTTCGAGTTCTCATCGTAACATTAACACGAATTCTGGTAAGGGTTCCGATTCCTATTTCGGTTCCATAAAAGTAATCGGTTTCGGTTCCGATTCCGGTTCTTTTGGGTTCCTGCTCTTGCTCAGAAGGCTGTTAAGGCTGATGCAGCGCTGCATTTCCAACGGTGTGTAGGACGCAGCCAATAAGTTGGGTACTGCATGTATTATATACAGCTAACAACTAACAAGTTAACAATCTTGCGATTCCAACGCTATCCTCTTCTTCGATTTCCTTTTTTTATTACTTAGTTCCTGATCACTATTTTTTTTATTCTTGATTCATGCGATGTATGAATACCTAGATATCTGAATTTCTATTAATATAATTCTATAACTGCAGACAATTTTTTTTTATTGTAATGCAAGGTGTGGATGGAAGACCAGTAGTACACTGAACCCTCACCTTGAGGTTCTGCATTGTTGTGATTAACATATATTTTTATAAATAAGGAACTGTTTGTTGTTATTATATACTATATAGTTTAATTTCAGCTGGTTGTTGTGATTATCGTAATTATTTTTTTTCTCTGTATACTTATATGTAAGACCTCATAAGTACTGTTATTTAATCATTCTTTTTAAATTGTTGTAAATTACACAATTGCAGACTAAACATATATTTTATTTATTTATTTAATGTGTAGTTACAAATCATGTTTTTGTAAACATTTATAACTACAAACATTACATCCAAATGGTTTCTCATCACCATCAGTAAGAATGTGTTTTTTTAAACTTTGTTTTGTGAATATTTATAACTACAAATATTACATTGATATGGTTTCTCACCACTATGAGTGAGAACGTGTTTTTTCAAACTTTTTTTCTTGAACATTTAAAAAACTACAAATATTATATCCAAATGGTTTTTCGCCACTATGAGTGAGAATGTGTTTTTCCAAATTTTCTTTTTGTGAACATTAAAACTAATGCATTTGTTGTATATTTTCATCCCTGATGCATTTATAATTACATAACTAAACTATATTGCATATGATTGTGTAGTTCGTTTTTTGGTTGTAAGCCAATGGCAAAGCGTCCATGTACTCACGGTTACCATCAGACTAGAAAAACAAAAACTGTGTTTTTTCTTTTATACCTATTAGCTCTTGTATATTATTAGCTTATACTTAGTGTATTAGCTATTAGTAGTCAATATAAATATTTTAAAAATTAATATAGTTTGTTAATATAATTAGAATATTAAACTTCTGAATATAACCACTTCCAAGCAAAAGTTATGTAAATCCTGCAATGTTAAATGTGCCTGAAATTACATCCCCACAATGTAAATAAAAAAGGCAAGTAAAAATGATGTAATTTTTACGTTTCATACCGATGAAATGTTACATGCCAAAGTGATGTACAAAGATGGATGTATTTATTACGTGCTACTGGGCATGCCAATAGCATAGGTTTTTTGTTTTACAATTAATAGCAGTGCACAGCAAAAATGTACCGTACATCTAAACATGGTTTCCAATAGTTCTTTTATGCTGAATGCAAATTGATTTACCAAACTGTCCAATTAATCGATTTTTTAGATATAACGACTAGAAGTGGCTTTTTTAGCTAATACAAACGAATAGATCTCAGTAACAGTATGGTGTAAAAATTCAAATGTAGCGAAAAATCAAGTTTATGCCTTCTAACACAATTTATCAATTTTGATGGACATAATCATATTATAAACCAGATGTTGTTTAATTGCTCGACGCCTGAACGCGCGGCGTGTTTATGATGATTATAATTAATGTGAATGCTTAATACCGACTTATTACCGCTTTCCATTGCACTAAATATGATATCAAGCGTTTTGTCGGCGACACTATGTCTAATGTAACCTGTCGTATTTGTTGAAACTGTGGTAATTTATCCACAATACCTGATGAGGATCTTGCACAGTTTGATTTACTTTTATTCCTTTTATTAATTTTTAAGCCATTTTCATCATCTGGCAATAGTTCGAAGATGCCAAAGAATGCCGTCTTCACCTCCGTTTTTATTTGTGTACAAGCCCTTCTGTAAAAAACATATTTAGCAATTTTTTTCTTAATATGTATCTAACATATTCTCTGATTGATAAAATTTAAAAATATCGGAACCTCCCGATTTTTTCCTAATACATTTCATTTTCAAATTAATTTTGCTCAATTCA
This sequence comes from Agrypnus murinus, assembly GCA_929113105.1. NCBI lineage: Eukaryota > Metazoa > Arthropoda > Insecta > Coleoptera > Elateridae > Agrypnus > Agrypnus murinus. The sequence goes on from OV816027.1 coordinate 11,860,186, forward strand.
ACTTCTATTGAATTTTGTTTCTATTTTGTACTATTGTACAGGTGCGGGAAGTTAGCCGCACATTTTTTGAAACTAGGGGTCATAATATACCAATTTTTAGTGCCCAATTAGCGCCGTTGAATTAGAATCTGCGCCGCTCTTTAGAACTCAGAAATTACAATGCGGCCAAGTTCACGTGAACGTGGCCCACACAATTTTATTTTTCAAATTTTTTTAAAAAATTTTATCACCATCATCTTGCTCTGAATTTGCGCCCTCCAATGCCGTTAGATTATCTCTGCAATTCTAAGTTTTTTAATAGCACACTCTAATGTTATATCACCATGTTTAATTACGGCATCGATTGTCTCCTTATCTGTTGAATCAAGAACAATTTTATCCCGTAAAACTTTATCGGCACTTTTAAATTCACAATCGTTAATTAGAGTTCTAACATCAGTTAAAAAGTTATCGAATGGCTCACCTTGTTTTTGTTTACGCGAATAAAATAAAAACCTAGCGTGTAGTATATTCTTTTTTGGATTGCAATATCTTTCAAAAGCAAATTAACTTTTCTTGACGAAGAAAGGCGTTTTTAAAAATGGTACTTAAAAACGCGAAAGACGGAGCCCAAGTTACAAAATGAACACAGTTTACTGTTAAGTACAATAAGATATTTATTCGTCGTGAATTTACACAATATGCACTTGCATAATCACTTAAATACTATTATACAATTTTAACTTAAAACTGGTAATAATGATGTTCAGAAAGGCCGAGGTAAACAGTAACCATGGCTTCTACGGCTTTCTGGGTATGGCTTGAAAGAAGGTAAACATTTACCCTGGTAAACAGTTTCTATCTTTCAAGCTTCCTCGTAACTCAGACTGAACTGTCCTATAAAGTGCTGGTCTTTATATACTCCTTCTGTGGGTGTGAAATCCTTCAGTTGACCGCACGTGGCAGTGTGCCTACGTGACTTCCTTATAGAGTTCTGAGTACTGCAGCTGCTGTGGCCGTGTGCCTACGTGACTTCCTTATAGAGTTCTGCGTACTGCAGCTGCTTGCTATGCACACACGTGGCCGTGGGTTTGATACTGCGCCTACAATCGTGGGCGCTCCGCTCGAGGCGTTTAGCTCACATACATTTATAATGAGGTCTCACTTCGCTTGGATAATGAACAAATGTTAACTAGCATTCAACACACCTGTGAATTTTTTCTTATCTTCAGCTTTTTCATACGTAAAAGTTTCACTTATTTCAACTGCTTCTGCACCAATTAAATTCAATAATATCGCGATCTTCCTTTCGTCTGATTGACTATTATATCCGGTCGCCGTCATATAAATATCAAACATTTTATTACATTTTTTCCAGTTTTCATTTAAATTTACGGACAACGCCAGAGGAGTAGGAACTACAAATAAAGCCATCGCAATTATTTTAATATTTGTATACCTGATTTAATCTTTATGTTTTGTAACCGACTGCGCCATGTGTTGTGGTCTTCTTATGTGAATAAAAACAACTTCTTTGTAGCTTTGTACATATATTATACAATATAGCATCGGCCAACCTTCTTACATGAGTGTTTCCAGCACTCTTGTGTGTTTTCATCAAACTACATAAATATAATTCACTTGTCAAATAAAGGTGTGATTAAACTATTAAACAAATTAAAGTTTATTTTAAACAACGCCATACTTTAAAAGAAGAAAATCAATTACTATCCAAAGAAACTACATCTTGCCACCATCCTTTTACATTGCTAAGCAAAAAACAGAGCCATCTTAATGTTTTTTACATTTTATTGCAATTTTTTAATAACTACATGCCAGGATTAGGAAATTCCAAAATTTAGACAGTATCTTAACTTGAGTAAAGGCAAGATGTAGTATCCCGAAAGTTACTATCGTTAAGCTGTAAAATACCATTACAGTTATTTCTGCTTCAGATGCTGAAAATGAGTCCCTTAGGTCTGAAGGCATGTCAATAGAGCTATGGTTTCTAATGAAAAGTGCTTAGACATATTTACAGACCCTTAGGAACAGATGCAGCATCTATGGTATGAAAAGCTGCAATGCTGTACACGGTACTGATCTAATATATTTTGCGACACTCAAAATATATCTTAACCTTTTCTAAATCACAGTTAAACTATATTTTAATTGTTTTGAACTTATTAAATCTTGTTATGTAGTTCTTAAACAATTACAACATTTGTGAGGTTAAATTTAAGAAATATTAAGGTAATTAGAAAAGAAAAAATCTTTAAAACCTTTAACCATTTACAATATTTTTTCCATTTTTATTCTTAATATATTGTAAGAATGTACGCGATTATTTCTTTAAAAAAATTATTTTTATTTTGTTTTCAGTACCTGTTTAAGAAGATTCGGAATTATATTTTTAACAAAAAAATGTATACTAGTTATTATTATTTGTCTTATTTTCTTACACTTCATTTAATAATAATAATATTTATTGAATGCATAACGTAAAGATATTATGTAAAAAGAAAATATATAAAAAAACAAAACAAAGAAAGAAAAGATTCATAACTTTTTCATGTTTAAACCTAAAAATCCTTCAAATGCGGATTTGAAAATAATTCAAATTTTCTTCAATACTCTCCTGGTGATAGTAAAAAATGGTTGCCATACAAATCTTACTGGTCTGACGTTTCACTTCAGCAGTATATAATCTCCAAGTATATGAGTATATATTATATATGCAGTGAGACTGCAGGCATATGATAATAATAGTTATTATTCTTATATTAATCATTATTATTATATATTAAAGTTGTACCAATCTGTTTTCTTTCAACTCTTGTGAAATAAAAAAGGTGCTGTTAGGGGATTTATTTATTTGGTATTGGCAACATCGCGTTGAACTCCATAAAAATTATTAATTCTTGCTGGATCAGGCTCGTAGATTGATGATTCTCTGTGATTTTCTAGGAAAATAGAAAATAAAACTGGTTAAGAATGGTATTTGGTATGCTTTTCTAGTGTTTGAAATAATGGTTACCACTTACAGATGTTCATCACTGACCTATAGTACACTATTATTGTGCTATCAACAAGTTTGTGTAATGGAACAATAATGATTTTTTTTGCCATCAGGTAAATGGTTTGTTTTATTATATGAACACACATTTGTTTTTAAAATGCCCTTATTCCAAAAAAGTTCAAGTTACATAATGTATAGATCATATTACACATATATAATTGGCGAAAACATTTACTTTTTATTTATAGGTTGCAATAATTTTCCAGATAGTCCATAACGAGCTATGGAGGTAACCACAATCAAAGCAAACATACATAAATGTAGATTCATAGATAATGGAAGGCTCTAACACCAAAGTTGAGATAAAGAATAAAACTTACATCAAGAAAGAAAAGTAACCATTTGATATCATGATTGATATCGTATTTTAGCGACTTACAAGCAAATGAATATAAACAGCATACAAATGCTCATTCATAAAGATAAATAATTTATATATAATCTTTAGACGTATTCTTTTTCACATTGTGATTAAATCCAAACAATCATAAAAATTTTAGTATTGAGAATGCTTTGTCACAAAAGAACATCGGCAATACTTATTACAAGTTTCATCACAGCACTTATTAAAGATTCAATCATGTCAAACACGGAATTTCTATGATTCAAGGGGGTTAGTGCTCTTCCCTTTATTTTGTTAATTTTTAATAGATATTTAAATTTGCATACAAATGCTCAGAATAGGATTTTGTTTATTGGGTAAAATTGGCTACTGTGTATTTTTTTTACCAATCATGCTAAAAAAATCTGACTAGGTGGGAGTTAATCAGTTTTCAAAAGAACGAGATGTGATAAGAAATTACAAATTGAATTTAATAATGCACTGCAAAAGAATACAACTTTTGTAATTACAAGGTCAATGTAAAGAGTCTTCTCAAAAGACACATGATCACCCACAGTGGTGAAAAACTAATTAAATGTAATGTGCATTCATTTATAATTGTTTATATAAGTTATTTTATAAACAACACAGGTTTACTCATAGTGGTGATAAGCCATTTGAGTGTAACATATGTAGATATAAATGGTCACAAGAATGCGATCTTAAAAGACATTTGGCCATTCATAGATGTGAAAAGCCAACTTAATGTAATATATGGGATATAGATGTTCACTAAAAACTTATCTTATACAGCATGTCTACCCATAGAGGCGATAAGCGATTTAAATGTAATATATGTGATTATAGATGTTTATCTAAGAGTGATCTTAAAAAACACTTGTTTACTCATAGTGGTGATAAACCATTTGAATGTAATATATGTAGTTATAAATGTTCACAAAACAGTAATCTTCAAAAACACATGTTGACTCATAGTGGTGATAAGCTATTTGAATGTAATGTATGTGGTTATAAATGTTCACAAAAAGAACGTTTGAAAATGCACTTGACCACTCATAGTCAAAAGCTGCTTAAATGTAATATATGTAATTACAGATGTTCACGTGAACGTTTACTTATGCTACACATGGTTTCCCACAGTGGCAATAAGCCGTTTAATTGTAATATATGTGATTATAGATGTTTGCGAAAGATTCAGCTTGAACGACACATGTTTATTCATAGTAGTGGTAATAAGCCATTTGAATGTGATATATGTAATTATAAATGTTTGCAAAAGAGTCATCTTAAACAACACATGTTTACTCATAGTGGTGATAAGCCATTTGAATGTGATATATGTGATTATAAATGTTCACTAAAGGGGTCTCTTAAACAACACATGTTTACTCATAGTGGTGATAAGCCATTTGAGTGTAATGTATGTGATTACAGATGTTCACTAAGACGTTATCTTATATTACACATGTCTTCTCACAGTGGCAATAAGCCATTTAATTGTAATATATGTGATTATAGATGTTTGCAAAAGAGTCAGCTTAAACAACACATGTTTATTCATAGTGGTGATAAGCCATTTGAGTGTAACATATGTAGTCGTAAGTTTTTACGAAAATCCGATCGTAAAAGACACTTGGCCATTCATACAGGTGAAAAGCCATTTAAATGTAATATATGTGATCATAGATTTCGTCTAAAGGCTTCTCTTAAACAACACCTGGTTAATCATAGTGGCGTGGCTAATCATAGTGGCGATAAGCCATTTGAATGTGATATATGTGATTATAGATGTTTATATAAGAGTGGTCTTAAAAAACACATGTTTACTCATAGTGGTGATAAGCCATTTAAATGTAATATATGTAGTTATAAATGTTCACAAACGAGCGATCTTGAAATACACATGTCTATTCATAGTTGTGAAAAGCCATTTAAATGTAATATATGTGATTATAGAAGTGCACTAAAGAGTATTCTTAAACAACACATAGCTACTCATAGTGGTGATAAGCCATTTGAATGTAATAAATTGAAATGATGGCATATCGTCAGGTTGAAAATTTACTTAGTTAATAATAATTTAAGAATATTTAAAGGCTATGATAGGCTCCAAAAGCATTCAAATAATCAAATCACGTAATAAAGAGAAAGATAGACATGCTAGGATACGAGTTTTATTCAGTTGTAAGGTTACATGCTAGGTTATGTGTAGAATTATTAGTATAAAGTAGAAATATAGGAGTAGGATGTTTTCATGCACTTTTAAAAAAGTATTGAGTTTATAAAAAGGCATTTCAGTCAATTATGTCTTTTTATAGTTAAACATGTTTTTTGTAATTCAGGTTACATGTTTAGGATAGTTTATTCACTTTTCTAGACGGTTGTGTCTTCTCATTAGATTTGAGTTTGGCGTTGTTAATGCAGATACCCACGTTTGATGAAATTCAATGTATGGAATCAGAAAACGACAGTGATTTTGAAGCAGATTTAGCAAGTCCCCAACGTTTCAATCAACAAGAACTGAATGATCTCGCTAGAGACCTGAATCTTTCAAAGGAATCTTCTGAATTACTCGCTTCCAGATTAAATGAGAAGAATCTACTTCAGGCAGGTACCAATATTACATTTTATCGTAAAAGAGATAAGGATCTGCTGCCCTTTTACTCTGAGAAAAATAACCTGGTATTCTGTAACGATATAAGAGGACTCTTACAAAAAATGGGTTTGTCGGAATACACACCAGACGAATGGCGCCTGTTTATAGACAGTTCAAGACGTAGTTTGAAATGTGTGCTTTTACACAATGGTAATAAATATGGCTCAATACCCATTGGTCATTCTACCAGCTTGAAGGAGGAATATGAGGCAATACCACTAGTCCTGAAAAAAATTAAGTATGAAGAACATCAGTGGGTAATTTGTGTCGACCTAAAAATTATAAACTTCCTGCTTGGGCAGCAAAGTGGATATACAAAATATCCTTGTTTTTTATGTCTTTGGGGCAGTAGAGCTAAGGATCAGCACTGGGTTAACAGAAATTGGCCTTTAAGCAATGTTATGATTCAAGGAAAGCAAAACGTAATCAACGAACCTTTGGTTGCGAGAGAGAAAATCGTATTTCCACCCTTGCATATCAAGTTGGGACTTATGAAGCAATTTGTGAAGGGTTTAAATCGAGATGGATTTTGTTTTGGCTACTTGATTCGTAAATTTCCTGGGATTAGCACGGAAAAACTGAAAGCCGGAATATTTGATGGCCCTCAGATAAGGCAGCTTATTAAAGATCCATAATTTACTGCATCAATGAATGAGATTGAATCTAACGTTTGGTGTTCATTTGTTCAAGTGGTACAAAATTTTCTTGGAAATCATAAGGCAAAGAATTATATAGAATTAGTGGAAAATATGCTTTCAAACTTTAATATTCTCGGTTGTAACATTAGCATAAAAGTTCACTACCTCTACAGCCACTTAGATCGGTTTCCAGAAAACCTAGGTGATTTGAGTGAAGAACAGGGGGAAAGATTCCATCAGGACATTAAAACTATGGAAGATCGATATCAAGGAAGATGGGGTAGCCACATGATGGCCGACTACTGCTGGAGCTTTCAGCGAGACTGTCCTGGTGACTACCATGCTAGAAAGTCATATAAAAGAAAATTTTTAAATGATATGTAAATATATATTTATTTGTTTATTTTGTGAAATAGATACCTTACTTTGGATTTTTTGTATTTTTTTTGTGGCAATTGGAGCATATAGTAAATAACGTAAAAGTATAAAAGTTAAAAAATTAGACTATTTCTTTCTAAAAAAAGGCCAATATACTGCGGTGATCTTTGAAGATAAAATAAAATACAATATGTCCACCGTTCCAAATATAAACATAAATTATATACGGTGGATTGAAATGAGAATACACCATAGATATTTTTCTTTATTCCTCTCAGCTAGCTCAGGTTTGCTCAGTAAAGTATAAATTATTTGAATTGCGAGACTGTTATTTACTTTTATGCCTGGAAAGAAACAAAAACTTATATCGTAAGCACTAAAGCTCCTGCAAGCTGAACAACTGCTGCTAAACTCTGAATTTAAAAGAAAAGAACGCTGGATGCTTGTATTAACATCAATTAAACACATATGTAAAATTGAAAACACATAAATTTTAATAAAACACTTTATTTAAGGAACAAAAATAAAAATCCAAATGGAACGTCAAAATAAGAAAAATGTTATTCAAGATAATACTACAATTGGTAATTGAGAAATAAATTCTCAGGTTTGCTCAAACGTTAGAAATAATTGTAGTGACCTGACATAGGATCAGTACGGTCATTCGTTTGAACAAACCAACACAAATGAAATTTGTTTATAAATAAAAATATTTGTCAAATGAAAATAAATTTTATATAAATAAATTTAGTTGTTTTGTTTTACTTCAAATCAATAAATTCTGAAAAGAACTTAATAAACTAAACCAAATAATTTTATATCCTATTTTATGTCCTATCTATAGCCTTTATATTAATTATGCCCATGACATAACATGTCCCTCTTTTAATTTAAATCCGATATAAAAATATTTGTATTGACGTTTCTGTTCGGTTGTTGATAAAATTTTCAATACGGTGATTTGATATCACTGCAATACAGTATCTCAAAAACTAGATCTGATAGACCAAATTTGAGGACAGTTTTGGATTCTGCACCCAAAACTTACATAGAAACAGTTACAAAAACCCTGGCACCAAAATGTGTGTTGGACTGTATTATTTATGAATACAACATCTCAATATGTGGTTATAATGCCTGGTTTATACAGCCACTTATCATCTAACAAGTATAATTTAATTTAACACGTAACAAGTAAAGAAAAGTAGTGCCGGTTTATACAGCATATATAAAATTAATATATACGCGTGCGCATACTGACATATGCTTGCAATACCGCCACAAAAATTTGAATTTTTCAAGGGCAATTACATGATAATGTAGTGGATAACCTGTTTTTATTCCTAGCCGACATGCGCACTAACGATTCATTTAACAAGTAACAAGTAGAATTTAAAATAAATCCAATTAGGAAATGTACTTGTTAACTGATAAGTGATACGTGAGTTGTATAAACCCATCTGAGTAAACACCATATTCTAATTCTTACTTGTAACTTGTTAAATGATACTTGTTAACTGTTAAGTGGCTGTATAAACCAGGCATAAATGTTAACAAATGAGCAATCTTAAAAAAACACTTGACTACTGATAGTTGTGAAAAGCCATTTAAATGTAATATATGTGATTATAGATGCTAACGAAAGAATCATCTTAAACAACACATATCTACTCATAATAGTGGTGAAAAGCCATTTGAATGTAATATGTGTGGTTATAAATGGTCACAAAAGTGCAATCTTAAAAGACACTTGGCTACTTATACAAGTGAAAAGTCAATTAAATGTAATATGTGATTATAGATGTTCACTAAAAAGTTATCTTACACAACATATGTCTGCCCATAGTGGTGATAAGCCATTTGAATGCGAAATATATAATTATACATGTTCTCGAAAGAGCGCTCTTAAACAACAAATGTGCACCCATAATAGTGAAAAGCCATTTAATATAATATGTGTCATAAAAATATTTGCGAAATAGGCATCATAAAAGCATTGTTTAGGGACCTTTTATGTTTAGCAAGGGCAATACATGCACATTGCAAGATTTATTTGCGATGTGCAAAATAATAGCAACGAGTCAAGTAACAAGATTGGAGCAGTTAAAAATAAAAGTTAAAAGGCAGCAAATGACTTGCATAGGATGGCCAGATAGGATAAATCTAGTTTCAGCTTCTCTAAAAAGATACTGATATTTCTACCATGAGCTAATAGGCAATCGCCTGCTCTCAACTTGAATTCGCGTACTCCATAATGATAAAATAATGATAACCCTTAAACTGCAAGAAGTTCTTTTAAAAATGTTATTCCAGAAACAGAGGTATTATGAGGCACATATTCTTTGAGCCATTGGCGATAGCGTATTTTGGACAAAAGTGTCGCAAGACATTGTTAAATTGTGGTACTAGGGGTAGTGTACCTACTGATTGTTTACTATTAATTACACTATTTTCAAAAGTAATATATCTTATAATAATATGACGAATAAATAAACGTTGTTTATATCGTTGTTATGGCAATATCCCTATCAGGCAATGCCTTCCTGCTGGATTATGTATGTAATGATAATCATGCGAACAGCAAGATCATTACATAACACTCCTAGTAAAAAAAAGGCTGAACATATATTAAAATTATAAGTTATATTTTAGAAGGGCATTCAATGCCTTCCTCAAGAAAAAATAGCATACGAGCCCCGTCTCATTGAAGTTTGCACACTCTATTTTTGTTATTTAAAGGATGCCCTGCACTTTTTCTCTAACATGTATAGAATCTGTTTCTTGTTGTTAGAGTGAAGTATTGTCTTTGCACTTTATCCATGTCAAGTTTCATGAAATTCAAACAAATTGTTTCCTCATGCCGCCCCTTCAGTTTCGAACAGTCTGCGGAGGCAAAGAGGCGGTAAGAGGGATCCCTGCCTTAGTAAGATTTTAAAAAATGTGACATGCAATACTTTATTTTAACAACAAGGAACAGTTACGTTGAAGACCAAAGGAAATTTTGGGAAACAAATTTTGGGATGTAAATCACAAAAACAATAAACATTAAAAATTAGCAAAGGTATGTACCACAGACGGCTCATTATTGTACTATATTGTAATATTATTAATTATTTTAATTTTTTCATATCTGTTTTTATTGGTTGAACAATAAAATGGTTAGTTTTGTCATTTTGACAAGCAAGGAAGGAATAGTTCAGGTTTATTTTGTGAGAATGTTATCATTTGTAAAAATTCAAGGTAGGAGGAAATAAGTATTGATGGACTGAAGTAATGGTTATTTCATGAGTATTATAGAGATTGAGAGAGAACAAAAAAAGGGATAAAATAGGGGTAGGTATTAGTCAATTGTTAGTAGGTTAGTGTAAACAGGGTTACCAGATTTGTGAAACTTAATAGAATTCATAATTTTTCGCTTGAATTCAATTTATAATAGTAGGTAAAATATGGGAGAACTGAAACCACCCCCCACAACTAACACCCCTCACTACTGACCTCTCTCTCTCTCTCTCTGTCTCTCGCTCTCTCTCTCTCGCTCTCTCTCTCGCTCTCTCTCTCGTTAAATAGCATTAGGTTTGTTTGTTTTTGGGCGAGGAATCAGGATGGCGGAGCATCGTTCGTACCTCATGGCATCGATTGCTATGATCATTTGGCCGACCCTACTAGAATTTAGCCGAATCTGGGGGAATTCCACCCCCAGTAGGGATTTTTAACGTGCCAAACATCACATTGACACGGGACCTACAGTTTTACATCCTATCCGAGAAGAAGGCATGTTTTTTAATTTTTCTCCGCTATGAAAAATTACCAGCTCGACCGGGGATCGAACCTGCGATCCTTGGATTATGAAGCAAACATGCAAACCACTAATCCACCGAGGCTGGCAGCACTAGGTACTTGCAAAATTATTATAGTGTGAATCGTACCAACACCTACTTTGAAATTAGGTTATCAGAAATAATATTTAGGCTATGATTGTTTCTGTTAAAGTGGTACAATATTTTCTAGGTTTTAAAACAAAGAAAACTATTCGAATTCATACAAGTTATTAATATTTTGCACAACACCAGATTGAGGATAGAAAATCTACACAAGTGGCATGTTTGGAATGTTTTAATAACCTTTTATTTTATATTTTTATTAAAATATTAATGCAAGTTAAGTGTGAAAAGAACACAATAATTTCAAAAAATGGAAATGTTTTAATAATGAATTTTTAATATGTATAAATTTTAATAAATATTGCTGTGCTAGACTAGTCCTGGAATTGATGCTTAAATAGTTAAACGAAAATTTTCGTTACGAAAAATTGCGTAGGAAGTTTTTATTTTCGGGGTGATTACAGTAAAACAAGTATCTACAAATATATCTAGATACATTATGTTAGACTTTGTATTTGGATCTACCCTAGTAGCACACATATATTATATAAATATTCGTTTCGACATTCGTCTAAATATTTAGTTAATATATTATTTAAAATATTTCTTTGATATTATTTATATATAATATTTATATTTGTCTACGACATTCTGTCGACATAATAATAATAAAATATTTGTTTGATATTCGTTTCAAAATTTTAGAAATTATACATAAATAATATATTTATTTAATATGTATATCAATATATTTCTAAATATTTCATATTCAATATTTTATAAATATTTTCCTAATCTTTTAAATATTTAAAACACCTATATTATATTTTTTAAATATTAAGAAAATATTGCGTGCTACTGGGGTAGATACTTCACAGCAAAAGCATCTGTATCTGTATCTAGGTACCTTTTTCTGATAGTATCTGTACCTGTATCTAGATACACAAAATAATGTATCTGCAATGTATTGCAAGATAGGCATATTGCCATAACAACGATAAAAACAACCAGAAATAAAATAAAATTCATTAAGCCAAAAAGCTTTTATTTGTTCATCATATTATTATAAGACATATTTATATTATGCCCTTGCCAAACATAAAAGGTCCCTAAACAATGCTTTTCTGATGCCTCTTTTACAAATATTTCTATGACACATATGACATTAAATGGCTTTGCACTATTATGGATGCACATGTGTTGTTTAAGAGCGCTCTTTCGAGAACATTTATAATTACATATCTTGCATTCAGATGGCTTCTCATCACAATGGGCAGACATGTTGTGTAACATAACTTTTTAGTGAACATCTATAATCACATGTTACATTTAATTGGCTTTTCACCACTATGAGTGACCATGTGTCGTTTAAGATTACTCTTTAGCAAACATTTATAATCACATATATTACATTGAAATGGTTTATCACCACTATGAGTAGATATGTGTTGTTTAAGATTACTCTTTCGTAAGCATCTATAATCACATATATTACATTTAAATGGCTTTTCGCAACTATTAGTGGTCAAGTGTTTTTTAAGCTCGCTTGATTGTGAACATTTATAACCACATATAGTACATTCAAATGGCTTATCACCACTATGAGTAAACATGTGTTGTTTAAGACGACTCTTATGTGAACATTTATAACCACATATATTACATTCAAATGGCTTATCACCACTATGAATAAACATGTGTCGTTTAAGTTGACCCTCTTGCCAACATCTATAATCACATATATCACATTCAATTGGCTTATCACCACTATGAGTAAATATGTGTTGTTTAAGATTACTCTTTCGTGAGCATCTATAATCACATATATTACATTTAAATGGCTTTTCACAACTATGAATAAACATGTGTTTTTCAAGATCACTCGATTGTGAACATTTATAACCACATATATTACATTTAAATGGCTTATTATCAATATGAGTATCAATATGTTGTTCAAGATTACCCTTTTGTGAACATCGATAATTGCATATATTACATTCAAATGGCTTATCACCACTATGAGTAAACATGTGTTGTTTAAGACGACTCTTGTGTGAACATCTATAATCACATATATTACATTCAAATGGCTTATCGCCACTATGAGTAAACATGTGTTGTTTAAGAAGACCCTTTTGTGAACATCTATAATCACATATATTACATTTAAATGGCTTTTCACCTGTATGAATGGCCAAGTGTCTTTTAAGATCGGATTTTAGTAAAAATTTATAACTACATATGTTACACTCAAATGGCTTATCACCACTATGAATAAACATGTGTCGTTTAAGCTGACTCTTTTGCGAACATCTATAATCACATATATTACAATTGAATGGCTTATTGCCACTGTGGGAAGACATGTGTAATATAAGATAACGTTTACGTGAACATCTGTAATCACATATATTACATTTAAATGGCTTTTCACAGCTATGTGTCGTCATGTGTTTTTTAAGATCGGATTTTCGTGAACATTTATAACCACATGTATTACATTCAAATAGCTTATCAACACTATGAGTAAACATGTGTTGATGAAGATTACTCTTTTGTGAACATTTATAACCACATATATTACATGCAAATGGCTTATCACCACTATGAGTAAACATGTGTTGTTTAAGATGACTCTTATGTGAACATCTATAATCACATATATTACATTTAAATCGCTTATTGCCACTATGGGTAAACATATTGTATAAGATAACTTTTTAGTGCACATCTATATTACATTTAATTGGCTTTTCACCTGTATGAATGGCAAAGTGTCTTTTAAGATCGCATTCTTGTGAACATTTATATCTACATATGTTACAGTCAAATGGCTTATCACCACTATGAGTAAACATGTGTCTCTTACATAAAAACTCTTACATAAACAGTTATAACCGCACATTACACTTAATTAGTTTTTCACCACTGTGGGTGTTCATGTGTCCTTTGAGAAGACTCTTTACATTGACTTTGTAATTTCTTATCACATCTTGTTCTTTTGAAAACTGATCAACTCCCACCTAGTCAGATTTTCCTAGCATGAATGGTAAAGAAAAATACAAAGTAATCAATTTTACCCAATAAACAAAATCTTATTCTGAGCATTTATATCCAAATTTAAAATTCTATTAAAAATTAACAAAATAAAGGGAAGAGCACTAATCCCCTTGAATCAGAAATTCAGTGATTGACATGATTGAATCGTTAATAAGTGCTGTGATGAAACTTGTAATAAGTATTGCTGATGTTTGTTTGTGACAAAGCATTCTCAAATAATACTAAAATTTTTATGATTGTTTAGATTTAATCACAATGTGCAAAAGAATACGTCTAAGATTATATACAAGTTGTTTATCTTTATGAATGAGCATTTGTATGCTGTTTATATTCATTTGCTTGTAAGTTGCTAAAATACTGATGATATATATCAAATGATATATATCATTTGATATATATCCTTCCTTCTTTCCTCTTCTTTCTCGATGTAAGTGTTATTCTTTATCTCAACTTTGGTATTAGAGCCTTCTGTTATCTATGAATCTACATTTATGTATGTTTGCTTTGATCGTGGTTACCTCCGTAGTTGATTATGGAATATCTGGAAAATTATTGCAACCTATAAGTAAAAAGTAAATGTTTTCGCCAATCATAAATATGTATAATATGGTCTCTACATTATGTAACTTGAACTTTTTTGGAATGAGGGCATTTTAAAAACAAATGTGTGTTAATATAATAAAACGAACCATTTACCTGATGGCAGAGAAAATCATTATTATTGTTCCAATACACAAACTTGTTGATAGCACAGTAATAGTATACTATACTATAGGTCAGAGATGAACATATGTAAGTAACATATCAGTTACTTCATACACTAGAAAAGCATACCAAATACCATTCTTAACCAGTTTTATTTTCTATTTTCCTAGAAAATCACAGTAAATCAATCTACGAGGCTGATCCAGCAAGAATTAATAATTTTTATGGAGTTCAACGCGATGTTGCCAATACCAAATAAATAAATCTCCTAACACCACTTTTTTTTTGTTAATTGTTTCCAGCCTTATTTTGTGGAACTCCATAATCATGAAATAAATAAAGATTAGTAAACGTTTCACAGCTTTATTAAAATACAACCTGACAATATTGTTTCGACAGCTATGCTGTCATTATCAAAGGTAATATAATTATAAACAAACACGTCGCTAAGGTAGATACAAAAATAAGTAACTAGATAAAATAATTAAATATCTAATACTTCCAGTAACGGAGAATTACTGAGCTCAAGTTGTTCATTCATTAAAGGTACCCTGAGTTTGTGTTTGTATATGTCAAAGGCTTCTAAAATGTCTAATTTTTAATTTGTTATTACAAAAATGTAGGAATTTAATATTATTTTGAGGAGTCATTGTGTGATTTTGTTCTAAAAGGTGTTTGGCGTAATTCGATTTTTTTTCGAGTGTTTGTCCAATATATACTGAACTACAAAAAGAACAATTTAAACGGTAAATGACCGATTTCATGATATCATGTGTTCTGTCTTTAGCATTAAATAAAAATGAAAAAGTGTTAGTGTAGGTTTTAAATGTTATTTTATAATTGTTGGTTTTTCTTAGTATATGTGCAATTTTTTTCTGATATTTTGCCAAAATATGGTATAGATATGTAATTTGTGTCTTCTGTTTGATTGTCAATGGGATATATTCTTTGGATAGCTAACCTATAATTTTTGTTTAATTAAAGTGTCAATCATGTTCGGAT
The DNA here is from genome assembly GCA_929113105.1 of Agrypnus murinus. Lineage (NCBI taxonomy): Eukaryota > Metazoa > Arthropoda > Insecta > Coleoptera > Elateridae > Agrypnus > Agrypnus murinus. The sequence goes on from OV816027.1 coordinate 11,875,907, forward strand.
TGTAATGATTTGCATGTGCTAGTTGTTTAATGGTTGATATCTCTTTGGTAAAATCTGATTTTGTTAGTGGAATAGTTAAAGCTCTGTGTACTAATGATCTGTAGGCTGCTATTTTATGTGTATTATGGTGAGAAGATTCATTTGGTATTGTTATGTCTGTTTGTGTTGGTTTTCTGTATATGGAAAATTCAAATAGATTGTCTGCGTTAATCTTGATATTTAAGTCTAGAAAGTTTATAGCCCTGTTTTGTTCTGTTTCTAGTGTAAATTTTATGTTAGGGTGGATACTGTTAATAAGAATTAAAAATTCATTGATAACCTCAAAAGAACTGTCAAAACAAGCTAAAATGTCATCAACATAACGAAACCAGAAGATAATGTGTTTAGAGAGGTTTAATTCAAATATTCGATCTTCAAACTTGTCCATAAATATGTTAGCTAATAGAGGACTTAGAGAATTACCCATAGGTAATTTTGAATATGCAGACAATCTATTTGAATTTTCCATATACAGAAAACCAACACAAACAGACATAACAATACCAAATGAATCTTGTCACCATAATACACATAAAATAGCAGCCTACAGGTCATTAGTACACAGAGCTTTAACTATTTAGACATAAACGCATAAAAATAAACTTAAATATAGTAACAGCCAAATTTAAAAAACGAAACGACTCTTATCTGTTTAATGAATATCAATTAATATCGATTTTACCAATGATTAACCATTAAGACTTCTTCATAATTTAGAAGTTATTTCTTTACCTAGTAAGCAGACTGACGTCATTTTAACGTCGATTATTGGTCAGCCATTACGTCATTTTCATCTTTGAAGTGTTGTTATAATGATGTTGGTAAGACAGGTACATGTCACAGCCACAAGACGTCATTTTCCGCCGTAAAGAAGACGTTGTTTTATGACGTAAAGAAAACTTTATATAATGATTTAAATGATGTTTTATTGATGTCTTAAGAACCTATTTATTTCTACTTCTGTAAATAAAACACCGTAACTTGAAAAAAAAAAGATTTATTATTTAAAATTCTGAAACATAAATGTAATCACTATTATTATATTATTATACTTATATGGCAGCCATAAAATGCCTGTTGTTTTCGAGGCTTCAGCCAACACGTGTATACTTCCTCCGTCCTTTTCGGTGAATTGTGTGAAATGCCGTCCTAATTTGTTTTACCAACACCGACACAAAAATTGCAAGAAATGCTCAGAAACAAAATACCACAAACATATACTTTTTTAATGAAATATGCACACAAGAGCTAAATATCCACATCAACCAACTTTTTGCACATATTCAACGCCTTTTTCGTTGCGTTGTTTTGCACGATCTTTACCGATACCGGTCACGTGATGCTAGAATACTCGGAGTTTGAATTCTTGAAACGTATGTACCACATCTGTTTATTTTGTTTATGATTGAGCCTGCAACAACAATAAAGCTAAATATCAAGTAATATTTTAGCGCTAAGTGTGCAAGATATTTTTAGGTTTATTTTATTTATTCAAATTCAATGAATATACCTATTAGTTGTAATTTTATTGTAAGAATTTTGTGAAAGATTTTCAGCAAAATTTTGGTTAAAATTTCCACAATTCTCGTATATGTAAAACAGGACTTACTTACATTTTTTAAAGAAATTTGTCGACGTCATTGAGACGTCATAGCTCTACATTCGTCATACTGGTATGACTAGGGCTGTGCATAATAATCGATTAATCGGATCTTCGATTAATTTTTTTAAATAATCGACTGATCGATGGACCGATTAATCGATTATTTTAAGAAAGTAATCGTAGTTCCGAATAATCCATTAACCAATCAGTCGATTAAACCGATTAATCGATTTCTTTTTTTAACCTATTTCTATTATTGATGTTCATAATCGCACAACCATAGTTGCTTCACAAACTAAGGTTAAAATAGCATTAACAACGATCACGAACTGCACAAATTGTTTCTCTACTAAAGCACAACATTGGTGATGTATGATGTGGTGAAGTACAAAGTATGACCAGAGCACCAGACTGGGATCAACCAGAACATACACTGCAAAACTGCACACAAATTGAAGAGGATTTTTAAAAATATAATTTAGGGTAATATGGTCAACAGTGGATCACTGGTACACAGTGGATCATCCCTACCACAAAGCCATCTGTTGGTTGATGTTCTATGGTATGTCATACATTCGCACTTAACCTGCCTAACTTTCTTCCTATTTAGTTAGTTTGTGGTAGTCACGACGAATAGATGTGTTAGGAGAGAAAAGTTGAGTTTGTGACAATCGCCAAAAAAACGTGAGTAATATTTTGTCAAACATGTTCTTTATATTGCGTTTTAACTATGTGTCTGGACTCAGATATTTAACGTAGTTATTTATTTTCATAATAAAGATGAAAATGATGTCATAGCGATTTCTTGTTAGTAATGACTGGCTTTCAAAAATAACTAAATCGAATGGTACACAGTGGATCAAACGCTAGTGGTACACAGCGGATAACGATCCACTGTGTACCATATGATTTATAACGAAATAGTGCTAATATTATTTATGAATTCAAGCTATTTTGGTTACAGAATGCTACGAAATAAAAGAAATACAAGGAAAATAGGTGTTCATACCAAAGGGGAAATGCAATTAGCTCTTAATGTTATTAATAACGGAAACAGTATACGACACGTATCCTCAGAAACAAACATACCTTTTACTAACCTACAAAGATATTGGGCAAAGACAAAAAGAGCTGACTTTCAAGGGGACATAAAATTAGCACCAAACTATGAAGTAAATGGAGTTTTTTCCGAAGCACAAGAAAATATGCTTCGGGACTATTACAAAAAATGTGCATTATTATTTTATGGCCTTACTACCAAAGATTGTCGTCAAGTAGCCTTCGAAATGGCAAGGTATAATAATATTAAAATGCCTTCGTCGTGGGAAACCAATCAAATCGCCGGTATTGACTGGCTTAGAGGTTTTCGGCGACGCCATCCTGTGCTCTCACTCAGAAAGCCAGAAGCCTGTAGCCTTGCCAGAGGAACATCATTCAATAAAGGGGTAGTAAAAACTTTTTATGACAATTTTGAAAACGCAATTAAACGAAATCCAGCATTTGCCGATGGCTGCAGAATATTTAACCTCGACGAGACAGGTACAACCACCGTGCAGAAACCCCATAAAGTAATAGCATCAAAGGGCCATAAAAATCTTTGCAAGGCAACCAATAAAAGCAAAACCAAGAACTGGAAAAAAAACCAAGAAAGTTAGGTAGAAGTTTGATACCTAAGGATACACCGGAAAAAGCTGCAATTGCTATGGAAAGGGAGTCTGCTAGAAGAAGAAAAGAAATAAAAGGAAACAAGGCTAGTGTTCGTAAAGTTTTGTAAAGCGAGTCAGAAGAAGAAGACGAGGAAGTTGTGTTCCAAGATGAATCTGACAATGATGACATGAACTGGTTTGAAGAAGAGAATGAAAAAGAAAACAACCAAGATATATTAACCGAAGACTGCTTGCAAAACCACTTAGTCGACCACCACCTGTAGGAGATTATGTCATTGTCGAATTTAGCACAAAAAAAATTTACTATATAGCTAAGATATTAGAAAGCAGAAATGCTTCAAACAGACGAACTATTTCACAATCCCAACGTACCTGATATTTCGTATGTTAATGACGATGACATTAAATACATATTACCTGAACCTACAGTGACTGGAAGTACTGCAAGACAACAATCTTGTTTTAAGTTTTCGATGGATTTGTCACATTTAAATTTACGTTAATTTGTTGCCTTACTTGTATTTTTTCTCAGAAATTAGAGTTTCCTTTTATTAAGTTTTATACTGTAAAAAGATTTCATCTTTTTACTTTCTGTATACGGAAATTTTGTTTTGTTTGAACCGTTTGAATAAATACTATTATGCACAATTGTGTAGGAATATGTTAAAATGTTATTTGTGTTTTCATTTTGTAATTTAACATAATCTATACCTTTGATCCACTGTTGACCAGTGAGCGATTCAGTGAGTACCATCCGGGGTACACAGTGGATCAATTACATTTTTTTTTAATAAACAAACTTTGTCTTTTTTCAAAACCCTCTACGATGTTAGAATCATTATAATTTGGGAACCAGATACATTAGTCGACCTCTGCTAGATTTCACAGCAATTCCGGCTGTAATTGTGGAAAGTAAGGGCTCGTAAAAAAATACTGATCCACTGTTAACCATTTTCCCCTATATAAAAATATACCCTATATAAAATTTCAGTAGACGTTACTATTTATGTTAATTTAGAAAAGGCTTTATACTATACGATATATACTATACTATACATGAATTATCACAAGTGATTAATCGGATCTTCGATTATATTTTTAAATAATCGATTAATCCGATAAATCGATCATTAGATTAATTGATTGCGCAATTTCCCATTATTATCCCTTCGTTTTGTGTATATTTACGCCTACTCATATTTCTATTCATATAATTTATGTTAGTTACAATTATATAACTATATACTAATATACCTGTATATTGTTTCCAGCCTTACTTTCTGGAACTCCATAATCATGAAATAAATAAAGATTAGTAAAAGTTTCACAGTTTTATTAAAATATAACCTGACAATATTGTTTAATATACCTGCTAATATACCTAATTTTAAAAACTAATAGTGTCCTTTATGTTCTTAATTAATTTAAAAAGTCTTTTATATACCCAGTTTTTGTAAATTTAAATATCCAATGATAAAGGGAAAATTTTTTTCTCAAAAACTACTCGTCCGATTTTTCTCATTTTTTGGCATTTTACTAAAACAAATATGCTCTTCACAGTGAACGTCTTAAAAAAAAGGAAAACGTTCTAGAACTTTGTTCTAAGGTTTCTCAAAAAGCTCTAAAAATCTTAGAACCAAGTTCTAGAACTTTTTTCAGAAACATTTTTATAAACGCATTTAGAACTCACCCTTAGCTTTAAATAGACCACAAGATCATTAAAATCGGGCAAACGGTTGCTGAGATATAATTTTTGGAAGAACACATACTTAAATTAAATATAACGAGATTTAATATATACTTCATCTAGGAAAAATTTACCCATTGTATTTCGTAGCCTTGCGTTATCAAAATTCCGGTATGTACAGACATTAATATTTTAAACAATATTAATATATAAAAACTGGATAAAAAATAATTCACAAATGCAACAATACAACGTTGGTACGAGTGTTGTAATCTAAGATAAATATTGAGTAATTTAGGTACGTAATAGTACGTTAAACGTAACAGTAGAGATGATAACTTGCTTAAAATTTCTGAAAATGGCGATTCACACAAATAACCATAGCCTTAAAATCACTTTATAACCGCTTTGTATGTAATTCCAGGTACAAGTTACAAAACCTGTTTATAGACAATAGTTTTAAGTTTTACTTAATTTACCACTTTACACCTGTATAAACTGTGTCTGAAATAAGCTGTCGCAAGACGTAAAGAAACTTGCAGTCAGCTGACCCTTGAAGCTTCATTTACGATGATGTGCGTTTGCGTACCGTATGCGCTTAACTAGCTCTTACGGTTTCGGAGTAATATAGAATGGAAAATGATACTGAGGAAAATTAAATACACCACAATTAAATCAGACTCGTCACTAGCTATTTAAACATAAAAAAGTCTAGTTCAAAAGAATTTAGAATGAATTAAATATGTATTTGAAATGAAAATAGAGAAGGTAATTCATTGTTCAGAGAAATAACTTTCTCTTTTCTAATGGCGTGCGTCATTATCACCACTCCATTGGAGACAAGAATTCCAGAGTTCATAAAATAGAAAGTAAACAAATAAACTCACCACCGTTAACCCAAGGTTCATCGGTAAAAAAATCTGTCGACCTTCTTCCCGATACTTTTTAATAGTTTTTAAAGTTTCGCCGCCATAGGACAAAATGTCTTTACGATTAAAAAGCATGGCAATCTCAACGTGTTTCAGTATGTAGGTAAAATAAACAGCTTAAGCGTTAATGAGGCCACGTGCGCGCCGAACAATAGCATCGCTTATGGTTTGATTAATGATTACGTCTTCCGACAGCTTATTTCAGATCATTAGTGCACAGAGCTTTAACTATTCCACTAACAAAGCCAGATTTTAACAAATAGATATCAACCATTAAACAACTAGCACATGCAAATCATTACAATCCAAACATGATTGACACTTTAATTAAACAAAAAGATTATAGGTTAGCTATCAAAAGAATATATCCCATTGACAATCAAACAGAAGACACAAATTACATATCTATACCATATTTTGGCAAAATTTCAGAAAGAATTGCACATATACTAAGAAAAACCAACAATTATAAAATAACATTTAAAACCAACACTAACACTTTTTCATTTTTATTTAATGTTAAAGACAGAACACATGATATCATGAAATCGGTCATTTACCGTTTAAATTGTTCTTTTTGTAGTCCGGTATATATTGGGCAAACACTTCGAAATTTTGACATAAGATATAAAGAACACGTACGTCATTACAAAAATAAACATCCTGAAAAATCTAATTATGCAAAAAACCTTTTAGAGCAAAATCACACAATGACTCCTCAAAATAATATTAAATTCCTACATTTTTATAATAACAAACGCAAACTAGACATTTTAGAAGCCTTTGAGATATACAAACACAAACTCAGGGTACCTTTAATGAATGAACAACTTGAGCTCAGTAATTCTCCGTTACTGGAAGTGTTAGATATTTAATTCTGATTATTATTATTTTTTTTATCTAGTTACCTATTTTTGTATGTACCTTAGCGACGTGTTTGTTTATATTTATATTACGTTTGGTAATGACAGCTTAGCTGTCGAAACAATATTGTCAGGTTATATTTTAATAAATACTGTGAAACTTTTTACTAATCTTTATTTATTTTATATTTCAGACAAGGTTTAGAATAAATTTAGTTTTAAGCACTTCTTATCTGAAGCTAATGTGTAACAAAACAGAAGTCATAATTTTCAATACTATTTTTATTTGTTATTGTATTTAATATTAAAGTATTTGATTATAACCACATATTTGATTTATTGTGAAAAAGGGATTACTAACTTGCTACAAATATGAGCGACAGTGAGAGCACAATTTATTAAGATTATTACAAGTACTTAATATTTAATTAATATTTTGTTAGAAAACAGGGCACTTTAAAAACATAACCATGATTGCTTCGTTATAAAAAAAAGTTTTTTTGTGGTAAACTTTATCTAGTAACACATTTATATTACAGTCAAGTGGCTCTTGACTAACTACATGCATTTCTAAAGCTGTTCTTTGAATATTTATTCCCTCATATTTCATTAACATAATTTTTCACTGCTATCGTTGGACAAGAGTCTTAGGAATCTAAGGTGACCCTACGTCCCGCTTTTGCTTAACCTGTCCAGGTGCCCAGAAAATCTTCAAAATGTCCCGCTTTTTATGGATAATCACGATTTTACGAACATACAGCTACATTATGTTTATTAGTTGAAACTTCTAAATTGCAGTAAACTATATTTAACATTGGTATCCAACAGAGTTATAATTCTTTTCAAAAACTAGATATCATTATCTTATTTTAATTCGACCGTGCCAATTATAAATATCGCACACTTTATTTGGGTTTAAATACAAACGCTGAATTACAACAAGGCCCGTAAATGTATAACTAAGCTTAGTAATATAGGTTGTCGCTATGCCGCCATTTTCGCGCTATGTAACAGTTGCTATACGGCTGCTATCGAAAGTGACACGATTGTCATATGAGGCGAGTAACGTTCTAAAAGGTTGAATTAACGCTTAGTACCAAGAAGTATACAACTGCAAACAAGTCGAGATTTCTGCTTCCTGTTAATCATATGGGACCGTATGGGATGATCCATCTTTCTAAGTTTGCTTATACATTTACATACCTTGTTACAACAAATAACCGTAGCGGCATCTATGTAATGCCAATCACATATATTATCAAACAAAAGTAAAACTTGTAAAACAGGGGAAGCCCACTCAACTAACGACAAGTGTTCTTGGCAATACGAAGACGTGAAAAAGATGTATTTTTTTACGTATTAATTTTAACGCACCAAATATAAACCGGAAGGCACGTAAGTATTACATGAAATTGAGCATCACTTTGGAATATTAATTGTGGCATGGCATGGAATATTAATTTTCATATGAATTTCTATTCCAGTGCTACTTGGGCACAAAGCATCTGGCTACCGATAAGCATAAAAGATATTTAATTGTTGCTGCCTCTTCTTCTAAGTTACAAGATTTTTTCCGTAAAAGTTATTTTAGAAACAAAGAAAAGTACAAACTGAAGGGACTGTTTGAATTTCATACAATTAATAAAAATCAGACTTTCCGGTCAATGGATTGCACAACTACAATTCATTCAAAAAGCTTACTTAATAAATTATTTATGGTGGGGAGGGGGCATCCGTAATGTCCTGCTTTATTGATTTAGAAATCTGGTCACTTTATAGGAATCAGCCAAGGAAGCATTCAAATGGCCTTTCCTGCTATGACCAAACATTTTTGTAAACATTTAAAGTCAGGAATATATCAAAATGGTTTTTCACCACTATGAGTGCAACTACCAGTCTGTTGCGCAAGATGCTTCTTTTGCTAACTTTTATAATTGCATATATTAGATTCAAATAGTTTTTCTTCACTATGAATAGACATGTGTCGGGTAACATTACTCTTTTGCGAAAATTGAATATCACATATACTACATTTAAATGCTTTTTCCTCACTATGGGTAGATATATGTTTTCTAAGATTACTCTTTTGTGAACATTTATAATCGCAAATATTACATTCAAATGGCTTCTCACCACTATGCGTGAGAATGTGTTGTTTCAATACATCTTGTCGTGAGCATTTATAACTACAAATATCACATTCATATGGTTTCTCACCGCTATGAGTGAGAATGTGTTTTTTCAAATTTACTTTTTGTGAGCATTTATAACTACAAACTTTACACCTAAATGGTTTCTCACCACTATGCGTGAGAATGTGCCTTCTCAAACTACCTTTTTCTGAGCATTTATAATTACAAATTTTACATCCAAACGGTTTCTCACCAGTATGAGTAAGAATGTGCTTTTTCAAACTACCTTTTTCTGAGCATTTATAACTACAAATTTTACATCCAAATGGTTTCTCACCAGTATGAGTGAGAATGTGCTTTTTCAAACTACCTTTTTCTGAGCATTTATAACTACAAATTTTACATCCAAATGGTTTTTCACCCGTATGAGTAAAAATGTGTTTTTTCAAATTTATGTTTTGTGAACATTTATAACTACAAATTTTACACCCAAATGGTTTCTCGCCACTATGAGTGAGAATGTGGGTTTTCAAGCGGTCTTTTCGTGAGCATTTATAACTACAAATATTACATTCATATGGTTTCTCGCCACTATGAGCGCGAATATGTTTTTTCAGTATGTTTTTCTGTGAGCATTTATAACTACAAATATTACATTCATTTAGTTTCTCACCACTATGAGTGAGAATGTGTTTTTCCAAATTTACTTTTTGCGAGCATTTATAACTACAAATTTTACATCCAAATCGTTTCACACCACTATGAGTGAGCATGTGGGTTTTCAAGGCGTCTTTTCGTGAGCATTTATAATTACAAATATTACATTCATATGGTTTCTCACCACTATGAGTGAGAATGTGTTTTTTCAATATGTCTTTTCGTGAGCATTTATAACTACAAATATTACATTCATATGGTTTCTCACCACTATGAGTGAGAATGTGCTTTTTCAAACTACCTTTTTCCGAGCATTTATAACTACAAATTTTACATCCAAACGGTTTCTCACCAGTATGAGTGAGAATGTGCTTTTTCAAACTACCTTTTTCTGAGCATTTATAACTACAAATTTTACATCCAAATGGTTTCTCACCAGTATGTGTGCGAATGTGCTTTTTCAAACTACCTTTCTCTGAGCATTTATAACTACAAACATTACATCCAAATGGTTTTTCACCCGTATGAGTGAGAATATGCTTTTTCAAATTTTCTTTTAGTGAAAATTTATAACTACAAATATTACATCCAAATGGTTGTTCACCACTATGAGTGAGCATGTGCCTTTGTAAATTGCTCTTTGCAAAGAATTTACGTACACAGATAGTACATGTAAATGATTTCTTGCTACTATGAGTAAGCATGTGCTTTTCCAAAATTGCTTTTTGTGGGCATTTATAACTACACATATTACAGTCAAATAGTTTACCACCATCGTCGGTATGAATTCGTTGTATACTTTTATCCATGATACATTTATAGTTACATAACTATACTGCATATAATTGTGTAGTTGGTATTTTGGTTGTCAACTAGTGGTGAATAACAGTGGTGAGTAACAGTCTAAAAAAAATAATATCTGTATTTCTTTTATACTTATTATTTATTAAATAGCTATTTATGTTACCTTGAGTTACTGAGCTACTTTTAAAATGTTTTACTTACTTTTAAAAAAAATTTACATTAAAGCTTAACGGTGAATTCCAATATTATAACACATTGATTATTGTGTTATATCTTAGATATGTTCCAGTAATATTAAATGTAATACTACTAAGGAAGGCAATTAAAACTTTCTTTAGAATCGTTTATTAAAAACGTATGTTCTTATTTGAGTTACTAATAAATGTAGGCAAATCATTGCATTAGAAATTTTGAAAAAAATCTAAAATAAGAAAAGGTAAACCTACCTCTTTCAATAATTTAAAAAAATTATCAAAAATATTGTTCGTTATTTTAAGGCAACTTGATTTGGATGCAAACAAAATTTTAGTTAAGTGGTAACACCTTTCGTCAGTACTTGCAACTCCTAAATGAATGAAAACCTACAATAAATAAATATATATTATAAAGGTTTACCACCTCTAACATAGCGAACCTGATATTTAATAAGTATTGTGTAGCATTTCTCAGGTAAGCATGCTAGAATATTATTTTCTATAATATTTACATATTAATTAGTTTAGAGCCACCTGCTGGCACTTATTGGGACGCGCCAAAGTTTGATGTGCACTCTCGCGGGATTTTGTTAAAACAGATTATGCGGTAGCGTCGCCTCGTTGATTAAAAAACGTAGTTTTAAAAGCCTGTCAATTAGCGAAATTGGTCAATATGCAATTTTCTAACACTACATGCTCATGGCCATGGCAGACTTTAGTGTACCAGGCAGGAGCTGTAAAAAAGCAACACAGTAATTTTACCCATATTTTCAAGGAGTACTAGATTATTTTTACTTCAGAAAATATAAAACAAAATTATCTTTCCAAATCTTGGTTAGAATAATGTCAACTGTGTGTTTCTGGATTTGTAATATTGAAAAATAATACTCCTAAAAACATATTATCAGTTTAGAAATTCACTTTTTTATAAATAATAAAGAATTATCAATTACAGGTACTTGTTAAATAAACAAAAATCACATTTAGTGAATTTTTCAAGTAAGTAAATTGTAACATTCGTCTTTAAATTAGTTGGCTTTATGTATTTTCATTGTTAATTGATAATTAAATTAAAAATAAAAATTTAGATTTTTTATTTATGCAATTTTTCTTAGATACAGATAAATTAGAGAATAATTAATAACCCTTTTAACCAAAAAAATTATATTCAATAGAACAGTGCCCAGTAAGATTTGCACAGGATCTATGATCTAATACTCCATGAGAAAATTAATAGGGCCTTTCGTAGCAACGAGTGCGCATGCTCAGTTGTTGAAACTGCATAGTTACCTAAACGGTTCATAGAGCGCGTTTGAGTCAAAAAAATGATCTGGCAACATTGTCCAGCAGGACATCGTCAACTGTCATTTGAAACAAACACAACAACAAAAAGATGGCTACTTCCTTGCCTTTTTATAGTGTTACTTTAAATGAAAATGACGTGCCTGGTGCTTCATTGGGAAATAAGAGACCATCAGAACTGACAAAATTGCAGCTTCAACGGTTTTTAAAGTGTAGAAATGTTTGTACAAGGGGAAATAAAAACGAACTGATTGTGAGGTTAGTATAAAATTGTTGCTTCTTATTAAACATTACTAATGCACATTTTTCTTATGTAACTGCCGAGAATCGCGAATTACTAATGCATGTGCAAGAGCAAGTGCAATATTATTTTTATTATTTTCACCGTTTTCACCATTTAACCTAATGCGTTTGACAGTTGTCAGTTAATCGCAATCGCCAATGTTGCCACATTTCTGCAAACATTCATAAAATTCACTTTCGCGCGGCGCATGCGCCACTAATATTTCTGTAACGAAAGGCCCTATAGTGACAGATGTTGCCATTATTCTAACCAAGAAGTGGATGACAAATTTTGTTTTGCTTTTCTTTTAAACAAATATAATCTAATACTCCTTGAAAATATGGGTAATATTACAGTGTTGCTTTTTTACAGCTCCTGCCTGGTACACTAAAGTCGGCCATGTCATGGCGCTAGTTATCATCGTTATCATATCTGAGAGAGAGAGAGAGAGAGAGAGAGAGAGAGAGAGAGAGAGTCTGAGGCAGCTGTTTGACAAAATAAATACCAATGCAAAATATTGTACGTGTAGGTTATGTTTTGGAGCTACGTGAAATACAAACGTAATAATTTGTAAATAATAAAAGTGTTTATTGCAGTGGAGAGTTAAGTGTTGATAAAACACTTAACTGTGTTAAGTTTTATTTATTTTTTTCAGATTGTCGTATTGTGCACGATTTGAAAATCAGAAGAATTGCTCAGAAAATAGAGGTTAGGATTCTAAAATTTTACAATGTTTAAAGGTATTTTGCTTTACACATACTACACCTATATTTCCACTTCTTTATATTTCAGAGATTGTGTTTATTACTGCTTATCCGAAAGATGAAGTACGACTAGTCCATATCCAGGACGCAGCAATTGGAATTATTCTGGTACTGGTATTATTAGTAATTATGTAACAAGATTTTAGTTTGCAACATTACGTAAATTATGGAAACATGCATGTAAAATAGCTGTTGCTTTTTCAGCTCGATGAAATTTACATCCATTTTTTACAACAGTAAGAAACCAGTACCAAGAACGTGTTGATTATTTTTGATGGATTTGTGATGACTACAAATTTTTTTAAGGCTCAGTTGCATCGAACTTTTAATTGATGAATTTATAAACTTAATCTGTTAGAATCTTATTACTGTTAGAAGGTAAGAAAATGATTGTACACAGTTATGTTGCAAAAATTATTTTATTGTAAAATTAAAAAATAAATCATACATAAATATTGTTAAAAGATTTATGAAATTTAAATATTATTAGTACCAGCAATAAGTAGTGCAATAAAAATGTTCAAAAATGAATTTTAATAATTAATAAATTTAACCTAAACTAACACAAGCTTAATTTTCCTTTCTAAAATGAATAAGGTAATGTTTGGGGCAACTCCAAAGGTAAAGGGATCACTTATTCACATAAAGTTTAATTTAAGGAGCAATTATGCAAATATATACAAATCGGAAATGTAAATTGTTTTGTTTTATTTACTCAGAATTAGTAAGTATAATTATTATATTCAGAATTTTTAATTTTTGAAGTATCCACATTTTTTGCTGATTATGGATATAATATCAGACCTTTTGGGTAGGCCAACAAAATATGAAGAGTTCAGTATATCTGTACAGCTCTTATATTCATAAAATTTTGCATTTTCTGAAAAGATTGATATCATATATATGGTATCCACATACAAGATACATGGTGTGGTATAAAAACTAAATTTGAAAATGTGGTCTTCAGGTAGAGATTTCTGTGAAATTGCTTTTGTATATCTGTTATACATTTGAAAGCAACATCATTCTCATCTATAACTTTAAATTGTGAACAGGTATTTTAAAATACCATTTAAATAATAAGTGTAATTTACAGTTTTCTAAAAAAAGTAATGCTTTTCTCAATTAAAATAATAACCAAATTAATTATTTATACCTCTTGGAGCATTTATAGTTTTAAAACTTTTCTAGAAAGTGGTTTTGTATCCAGTTTTCTTTTTAACGCATTGGAGGATTGACGAACTTGGCATCCAATATTATGAAGGACTGGTTTACCTAGCTTTTCAATTATAATATCAGCTAAAACTAATCGGTGGTCATCACATTTGAAAGAATCACTCTGTGATACTGGATTTCGTAGAACTTAACGAATTACAGATAACAGTGATGCTGAGTGTGTATACAGAAGGGGTACTAAATTAATAATAAATTCTGTTATAGCCCAAATTAAACACACAAATGGTTTTGACGGATATCTCAAAGAGCCTCTATCGTGTAGATAAATCAAATCTAACAATCTATTACTTGTTGCAGGTGTTGAGATATCTGTGAGACATGCACAACAACCACCTATTCTCTCTTCTATTGTTCTTACAATGTATCCAGGCAACAGCAGCTGACTCACAGTTTTCAAATAAGTTTTTACGGGATGGCAACAAAATATTTTCAATCAACTTATGATAGGCAGGCATGTTTTTTATGATAAATGCTGTATCAGTTGGAATATGGCTGTTTTCAACATTAATGTTAACTTTAGTCCAGTTAGAAACAATACTTTGAGAAGATTGTGTTAAATCTTCATTTTGAACATTCGCATACTCGGAAGCTATAATTATACCAGTCTGTAGCGTTTTTTTAATGGCATACTCAGCTGCTCTTGTGTCGGTCATATCATTGGAACCTCCACCAAGGCGAATGCTACTGAAAAGAGATTCTATTGGATCAGAACTGAATCTCCTTGTTAATACATGATAGAACCCATTGCATAACAGGTAATCTATACATTTAAATGTTGACTGGCTGGTGAAAATTAAAGCTTATGCTGTTTCATCAGACAGTGCTTTCATGTTACGTTGTTTAGAAGCATCTTGGAGGTTTTGTATGTACATCGGAAATTCAAACTTTAACCAATGCAGTCGTTCATCAGCAATTTCTCTGAAGGGAGCAGTATCAGAATCCAATTGGTATATATGCTGTTGACGATCACTCACATCATGTACTTTAAAAAATCGATACATCATTTGCATAAAGGTGATTGTAGGACCGGTATTTGGAAAATCATATTGGCCTGTTTCATGTTGTTGAAGGTAAATTAAAAGATTGGTAATGACTGGGGAAAATATTTGAATTGCTCTTAATACATTCATTTTCTCAAAGGTATTAGGATCAATATGCTTTTTTGTTAAAAACTTAACAGGTTTTATTGTCATGTCTTTTTGCAGATTATATATGCTTTTAAGATAAATGGATGAAATTATGCCATTATTGTCGGCCATATCATGATGTAAATATAGGGTAAAGTTGGGTATATCGTACCGGTTTAATAAAAGTGGCTGTAAATTACGTATGGTATGAGTTATAGAAAAACTAACACCGGTTTTGGTTAGCTTATATATTTACGTAAAATACAAAAATATTTATTTATAAAAAAAAATAATAATAACACAAAAAACTGAATGGAAAAAATGTTGACATCGGTACGATTTATCAAACCGGTCTGACAAATCGTACCGTTGGTTTGATGAATTGTACCGCTACTTATTACTTTTGCAAATAATACATACATACTTCTTTTTCGAAGATTTCATTTTGGCACATGCCTCATGAAACCATTTTTTACATTTCGTACATTTAATCATGTCTTCTAAAGAAATTTCTTCACACATACTGCAGTACCATTCATTTTTGTTTACGACAATTTCTGGTTGCAAGCTTTCACTAACTTGAGAGGAAGTTGATGGGGCATCGTTGAACACTTGCTTTTTAATTTTTATCATTTTTGGAGTATTTTTATTTTTTTTGGTGGTTTGACTTGATTTTAGTTTTTCTACATTAGGTGTAGAAGTCAATACCACAGCGCGTTGACTGCCTTTCTTAATTCTTTTGGATAATTTTGTACCGGTACAATTTTGCGGACCATAATGTGATACAAAATAGCGGACCTCGCATTCTGGTTTTAATTTTATGATAATCTAAAGTTTTTGGAGGTTATGTTTGTACTACATGATCAAAATTTAAAAAAAATCCATGAAAAATCAATTTAGTACAACGTCGTTAATGTACACTTACCTATTTAAGTAGAAATTGCTTAGAAAATTATGCCAGAAACTGCTGTCACTGCTTTCAAAACACTTCAACAGTTCTCTTTGCTGTCAACGCCGCAGACACACTAATGTAAATGCACCAATAGGAATTATTTTTCGTAAATATTCGAACCAATGAATGATACACTTGAGAAACAGCCGCCAAATATGAATTTAAGCAGTGGTACAATTTATCAGACGGTACGATATACCCAACTTTACCCTAAGTTACGTGCATTTTTAACTGCATGGCAATAATCAAATGACATGAATAGTTGCAGTCCATTTATAATAGGATGAGGAATGTTTGTTTTTAAATAACCAAGAACCATAAAGAATAACGCAACATTAGATTTATGGTTATCAGCAACTAATCGAATAATGTTAAAACCACAATTAGTAACATCCTGAAATATGTTCATTGTAATTTCATATAACCGCTTTCCAGAAATGCTTCTGCTGAAATAATAAGCGACAGGAATTGTATATTTGGTACAAAAACCATGGATTACAAAACATAGCAATTTATTTGCTAAATGTGGCTTTGCACCAATGCAGCTTTCTTCGATTGAATTCTCTAAACCATAAAACTTATCTTCAACTCTACTATAATACATGCGTTCTTTTATAGCCATTTCGTCAACGATAAGAGACACAAGAAGTTCTTTTGGATTTTGATATTTGGCAGCCTCAACCAACAGTCTCTCTTTAATAAGTGTTGTAACACCAACACCATTGCTTGGACAAGCAACATATTTTGCAAGAGTGTTACGACAGGGAGCTCGAATAAAAAAATGTCTACCCAATTCGTACCCCTTTGGAGAAGCACAACGCCAAGTAACACACATTCTAATTGTCATTTCTGACCACCTAGGATATTTTAAATTGTAATTATGTATTTGCTCTAAAATGAATGTAGCTCGAAAATCATTATCATTAGCATTTTGTTGGATTTTTTCTATTTGTTTTGAAATATTTTTATATTGATCAAAAAAATCTTGTAAATTTTTCTGTTTTTCATGAAGTGTTTGGATCTCTTTTTTTAATAGATTGTTTTCACTGTATAACTCAGTAATTTTAAAATCGCGTACATTTATCTGCACTGCAACATCATTTGTCTGTAAAATCAACCTTGAATACTGAAAAATGTATTTTTTAAATAATAAATTACTTTACCGATTTGTTCAACTTTTTTTTTAAATCTCAACTTCATCCTTATATTTCTTGCACAATAACTCCAGTTCAAAAATTTTTATAGGAGTTTCATCAGGTGGCTATTAAAAATTAGACAGGAATGGATAAAGATTAGGAAATAATTCTTGAATTCATACTACTTGGTTTTCAGAAAAAGGTATTAATTTTGAAGGAGATTGCACTTGCAGGTTATGGCACTACAAAAATTAAATAAATAAAACCATAGGAAGCGACAAGGGATATACTGATATTACTGATGCTTACTACTTTTTCCTGGTTCGAGACAGAAAGAGGACTTACAGGGTTATTTAATAATTGGATCAGTTGGCCTAAATTCAAAGATACAGTCATAGAACATAACATACCGACCGGTGGCGCCACGGTCCGAACCGTTTGAGATGGCCATAATGTTTACATTTAATAGTAGTTGGTCATGCTTCTACCACGACCTTCTAGATTTCACGAGACGAAGTGTCTTATCCGGCCTGCGCACTCAATTAGTTCAAGTGTTTCTCCGCTGGCGCCACCAAACACGCAAAAGGCGGAAACGGATATATATCACGTAAACGCCAATTTCAAACTACGCTAACTTCGCGCGCTTTTATATTTTTGTCGGTTTTGCGCGTATCGTCAATAAATTATATTTTCCTAATCTTCTAAGGCAGTTTTCTTTACTTTTTAATATAATTACGTTATTTCCTTGTTGTTTAAATTTTCGTAGTTTTGTTGCTGTTTTTTCGTTCACTTTAGTAATGGAAAACACTAGCAGAAAAAAGTATAAATGCAGCATTGGAATGTGTAATAGTAGGAAGTGATCCTACTATATCATTTCATGAATTTTCTTCAAATTTTACCTTACTATAAAAATGGTTTAAAATCTTACGTTGGGGTTATGGACACCAGCACTCAACAGCAAAATAATATATACTTCCTTATTTCGACAGATCAACAATTACAGATACCTGAAAGAATAAATTTCAACATCGAACTTCCTAAAAATATAACAAAATTAATAAAAGAACTTCAAACCTTATCTATGCATCTCGATTACGAAATTCTTTCAGCACCTGTAGCCCTTCTGGCAGGATTCATTACAAAAAAACTGAAGAAAGGATTGAATGTCAATAGCCTGTTAGATTCTCTGTTAGCTGCCTCCTGTTCAAATTCACTGATAGGATTTGTAAATCTTCAAGACAGAGGTGCATTAAAATACTCCACTAGAAGATTTACACTTTTATTCAACCAAATAATCGAACTTGTAATACAGATTGTAGAACATTTACCTGGAGAATGTAATCCGTCTAATATTCTAACATCACTAGGTACTTCTAACTCCAATTGCTTCTTCACAGTTCTTTGTTTGCCACGACCACAAGGAGGAACTTAGTAATATAATTCTTTAAAAATTGCTAAAACCTTGTTTGGCAAACAGAAACATCGCAAAAACGTGAACAGATAATGTACTTACTGCTCACTTTCTCTATATCCTAAACCCAGCTCACGGAAAGTTATAAAATTGTAATTTCAATAATGTTATTAAACCACTTACCAACTTGTAAATTAATTTTAATATAATTAATTTAATTATATAAATTTATTTAATTAATTCCCAAAATATTTACGTAAACATGCAACGCTTGACAATTGTAAGGGTTACCTAACCTATACATCATCAAGTGACAAATAAACATCAGCGTGTCAGCTAGAGCCAAAACGTTGAAATTTTGCGTTTTCTCAGAAACAAAGTTTATATGGGAAATCGTAAAAGTGCCCAGACCGGATAAGAGACGTCGTCTCGTGAAATCTAGAAAGTCGTGAAACATGTAAGACATATATATTCTTCGTGAAAAACTTCAAAGGACAAAAATTCAAAACAAATATAAAATTGTTAAAAAAATTGTACCCTTAAAAGTTTTGGAATATTTTCTAGAAAAAGATAATTTGCGAATATGGTAATGCATGATATTTCACCAATTGAAAGCCATAATGTGTTATTACTGAAGTGTATTTGCGATTTGTACTTCAATATAGGTATTAGCTTTGTTCGTAAATAATTCAGGTGAAGGTTTTCGTGTAAGTAAATACTACATAAATCATTATTATCCCGACTGGAAATCGAACTCAGGATTTTCTGCTTTACGAGCAGAAGCTCTACCATCGAGATATATCTAAGGTGATTCCTGGGTTTGATTCCCAGTCAAGGTGATAATTCTTCTACATTATTATAATATAAATATTAACATTTATTTGTAAAGATATTAATCATGCAGATAAAATTAGAAACATGTTAAAAAATTAACTCTGTTTATAGGACAATAAACATTTTTAAATGTGTTGATTATTTAACATCCAACAACCTTTTTTTATTAAGTACCTAATTGTTATCAGAAGATAACTCGAATTTGAAGGAAAGTTTATGTGAGGAATAAAGTAAAAAAGTTTGAGTTAAAAAGTTTTTTCTAATAATAAAAATACTAGTTGTAAAGTTCTTGTATTTGTATATTTTACTAATTTACAAACCATCAGTATGACCATTTGATTTTTATGTGAATTTTCAATGTCGGAATTTACCCAAGAATCCACCTAGGACTATTAGATCCATTTTTTTAAGAATAGAATAATATATATCAACTGGAGAACAATTTGACAATGAGAATAGTAATTAAATGAACTTAACTATTTAAGTTTTTAAACCTAAACAACAATGGTAAAAGATTGAAGAACGAAAGATTTTTCATGTAAGTATCCTTCCAAAACGGTACGCCACTGTTTAACTGGAAACAACTATCCGCCATATGAAAAGGCGATCCCGGTCACTCATTAATTTAATATATGCTCTTTCCTAACGTTTTATCAAGAGGACTATATACAGGAGACTAAATTCAAGTAGAGGTGGTAAGAATTCTATACACAAAATCCACCGTAGGCCGTCCCAGATAAAGCCAGTGGCTAGCATTAGCGACACCAAGCGGCGATTAGTGAAATGTCAGAAGTTGTTGTAAGAGATTCCTCAGCAGCACGCAAACCGATTCTTATTAGCTAAATTCAAATTCATTGCAAACAGTTTAATAATTGATAATTTTATAATAATAGTTTAAATATTATTGCACTCGAAACTGTTTTGTTATAAAATAATATATAAATCATTGAAATCATTAGATTTTATAATTAATGTTTAAAGGGGCGTTATTGGCTCAAAATATTAGCATCAGAATATAGTTCACGTTTTTCATTCGGTTTTCTTTTAATAATCGTTTTTTTAGCAAGATAACGTTTGATGTCGATTGCTAAACTGTTAAGGTAATGTGGATCATAGTTTGTAAGGAGTAGATATCTAAAATAAATTTTATAATAATTACTGTAGTTACAATTATTGTAGTCGAACATCACCAATTCTGTAGAATTAACGTTTTATAAAAAATAACCAAACGAAACATAATATAGTCATTGTAACACTGTTTAATAGCAAAATCTATCACAATGGATAAATGTTTTTGCTTACTTATTTAGTATTGATTGAAATAAAATAAATGTACACGACGCAGAAATTTAAATGTGGCAGCACGAAAACCAATCGTTTTTAGTTGAACGCTTTCTGTACCAGGAAGCGTTGGCTGGTAATATTTGCGCGACATTTAAAAGTAATTTAACTTTCCTAATCTTTTAAGTATTATTTAATAAATTCCGGAAGTAAATGTTGTTTTTCTTTACTTAAGAGCATTTGACGGTTAATTTTTGAATAAACTATTTCACTCTTAATTAGTTCTGATTAATTTCTTAAAACGAATATATATTTTCAATATTTTAATATAGTAATACTTTTCGTTTTATTAAAACCAGCAAGAACAACTAATATTTTTAAAGATATTTAGCAGTTTTATATTCCCATTTTTGGTTTCAACTACCTTAAATAATTCCTTGGCAAATAAATTAAAAATTTCAGTTAAACTTAAAATATTTTGAAAGTTCACGCATGTCTGGCAACACTGTGGACAGAGAACTGCGATGCGATTAAATAATGTTTCAATTTACATTTTCAAATTTTAGTTTTAAAGAAATTAATTCCGTTTTGCGGACCGTAGCGCCATCTTTAGGTGTTTAGAATAGTTTCTGAAGCTTCCTATTATTAACACTGGCAGCGATAACGCGCCCTTAAAGAATATTATAAAAATTGGGAAGTTCACTAATCGCCGCTTGATGTCGCTAACGCTAGCCAATGGTTAAAGTCACTAGATACAATAAGTAGCGCAATCAATTAGGCCTATAAGATAGAAAAAGATAGCTATCAAAATCCCAAACATGGCTGCCGTTTGACAATTTTTTTTGACAGTTGGACATGTGACATAATTTGAACTAAAGTTCCTAGGTAATTATAGAGACTTTAATTTTAACCTGTGATTTTAACCAGGGATTTTAACCTAAAGTTTCTTAGTTGTCGTCACGCGTCAGTTCGTAACCTATGCGTTACCAATTTGTAAGTCATTCCAAAAGCAGTAGTTATGAAAATGCTGAGGGTAATTTACTGATTAAATACTGTAGTCAGTTAAAAGAAAACAAAGAACTGGTAACAATAGAAACCACTGTAGTGCACGAGCTACAAGAGGAAGATGAATTTTATTCATATCTTAATTTGTCGAGCGCAGTGCAGGCCGGCTTATATTATTTGTTAGGTGCTGTTTTACATAAAATAAAAAAGCATTATGCAATATGCGCTAATTGTTATAAAGCAGTACAGGAGGTTCCAGATGAAGTTACAGTTTTAACTAGATTTACTAAATTGAGAGAATATAAATCTAACATTTTAGTATATCCTAAATTATCATTATATGATTGCATATTTAATATAGAACTTAGTTTTAGAGCTCATGAAGATGACATTTTAGAAAATAGATTAATTTTAGATGATTTTATAAGCAATGCTATAATAGTTATTTATGTATTAAGGGCATAAAGAAGCTTTTATGGCCAGAAGCGTTATTTCTAGCCCGAGGCGTCAGCCGAGGGCTAGGAAAAGGCTGTAGGGCCATAAAAGCAAGTTATGCCCGAAATGCATACACTATTTTATGCACAGATTGTTTTTATCTCAAATCTATTATTGTGTAAAAAATATAATTAAATGAGTACGTAGGTTACATCAAGCCGCTGTACGTATACTTATGTGCATATATACGAAGTACGTTACTATAGTTACTATCTAAAATACTTAATTTCAGCTTATTTTCATTGGTGATAAGTTTACAAATTATATTAAGAACCAATCAAGTTCTACAAATACAGCTCTGACATTTAATTGACGTTTCATTATTGCCCGTCGGATCATAAAGAGACCCTTGGGGCATAAAGAGACAGTTATGTTTAGATAGATCTATCAATAATAGTCTAATTATAATGCATCTGTGCATAAATACTTTTATGTGTCCTGATAGCATTCCGAATTGTCATGACATTTTTGAAAAAAATGTAAAATTATTTTTTAAGTGTCGGGTCTATTTCTTGTTGAATAACAAACATAAAAAACCAAATTGTAATATTTCGACGCAGAGTAGCCGCAGTATGGCAATGCGAGCTTCTGTAAATAAATAATTTTCCATTACATATTCTGTGTTATTGTCCAATTCACATTATGCTCTGGTTCTTTTTCAGTCATTTTTTTACTAATTTTCCTCATTTTGATGAAATCAAAGATTTTTATCTTAGGGACAACAGCAATTTCACTTGCAGCAAGCAGAAAGTGAAATAAATGTTTGAGACATCTCATTTTGAATTTTCCGCTTTAAAAATCCCAAACATGGCGGACGATTGCGCTACTTATTGTATCTAGTGACTTTACCACTGGTTTTCTTTGGGAACGCCTACGGCGGATTTTGTGTTTCCTCCACTCCTGCAGTTTGGTCTCCTGTATGCATATATTACCTGTATATAGTCTTCTTGCGTTTTATATTCAAAGATTTTAATGGCAAAGACGTACTACCTTTTTAGAAAACGTTATTAGACAGCCATTGAGAGTTCGCATTGTTAAATGGTTGGTGTTACAGAATAATCTATCAAGTCGATGTTTGTTGAAGCTGAAAAGACGCTTATGATGTTCGTGTATAACTGGTAAAGCAATCATTCGCATAATATATAAATTTAGCTTTTAAGTTAACTTAACCTAATAATTTTAGTTGGAGCAAGTTGTAATAATGTTTCTACTAATAATGAACAGCGAAAAGATAACTTGCACTTAAAACTGAAATACATATCTACGCAGAATCATTTGATAGCAGCAATATTTCCGAAGCACACCAACAAATTATCACAGAGAAGCAAACTTCCAGAATCTAACAAATATCAACAAAAATGTTCCCAAGAAAATAATTTCAAGCAACAAATACTCAGTCACAGAGGTTACAAGCAATTTGAATGTATAATATGTATAGTAGTATATGTATGGTAGGTAATAAATTTTCTGAAAGGTACCATCTTAAGATGGTATCAACTTAAGAGACACATGTTTACTCATAGTGATGAAAAACCATTAAAACGTACCATATGTGGTTATAAACGTTCAGTTAAGAGTAATTTTATATAGAAAAAAAACAATATGTCCATTCATAGTGGAAAAAACCCACTTGAATGTAATGTAAACAAGGGTTATCTTACTCGACACATGTCTACTCATAGTGAAGAAAAACCGTTTGAATGTAATATATGTGATTATACAAGTTTGCGAAAGGGTGATCTTAGAAAACACATGTTCACTCATAGTGGAGAAAAGCCATTTGAATGTAATATATGTGATTATAAAGGTTCGCAAAAGAGTAATCTTACTCGACACATGGTTACTCATAGTGAAGAGAAACCATTTGAATGTAAAATATGTGGTTATAAAGGTTCGCAAAGGAGTCACCTTACTCGACATATGGTTACTCATAGTGAAGAAAAACCATTTGAATGTAAAATATGTGGTTATAAAGGTTCGCAAAAGAGGCTTTCTGCACTACACATGTGTACTCATAGTGGTGAAAAACGCTTTGAATGTAATATTTGTGATTATAAATGTTTACAAAAGAGAGATCTTAAAAGTCACATGTCCATTCATAGTGGTAAAAAACCATTTGAATGTAGTATTTGTGATTATAAAGGTTCGCAAAAGAGTCATCTTACTCGACACATGTTTATTCATAGTGGAGAAAAACCATTTGAATGTAAAATATGTGATTATAAATGTTCACAAAAGAGTAATCTTCAACTACACATGTGTACTCATAGTGGTGAGAAACACTTTGGATGTAGTATTTGTGATTATAAATGTTTACAAAAGAACGTTCTAAAAAAACACATGTCCATTCATAGTGGTGAAAAATCAATTGAATATAATATATGTCATAAAAGTGTGCATAAGGGTCATTTTACTCGACACATGTCTACTCATAGTGAAGAAAAATTATTTGAATGTAATGTATGTGATTATAAAGGTTGGAAAAAGCGTCATCTTTGCTGAACAAGAAAAAAAATTTTTTTATAACAAATTAATCATTTTGTTATATTTTGAAGTGCCCTGTGTTTATAACAAAACAGTAATTAAATATTAAGTACTATTTGTAATAATTTTAAGGTAATTGTGTTCCCACTGTCGCTCATATTTGTATAAATTTAGCAATAAATACACTTTTTCACAATAAATACACTTTTTCACAATAAACCAAATTTGTGGTTATAGTCAAGTACTTTCTACAATCTTATAATAATCTTCACCAAAATGGTTTATTTAAAAAAATTATCACTGCCCTTTTGTTACGGTTAAAACTAACTTTATTAACTTTTTTTAATAATAATAATTTATTAACTTCTGTAAGACCTTGTACAGGTATTAGAAATTGTCAATTTGAAGTACAGGGTGATCCAAAATGACAGTTTGAATTTACCGCCACGTTAAATTATTGTCGTGTTGGCAACATGAATACTTTTTAGACATTTTTATCTTTCTTTTATTTTACAGTGGCGTCTCAAAAATAATATAGCTTATAAACTTCTTTAATTTTAAACAATAAACTTACTTGATAATAAAATCGTCTAACAAAACTGTAATTCTGAAAAGAACTGTTTTATAAAATAAGAAAACAAGCGAAATAATGCAAAAATTCAATGAAACCCCAGAACAACGTGACAAAGGACAACGTTGTAAACGAGAAAGTGACGAGTTGACGTTGTAATCTGACGCAACACATTTCAATAGTGCTACACTAACAACGTGAAATACACTAAAATCTAAGGCGCGAAATTCAAACCGACCTCACTTAATTTGCATCTCACTGTATACATACAAAATATTATAAATCACATAACAATTTACCATATTGAATAATTAATGTTTTCTTGTTAAATAAGTAATATATTTATTAGAAAACATATAATAACTTCGCCATCGAAATTCAATATTTGCCATCGAATGAATGGTAACACTATACAAACATTGGGGGTATACGTCACGCGCTAGCCTCTCTCTTGCTTAATCTAAGGTTTTACCATTTTAAGTATATATAGCGCATGCCATATTTATTATTTCTGGAGAACGCACCAGTGTAAAAAAATCACAAGACGTTCTTAGAACCTGAAAAAAGTGGATATTTTTAATAAATCCTTAATTAATTATTTTAAATGTATAGGAATATTGAATTCTTGTGGCACTGGCGCCAAAGAAGAATTTAAGCCATTAGAAAGAAATAACATATCGACATCGATATAATCTTACTCATTATGGTCAAATTTAAAACATAGTAGCCGCAATGTTGCAGATGCAAACGAGGTTGCTTAACTATTCAAGACTAAATTATCCGATAATTAATTTATTGTTGTAAGGGAGTTTGACTCGGTAGGCGTCCCTGTGCCGGATGCCAAATTATAGGTGTCTCTGCCCTTGGCACCCTTAGTTTTCTCCTCATTAAATAACCTGAAAACCTTCTTATTAACATTTAATTAAATTATGGGAGTCTATAGCTTTTAATAAATAACTAAATAAAGTTTTTCCATCAGCCTTCCCAATAAAGTAACTAAATGGTTATTTTTAACACAGTTTTCAACGTTAGACCAGTACCTTACATTAATCTGCAATTCTTTTTTGCTTTCCACATTGCTAGTTTCATCATATTGTAATGTAAAATAAATATCTGATTCACATTGCAAGTCATTCAATAAAACGTTTATAAAGTAGGGACCTAGAGCTTCATTAATAAGATACTGAGCTTTGCTTGATGAAAGCGAAAAATTTTCAGGTACAGCACCAGGAAACATGACTTGAAATACTCTTTTTTTCCGTTACACGAGTTTACAGAACTATCACTAATCACATTTTCAATACACCACAGTAATTCTGCCCTAGAGGCTGCTTCCCTAGGACTAAATAAAGTTAATTGTTTCTCCACTGATTGCTTATTCGGTACAGTTGCTAATCGTTGTTGGACAAAATTTATTTTAAAAAGGTTACTTCTATGTTTTAGTGTACTTGCGTGTTGCTCTAAATTCTGGATTCCTTTGCAAATTGATATGGAAGTGTTACAAATGAAACAAACACATGAAAATAAATCATTATGTTTTGGTTTAGCCCAGTCGGAAATAAAATTATTATTCGGATCTTTTATTTCCAACCATCTTTCCTAATGGATAATTTGTTGTCTTAAATAAAATAAATAGGTATATTTTTAAATTAGACTTGCAGATAGTATAATAAATTATTACTTTTACCTGATGAAATAATAAGTTACTAAAAGTGGCTACTGACAAGAAAGATGTGTCAAAAACAGCTGTAATCTCCGAAATGTACAAAGGCCTAGAAGGGTTGCGAAGTAAGGAAAAAGATGAAAGAAGTTCTGTAGACAGTTTAAGAAGACAAATAGAAAAACGGAAGAATAGAATTTTAGAAAATCTACAATCAGCAAAGAAACACAAGACTGCCAAAGACAATCCATTTTTTTTTGTCTAAGAGAATATTTATTATAAATATATATTACTTATAAATATAAGTAAAATATAATGTTTTTATTTTCATGTGTTTTTTTAAGTTTATTTGTTTTTTAGTTTATGATTCATGTTTGTTATTGAAAAATTAACTATTGTTTATTTTTGTAATGTTTTAAGTTCATGTTATTGTTCAATAAAGAAAATTTTTCTATCTGATGTTTTCGTTACCTCATGCATACGAAGGCAACAAGTAGATAACTGCTACCAATAAGTAAGGTAATGCACAAAAGTTATAATTAACTAAAATGTCAATAAAAAATGTAGGTATACAGGACATACGTCAAAAATAATTGAAATTCGTATAAAAACCATTATTTTTATGTACCATCCTGGAAATATGAAAAATGTCTGACCCCTATTATATCCCTATTTTGAAACAACTGGACCCCTAAAACCCCTACAATCAAAGGTCATTTGCACTATGAAGCCTGCCCAGTGGCGGATTTAGGCACAAGCGTTGGAAGCGGCCGCTTCAGGCCCCACAAGTCAGGGGGCCCCGCAGAGGCCTCATGATAAGGACCGCACTGGACACGCGACAAATAAAAATTATTGGCGTGGGAATCCACTTTCTCGAAAAAAGTGAAACAAGAAACAGATCATACCGTGTACAGGCTGGTAACAAAAGTGTACGGTTGATGCATTAAAGTTTCGTACGAAAAGGCAAGCACTCAGAGCGATAGGTAAAATATTGTAATGGAGTATACTGTTTCACAGCAGACCTGCGAAGAATGTATCATCTCTGTCGGTCCAAATGCTGGTCTTCTCGCACAATCCATCCGACTACTATGATGACTAATTTCTTGAATTAATAGTTTCTGATAGACATTCGGTGAACAGTGGCGGATTTACGCATCAGCGGTCGTTCCAGACCCTACAAGTCAGGGGGCCCCGCAGAGGACCCTTGCCCAGGATCGCAGTGGACATGCGGCAAATAAAAATTATTGGCATGGGAACTCACTTTGTCGAGAATAGTGAAACATGTGAAAACAACAGTTCATCACAGGCGGGTAAAAAAGGTGTACGGTCGACACAATATAGAGTTTTGTGCGAAAAGGCAAGCATTCAGAGTGATAGGTAAAATTTTGTAACGGAATATACACTTTCGCAGCAGACCTGCAAGGAATGTATCTGTCGCGACGCCGACTGCAAATTTAGATACAGAAACCGTTAGAACTCAGAAACCTGATGGCATTTACGATAATTGGAGCGGTTCAGTCCGGTCACTATTTCTGTCATTTTCTTTTTAATGTCAACAACAGTGACAGAAATAGTAACCTGGTTAACCCGATTCAATTATCGTAAATGCCCAATGTGTTTTGAAATTATTATTGATAAATTAGATGCTTATAAAAGCAGAAAATTTCCATTATAAATGAACTGATTATGGAATAAAAAAATTTCTGAAATAGTACATAAATTAGAACTTTTACGGACTCATCTGTCATTTTTATTTGCATTGTTGCACATGTATTTGACATGTCGTACATATCCACGTTGACTTAGTTGCCTACTCTACTGTTATTAAAAGCACATTTTGTATTTTAAATTTTTAATTTCACGATTTCAGATAAAAACGTAATGTACACCTCAGCACTAAAACGGATTTTTTATCACTCGTTATGGTTGTTCAACAATCTCCATATTCGTGATAAAAAAGTACAACTTTATTTGGTATACAAATAGTAAATTTATCTACGACCACTACAGAAAATTACACATTTCACACAGTCTAGTAACGATAAAATTGACTCATTGTGCATAGTCTTTAAACTGTACGGAGATGACGTGGATGATGATTTCGTATTTTTTGTGGTTCCATTAAAATGCCATAGATGTCAACACATGCAATATTTCTAATTATTTGAAATATACAAAGTTATAACTTTTAGATAAAAATTAATTTATTTTTAAAAGTTAAAAATTGTTAATGGACGACTATTATACTCACAATTTTATAGTCATATGTGTATAAATTACCGACGGAATTCTAAGACAGCTGTTTCGAGCTTTTGGCTCTCCTCGGTTAGGAGCAGCTAGTCTGTGAATTCTACACATCACCCTAACGTATACTAGCTCGATAATAACATTAACACCATCAAATAGCTGGAAATCGAACCCTAGGCCTTCCACTTTCTAAGCGACAGCTCTACCTCTAAGCTACTGTGTCGACTACCAGCATATAAAGTTATTATTACCATATAAAGTTATTACAAAACTTGTTATTGAATTAACGTAAAATTGATTTAACGATATATCCTTCTGATGGCTTTAATCCATACATTTAGAATAAGCGGTCTATTACATAGAAATCTAAAAATGTTTTGGAAATTTATTATTTCAAATTACATTCAAATGAAGCATTAGGTATTCAGTGTATTTTAAAATTGAGGTTATGATTTGCTTACATTAACAAAAAAACAGCGCCGCACAACACGACGTCTAAAATACATTTAAGAATGTGTCTATGACATTTAAAAAATTGAAGACACAAACAAAATTACTATTATTCAAATTTCAGTATTAATTTTAAATAATAAACGATTATTACATTGAGTTATACGCATTTCTTAATTTTTACAACAAACCCTGTTTTCCACAAACTGTGGGCATTGTCTACTTTTGACAATCCACCATTTCGATCTCAAATCATATTCTAGGTTAAATATTTTTCCTAGCTTTTAGTGTTTTATTACGTTTTTGTGGTCGTAGATAAAGTATAGTGTAACACGTACAAAAACGCCAATTTCACACTCGTGTGACTGCGGCATGAGGCGAAGTCGGATTATTTAAAAAATCTTGAGGAGGTAATTTCTTCCATCCCCCCTTTCGCGAATTCGCGCCTGATATTAATAATTATATATACTTAATTTTTGAAAAAAGAATAAAAGGTGTGTAAATTGTAGTAATTGATTTATACTATGGGCCCTAAAAGTTTGTAACGCTTCAGGCCCCTTAACTGTTAGATCCGCCACTGAGCCTGCCATAGGATAAATAAATTGTATCCATAACAATTAACTGCCAAATTAAGTTACAAGGTGGTGAAAAGATCGCCCTTAATTTGACAAATAGTGTCTATGAATAATATTATGTTTAGTAAATCGAACAATTTTTATGTATTTCTCTTCAAGTTTTTAAGAAATATAAATTGCAATTGAAGGGTTGATGTCAAACACGGCATTATTAAAAAAACTATAACCTTTAGGAGAACCAAAAACTAACGTAAGGCCAGAATTTTTATTATTTGGAAGTGCAGTTTATGAAACATTCTTACACAATCCAATAATCTGTGGTTTTTGCCGAAAATTGGCAAAACAGATGTTATTTTTTTATTAAACATAAGATACATTTTAATTAGAATATATCGGTCTGGCAGATTAAAAAAAATTAAAATATACACTTTTTTAAACAAAAGATTCATAAAATGAAATAAATAAAGATTAGTAAAAGTTTCACAGTTTTAACCTTTGATAATGACAGCATAGCTGTCGAAACAATATTGTCATGTTGTATTTTAATAAAACTGTGAAACTTTTACTAATCTTTATTTCATGATTATGGAGTTCCACAAAGTAAGGCTGGAAACAATAAACAAAAAAAAAAGATTCATATCTCATATCTCTAGCATGAAAGAAAAAATATGTGTAAGCACTGCTGTTATTGTCCTCGACAATCTCACCTGGGTCTTCATCATAGAAACCACGGTTTTATCGATTAGATAATACTTCACAAAGGACTTGAAGATCTTTTAGTTTTGCATGATTGATCTCGATAGGTACAAGTTGTACACTAGTAATATGGAGTCTTTCTTCTAATTATGCATTGTCTCCACGTTCCATAATGGCTATCTCTTACTTATTCTATAAATTTATTTATTTAACACAAAAATGTTATTGCCTGAATGTATGCCATACATTTGCGAAGACTTTAGTGGAATAGGTGGTCGAGGATTCTTTACAAAAAACTTATCAGTCGATAGTTTGAAATTAAAAATATCTTTCTTAGTCGGCCCATTTGATAAAATATGCAAAATATGTTACTGAGTAATAACTCTGAAATAAAACGATTTAATAAAGCAAAATATTTTCACTGTTTTGCAAGTGTTTTTATTACGGAAATAATTCAAAAAGAAATTGACTTACTAGAGCACAAGAGACATTAACAGTTTTTTTTTTGTAGCTGAGAGTAGTTTCTTTTCTCAATTTTGCAAAAAAACATGAATATATCTCACATCCAGTTCAATAGGGACATAAGTGCAAATAGTTAAAATTTAAAAGAGATTTTGGAATTTAAAGATTATTTGATTATTATTTTGTTGTTACAAATTGGAATTATGTGACCTTAAAAATCACTTGTTTTAGACACATTTGGCCGGTTTCAGAAAGCTTGACTAAGTTCTGATTAACTTAATATTGTCATTAAATTTGAAATCCAGAAATTTCATTGGCTGAGATTTTAACATACCTTGAATTTTATCCAATCATAGCTCTAGATTTCAAATTTAATCACAATTAAGTTAATCAGAGTTTAATCAAGCTTTGTGAAACCGGCCAATTATGTAGCATTATTGAATTACATAGATGATAGAGGACTTCAAATGAGAGTGTAATTTGAACATAACTCCAAAACGCCAAAATTTACACTTGCGTCCCTATTGAACTGGATGTGCGATATATTACTCTATTTAGGAATTTTATTATATTAATCAATTCAAATAAGCTATGGTAAATTATAATGAAATAAATGTCAGGTTATGAAACATTTGACATGTACCAGGCAATCATAACCAATAATTTTTGCAATGTATATTTTTGGATCCATAATGGCGGATTGACATTCGCGTTGGCTCAACTCTTGGCTCAGTAATATAGAGTGACTCTAACAACATATTATGGGGAGTGGCTTATCTAAATTAACTTATTTAACCTATGGTTCTGTCAAATATTAACTGGGGAAGTGACAGAGAAATACTGCTTAACATATATCGATCAACAGTACTCTCTAAGCTGGACTACGGATCTTTTATATATGCTTCCGCACGAAAATCAGTTTTAAATATATTAGAACCGATACAGAACATGGGACTAAGGTTAGCAACTGGGGCTTTTCGTACCAGTCCCTCTCTGTCCCTGATGAGCTGTGAATCGGGATTTCTTCCACTAGAACAGAGACGAACGTATCTCCTAACGCAGTATGCTGTAAGAACATGGGCACAACCCTAACTACAACGCCTTTTTCTCTGATGAGTTGCACACGACCTACTCCTCACGTCGTACTATAACACGACCATCAGGGATTAAGTTTTGGGAAATGTTAAATAATATAGAATTTAGTCTGCCTTCTGTGTACGAATTAAGTCCGTGTGAAGAACCTCCATGGAGCCTTCAAAAACCAATGTGTCACATGGAATGCACGACTTTTAGAAAAGGCGAAATTATTCGCGGCTTTTATATTTCAACCTTTACTTCGGTTCTTAACAAATATCCTCAAGGCCTAGCAATCTATACAGATGTATCAAAAACAAATCTGGGAGTGGGATCTGCTATTTATGCTCAGGGTAATTCCTACTCCTGGTCATTACCCAAAGCTTCCAGCATTTACACCGCTGGACTATATGCCATCTGGCAGGCCTCGAGATATTTTGAAATGTCAGAATACACGGAGGTATTAATATGTACAGACTCTAAAAGTTCTATGGAGGGTGTAACCGATAACTTTACCATTGATCCCTTAGTACAGAGCATCATCAATATTATAAAGTGGCTAGAAAACTTTGGGAAAAAGGTTGCTTTTGTGTGAATACCCAGCCATATAGGCATTATTGGGAATGAAAAAGCCGACGAGGCAGCCCGTCAGGCTGCAGATAGTGGTACGGCGGATCAGGGTATTCTCATTCGCCATAGTGATGTATCCTGCCACTTTAAACGACAAATGATTTCTCTATGGCAAAATGTGTGGTCTGACAACCACTCAAAATTAAAGGTGGTTAAACCGAGAGTTGGGAAATCTCCATACCCACCGGAGTTAACAAGAAGAGAACAGGTGGTACTTTGCAGGTTAAGAATAGGACATATGCGCCTAACCAAAATACACTTACTGGCAGGTAGACAACCACCAGTTTGTGACAACTGTGGGGAGTCTACTTGATCTACATCACGTGCTCATAGACCGTCCACAATATGCGAACCATCGTGCAAACCTGCAACTCCCATATAATATAAGAGAATGTCTAGAGAATAATCTAAAGTCCGTTAAAAAACTAATTGAATTCTTAAAAACTACAAATTTGTATTGCAAGGTATAGCTTGTAATGAACCAAATCGAAGAGTCTCTTTTTACTGTGATATTTTGTCTGTGATACAGAGTCCTGATATTTATTTATTTTATACACATATTTATATTTATTTATTTCTTACTTAATTTTACAATTTTATATATACAAACATTTTATGGTCTTTGTCTCGTAACCCCTTCGTTTCCTATCGTCATGACTTTTCTTTGAAGTGGTTGTTCTTAAATTAATTTACTTATCTGTGTCTCACTCGTAAAACCTTTTCCAAAAAGTACGTCTACATATACATGTATATTTTATTAGATCATATGTTTATGAATGTCCGTGATCGAATTTTCTGTGTATGAAACAAGAAGGAAACAAGAGCGCAAATCGCCCTATTTAGAGTTTTTAATGTCTATTCAAATGCGGCTAATAACCATAGACGTTGATGCCGCAAAATAAAAAAAAACAATTCTTGCTACTGCTATTAAGTTATACATTTGGTAATACATTCATTATAAATATGCGTTGGCCTGGGAGTAATGATATTCATTACACACGGGCCGTGAGTATTAATAACAATATGTTGTTATCCATTCCTTTGCACTGAAACAAAAAAAGAAAAAGTGGTCCTGAAGAGCAATAATGAATACAACCGAAAGTTACTTACATATTTACGTCCTTTGGCAACGCGAAATAAGTATCTTGAGGATGATCGTTTTTATTATTGCGACAATTTTCCACTGTGCAATACGAGAGCATTTTTTTCTTTCAATTTGAAGAGCAAATCTCGCTCAAAACCAAAAATTATTCAAAATCTTGATGATGCTTTGAAGATGATTTTTTGACAGTTATCAAACAGGTTTTTATTTGTTTTTTATAGGTGATGTTACCAATGGTTACCGAAAAATGACAAACAAATAAACATCAATTACTTTCTTACCGACCAACCTGCTTTCCCCTGAGACTATAGATTGCAATACCCACAACATCGTCGCTTAACTTTCTATCTTAACCCTCTCTAAATCTTTGGTTTTGGCCAAATCAAACAAAAGAACGGCAATTTTTTCATAAAATTCTCTTCTAATTCCATCTTTCAAAGGGAGCACACTTCTTGTTAAGATTAAAGAAATTTAAGGTTATATTAAGTTTGTATACAAATGTCAAGAATGTGAGGTCAGAATTATTTTTGTAAAACGTCGTGTTTTAATTTAAAAAGTTTATAAATGAAATTGTTTAATTGACAAGTGCCAAAAGTTAAATGAGCGTTTAATTCATTTTTCGATTGATTTTGATAACATGAAATATTTATGGAAATTATTATAATAAATGGATTTGGGTGTTAATCAATACCATTTACTTACCATTGATGTATAAGAATTATATGAATTTAGAATTCCGATTTGTAGAATTTGGGTATATGTTTATTTGGACGTAATTATGAATAGATCAATAATACGTTTGTTCATTTATTTTTCAATTTTAATGGAAGCAACCAGCTGAAACATGGGAATTTGGAAAACAAAGTTGGTAATCTTGTGGCGCCAATTTTTAAAATAAAATAATCATAGAGATGTTAATAAAATAAAAACGTTAGTTTTTTTTAATATTAGTTAATTTTTATTAAGTTTAAGAAATTTGTGATACCAAAATAAACAAAAATTATAAACAAATTATAATCCTGAAACATATTTTTTATAGTTTATATTATTTGAAATTGATTTAAAAAATAAAGTCATTAATCTCCAAATTGGCATTGTTCTGACAAAACGACGTAAGTGCCATTCTGTTAATTTTTCAGAAAAGCAAAAAATGTTTATAAAATAATTATTGAGTGGCCAATACAAACAAAAATACTGAACATGACTTCTGTTATTTCTTTGCAAATTTTTAAGAAAAAATATATTTACTTTGATACACTTTTCAAGTTTTTAGAGCTAGTTTTGTCGCTTAAGTCATTTACTCTAACTGATTTGGTGGTTTAAGTCTTTTTCCTTTTCACTTACGCGAAAATTATTGGTGAATTTTAACGAAATTGTTGCTTAAGCGGCACTTACGTCTAAAAAACAGATTAAACTTACTTTAGAAGCAGTAATTATAGTTTATCAAGCAATGCAACAGTTTTTGCTATTTAGAATTAAAATATTCGAGACAGAGATTTATATCCAAATTATATGGCTGTATGTCGCTTATGCTAGAGTTCCTAAATGAAAACTTCAACTGTGTTATTTTAGAGTTAGGACACGGATGTCAAAATCTATCTCTTTCTAGGCCAAAACTAAGCTGTCTGAAACGGAGATACTTTTTTTCTCTCTTTTTACTTTAGTGACAACATTCAGCAGCTGTCAGGTATACATTTTAAGTTATGCTGTCATGTTTATTTTTTTGCATGTAAAATTTTTTAATGTGCACATTATCATTTATTTATTGTTTGTAGAGAAATTTTAAAACTACTATAGTATATATACATCAATTTTACGACAGTTTTTAATAAATTAAATAAAATTTCAGATTTATATAAATGTCATACTGACAGTTTAATTTATTAAACCAATTTTCATGATTGCCAACCTTCTGATAAATATCTTGAAAATATGTAAAGTCACTAAGAAAATTTGACAAGCGTGACTTAACTCTAAATAATACACAGCTCAGTTCATATTTAGGAACCCTAGCTTATGCCAATGAATAAATGCTAGTTAAACAGACGTAAGCGGAAACCATTTTTATCATCATTTTAAACCATTTGTCTAAGGTTTACATAAGAAACTAGTTGAAAATTTGAAAAATAGATAACGTAATAATACAATCAAACATAGTACAACTCACCTAGTACGTTTTTATTTACTTATAAACCATACTCATCGTCATTACCCATACGTCCCCTAATATTCTACACCTAAATTGACGTTTACACGAGTTTGTAGTAGCAGTTCATGCAGGCTCATTTACACTCAGTGGTGGTTATACAATCTCAAATGTAAATATCTCTTAAAAACAATTTTTTGGTGAATTTCGCCTAGCATCGGAATAGGTGGGGCTTTAACCCATTTTTTGCTTTTTTTGGCGCTTACGTCGTTTTGTCAGAACAACGTCGAAATAAAGGAAACTCAACTATTTTGGAATTGATTAATTTAATTAGAAAAATAAAAGGATAGAATTTTGTGGTCAGACTTTTCTTTTGCAATTTAATTTATTCATAAATAAGATATATTTCAGTCTTTTTAATTCACATAATAAAATTCTTTTTTTTGGTTTCAATTATTTTTTGTTTGTCGTTTCTTTAATTTGTGTTAAAAATAAAATTATTATTTTGGAAATTTATTGTGCATCATTTTGTTCATAATTAATAATTTAGAAAATCTTTAAAGCGACTCACCCAAGAGAGTTTCAATTTTGTGAAAAGTAAAGTTTTTCGCTACTGCAATACATTTAGCCGGAGTATTATATTATTATAAGGTAAGCAAGTTGTATGCTTTGCGTCATTCTTATATGCATCATGTTTTGTCTGTCACATACTTAACATTTTTATTAAATAAAAAGCAAACCTCAAACCAACATAGTAATACGTATTTACTGTTATCAAGTGCTATGTGCGAACATGTGCTTTTGCAAACTTGCTTTTTGTGAACATTTATAACTAGAAACATTACATCCAAATAGCTTTTCACTAGTATGAGTGAGAATGTGTCTTTTCAAGCTGTCTTTTCTTGAGCATTTATAACTGCAAATATTACATTCATATGGATTCTCACCACTATGAGTAAGAATGTGTTTTTTCAAATTTACTTTTAGTGAACATTTATAACTACAAATATTACAACCAAATGGTTTCTCGCCAGTATGAGTAAGAATGTGCTTTCTCAAACTCTCTTTTTGTGAGCATTTATAACTACAAACATTACAACCAAATGGTTTCTCACCAGTATGAGTGAGACTGTGCTTCCCCAGACTCTCTTTTCGTGAGCATTTATAACTACAAATATTACATTCATATGGTTTCTCACCACTATGAGTCAAAATGTGTGTTTTTAAATGTTCTTTTTGTGAACATTTATATCCACAAATCTTACATACAAATGGTTTCTCACCAGAATGAGTGAAAATGTGCTTTTTAAAACTTCCTTTTTCTGAGCATTTATAACCACAAATGTTACATCCAAATGGTTTTTCACCACTATGGGTGAGAATGTGTTTTATCAAACTGTCTTTTCGTGAACATTTATAACTACAAATTTTACATCCAAATGGTTTCTCACCACTATGAGTGAGACTGTGTTGTTTCAATTTGTCTCTTCGTGAGCATTTATAACTGCAAATATTACAACTAAATGGCATCTCACCACTATGAGTAACAATATGTTTTATTAAGGTGTCTTTTCGTGGGCATTTATAACTACAAATTATACATTCATATGGTTTCTCACCACTATGAGTGAGAATGTGTTTTTTCAAATGTTCTCTTTGTGAACATTTGTAACTACAAATATTACATTCAAATGGTTTCTCACCAGTATGAGTGAGAATGTGCTTTTTCAAACTACCTTTTATCGAGCATTTATAACTACAAATCTTACATCCAAATGGTTTTTCACCACTATGAGTAAGAATGTGCTTTTTCAAACTGCCTTTTTCTGAGCATTTATAACCACAAATATTACATCCAAATGGTTTTTCACCAGTATGAGTGAACATGTGCCTTTGCAAATTGCTCTTTGCTATGAATCTATAACCACAAATAGTACATGCAAATGGTTTCTCGCTAGTATGAGTAAGCTTGTGTTTTTCCCACATTGATTTTTGTGAATAACTACATGTATTACCGTCAAATACTTTGCCACCATCGTGGGTGTGCATTTGTTGTATATCTCTATCCATGATGCATTTATAGTTACATAACTATATATTGCATATGATTATGTAGTTTAATTTTTTGGTTGTCATCGTCCATGTCCCCACTGTTGCATTGATAATAGTCTAAAAAAACAAAATCTTATTTCGTATTTTATCTTTTATACTATTAGCTTATACTTAGCGTATTAACTATTAATAAATATTTTAAAAATCAAAATAGTATGTCAAATAGAATTTGAATTTTAAACTGCTGAATATAACCACCTCCAAGCAAAAGCTTATAAATCTGCAATGTTACCACTCTCAAACATTATTACACGTATTGCTGGCGTATCCGTACTCTTAATATCATCCATTGGGTCTATGGCGCAGGTGATCCCTATACGCTTGCTTGTTACCATTTTCCGTAGTGGTTACGTTGGGTTACTGAACTATTTCTTAGAATGTTTTCTTTACTTTATACAAAATTGAAATTAAAGCTGAATGTCAATGTTATCACATAGTAATTACTAAGGAAGGCAATTAAAACTTTATTCTCTTTAGAATCATTTATCTGAAACGTATGTTCTTATTTGAGTTACTAATCAAGTAAATTGTTTCGTTAGAAATTTTGAAGAAAATATGAAATAAAAAAAAATAAACTTACCTGGTTCAATAACTTAAAAAATTTATCAAAAAATATCGTTCACACACACTCAAACACTCATCTAAAAGTGACATGCTTGTTAAAATGGTCTTCAATCAAAAATAAACTAGCAATTCATCTTGCTTGAACGCTGTATTTGGTGTCCGTTTTCCTCTTATTTTTTTTATCATCCTCAAACAAAAATTAGAGCTGGAGGATTGTGATATAATAATACCAGTCTTGAGTATAATTATTGTAGTTACTACTTGCAACTCCTAAATGAATGAAAACCTAGAATAAATAAATATATATTATAAAAGTTTGCCATATCTTACATATAGACCTGATGTTTAATAACTGTTGTATGTAGTATTTCTCAGGTAAGCAGGTGCTGGAATATTTATTTAGTTTAGAGCCAGCCAGCGTTGCCAACCTGGACGAAAACGAAAATAGTGCAGGGGCCAGCGTAGCCAACCTGGACAAAAACAGAAATAGTACAGGAGCATTGAAAATTATAGTACACCTACAAAAAATTATAGTACTCAATCAGTTTTTCAATGTTAAGAATGGCCAACGTAAATGAAGTAAAAACGAAATTTAATAGCATTTGATAACTATAGAGCAATTGTTCCAATGTTATTAGGCATACTTATTTCGGGCGTTTTTATGTAGTCAAAACAATAAACATATTACTTTTATTAAAAGACGGGCGCGAACGCGAAACTTGCGGCAGTTAGCTACGGTTTTCGGTACCTAATGTTGAATCGTACAAGTATTTATTAACTGCTAAATTATTTATACCTCTTTTATCAAGTTCCTAGAAGAATTTTATTGTTTGTTATTAACGACACAAGAATATAAATGAAGACTTTTTCATTTGTTTTTACATGATGTTATTATGTGTAACTTAGTATTAGATACACAGAAAAAATATATAGTACATTTGGCGTACTATTTACATTTTAAAAGTACATAGTACCGATAGACCCAATTATAGTAGGAATACTATAATTATAGTACGGTTGGCAACGCTGGCAGGGGCATTTAAAATTATAGACACATACCAAAAATTATACAGGGAGATAAAGAGTGAATGTCCTGATCCTACTCTACTTTCCACGAGCTTGATATCAATATTTACATCCATCACCTGAGAGTCAGGACAAAAGCAGTGGTGTGCTGATGACATTCAAAAAAACTAACCTCCAAAGTAATGTACAGAAACTTAGAAACACTTTGGTTTGTATGAAATTAAAAACATGAAAAACAAGTTCGTTTTTAATTAAAAAATATATTGAAATGGTTATAAGGATTGCTTATTTTCTCTCATTTGAACTATGTAAAAGTTTATCCTTTTCATATAAAATAAACATCAGGAATTTAAAAGAATTACTGAATGCTAATTGAAATATTTTACTGTTTTATGTGTTACCATTGATAACAGAAATAACAAGACGTCTCAATTTCTCTTGCCACAGTATTGGTAACCAATACTATTATTATCAATTATTATCATTAAGATCAATTACGATCAAAAATAAGAAGTAAATACAAAAGATTTCATTTAATAAACAATTAAAATTACACAAATTAACACAATTAAACAATTTACAATTAAAATTATTACAATAGATTTATAGTATGTGTTCAAAATGACCTCCATGTACAGCCAGACAAGCATCTACTCGTTTTTTCATATTTTCGAATAATTTTGTGAATTAATGTATCCGGACAAATGAAACCACGATTCATCGGAAAAGAATGTGAGATCCAATAAATCATCATTGTGAAGATTTGCATTAAACCAGTTACATATTGAATTCGTCTTTCATAATCAGGGGGAAGTAACTCTTGCACGACAGTAACTTTATATGGATGGAAGTGTAGTATTTTCTTTACTGCCTTGTGAGCTGTACCATATGATAAACCTACAATAATTTTCATTTAATATTTCAAAGTAATTTTCATATAACTGTTACGATTACCTTTAAGACCAATACGAACTTCCTATTTCTATTCTAATCATTCGCTGTAACGACGAGAAGTTTCCCATTTAAAATACATGGGTTTTTTCAATTCTTATGCATATATTTGACCACTAGGACAAATTTTTGCAAAAAAATTTGAAAATTGATTTTATAGAATTAACGAGCATCGATAATACTTTTAGGTGAGAAAAAAAATTATATGGGACATTCTACATCACTTCAACCCTAATTGAATGGTGCATTATTTTAAATTTATTTGTAAATCGTTGGAAAAAATCGAATGCGCCATATAATTTTTTTGTGCCTAAAAGTAGTATCAAACCCTGTTATTTAAAAAAAAATCAATTTTCAAATTTTTTCTCAACAATTTGTCCCAGTGGAAAAATATATACATAAGAAGTGAAAAAAAGCGCGCATTTTAAATGGGAAACTTCTCTTTGTTACAGCGAATGATTAGAATAGAGATAGGAAGTTCGTATTGGTCTTAAAATTTTCAGTTTTTTTTTTAGAATCAAATGGGCACCCGGCAAGATCGAAATTCCAACATGACCAAATAAGAACCACCCTAGGGGACATGTGTTTCCTAAGATTACTCTTTTGTGAACATTTATGATTATAAATATTTGTGATTACAAATATTACATTCAAATTACCAATCCGATTAATCGTTATAGAACAAAAGAATACTACTACATATTACATTCAAAATGGTTTTTCTTTACTATGAGTGTACATGTGTCGAGTAAGAAGACTCTTTTGCGAACTTTTATAATCACATAAATTACATTCAAATCGTTTTTCTTTACTATGCGTAGTCATGTGTCGCATAAGATGACTCTTTTGTGACCCTTTATAATCACATAAATTACATTCAAATGGTTTCTCTTCACTATGAGTAGTCATGTGACGAGTAAGATGACTCTTTTGCGAACCTTTATAATCACACAAATTACATTCAAATGGTTTTTCACCATTATGAGTAGACATGTGTAGCGTAAGATACTTCTTTTGCAAACCTTTATAATCACATAAATTACATTCAAATGGTTTTTCTTCACTATGAGTAGACATGTGTCGAGTAAGATTACTTTTTTGCGAACCTTTATAATCACATATATTACATTCAAATGGCTTTTCTCCGCTATGACTGTACATGTGTTTTTTAAGAACACTCTTTTCTGTACATTTATAATCACATATACCACATTCAAATGGTTTTTCACCACTATGAATGAACATGTGTCTTTTAAGGGAACTCTTTTTTGAAAATTTAATATCACATATATTACATTCAAATGGTTTTTCTCCACTATGAATAGACATGTGTCGCGTAAGATTACTCCTTTGCAAAAATTTAATATCACATATATTACAATCAAATGGTTTTTCTCCACCATGAATAGACATGTGTCGTGTAAGATTACTCCTTTGCAAAAATTTAATATCACATATATTACATTCAAATGGTTTTTCTCCACTATGAATGGACATGTGTCGTGTAAGATTACTCTTTTGCAAAAATTTAATATCGCATATATTGTTTTTCACAAGCTTCCGTTATGTGTGATTCTGCGTGGATTTGAATGCAAGTTATTTTTTTGTTGTCTATTATGTTAATATTCGAAACATTATTAACACCTGCTTGAACTAAAATTAGTAAGTTTACTTAAAAGGTAAATTTACATATTATACAAACCACTGCTTTAGAAGTTATTATACATGATGTCTTAGGTGTCTTTTCGTTATATAGCTGCATCTATTTTATGCAACTCAACTTTTTTTATACTGTAAAACTTTAATACTATAAGTGTGTTGATAGAAGAACATGAACTATTTACCTGAAGGCAAAGTAACTATTATCTCAAAATACTCTAACTAAAGGTAAGTTCGGCATTCGATCTATTTAACTCGAAGAGCTTGGTTTCCATGGCATCTATTAGTGCAAATAATTGTAACTATGACAATAGAGCTTTTGGAGCAAAAAGAGTTACCCGAACTTACCCACAGAAGCGCAGGCTAGCGTCAGCAATTTCTGGCGAGAAATTCAAAATAATAATGTTGTACAATACTTGCAATAACCACAAAATAATTGAAATGGCAAAAGGTTGATTTAATGATGTTCAACTCAGATTTGACCTTAACATTAATACAAGTAATGTTAACTATGCTGAATGCTTTTTTGATTTAAAAGATTATAATCTATTAAATCCAAAAAGCATTGTTTGTTTAATAATTATTAAACAAAATTAATTGTAAATACAAGAACGAAAAGAATTCTATATAATAGAGTTAAAAGGTAATTCTATTCCGTTTAACGCATTTGATAATATCTGATATTTCGAAGATGATAAAAAAACTTATCGCTTAATATGAATTTGAGTATGAATATGTTCGACGAACAAAAAGTTCGTTTCTGAATTCGTGAAGTCTGTCTGTCGGTCTGTCACCTTTTTCCCTGTTGACTTTTTTGAATTTTTCTTTTTGGAATCTTATAGTAGATCTAATTCTAAGAAACTTTTGGTTGAAACATTTTTTTGTATCTCTTCGGGAAAGCGGTCAAAATGACCACCGAAAATTTCTGTAAATTTTTGAAAAATGAAAAATTTTGTATTTTTTAAAAATTTACGAACAAATAAACATTTTTAGCAACAATCTTTTTTAACGAAAGATTTTAGACAGAATTTCAGTTTTTATGACAACTAATGTGTTACGTCAACATTAGTTTTCAAAAATAAATTAGTTCATTAAGTATACAGTTGTTTTTGTTCGTCATGGCAATGCTAGCTCTGCGTATTCTCACTAGTTTATATCTTAAACTGTCAAATGATAAAATTATATTATTGTCACGTGTGGTTTTCGTGACTGGAGGACATAGTCAGAGGTAGAGAGGAAAATAAACACAAATCGTAAAAACAACTATATACTAACAATAGAATAAAGAATACAAATAGTTACACACATAGGTTATATAGTGTGAGGACGTACATGTTCTTCTAAATCTAACATAATCATGAGGGTGATCGGAACCACCCTGCTCTGGCCCAAAATCTACAAACTAGGCGTAGGAGTTGAACTTCTGGTGATCTACAACTAAGCGAGAGGGAGCCTGGTCACAACTCCCCCATAACTAAGCGAGAGAGGGTTTTACCGCAACCCCCTCATAACTAAGCAGAACTAAGCTGTAGAGGATCAGGTATTCAGCATCCCAGGATGCCACGATCTAGACCATCTACTATTAATTAATGAAAAGATCACTTACCCGCTTGTTTCTTGAAGAGGCTTCTTCCGAGTCTTGGCACAGACTGCCTTTTAAGCCAAACAAGCGGGTTTATATACTGTTGAACGCGGAAGATATTAGCGTCGTAGTGCGAATCAGTAGGTTGGTGTTCCAAGTATTAAACTAAGGAAGCTCACGCTTCCTGGTTGCAGGCTTGTGGGTAGTTTGCATTCGAGCCGACCGTACCAGACACTAAACTGTGGGTTGAGTGGAAGTGTGCTGGTTTCTTCTCAAGGAATGTGCAACTGGTTATGAATTACGTAGGTTGCCAGCATAGACGAGAGTAGCGTAGGTTAGTTGGAATGCAACTTGCAGTTGAGATAAATAGCCAGTCGTGGGTGCGTGGAAGCGTTTCTTCAAAGGACTGCGCAGCTGGCTCCAAGTTGTTGGCGGCGAGACCGCGGCTGCTTGGCTAAAGTGGGCAACTGAGTGTGGCCTTGCACGATATATTGTACGAACGGAAGAGAAGTTGAGTTTTGTATGT
Source organism: Agrypnus murinus (assembly GCA_929113105.1). Classification (NCBI taxonomy): domain Eukaryota; kingdom Metazoa; phylum Arthropoda; class Insecta; order Coleoptera; family Elateridae; genus Agrypnus; species Agrypnus murinus. The sequence continues at coordinate 11,920,825 of OV816027.1, forward strand.
AATATTGAATTGTAAATATTTACGTTTGTGACATTATTATAAAAGGAAGATATCAATCTGGAAATATGTGTTAATCATGAAAAGGTGACAGCTGAAGAATTGGGTGCATCCAACACCAATAAAGAGACTTAAGGGGGGAAGTGTGGCTATGCAGAGCCTCTGAGTTTACATTATTTTAAGAAAGAATATATCATAGATTCTGTATCCAACATTAGAATCTTGTAGATCAAAGTATGAATGAAATTTTAACAGAAGAATTATTAAAATTTGTCCGAAAATAACTAAATAAACATAAAAACTGTAATAATAAGTATAAATATGTTTTCTTTCTTAGAACTAAAATATCTCTTTCTAATAATTTGAGAGTACTCGAGTAGTTCACAGATGAACAAGTTTAATTGATAAAAGTTTATTTATAACAACAATAATCATGTTACAGTTTCGGTTACTATTGTTATCATTTTTAAGCAGCTTTGGTGGACAATAGTTCAGTTACTCTGAAAAGGATGGTGCTGTAGCATGTTTTTACTGTATTTTATTATTTTTAATTTTAATCCACAGCAGTGGTTATTAATCTTCGAATGCATATTAAAATTTTAAATTGGTTTACATTTAAACGTATGCATTACCATAACCAGCTTACGAAGATAACTTTAAGTATTTGTAAATCAATTATGTAATGCAAAACATAATAATATCTCTAGTATTTTCTTTTCATAAATTCTAACTAAATATGTAAAAATTATACCGATCGGCCTTGTAATTTATTTAAAATTGAAGCGATACCGATGTTTTAATATGAATTCTGTAATATTTATACAAAATTATTATTATTATTGCAAATCATTGTACTTTCCGCCGCGAGGGCCACCTATGGTTTTGTAGAATAATCTTAAAAGTCTGAAACTGAACTAAATGAATTAATGTTTTGTACCAGTAGCGACGCCAACGGCAATTTTTCCGGAGTTTTTCAATTCCCAACCTTAAGCATTGCAGAGAAATAACAAAGATAAAAGAATTTCAGGTCGTGGGCTGGATGAATTAAAAAAATTATAAGGCTCATATTTTAATATAAAGATATGAAATATTCAAATACAAAAGCATAAAATTAAATTAAGTAGCATAAATGTCAAATCGATTTGTTACGAAGTTATAATACATTACATTAGGTACATAGAATATTTTTGGAGCTGTTAAACTTCATTATGCAACAAATCTTTTGTTAATAAGCATATGAAGAAGTTTAATTTCTACGCAAGCAGAGAGGGAGTAGCAGAATTACAAAAAATATACACATCCTCGATATATCCGCGTTCTAGATGGGAGACCTTAAGATTGGATAGTTATTGCGGTTTATGTGTGGATCGTTAGGAGATATTGGGTACAATAAACCACTAAACAGCTGTTCTAGCAATTATTTTTCTAGGAAATATGTGTGCTCAACTGAGAGTATAGTAACACCTGCACACATATATATCACCTCAGTTTATTTAATTTCTACGTAATTTTTGAGTTCAGAATAACTTTCTTGTACAAGAATTAGTTTCAGTGAAGCAAGGAAAAGTATATGGGGTGCAGGAACTAATGAACTGTTTTTCAAACAAACTTGTCTCCGACTAAAGGTATATACTCCTAAAGAAACGCAAACATACCCCATAGAAGAGTTTATGGTCTAAATTATGTTGCGATCATTCGCTAAAGAACGATGAAAAAATTGTCATAGTCTATTTTTCAGCTTTTTGTAAAATGTAGGTGCATATATAGGTATGACAGTTACATATGTTTGTTTTAATACATTAAGTATTAAAACAAATAACAATAAAATAATATTTAAATTTTCCTAAAGTTATTTATTATTATTAAGGATACATAAAATAAAAAAGTTCATACGTCTTTACAACTATAGCAAAATAAATGATATATATAATGTATGCGATATTGTTGTTTTTCTTATTCATGTAAAATAAGATTGAATTGTTTAATGCTAAAAAAGATCTAAGCGAATATTGTTAAGAATTATAATAGATTAGTTCCGTAAAGACCAGTAGTTTTCTTAAACATTTTTTACCTTTTTGTTGAAAGCAGTTATGTTGTTTTTGTAGATATACTAAGAGCTATAGAAGATATACTAATATAATTAATAAATGCATTAGATAGATTTGACATAAATAATATAACACGTACTAGAAGAATTTAACAAACGATTTAATTATTTTATTAAATATATTTATTTTTCATACATAATTTTTTAAAACTACTGCCATTTATATGTAGAGCCACTGCATCTAGTTACCTAGGCCAGCTGGTCGACCAGAGTACCGCAAACCGCCGCCATATTGGGGCAAACGAAGCACGAAATTGTTCATTATTTGTTGTGTATTGAATTTAATCAAATCCACGTTTACTTTAAAAGGTTTTTCTTATTCTGAAAGATCAAACCTCTAATATGGCAAACACGTAAAACGTGGTTTTAATTTGCCCATTATTCAAAATCACCCTTCTCTGCCCCAATATGGCGACGGTTTGCGTTACTCTGATCGACCAGCTGGCCTAGGTGACTAGATGCAGTAACTCTATTTATATGAACATGATGGTGCCATCTCCTGAACACAATTAAAAACTCTTCATCATTTAGAGCTGTTTGGACGTTCCTCAAACTTATGGGTCATATTCATAAATGTAAAATAAATTAAGTACTAAAGAAATTCCACGTCGGCGTTATTCAGCGCAAATTCGGTACCGACCGAAGCCGGCTGATAAGTGATTTTAAACTACATATACCCATACAGTAACTCGAACATAAAAACAAAAAGGTTCGAAACCGTGATACATTTAGAAACTCATAATATTAATTGCAAGTAAATGAAAAAAGCTTTATATCCTGTTGGTGTAGAACTGGTAAAAGCAAGTGTGTCTCATTCTATTTACAGCTATTTCTTGGTTGATGCAGCTTAGAATAATTTTCTAGATATTAACACAATGGACCCCAACGAGAAAACTACAGTCAAAACTGAAATGGATGTAAATGTCGGATCGCAGATAACGGAAGGCTGTAATACCAAAAATGAAATGAAGTGTGAAATATACACTGCGATTGATGAGAAACCATTTCATTACGTCAATATTTCAGAAACTCATGGACCAATAAATACCAATGATACTGAATTTTATAAATTTAACAAATATCAACAAAAACTTTCCCATGGAAATAATCTGAAGAAACATGTACTCATTCATAAAAGTAATGAACAATTTATGTGTAATATATGTAATTACATATTTAAAGCAAAGGTTTATCTCAAGAGACACTTGCTACTTCATAATGGTGAGAAACCATTTCAATGTAGCATGTGCAATTATAAATGTTTGCGGAAAACTCGTCTTCAACAACACATGTTCACTCATAGTGGCGAAAAGCCATTTGAATGTAATATATGTAGCTATAAATGTTCTAGAAAGGATATTCTTAAGCAGCACATGTACACTCATACTGGTGAAAAACCATTTGTATGTAGTGTATGTAATTATAAATGTGTGCGGAAAAGTCATTTTCGACAACACATGTTTAGTCATAGTGGTGAGAAGCCATTTAAATGTACAATATGTGGTTATCAATGTTCACGAAAGGGCAATCTTGAACAGCATATGTCAACTCATACCGGTGAAAAACCATTTGTTTGTAATATATGTGGTTATAAATGTTTTCAAAGGAGTGATCTCAAAAGACATATGCCTATTCATAACGTTGAAAAGCCATTTGAATGTAATATATGTGGTCATAAATGTTTGCAAAAAAAAACTCTTAAGCAACACATGTTCACTCATGGTGGTGAAAAGCCATTTGTATGTAATATATGTGGGTATAGATGTTTGCAAAGATGTGATCTGAAAAGACACATCTCTACTCATAGTGGTGAAAAACCATTTGAATGTAATGTATGTGGTTATAAATGTGCACGAAAAAGTACTCTTAAAGAACACATATCCACTCATACTGGTGAAAAACCGTACGAATGTAATATATGTGGTTATACTTGTTTGCGAAAAGGTACTCTTAAACAACACATTTCCACGCATCATGTTGAAAAACCATTTGAATGTAGTACATGTGGTTATAAATGTTTACGAAAGGACACTCTTAAACAACATATGTTCATTCATAGTGATGAAAAACCAATTGATTGTAAATCTATTATGTGATTATAAGTGAACAGTAATAAATGCAGCTTCATAAGCTATAAAAACATTTGACTGTAATAGATGCTGTTATTAATGTTCAGTGAAAAGGAATAAAACGTCATGTGTCTATACACGGTCTGTAATGAAGTTGTTTATAAGGTACGAGGTAAGCACCTTAATGTCAATACACTTATTACAACATGGAATTAATAATTCAATGCCCTTGTAAAAATAATCTCAAGTTTTTCCTTCAAAATGTTCAATTACAGCTGCTTACAACTCGTTCTCGTCCTTAAAAGGACGTCCCCTAAGGTCTTTCTTTAAATTGGAAAATAAATAGTACTCACTAGGAGCTATATCCGTACTGTACGGTGGATGATCCAATGCTTCAAAGCCGCATTCGCGAATGGCAGCTTGTGAAATTGCGGCAGTATGAACAGGTGCATTGTCGTATAATAATCGAACACCTCTTGTCAATTTTCGTCGACGTTTTTCACATCATACCCAAATGGTCATGAAGAATTCGGCGAACACTTGTTTCCCAAATGTCAGACATCTCTGCTAACACCTTAACTTTCAAACGGCCATCTTCTAATACCATTTCCTCAAGGATCGTAACTTTTTGAGGCGGTACCGCTTCAATTGGCCGACCGGTGCGCCAGTCGCATGTTGGTGACGTTAAGAATATTAGAAAAGTTAGAGAAGGGTTGTTAGTGGAAACTACAACAGCGAAGCAGTCAAAACGGCTAATGCAAATAACTACCTTTGATACGTTTAAAGTTTCTGTCCGTCCTCACCAATCATTAAATTTTTGTAAAGGAGTAGTCTCATGTAACGATTTGGTAAATTGTTCTACAGAGGAAATTCAAGCTTCACTGAGCAAATACAATGTAACAGAGGTAAAGAGAATGACGTTCCGGAAAGATGGTGCTGTGCAAAATTCGGCTTCTCTTGTACTAACGTTCGCTGGCACAGTCCTACCGGACAAAGTAAAGGTTGCGTTTTATTCTCTTCCTGTAAGGCCTTATATACCGGCCCCTCTTAGATGCTTCAGGTGATAGCGGTTTGGTCACTCAGCTGCGAGATGTGCACGACAACAAGTTTGTGTTTGTGGAAAACCACCACACCAGGGCGAACCCTGTCAGACACCAATCAACTGTGTGAACTGCAACGGAGACCATTCAGCTAGGTCTCAAAACTGTCCCGTGTATAAGGAAGAGATTGCAATTCAGAAAGTAAGCAAGTACACCTAATACAGAAAGTATGAACGCTATAATTCTGGAAATCAAAAAATTATTTGATGATTTCGTCAAATCCTTCACGGAATCACTGCGTCAGGAAAGAAGAAAAATAGCACCATTGATTAGCCCTGCTCCGTCGGAAGTAGATACCCCGAATAAATCGTCTAGTTCTAGTCTTGTACCACCTTTTACATCCCAAAATCCCTTATCAATTCAAAACATTATACCTTCCCTTCCACCCCTAACAATTACTCAAGTCACTCAGTTGTCTCAACAAATATCCGACACTGAGGCCCTATTCCCTAGGAACCTAAAAATGTCTTTCTCCAATTCCCAAATTTCCGAAAAAACGGGATCTATATCCCAGTCGGATTCGGAGGTTGCGCCCCCCAAAACCTCCAAAATGGTCAACTTTTGGGAAGTGCTGGAAATAATAGTCAAAACAAACTGTGACATCATCTAGCATCAATGTATCAGATATCACGTTCAAAATACAGTTAGGTAGATCCAGCTCCAACTGCTACTCTTAAACCAGTAACCATCAGCCCACTTTTTAAAAACAATTTTTTTTTCGGTTATTATGAAAGATAATCACTTAAGATATTAAGTTTTTCTTGTCGCATTTTATGTGTACTATCACCTGTTCAGAGGATACGAATCTTCACTGAAACACCCTGTATAAGAAAGACCTGCATATTTACAGAACAGTATTTTTATAACTATTTATGTACAAGGAACTATTTAAATAGCTATTCTTTAGCGAAAACTAATAACGCAAAGTATATTTTGGTGTTTCCATTCAGACTGTTTGCGGTTTTGCGAAAGTCGTCGTACTCGATCCATTTATCTTCTGCTGGGCATAGAGCTGTGTAGTGACCTGTTGATAGACTATCGCAGATTCTTGTTGAAAAGGGTTTCTGAAACGTCGCAATTCCCGCCAATTTATAATTCTTGTTTTGAAAACGAACAGATTGTGGTATGTCGTTCAAAGCAACCGGTGGCGTTTCTGGTAGGTCTGACGTCACAACGTACATGAAGATCCCTGCAAATTAATTAAACATTATACTGCTATACTGTTATATATTAATTTGTAGTTGATAGTTGGACGCAATAATGTTAGCCCCATCGGTTGTGTTTTTGCATCCAAAACACAACCTTTTCTCGCCATATCCTTCGTCCTGATTGGGAATGGGAAAGGAACATTCAAAAATAATGTGCACAGGCTCAGAGCAGCGAATACATCGGTGAGCTCCCGTCGGAAAATCTCCCTTCAAACAAAGAACGCACTGGGTTTTTACAAAAGAAGAAAGTTTCTCGACAGTGTTACTCCTGAGAGTGTTATCATCTTCGGGAAGAATGCTGTGATTCGTTGTGCCGTCATCATTTTGAATGCCGTCATTGTTGATACCATCGCTGTTGCCTTGCGTAGAGTCCCCGTCGACCCAATTTGCGCGCATGCTTCTAACCTTCTCGGACGTATACGCACTGTCAATTAACTTCAGCTTACCGTTTATGTAATGTACGTGTTTCTCAACAAACTTGTCAACTCGTTTCTTCTCCCGTTTCTCGCCAGCACTGATAATGTGGTTTTTAAGTTTGTTAAACTCCCCTTCTACTGAAGCGCTTGAAGCAGGTATGCGACCGTAACCGAATTGATTTCTATATACGCACGACCATAAAGGCAAGTGCCTGATGTCTTTCAGCAGCTTATTCGCAAACTGCGGGAAGTAGTACGGATTCACTTCCGTCCCTTCTGCCATGACGGCGGCGGCCTCTTCGTTTATTTCTGAACCCCACTTAGTCCAAGTGTTGGTGTCGTTATTGTTACCTTCGGTTTCGTCGTCGTCGCAGTTTGATGCCTCTGCACTTGAGTCATTGAGGGCTTCTTCCATGATGTAATCAATACTGGTTTTAATGGTTATTAGTTTTAACAGCTTTCCTTTGTGGATCTCAGCTGGAGTTCTTTTTTCGGGACTATCCACTTTGAAACCGCTTGTTTCCGTTTGAGAAACGATTAACGCCGATTTTATAATTTCCCGGGCATTCGTCAGGTCTGTGCATAAAACTAGTTTCCCCATCACACCCGCGTAAAACTTTTTCACCAATCTTGGCGAACTATGCATAAAGTTTGTATAGATTTTGATGAAATGGGCAACATCGACCCTAACGTAGCATTTTGGAAGGGTGGCGAAGAAACTGTCTGCATAATCTTCAATCGTTAGAGAGCCTGCAAACGCTCTAATTATTGCAGTCAACAACGCTCGGGAGTAGTCTGTGACAGTTTCTTTCGGGTATTGCATCACAGCCCTGAACCATGTGTTAAGCCAATATAATATGACGATCATAGTCTGACATTCGGTTAACATCTGCGTAATGGAAAATTGTCCATTGCGACATTTAATGGCTATTATATACAGGAAAATGTGATTTCCAGATGTTCCATCGATATGCTGAATCTTCTTTACCAAATGGCCAGTAGCATCGATAAATAAAGTTGTCGTTTCCTCTTTTGCATACAAATTATAAACATTTTTCTGATAATTTGTAGTGTATATCACGAAGAAAAGAACTTTTGAAATAGCCTGGATGGTAGCTTTCCCGTCATTGTCCCGCAACATTTCCAAGGCTTTTATTGGATCCTTGTCTAGGTAAGTCGAATCGACATATTCTTTCCTGGCGACGTGCAAAACACTGGCTGATGGCAAATGAGGAGGTTCCGGATCACCCGGCGACATTGTATCATTGGCAAGATTTGCCCTATAGACTTCAGCAGAGGTGGTGCCCAATTCTTCCCCAACAACTACTCTTCTTGGTTGACGCAAATTACGTTTACCGCAAAGTCCTGCGCCAATTTCTATGGTGACTGCGAACTTTACTACAGCTTTGTATCCTTCTAACCGGATGAAGAGGGTAAGCACCCTCTTCCGCAATCACAGTTTGCTATAATAAATAACATTGTATATTAAGGTATGAATGTAATATGAAGCTGTAAACACAAACTTTATTAAGGTTGCGCAATATTATAGGACTTTTATAATTTATATTCTAATCTTCAAGAGTAACTAAATCATATTTATTTACCTAACAAGTCAGGAAAGTACCTATTAAATTACAGGATGAGTATGCAGTTTCAGGACGAGCGAGCCCTGGAAGCCTACGAATCCTGTAAGGCACTTTACTGATGAACTCAATCTGATCAACATTCGCTACTCCTAGTAGCCAGTGATACAGTAGCCACTAAATCAAATATAATTATTACTATACAAAAAATTCTTTTATATAATAAAATAAACTTTAAAGTGAAAAAAAAAATCAAAATCGCATATACGCTTTGGGGTGGGGGAGGGGATGTTAATAATATTAGGTATTTTATATTTATGTAAATGTAATTATTGTTTTTGATAAGCATATATTAATTTATATGAATAAAACAGATTCATTTTTCTATAGATTTAAAATAGGTATTTTCTACCGGCAAGTAAATTTAAAAATGGCGCCATTATGTAGCGATGTTTGACCTTGGCGGCAGCCAAGATCAGATGTGGCGTGAGACGCTAGTGTATCATTTCATATCATCCGCTTTTGGCCGGCCATGTCTGCGCGTCAAATACCGGCAACAGAACCTCATTTGACGAGCGCTCGCACGCTTTAGCTTTTGACGACGATTAATAGGTTAAAAATAAAATAGAAATCGAATTAGAATTCTCGAATCAAATAGCACGTAGATAATAAAAAATAATAATTTTTAAATAAGATTGATATTATCATATTATGATGTTACGGTGTTATTATTCTACGATGTTATGATATTATGCCACATAAAAGATTACAATAACAACACAACAACAAAATAAAATATAAATACTTATCCCATACAAATTCTCGACTGAAGCAAAACGTTATGTAGATAATTAAGAAAATAGTTGTTAAAGAAAATATGATAGTATGTCAAAAAATGTGTCCAAAAGATTGTTGAACTTAGTCAGCAATGTAAATTTTTTAATGACACTAACTGCACATACACGCCACTGACGCAGGGAAAAACATAATTTCACGCAAGTCAAACTTATTTTGGTTTTTGCGCCCTGTAATACCTGATATGAAATACCGTCTGAGCAGGCGTTTGCTTTTAAGGCGGAATGCCCGGTGTGGCCAACTTTGGGAATCAATTATGAGCTTAGTTCTTATCGGAGCTCAAGATATTTATAAAAAAAATATCAAGCCGAGTACAGAAAGTTTTATAACTAAAAGTTAATAAATCCAAAACGAGAAGTTAAATATTGAAGATTATTAAAATCTGAATTTATCAACGGCAATTTCTGAACTTCATAATAATAGGACTAATCTGCTTTGTTTTCTTGGTAGACATTTGCACTAGGGATTCAACTACAAAATTATCAGAAAAATTAAAATACATCCGATTCGTAATTCTTGGTTGTTAGTTTTTAATTGTTAGTGGGTAATATAAACCCATCTGAGTAAACACCAATTATATTCTAATTATTCTTAGTTATGAATTGTTAGTTGTTAATTCTTAGTTATTAGTTACTGTATAAACCAGGCATAATTAATTAACGGATCGTTACAATAATAATACAAAGATGTTAAAAATTGACTATAACTATTAGCAATTAATTAATAACTAACAAACGATTCAATTACTTGATACATCTATGTGCATATTAATTTGCAATTAAATATGCGTATTTTACTTTGTATCGACTTCATTATAGATAAATGGAACCCTTCCCCATCATTAAGCTCAAAAGATCCCGCCATTTGTATAATCACCGTGCTGTCCTCTTTTGGACACTATTAAACACTTTTTATCATTCAGACCTGTTTGGACGTTCCCCAAACTTATGGGTCATATTCGTAAATGTAAAATAAATTACTAAAAAAAATTCAGGTCGCCGTTAGTTGGTGCAAATTTGGTATTGACTTAAGCCGGCTGATAAGTGATTATAAACTGTAAACAAGCCTTTATCCATACAGTATCCGGAATAAAAAAGTTCGAAACCGTCTTGATACATTTATTAGAAACTCACAATCTTATGCAAGCAAATGAAAAAAGCTTTATGGTGTTGGTGTAAGATTTCTAAAATAAATTATGTACAGCTACTTTTTGATTGATTCAGCTTGTAATAATTTTCCAGATATTAACAGAATGGACCCCAAAGAGAAAACTGCGGTCAAAATTGAAATGGATGTAAACGTACGATCCCAGATAACGGAAGGTTTTAATACCGAAAATGAAATGAAGTGTGAAATATACACTGAGAGTGATGAAAAGCCATTCCAGTACATCAGTATTTCAGACACACGCAAACCAATAAATACTAATGATACCAAATTTTATAAATCTAACAAATATCAACAAAAACTTTCCCAACAAAGTAATCTCCAGAAACATGTACTCATTCATAAAAATTACGAACAATTTATATGTAATATATGTAATTGCACGTTTAAAACGAAGATTTATCTCAAAACACACATGCTTCTTCATAATAGTGAGAAACCATTTCAATGTAGTATTTGCAGTTATAAATGTTTGCAAAAAAGTCGACTTCATGAACACATGTCGACTCATAGTGGCAAAAAGCCATTTGAATGTAATATATGTAGCTATAAATGTTCACGAAAGTATGTTCTTAAGCAGCACATGTATACTCACAGTGATGAAAAACCATTTGCATGTAGTATATGCAGTTATAAATGTGTGCAAAAAAGTCATTTGCGACATCATATGTTTGGTCATAGTGGTGAAAAGCCATTTAAATGTACTATATGTAGTTATCAATGTTCACGAAAGGGTACTCTTGAACAGCATATGTCAACTCATACCGGTGAAAAACCATTTGGATGTAATATATGTGGGTATAAATGTTCTCAAAAGTGTGATCTTAAAAGACACATATTCACTCATAGTGGAGAAAAGCCTTTTCAATGTAATATATGTGATCATAAATGTTCACAAAAGGGTGATCTTAGAAAACACATGTTCACTCATAGTGGAGAAAAAGCATTTGAATGTAATATATGTGGTTATAAATGTTCACAAAAGAGTGATCTTAAAAGACACGTTTCCACTCATAGAAATGAAAAGCCATTTGTATGTAATATATGTCATTATAAATGTTCACAAAAGAGATTTCTTAAAAGACACATTTCCACTCACAGTGGTGAAATACCATTTGAATGAAATATGAAGTCATAATAAATATACATGGAACAACAGTCTGAAAAGATGTAATGTGGTTAAAAGTTACTTGACTGTAATATACACTGTGCTACTAGATAGCTACAACAAAGCTAAATATTTAGGTGGATGTCGAAACGAATATTTATATAATAAATATGTGCTACTGGTGTAGCTAATCATCAATGTAGATAAACATTATAGGTTGCGTTTATAAATTAAGTGCGTATTAAAATTTCTAGCAAATGCACATCATATTTGGGGTCCTTAACATTTTCTTTTATATCTTTGTAAATTGTGTATGCATCCTTTTTTTATATATTATCAGTCTTTATTATGGTTGAGTCTCACGGCTCAGGTAATCGAAATAAATGCTCCAGCTAAATATATAGTAATTGCGAAAAGCCTTCCTTTCCACTTTAATGGTTTATCATACCCTTATAATTATTATGGGCGAACAATAATAAAAATGCATACACAAAGTAACTTTTAAAATAATAACACAACTTTATGCAATCAAATCAATCCTCATTACCAACAATTCTTAACGAGTTGACCCAACACATAAATAAATCCCAAAAAGTAAAACCAACCGACTTTTATAAAAACAAACCCACATGAAACCCTGAGGGAATACAATACTAAGGACATGGATAGGTCGTTTCTGCACCTAACTCCCAACTCCCTAAAAATGCAAGAAAAGAGGGCAAATGATAACCCTTTACAAAACGGATTAGGCGATAAGTAGAGGCACGAGAGGTGGAAGTAGCGCAACTCCGCTTATTGTGAAAGAAGAGCCAAAAGCTGTTCTTCCTCAGCAAGGAACCAACTTTTCGCAACGCGAAATCGATTGCAAAGCAAAATATGTAGAAGTTGGACTACCCCGCCAGTTAACTTCGTATAGGTGATACTCAAGAGTGTAAAGGTACCTAGAGCAACGAAAGGAAGACGAATAGTAGAAAATAGAAGATATAAACGCGGAAAAGTAAAGAGAACATTCACATACACTAAAACAACCGATGCACAAAAGAGTACAATCACAGATAGAAAAACAATTTTGTAATTAAGAAAACAATCAAGCGCCTTGTCTCAAATAGACGAATGAAATTCTCAAATATATACTCGTATCTTATTATCACAGTAATGATAATAAGATAGTTTGGATTAACTTTAAATAAAATAAAGTTAATATTTATATGTTTTTCTTTATTAATTTGTATTAACTTGAATGAAGGATTAAGGATATACATACATATTAATAATTAAAAATAACTGGGTTCTGTTTCCTTTTTGAAAATTCAATACTCCCAATCAAACATAAACGAAATTTGAAATTAATTATACTACCAAAAGAGCGCCCTCTATTGCGTTAATCATGAAAGATTATCAACTTGTCAATAAAGACATAAATAACCTCACTTTATGAGATAAATGTTAAATTTTTCTAATTGATTACTACTTATGTAGGTTATACCAAGGCCGCAAAATCTCTTTTTAATGAGAGAATAATTGTCGCCGAGGCAGTTACGGTCGAGGCAGGACGATCTCGAGAACGCCAAGGAATTTCGCAGACAAGGTATACACAACATTCTTTGTGCAACCGGCAAATATAAGTAATTATTGTCCGTCAAATGCAGCTTGGCCGGAAGAATGCGTAGATGGGGAAAAGAAAGAGTCGGTGTTCGACAAAGACAAAATCTAGGAGGTAAAGAGAAAGTACAATCTGTAGTGCAAGTATTTTCAACTCACAAAAAGGGTGTAAATTGGAATTTACTTTAACGACACAAATCTTTATTATACCCTTGTGTAAAATTATCAACAATCCAAAAATAAGACTTTTCAGGTAGAAGGATTAAAACTAACGAGTTTTGTGATAAAATCTTAGCGTGTTTTTTTATATATTTTATACTTTTTCATAGAATGTACCGATCTGTACTAGGCGAAAACGTTAGGTGAAATAAGCTATCCCTACCCTAATGCCGCAAATATTATGCGCATTCAAACTTCGCCGGAAAGCTGAATTTGACAAATTGTACAAATTCTATTCCTTTTAAATGTTAAAATATGAGTTTAATATATTACTTAAACTGCTAAAGCTCATTGTAGCGTCACCTATTATTGTATACCAATAACTACTTAGTAAGTTCTAAACTGTTACGCATGTTCTTTTACCTAAATAAAGTAGTACGTTTTCATAACTCGTAGAAGCTGGTTGTTTTTATTTCACTCCGTTTTAACAGGTTATGATCCCAGCAGTGCGTGGCGCGAAAAACTAGTGAAAGATATAAAAAGACAGTTAATTTTAGTGTCGGATCTGTTTAAAAATGGCAACGAGTTATTTAAGCAGTGTACCAAAGTTATTGGGTAGAGAAAATTACGACGAGTGGTCGTTCGCCGTAGAAAATTTCTTTGTACTCGAAGGTTTGTCGAAGTGCATCGACGGTAAAGAGACTGACCCGGCATTGATAATAAAAGCGAAAGCTAAAATGGTGTTGACCATCGATCCTTCTTTGTTTGTGCATGTGAAAGAAGCGAAAACAGCTCAAGAAGTATGGACGACGCTAAAAACGTTATACGATGATACGGGGTTCGCAAGAAAAATTGGTTTGCTTCGTGCATTGATATCATTGCGATTGGAAAATTGCGATTCCATGGAATCCTACGTAAACCAGGTAATCGAAACATCACAGAAATTACGTAGAACAGGATTCAACATAGATGATGAATGGATTGGGTCGCTACTTTTAGCAGGTTTACCTGAGAAATTCGCGCCAATGATTATGGCGATTGAACATTCTGGAATAAATATAAAAACAGATTCCATCAAGACGAAATTATTGGATATGGAGGTAGATGGTGCTCGCAGCAGCAGATTAGCAGGTGCATTTACCAGCAGAGTCAACTTTAAAAAGCAGAACAAAGATGGCAGCAGTACGCATGTAAACAAAAGCAACAACAAAGATAAAAATGAAATTGTATGCTACAAATGTAAACAGCGAGGTCATTTTATGAATAAATGTCCTAATAATAATAAGAATGAAAAACTGAAGACTAACGAAAAAACATCAATAGGTTTTAGTGCTGGTTTTTTAAGTAGCCAATTTAACAATACCGAATGGTACATTGATTCAGGTGCTAGTGTTCACTTAACTGCCAGAAGGGATTGGTTAAAACATGAACAAAAAGAACCTGAATTAAAAGAAATCATGGTTGCAAACAAAACTAAAATTCCAGTGAATTGTACAGGTGACATAGAAATCACTACAATAGTTGGTATAGAGAAATTCGATGTAGTAATAAACAATGTGCAATATGTACCAGAGTTAACAACAAATCTTTTATCAGTGAGTCAATTAATTAAAAATGGTAACAAAGTTGTTTTTAACAGGAATGGTTGCAACATTTACAGCAGTAAAGGTGTGTTAGTGGCAACGGCAGATTTGGTAGAAAATGTTTATAAACTCAATTTCGATAAACCACAACATAGTGAACTAGCAGCGTCAGTAGTATCTGGAGAGTTTGGCACCGGCGATTAGGTCATCTCAACTACAGAGATTTGAAGTTAATGAGTGATGGTATCGTTAAAGGATTGAAATGCAAGGAAAAACGACGAAAATGGGATAAAAAGGCGAAGAAAATGGTTTTAGTGGGTTTCAGTGACAATATAAAAGGGTATAGGTTATATGATCCAGAAGACAACAACATTATCACTAGTAGAGACGTAGTGGTTAATGAGAACATTACAAGAAGACTTGATGTGATCGTTAGTGTTAACGAGGAAGAAACACCAGTTTCAGTGGGGGAAAATGAACTAAATGACATCAGTTTAGAAAATTTAGAGGTAATTGATTCGAATGATGGTGATTACACTCCAGAAACAAGATGTGAAATACCCAGTAATGTAAGAAGGTCACAGCGACAACCTAAACCAAAGCTTTTTGAAGACTATGTGTCCTATATGTGCAACGAAGTCATGGATTCTGATCCAGTCACTTTTGCCGAGGCTTCGTCTACATCTGATAAAGCAGCATGGAAACGAGCAATGGAAGAAGAAATCCAGTCTTTTAAGGAAAATGATGCCTGGGAGCTGGTGGACGTTCCAAAAAGTGGAAGTGTTGTGGCATGCAAGTGGGTTTATAAAAAAAAAGGTGATGGTGATAGTGTTAGATATAGAGCCAGACTGGTGGCAAAGGGTTTCACCCAAAAATATGGAATTGACTTTGACGAAACTTTTTCCCCAGTTGTGAGGCATTCTACTCTTAGATTGTTAATTGCGTTATCTGTTAAATTGGATTTAAACATTGTGCACTTAGATGTAACCACAGCTTTTTTGAATGGTCAATTAGAGGAAACCGTTTATATGAGACAACCAGAAGGTTTTGTAAACCCTGGTCATGAAAACAAAGTTTTAAAATTAAAGCGTGCGATATACGGATTAAAACAATCCTCACGAGTTTGGTACAATAAGGTTGAGATTGTTTTAGGAAATTTAGGTTATCAAAAATCCGAATATGAACCTTGTGTATTTTTAAATTGTCAAAATGATCTCATAACAGTCATTGCATTGTATGTTGATGATTTTTTTATATTTTCTAATAATGAGACAGAAACAGACATTTTAAAAAGGGAGTTAGCTTCAAAATTTAAATTAAAGGATCTCGGTCAAGTCAAACAATGTCTTGGTATGAATATAAATATAAAAAAGGACGAAGGCATTATAACTTTAGATCAAGAACATTACATAAATCAATTGTTATTAAAGTTTAATATGGTCGACTGTAAAACTGTGGATACACCCATGGAAAGCAACTTAAATCTTACAAAAGGTCTAAATTGTAACATTCAAGTACCATACCAACAATTAATAGGCAGCTTAATGTATCTTGCAGTAATGACAAGACCTGACATATCATATAGTGTTAGTTATTTAAGTCAATTTAATAACTGCCATGAAGAAACGCACTGGAAAAGTGCAAAAAGGATTTTAAGATATCTACAAAAAACTAAAAATTATCGTTTAAAATTTGAAAAAGATAATGTAGATTTAGTGGGTTTTGTAGATGCCGATTGGGGCAGCAATTCTGTTGATAGAAAATCCTACACAGGTTTCTGCTTTAAACTTTCAGGCTGTGTTGTATCATGGGAAAGTAATAAGCAAAAAACTGTGGCACTCTCCAGTACAGAGGCCGAATACATGGCTGTAGCCGAGGCTTCGAAAGAGGCTATTTACTTAAGAAATCTGTTAGGTGAATTGACAGGCACACTGAATTGTATATTACTGTATAATGATAGTCAAAGTGCTCAAAGATTGTCGTCTAATCCCATGTTCCACAAAAGAACAAAGCACATAGATGTGCGCCATCATTTTGTAAGGGAGACGATTGCTAATAAGTTAATTAGTCTTGAATATTTACAAACAGATAATATGCCTGCAGACATTTTTACAAAAGCTTTAGGTTCAAATAAGCATCACAGGTTCTTGAAAAGTTTAGGTGTAGAATGTAAGCATTTATAATATTTTAAACTAGTGGGGGTGTTAAAATATGAGTTTAATATATTACTTAAACTGCTAAAGCTCATTGTAGCGTCACCTATTATTGTATACCAATAACTACTTAGTAAGTTCTAAACTGTTACGCATGTTCTTTTACCTAAATAAAGTAGTACGTTTTCATAACTCGTAGAAGCTGGTTGTTTTTATTTCACTCCGTTTTAACATTAAAAAACCAACAGTAAACAGAAAGGCGGCTTTCAAGTTACAGCATTTCTATGGAACAGTAACGTCTGAAATTCATTAGGAAAAGCGTGTAGAAATTGAAGGGGGCATTTCGAACACCTTCTGAAGCATAATGGGCGTTAAATAAACTAAAATGTAATGGCAAATTATTATTTTTTATTCTAACCTAATAATTAACAAAAATTATGTAGGTAACCAGTGGAGCAAATTTAGTAATTTTGCTTATTTTGTGTAAACATAAGTAGTTTTTTAAGATACTTCTTCAAAATGGAAAGGGGCAACAATTGAAAAGCTACATCAAAATGTTTTCCCCGCTTCTACCAGTTACCTGTCCTAAATTGCATTCACGCAGTTTACGTTAAAAGAGCCAAACATATCCCTATATCGAACCCACAAACTTAAATTTCCTAAATAAGATTTTTCAAGGTTTTGATCACCTTTTCGGTATTTCAACCCACTGTGCACAGTCGTCAAAACAGATAAATAATCACTATTTAATAATTTAATTAATCGTATTTAAATACTTAATATTCGTGTAACACAATATTGGTTTACGCAATGTATATCCATAATTCTCTTTTATTGTTTCAATAGAATGTTTTTTTACTTTCAATGCTTGTTTCAAAATTTCTAACTATTCGGAACAAAATAAAATTTCACGAAAGCAGCGCCTTTCGGGGGGTTGCTACAGGGGCGGTAGTTACGACACTAATCAAGATTTGATCAAGCATTAAGAAACCTGAAGTTTCTTTACAAATAGTACATATATGGAAGCCCTATATAAAAAGTTATATCCAAATTTTGTTATTAGCAGTTCAATGCATTAAATAACTTGAACACCTTTTGTGGCAAATAGTACTTCTATTTAATAAACTTTTCTTCATATTTACGGTATTTTTATTATTGATATAAAGATATTTTATTTAAATCTTCTATATTTAAATCGGATATTTTATCATTTTTCTCTTTACAAAAATTATACTGTACTCTTCGTTTACAAATTTGTATCAACTTCCTTTTGTTTTCTAATTCTCATTGAGTCACTTTTTTATCCAACTACCTTTCAAGACTACTACACCTTAACATACAATGAATCGTTTTGAAAAAAATATTATCTCGCCTTTATAAAGTGTTCATTATTTTTGACATGAGATATGGTAGGTTTAGTGTTAGTTAATAATAAGATAGCTGTAAAAATAAGTTTTGATTGTAATTGTTGAAGTCTCAATAAAAGAAAATACAATCTGTTTAACATTAAATGGTTTATTACTATTATAACTGGCTTTTATTTACATATCAAGATCAAATCTCCATGCAAACCAAAATTATTTATAACCTTACAATTCACATCATTTCACTTTCTTTCAAACATGTATAAAAACTACTTTAATGAATATTTTATATACAGTATTAAAGAAATTCAGAATATGATAAATCACACCACATGAATGGAGCCCTCCCGATACTAGTATGAATTCAAAATTTAATAGTGTCAGAATAGTTACCTATAATGAGTTAAAAATAATCATAAATGATCTTGACAATATAAAGCAAACATAAGCGATGTAATGAATAGTAGAATTCTAAAAAATGTTTTTGATACATGAGGTTATAATTTTCTGAATTTAATTAACACATCCTTTGAAAAAGGAATCTTTCCTGAAGAACTTAAAACAGCAATAGTAACACCCATTCCTAAAATTAAAAATACAAATGATGCAACTAATTTTAGACCTATTAATACACTACCATCTATAGAAAAAGTATTAGAATATTTAGCATATAGACAAATAACTGAATATTTGGAAAGTAATAATATTTTTAATTTGCTAATTTATACGCAGACGATACGCTGCTAGTCACTGCATCTAATCACCTAGGCCAGCTGGTTGATCAGAGTAACGCAAACCGCCGCCATATTGGGGCAAAGAAGGGTGATTTTTAATAATGGGTAAATTAAAACCACGTTTTACGTGTTTGACATATTAGAGGTTTGATCTTTCAGAATAAGAAAAACCTTTTAAAGTAAATGTGGATTTGATTTAATTCAATACAGAACAAATAATAATTTCGTGCTTTGTTTGCCCCAATATGGCGGCGGTTTGCAGTACTCTGGTGGACCAGCTGGCCTAGGTAACTAGATGCAGTGCCTCTATACGCTGCTAGTAGTGAGTGCCATCTCTAATGAGGATGCAGTAACAAAAATGAATAGTGAACTGTGAGTAAAATTGAAAATTATCTTAAGAATTATAAATTAAAATTAAATATATACAAAACCAAAGCTATGATTATATCATCACCATTTAAGTTAAAGAATATAAATTTTGAAAATATTAATTTATTATTTGAAGGTGAAAGAATTGAAATTGTGAAGAACATAAAATATCTAGAAGTGTATATAGATGAACATTTAAATTTTAAAGAATATTTTCTGTTGAAAAAAAATTTCAAAAAGTTGTTCTTTTTCACAAGAATAGCTTCATCACTGTCAATGAAAGCTTGAATTACAGTTTATACTACAATCATTTTACCCCATTTTGATTACTGTTCCACAATTCTCTATTTTTTTTTTATAATAATGAAAAACAAATTCTTCAAAAGCTTCAGAATGAGCGTTATACTTAGGTGCAATAAACGAATGTTCACTCAAGAAATGTTGAATGTATTACATTGGCAAAATGTCAATCAAAGATTAAAAATAGCTAACATGGTGTTTATATTTAAAATACTTAAAGGGTTGATGCCAAGATATTTTGATCAGTTTATTACATTAAACAGTGATATTTGTAGTCATAATACTAGAACAGCAAATCAATTTCACTGTAAGATAATAAATTCTATAAAAGGTACAAATACTCTGTTTAACAAAGGACTAAACGAATATAACTAACTACCAAACAGCCTTGGTAGTGTAATGTCTAGCGTGCTGGACTTTTACCCAAGCGGGCCATGTTCGACTCCTGTTACCGGCAGATGTGGTTAAGGTTTTCTGCAGTTTTCCTTAGCTGCGACACAAATGTGGGATTTGTGCTGTTCCATCTGTAAGTCGGCTGCAGCCGCACGTAGGGCCTATGTAGTAATAATAATCGACCCTCCCTTCCGCACAAGCTTATAGCTTCTGGGGCCTGGTTTCCAGGTTATGGGCTCTAGCAATTATTATTATTACCTGTTGGTATATTCATTGACATAAAAAACTGCAACAATATTAGGTCTTTCAAAAGGATGCTCACTATGTCAAACTAAACTAAACTAAACTCTGATATAATATAATATTAGTATATTTATTATATAAAATGTGATCTTAACAAATGCTTCTTACTAGGTTGTTAGTAGTGTACTTATTATTTTATAGTTACTACACTTTGGGTACCTATTTGGTTCAGTCGATTAATTACTAGTTACTAATTTAGCATTCTACTGTTGATTTACTTGCTCATTATTAAAAATTCTAATTTTGGGATTGCTAATATTAGGATGTAACCTATTTCAATAAAATTAATTTAGCTTTTCCCCACTATGAGTGCACATGTGTTTTCTAAGATAACTATTGCGTGAACATTTATAACCACATATATTACATTCAAATTGTTTTCCACCGTTATGAATTGACATGTGTCTTTTAAGATCACGCTTTTGTGAAAATTTATTACCACAAATATTACATTCAAATGGCTTTTCACCACTATGAATGGACATGTGTCTTTTAAGATAGCTTTTTAGTGAACATTTAAAATCGCATATACTACATTCAAATGGTTTTTCCCCACTATGAGAAAACATGTGGTTTCTAAGAGTAGCGTTGCGTGAACACTTATAACTACATATATTACATTCAAATGGCTTTTCCCCACTATGAATGTACATATGTCTTCTAAGTTCATGCTTTTGTGAACATTTATAATCACAAATATTACATTCAAATAGTTTTCCACCGTTATGAATTGACATGTGTCTTTTAAGATCACGCTTTTGTGAAAATTTATTACCACAAATATTACATTCAAATGGCTTTTCACCACTATGAATGGACATGTGTCTTTTAAGATAGCTTTTTAGTGAACATTTAAAATCGCATATACTACATTCAAATGGTTTTTCCCCACTATGAGAAAACATGTGGTTTCTAAGAGTAGCGTTGCGTGAACACTTATAACTACATATATTACATTCAAATGGCTTTTCCCCACTATGAATGTACATATGTCTTCTAAGTTCTTGCTTTTGTGAACATTTATAATCACAAATATTACATTCAAATTTTTTTTCACCACTATGAGTAAACATGTGTTGTGCAAGATGACTCTTTCGCGAACCTTTATAATCACATATATTACATTGAAATGACTTTTCCCCGCTATGAATGGACATGTGTCTTTTAAGTGCACCCTTTTGTGAAAATTTCTTATCACAAATATTACATTCAAATTGTTTTTCACTATGAGTAAACATATGTACTTTAAGAGAGCTTGGTTGTGAACATTTATAATCACAAATATTACATTCAAATTTGTTTGCATCACTATGAGTAAACATGTGTTGTGCAAGCTGACTCTTTCGCGAACTTTTATAATCACATATATTACATTCAAATGGCTTTTCCCCACTATGAATGGACATGTGTCTTTTAAGTGCACCCTTTTGTGAAAATTTATTATCACAAATATTACATTCAAATTGTTTTTCACTATGAGTAAACATATGTACTTTAAGAGAGCTTTTTTTTGAACATTTAAAATTGCATATACTACATTCAAAGGGCTTTTCTCCACCATGAATGTACATGTGTATCTTAAGAGCACCCTTACGTGAAAATTTCTTACCACAAATATTACATTCATTTGGTTTTTCACCACTATGAATGGACATGTGCATTTTAAGATATCTTTTTAGTGAACATTTATAATGACATATATTACATACAAATGGCTTTTCATCTCTATGAGTGGAAACGTGTCTTTTAAGATCACTCTTTTTTGAACATTTATAACCACATATATTACATTCAAATGGTTTTCCCCTACCATGAACGAACATATGTTTTCTAAGATCACCCTTTTGTGAACATTTATAATCACAAATATTACACTGAATTTTTTTTTCTCTACTGTGAGTGGATATGTGTCTTCTAAGACCATGCTTATATAAACATTTATAACCACATATATTACACTCAAGTGGTTTTTCACCACTATGGATAGACATGTGTCTTTTAAGAGAGCATTTTTGTGAACATTTAAAATCGCATATACTACATTCAAATGGTTTTTCCCCACTATGAGTGGACATGTGATGTCCAAGACTGCCCTTTTGTGAACATTTATAATCACAAATATTACATTCAAATGGTTTTTCACCAGTATGAATGTATCTGTGTCTTTTAAGATGGCTTTTTAGTAAGCATTTAAAATCGCATATACTACATTCAAATGGTTTTTCCCCAGTATGAGTAAATATGTGTTTTCTAAGATCGCTGTTTTGTGAAAATTTATAACCACATATATTACATTTAAATGGTCTTTCCCCACTATGATTGGATATGTGTATTTTAAGATTACCCTTTCGTAAAAATCTATTGCCACAAATATTACATTCAAATTTTCTTTCGCCACTATGAGTAAGCATGTGTTGTACAAGATGACCCTTTTGCAAAGTTTTATAATCACATATATTACATTCATATAATTTTTGAGCACTATGAGTAGATATATGTTTTGTATAATAACTCTTTTCTGAACATTTATAACTACATTTATCACATTCAAATTGCTTGACACCTCTATGAATGAGTATTTGTTGCTTGAAATTACTTTCCTGGAAATGTTTTTGCTGATATTTGTTAGATTCAGAAAGTTTCCTATCCGTGATCATTTGTCTGTGTGGTTCGGTAGTATTGCTAATGTTAAATGGTTTCTCTTGATTCTCCGTGTTCATTTCATCCATAGCATTAGAACCTTCCCTTATCTGTGATTATACATGTATATCCCTTTCAGTTTTGAATGTAAGTTATCTTTTCATTGTCCATTATGTTAATAATCGAAACATTATTGACACCTAGTCCAACTAAAGTTATGCCTGGTTTATACAGCAACTGACGCCTAATTAGTAAGTTTACTTTTAAAAGGTAAATTCACATATTATACAAGCGATTGCTTTACCAGTTATACACGACCATTGTGAGAAGCTTTTCATTTGCATAGAATCACTACATTATGCAACGTGAACTTTTTTTATACTGTAAAAATTTAATGATATATTAAATGTGTTGAGAGAATAAGAAAATACACTATTCACCTGAAGGCAAAGACGCTATTCGTTACTTTAGACGTGTTTTTTCGCAATTAGTTTTGGTAGCGGTTCCAAGAAGACTATATACAGGAGACCAAACTGTAGAAGTGGGGGAAACACAAAATCCGCACTAGACTGTCCCAGAAAAAGCCAGCGGCTAGCATTAGCGACATCAAGCGGCGATTAGTGAAATGTCAAAAGTTGTTGTAAAAGATTCCTCAACCTACTCTTATTAGGTAAATTCATTGCAAATGGTTTAATAATTGGCTAAAAACAAAAGAGTCGAAAAAATTACATATTGTAAATCTACCGTATATTTATTCGTAAGTATATTTTCTGTAATTTATCGCGAGTTTTTTTTATTACTATTGTGATATTGTAAATAAGAATTATGACAAATCTATGGCAAATATTTTGTTCGTTGTATTATATCCTTGTATATTATTATATTATATTCTTTATATATTTCCTAATAAAATTTCCCAATTTTGATGATATTATTTAACATTAATTATAAAATCTAATGATTTTAATGATTTATATATTATTTTATAAGAAAGCATTTTAGTAAACAAAACAGTTTAGAGTGCAATAATATTTAAACTATTAGTATGAAATTATTAATTATTAAACTGTTTGCAATGAATTTGAATTTACCTAATAAGAACCGGTTTGCGTGTTGCTGAGGAATCTTTTACAACGACTTCTGACATTTCACTAATCGCCGCTTGATGTCGCTAATGCTAGCCACTGGTTTTCTCTGGGACCGCCTACGGCGGATTTTGTGTAAAGAATTCTTACCACTTCCACTTGAGTTTGGTTTCCTGTATATAGTCTTCTTGAGTGGTTCGCACCGCTTGACAGATTTTTGACAGCGGTTGCTCTTCGGGTCTGTTTGGTTCGGAAGCATTCGGAGTCATGGCGTCCAGTGATGATTTCTCCAGGAACTCAATCGAACGGGTTGGTTCTGCGATCGGTAGCTCTTCATTGTTTACCTTTACAAACAGTATTCTTAACCTCCAATAACAATAACTTGTATTTATAAATCTTTTGTTTTTACGTAACTTTTCAATTCCAAATGCATACTTGACAATAAATCTACCATAATGTATTTATTTATCATGAAGAAAGACGTCCATCAAACGTATATAACATGCCCCGCTCTTTTTTTGTTGTGACTGCTTGAAATAAACTCTTCTACCTCCTTAACCTCAAAACTCATTCGAGTTGGTGCCAGGGCGTTGCATTTATAAGTTATTGCACTTTTATGATCGTTGTCGTATTTATCCAGTTTCACGTAATATAGAGGTACATATGAAAAGTGTGTGTATTGAAATTTAAAAAAACAATATGTACTATTTATGTATGAAAATAAAGATATGTATCTTTCAGTTCAAGGTGTTTGTATGGCTTTTAGAATAAGAAGTAGTGAAGTAATTAATATAACTATAAAGTTGAGTTAGGAATCCTTAAATGACAAACCTTGCACTTTTGTGACATCAGGTATGTTTTAAACAAATCAAAAATCACCTCAAGGGTTACTATATGTCCATTCAAACATACATGTATATTAGTGTTTGAAATAACGGACTGAGGTGTTATTCATGACTCACTTGTGTATAAGTGATGATAAATGCAAGCAAATCTACGAAATTTATAAGATATACAGAGGTAACTAAAATGTACGTTGTAATTATGTTATAATTACGCCACCAACGTACATACAGAAACTATACAAATGAGTTGAAGATCTACGTCCCATATAAGTCTTTAAAATGTCCATAAAGATTGTAGTGGTCAGACCTACAGTCAACCAAAATTATCAAAGTAGCTGTAGCAAGTCATTTAGTTACAACACAATTTTCATAATAATCAATTTACCTAGTTCTGTTATTACATACAGGTTCAGGCAAAATATGTAATCGATTTTAAAAATAACTATTTGGTTCAATATAAAATGTTGGGGATGTTTATTACAGTTTCTTTGGGGTTGGTAACTTAATTTTATGTTTAGGGATGGTTATTACAGGTTCTTTAATGTTGGTAGTTTGTGTTGCTAGGGGGTAGTCAAGATATATATATATATATATATATATATATATATATATATATATATATATATATATATATATATATATATATATATATATATATATATATATATATATATATATATATATAACATATGGTATGTCAACTCGCCGTCATTTCGTCAACCAATTTTAACGCGAGCTAAATTTCTGATAGATGGCGCGACGTGCGAGCATGATTGTCATTCTACAGCAACATAACTTGTAATAATGAATATTTACTTTTGGCGTATTTTTCGTAATACAAATTAAATAAACTTTTTCATGATGATAGAGGTACAAGATTCTTTGGCACTATTAAAATGCTAAATTGTAACTCTTCTTTATTTAAAACATCTTTGGTAATAAAACTAAATTGAAATTTTATTTTTTACAGCAAACTAAGGTAACATCTTATTTTATTTTCATTTAACTTAAATAATAAGACTACAAATTGACCTATGCAAACATTTCTTTTGAGAATTGTAATTAAATTCATCAATTATTTTGTAATATTTTACGGAAAGCAGATAAACTGCAAGCATGGATTGATGCAACAGGAGTTTTATTAACAAATAAAGACCTTGTGTGCCACTATAAAAAAATCTATATGCGAAATTCAAACCTATTAGACGCTCTAAAGATTTCAAGTATTAATAAAAGAGTAGGTATAAGTCGAATTATAAATACTTAATGCTTAAACTTGTTTTTAATTATATGCATTAAGCAGGTTAAGTAAAACTGTTACTGGTAATTAATAGCAATAAAGCACACATCTCAGCATAATTTTTATAGCAAGAAGCTAAATAGCAATATAAACATGGTCCACATGTGAAAGGGACAAAAATATTAAATACAACAGCAGAACACAGACTTTTGTACTGAAAAGCAATAGTTTTTTGACTTGATAACAATTATATTATTGTGCATCTAACTCTGTAACAAACAAGATCAATTACAGCAAAACTATCCATGAAATATTTATATTTTAAAAATTTAATTACAAACATTTATAAAATAACAAATAACAAGGCCATCGATGATGACAACAACGAAATCAATGGTATACCAGATTAATTGTGGTCTGGCAAGGAAATTGAAGTCGACATCGATCACTATTACAATAAAATCTAAACATAAATGTAATGTACGTAAAGATTGGTTTGACCCTGTAGTACAGACATATTCATATTTTGGAAACAAAATCTTTCTGGTAACCAAATTTTGAAGTTATTTTAAGAACCTCAGTCACTTCCATGAGAATCCATACAAGACCTTCCATGCAATGTCCCTGAAAATATAAGAGGTTTAGATTAAAGCGATTTCATTTTATGATAAATTTAAAAATTACATTTTGACAACTGATTTTCGAAATACCTTATATTGTGATTGAGAAATACATAACGGCCCTCACTCCATTACCATTAGCCACATACAGAAAGGTGGAATCCCTAAAAAGAGCGATTTTAATAGAACAATTAAACATCAAACTATTTACTGGTAAAATTTATCACATGATACGAATGGCGTTTTGCTATCGAAAACAAACCAGAAAAATTAGTTTAGAAATAAGTGTTCATTTATACTTACCTGTATATTTGAGAACGCGCTATCTTTTATTAATTCTGGCTTGTTAATTATAATAAACAGAAACAAAGCTGCATAAGAAACATCAATTAAATTCTCGAATGACAATAATAAAAATATAAATTTTATTATTATTAAAAAAGCTTAATAAATTTTGAAGGTTAACAGATGTGGTTTGGTTTGACACTCACATCACGGCCTACTAGATTAATATAAGCTTCGCTTAAGGGCGCGTTATCGCCGCCAGTTTTCATAATAGGAAGCTTCATTAACTATAAACACCTAAAGATGGCGCTATGGTCTCCAAAACGGAATTAATTTCTTTAAAACTAAAATTTGTGCTCACAGTGTTGCCAGACATGCGTGAACTTTCAAAATATTTTAAGTTTAACTGAGATTTTTAATTTTTAAACGCCTAGGAATAATTTAAGGTACTTGAAATCAGAAAGGGGAATATAAAACTGCAAAATATCTTTAAAAATACTAGTTGTTCATGCTGGTTTTAAGAAAAAAAAAAGTATTACTATATTAAAATATTGAAAATATATATTCGTTTTAAGAAATTAATTAGTACTAATTAAGAGTGAAATAGTTTATTCAAAAATTAACCGTCACATACTCTTAAGTAAAGAAAAACAACATTTACTTCTGGAATTTATTAAATAATAGTTAAAACATTAGGAAAGTTAAATTATTTTTAAATGTTCCGCGAATATTACCACCCAACGCTTCCTGGTGCAGAAAGCATTCAACTAAAAATGACTGATTTTCGTGCTGCCATATTTAAATTTTCGCGCCGTGTACATCTATTTTATTTCAATCAATACTAAGTAAGCAAGCAAAAACATTTATCCATTTTCATAGATTTTGCTATTAAACAGTGATATAATGACTGTATTATGGTTATTTTTTAAAAAACGTTAATTCTACAAGATTGGCTATATTCGACTACGATTATAAAATTTATTTTAGATATCTACTCCTTATAAACTATCATCCACACTACCTTAACAGTTTAGCAATCGACATCACACGTTATCTTCGTAAAAAAACGATTATTAAAAGAAAACTGAATGAAAAACGTGAGCTATATTTTGACGCTAATATTTTGAGCCAATAACGCCCCCTTAAGTGAAGCCTGTATGAATTTAGTAGGGCGTGTTTACGTTTCACTGTTGCGGCATCTAGCGGCGACTTTCGAACTAATGATCTCGTTTCAATTTTGGGTGAAAAATTTATCATGGCAAGCATAGGGGAGTTGACCTACCAGTGTTTTATATATCTTGGGGGTAGTTAAGGAACGTTTTTTGTTTGTTTTTTGTTTTGGAGATAGGGATGATGGGATGAAAACAGGTAGGAAGTAGCCATATTGGCTTGGTTTTAAAAAATAAGATAAATTCATGTAAGTTCCTTTCTGTTTATTTAATTTATGTTGATTCTAGTTGTGTGATGTAATTTTTATATTATTTAATTAATCTAAAACCCAAATCTCTCGTTTGAATCTATAGCTATGTCAAAATCTATATGGCAACTAAATTTAAAGGATTCGTTTGATACTTTTTACAATTTATAAATTTGACCGTTTGAAGTATAAGTATTACTAGAAAATAAGGTTTTATTAACGTATGTAGTATCCTTACAACTAATTATTGCTAACTGGAAGTATTATTCGTGCATTTAAACCTAACTACAAATATTATGTGTTTCACTGTCAGTATTTTGATTTGGTTGATTCCTAACCTAATTAAATAGTTTTACCTTGTGACTAAAAGAATGAAGGGATAATCTTTTGGTCCGGAACAAGAGGTTAGGCTTATTATTATTTAAGAGTGTATTAATCTTCACGGTGGTATTAAAATCCATGATAGGCCGTGTAAGAGAAAAACTGATTTATTATTATTTAAGAGAGGAAGGCTCCACGGTGGCTTAAGTCCATTGATAGGCCGTGTTGTAGAACCGTCAAAAGATTGCATGCGATGAAGGCTCCACGGTGTATGCTATGTCAAATATGATCTTAATAATTATTATTCAGTAGCTTGTGTATTTATTGCAATCTGGCACGTTTACCTTCCTAGTTTATTTGAAACAATTATGATTGACTCAATTTTACTTACTTTTGATATATTATGTCCTTGAGAGATTTGCGTTTTGACTATGCATAAACCTTGTATAAACACACAACTATATCAACTTGATAAATTGTTTTATTGATCTGTATTGCTTATTGTAACCGAACTAAATAATCATTTGATCACATATTAAACTTGAAGCGTGTACGTATTTAAGCTGGGCTAGCATATAATTTCAAGGAGGTTTTTAGAGAACTAGCCACTTATTTGTATCAGTTTAAATACGTCCCTCCTCGCTCAAGAATAAGAATAAATTAATACAATCATATTTAATTGTCCTTTTATTTGTGTTCTTTTTTTCGTTTATGTTTTTCTCTCTTTCTCCGTCCGTATGAAGTAGATCAATCGTTATCAACCTTGGTCACATATTATAAAAAATAATCAAAACGTAGGATCCAGTTTGTTAAATATCCAGTTTGTTCTTTTTGTTATATTTATCATTATAAAGTTTGTCATTTGTAAAGTTGGTGATACTGTGTCAATTTCCGGTTTGTTAAATATTTGAATTTTACGCGGGTAGAGTAAATTGGGCCGTGATCGTCTAGTGGGTAGGGGCCCGGCTTATTACAAGATGTACAGTCATTAGCAAATATCTTGTCCCGAGTAAGCGCGCTGCTGCTTTAAGAATCGAAATACCCCTTATACTGTGTACGAAAGAGACCGAATTAAACAAATGAACAACAACCTGAGCAAGATATTTAAAATCTTTAAAGTTTGTTTTGAAAATATACTTGTAAAACTATTGTTACTCATTCTATTCAAAATTTCTTTGACACATTTTATAAAATAGTCCTTTTAAATGGAAGCATCTACTAGTTAAACAAAGTTATATAGCGTGTTTATGTTTCATTCTTTACCTTTAATAAAAAAATAAGTAAATAAAAACAATAATCAAAAAATAGTGGTTTAAGAGTTTTTTAGATAATTAAATAATCACAGAAATTAATGTAAGCAATAAATATAAATAAATAAAAATAAAGTAATAATATAAGCTTTTATTTATGTAAATACGTTAAAATTTTAAAAAGTTATTAAATATTCAGTTGTTTTAATAAAAATACTACAAACTAACAAAAAAACTAGAAACATAAATATAGTCATTACTAAAAACAAAACAATCACAAAACAAACATTAAAACACTCTAGGCAGAGCATAGAACATTAATGTATGTTTACCGGGAATTTTTAGAAAATATTTGTGAAAGATTACAGATTTTTAAAATCCCGCCTCTTTTTAAGTGGATTAGTCAATGGGTTTAATTTTCTTACTAACACATTATTCTGTCAATTACCCATCTTTCTCTTGCATGTATTACCTGTGTGCAAAAGTTGGATCCTTTCTCATAACATTCCAGTAACTACTTTCAAGATATAATCCTGTGAATACTTTACCTGAAGGTCAATAAACCGGCCCTTAATGTTTAAATATGCCTCGTTTGTATGCCCAATCTGATTCTACTTTGGTAACTCGGGGAATGATTATTAGTTTTGATTATTTATTATTTTTACTAATTTTTGCAATAAAACTTATTACAGTTAGTACTAAAAATTTAATTTTGTTTACAAAATAATTAAACTTTGTAAATAAACAAATCAAACGCGTAAATTAATAGAGTTTATAATAAAGTAGAAAAAAGCGTACGATATTTATTTGTTAAAATAGAAGAAACGATAGTAGAAGTGAAACGGCTGTTTTGTATTCCAATAAAATAAGAAACTCACTTGAAAATAGCAGTTTTTATTACTCTATTGTTGTTATACAAAGCCACTCTAGGTAGGGTAGCAACCTTTAAAACTGGTTTATTTGCTGTGTTGTTTGTAAACAAAAGAAACTATGCTCCGAAACGTTTCTTTTACCAGAATTGTTAAATGTGTTGCCTGCTCGGGACAAGACATTTGCTAAAGACTGTACTGTACATACATAAAACGTACTACATGGCATAGATGGACATACATAAAACGTCTTTAAGATGTACATTGGCTGATTGGGGAGGTATGTGCAGAGTAGAAGGAACTTCAAATACAAAAAATAAATGGAACAGATAAGTGAAACAATAAATAATTAATAAGAACAATATAGTCTTAGAAGGAATATGCAACCGGGTTGTTGTAGATAAACGTAATTATAAAAAGTGTATGTAGTACTGATAGCTGTAGTACATGTCTATAGTTATTGGTCTACGAAGTTTAGAAAGATTTGAAGAAAACAATTATATTTTCTTGTTGCAAGCAACTACTGTTTAAATACGTCGCAGTTTTAAGCGGACCCACCTACATACGGTAATTGAATTATGAAAACCTACTAGAAACAAATTAGTTTTACTCATAGCACTAAAAAGGTCTTACATGTTAAGGAAGAGACTGTAGTCGAGACAAATACTGCACATTTCGTGAAAAAGATTAGAAGTTATGTTCATTATCTATTTTAGTTAATTAATAATGTACTTATATCCACTGGATATTTACATATTCGGTTCATTGTTAACATTAATTAGTCATCATGTGTATGTAACTTTTATTTTGTACTTTTATATAGCATGTATATTATATACACTGATCTTAAAGCAAGTCAGAAATGCTTACTACTCGGTTTAGTTAACAATATACATCCACTATACTAATAGAGTATAATAATATGTACTGTAGGTATTATATTTTGAATGCAAATTCATATAGAAAAATGTATGACGCCTGCTGGGAATCGAACGGGTAAACGACTATCGGCATAGCGTCAAATTTTCCATATGAATTAGATATTTTAGCAAACATACAACAGTATATAGATAGTCGTCTTCCGATAGCTCAGTTGGTAGAGGTACCACCTACACTCTAAAAAAAGAATCGGTAAATTTACCCTAAAAAATGGAGGCAACTATGGTACATCCATTTTTTGGGGGTAAATTTGCTTTAAAATGTAATTTTCATGGGATGTGGCAAATTTCAATGTTAAGTTTGTATTGTAATGTTTCCTTTTTAAATAAATCTACAAATTAAAATTACAATCTCAATGTAATTTTACATTTTAACATTAAAACACCTGTGTAAGTTGCATGACAAAGTTAATATTTCATCGCATTGGTACTTTTTAGGATTAAAACACTAATGAGAAAATACTTCTTGAATGTAATGGTGACCTGCGAAAGTATTTGCAAATGCAATTGTACCTCTGATTATTACATTGCTAAATGGATTGTATGAAACATAAAATAAAATCAAAGTAATTTTTTAAGGGGCTTTTAGGAATTTTTGGTCTCTTGAAGACAACAGATAATGTTTGGATTCCATCTAGAAAATTTTAAAATTATAAATTATATAAACAATTCTACACGAGTACCTTTTTCAATTACAGTTATGCTAGGGTTGTTTATTTCAAATTCTTCAATTTTTGATTCATCGTAGAAAGACATTAAGTGGAAATGATAGTTTGTACTTAATTTTACGTACTTGACTCAATTTCACTTGCTTTTGGTGTTTTGTCATTGGGAGATTTATATTTTTATTTCATTTCGTATTTCAAACAATTGTTTATATACTACAATTAGTAAAATAAAGTATAACTTGATCTCCGTTGTCAATGACACCGGAGTTCAAGACGTTCTTGATCTCCGTTGTTGTTGTTGGCAACGTAAAAATCATTCGATGTTGCATAACAGCCACACGTGACATGCTACTTTTTATCTCCTTGGTTACGCGTATGATGACACAGACAAGTTAACTAGCTTCATTATACAATAAATTCGGATGAATTTTAAAAGGGAAAAATTAGGATTGAAATACGAAATAAAATAAAACAACTTATGCAGTACGGAGATCAAGCGTCTTTAAATCCTCGAAGATGTTATAACGCCTCGGCGTTATAATACATCTTCTCGGATTTAAAGTATCGCTTGATCTCCTAATTACATAATATATATGACTATTTATAAATACCTTATATAGTAGTATATGTAGACACACAACTAACTGTATCAACTTGATAAATTGATTTATTGCTCTGTATTGTTTATTGTAATTCAACTAATTAATATTTTGATCACCTATTGAACTTGCAGCGTTGACATATTTAAGCTGTGCCAGCATATTTCCCAGGGGTTTTTTTACAGAACTAGTCTTTTTATTTGCATCAGATTAAATTCGTCCCCCTCGCTCAAGTTTAAGAATAAAGTATTAAAATACTACAATCATATTTAACTGTTTTTTTATTCGTGTTTTTCTTTCTTTCTCCGTCCTTATGAAGTAAGCCAATAGTTATCAACCTTGGTAACATGTTATAAAAAATAATCACAACGTAGGAACCAGTTTGTTCTTTTTGTTATATTTTTACCATTATAAAATTTGTCATTTGCAAGATTGGTATGGCTGTCAACTTCCGTTTTGTTAAATATTTAAAATTAACGCGGGTAGAGTAATTTGGGCCGTAATCATCTAGTGGGTGGGACCCCGGGTCATTAGTTTCAAATAATAAATCAATGTCGGATAAGGTGGCCAGGACACGTAGAAAGAATGGAACCGACAAGAACACCAAAAATGATTCTGAATCAAGAACCGCTTGAAAGACCTGCTGGAAGAGCTAGGAATAAAAGAATGGCTGAAGCAGGCAAGTGAAAGAAAGAAATGAAAGCAAATTTACAAAAAATAATTGTGTACAAATATATCTGTGGAAGATGACTGATATAAGTTGCAATTTTTTTAAATTAAATCTCTAATTTTCAATTATAAAATATAATAAAGCTAATCATTTTATTTTTCTGTTAAAAATTCGTTTATTTATGTTTATAAAAACAACAAAATAACATAATAGTAACTATCATAACATAGGTCTTAGATAAAAAAAAACAACAGTACTTAATTCGTAAGTATCCAGTAATTCTTTTTAATAAAGCTTCTCTTGTGCAAGAAATCGACAATATGAAACGTAGATTGTTGCAGATATATGTGCCATAATTCGTAGATATATCTGCAAGCAGATATCATGATGATGGTATATCTTTATGAGAATTTGAAATCGGACACATTAAATTCAAACGATTCTTCACTACTATGAGTAGTGCTCATGTGTATCTTGAGGGTACTCTTCACTAAACATTTATAATCGCACAGATTGCATTCAAATGGTTTCGTACCACCATGAGTGAGCATGTGCCTTTTCAGATGAACTTTTTGTGAACATTTATAGTTGCATAATTTACATTCAAATGGTTTCTCACCACTGTGAGTGAGCATGTGTCTTTTAAGATCATCAATCCGTGAACACTTATATTCACATAAATTACATTCAAATGATTTCTTGCCGGTATGAGTCAACAGGTGTCTTGTCAAATTACCTTTCTTTAAAAATGTATAATTACATAAATTACATCGGTATGGTTTTTCAGCGCTGTGGTTCAGTAAATGCGTTTTAAGGTCATGCTTTCGTGAACTTTTATAATCACATATGTTGCACTCAAATGATTTCTCACCAGTATGAGTGAGCATATGCCTTTTCAGAAGGACCTTCTGTGAATACCTATTATTACATAATTTGCAGTTAAATGGTTTCTCAGTACTATGAGTGGTCATATGTTTATTAAGATCACCCTTTTGAGTACATTTATACTCACATAAATTACAATCAAATGGTTTTTCACCACTATGAGTGAGCATGTGCCTTTCTAGATGAACCTTCTGTGAATACTTAAAATTGCATAATTTACATTCAAATGGTTTTGCGCCATTATGAGACAGCATGTGCCTTTTTAAATTGCCTTTCTTTGAACATGCATAGTCACATAAACTACATTTATGTGGTCTTTCGCCACTGTGGTTCAACAAATGTGTTTTAAGATGATGCTTTCGTGAACTTTTATAATCACATAAATTGCACTTAAATGCTTTCTCACTATTATGGATGAGCATGTGTTGTTTAAGTCGAAATTTCTGCAAACATCTGTAATTACACGTATTACATTCAAATGGTTTTTCATCGTGATGGCTAAGAATGTGTTGTTTGAGATGATCTTCTTGTGAACATTTGTAATCACATATACCACAACCAAATTGTTTTTCACCTTTATGAGTTAGCATGTGTTTGTGAAAACTATTTTTCTCCAAAAATATATATAGACATATGTTACATTTGTACAGTTTGCCATTCGTAGTGGTTTGTGTATGTTCTTGTGATGTGTCTGTGTTATGAAACAGTTTCTTATCACATTCATTATGTTCTTCAGTTTCATTTTTGATATTATACTCTTCTATTATTTGTGATTCTATTTTGATATACTCTTCTGTTTTTATTGTTGCTGTTATATCATTGTCTTCCATTGTGTCACTATAGATTAGAACTATCTGCAACAAAAAAATAACTTAATAGTATAAACAGTTGGGGTAGAAACTTTTATATTTTCATGTTATGAATGTCGCAACAACACGCCCATACGATTAATCTCCAAAAAGTTACTGATGGAATTGCTGCAATTTAAAAACTCAAAAGCAGAGCACGTGTGATTATTGACCCTTGCTGAAAATAGGCCCTGCAATTACAGAATGAAATTTATTATATTTTTACAATTAATTTATCAATATCTTTACCTATACTTCCTAGGTATGTATAGGTATACATATAAATACAAGCAATAATAGGTATGATCTCCCAATCAGTGTCGCCATTGCTACTAGAATATCAGTAGTGTAGTAGCAGAAAGTTGTTTAGGCAACCCACATTACACCAAAGGTAAGAATTGTTGCAACCCATCTTTATGCTTGAATATGGACAAAAAGGTAATAATAAATCCAAACTATAGTATTTAACTTTTATCCAATATTGGCAACAAAACGATTACTGTTTGCCATTGATCGGCGTCAATTTAGATTTTAAAAGTTTTACAGTGAAAATTTAATTTCTGAATTCTTTTTTGTTTGTCGGCTATTTTTCATACTAGCATAAGAAATGCCTGGCAGTAAAAATTAAAAAGGAACAGATATTCAACTTTTTAGGTACCTAGTAGAAGTAGAGTCACTAGTAAACGTTTTCATTTGGGAGCAGATCTATGCCAAATGAACTAACTCTGGCAACACTGCTCTAAATACTTGTCGACAGCTCACAGTAACAAAGATCAGTGTTGCCAGAAGTACTTTTCCCTGAAAATTATCATCTATATAAGTCTGCTATATAAGATTCAATTAAAATGAGCTATATAAACACATTTACACACCTCAGATGTAAATTTGGAGATGAAACATTCGCTATATATTTTTGTTATATACAATATTTAACCTATAATCTTTGCCGGCTGCGGGGTTGAAAACATCAGTAACGCGCGTAAGGCTAAGTTCTCATGCGTACGAAATCCGACGTCCGAATCGTAATCATATTATGCATTTCGTAAGCGGGAAAACACAGTCTTCACATCTTACGATTTTCGTATCCGATTATATATCGGTTGGTAAAAAATGTAGTGACATTTATAGTTAATTTGTTGTTCTTTCTTTTAATTTGTTTGTTGTTTGCACACAAGACAATAACGTTCATTTTATACAGATATATTTGATACTGTATGCAATCCATTTTGACGAGTTTGACACATACATAAATAATAAAAACCAGGTTAAAAACACACGATCACACGAAATATCGGAAAAAGTTGAACTGAATTCAACTTTTATACGATGACGGATGAAGTTAAATATTCGTGTGCAGAAATTACTGCCAATCGGTTTTTAAATTTTTAGGCCAATCAGGTGATTTTCGGATTGTCGTATTATCGGATCTCGTACGCATGAGAACTTAGCCTAACACCTGACTGTGCAAACGTGTCAAATCGTGGTCGCCCATTTAGTTTGTTTTATTTATGTTGAATATAAATATTAAAATACAATAACCAGTTTTATTTATGTGACGGTAACATTTCGGAAGTGGGATAAACAAAATAAACAGCGTGACAAATTTAATTTTCAGTGAATTGATATTTTACTAGTACGTCAAGTGAAACGTATTTTAAAATGGCGATAAATAATAAAACGAAATAAAAATAACAACGTGTGAATGATAGTACGTATCTATATTTATAACAAACATATCGAGAAGTTGGCATCAGGGATGTTATTATGTCTATTACAATTGTAACAGATTTATTACATTAGCAAAGCATCTATTATACTCTATTACAATGAAATCTAAATCTATTACATTTTTAATAATTGTTATTAGGGCCGGCGGTGGACGAGTGGTGTCAGCGCATCACTCGTGTTCCAAGGGTCGTGGGTTCGAATCCCACTTGGGCGGCGGGATTTTTCTAATTGAAAAATCCCGCCACATCAACTATGGATGTGTGTATTCGTGTTGCATGTTAGATGGGGGACAGATGACCTTAGATGTTGGTTCCCCCGTAGTGTAGGCGTGAAATAAAAAAAAAATAATTGTTATTTCTCTCTTTTTCTACTTATTTAATGTTTATTAAAATGTTTCAAAGCAAAATATATTAGGCGACTGAGAGATTCGGCAAATTTCAGCAATGCACGCGTCACATCATTTACTAGGAATCGAGAAATTAAATACCGAAAGCGAATGGCATTTGTTAAAAAGCCACGAAGAATCTTGACCTTTTAGCATTTTGATTAATGTTGTTTATACACAGCTTTTGATTTTTTTCTATAGTATTAAGTTGTTAATTAATAACTATATCTTTTCGTTTTTTTTAATAAAAAAATAAATAAAAATTTGTTCTGAGTTTTCCTTTCCTCTTAATTTTACTGTTACAGGAATCTATTACTATTTTAAAGAAATAAGTTATCCTACATAAAGTGGAAAATTCGAAAATTGTAGCTTTAACTCAAAAATTCTGTTGCAAAGGGATTGCAGGTAAGTTCTGGCCGTGATCCCACTTTTTTTGACTTATTTGAACGTACTATTTGGTGATGGATAAAGCTTTGGTGCGCGTTCGCATGAGCCTAAAAAAACAGGTGGATCGCCGCTTAAAAATTTGCATGGAACTGCAATATATCGATTTTATATAACCGTGGTGACAGTGATTCATAACTAAATAAGCGTAAAATATACGGCGTTTTGTATATGTTTGACGAGCGTCTCGCGCCACATGCGATCCGGTGTTAATTTGATATCGCAGGATTTGACATCGTAGGATTTGTACCTAACCTATTTAAAACTAAAGTTAAGCGTTTTCGTTTTATTTATAAGATTTGAGAAAACATATGATCACTGTACATAAAGTGGAAATTGGGTATAATGAGTTTCAGTTTGAATGTAATTATTCGATATACGGACCCCTATCGTACATGCATACATACGGAAATACCAAGCGCTACGAGTCTTCGTTCGAAAAACGTCATAAAAACAGGTAAAAATTATGAAATATTCTTATCAGATGACACAAACACCATTTTTAAGCCATTTTCACGTAAATACAGCCAACTTTCTTACTAACTGTAACCTAACATCATAACATTCTAACCTCAAAATAGCCATTTTAACATTGTTTTTCTTATTAAATACCGGCGACCGGCGCGATGTTTTTTCGGATTATTGTTCTCTAAGTTATCCTCCACAACTCAATATAATTAGTTTACCTGGGTTCAGAAGGGTCCGTATATCGAATAATTAATACAAGATATAAGAACATATCAATGTATATAACAATTAATTTCAATCAATTTTCTAGCATTTCATCGACGGAAAGACCAAATCCAGGAAAGCAATTTGTCATTGTATGTTCTGCATACTTCATTTAAATTATTAGCCGATGGCAGTAAGAAAGAATTTTACAACTGTCATTGCTCCTATCAATCAATCAATCAATATTTATCTACGTTGATTCTCTATATTCTTTCTTACTTTCTTGGCGTGACTATTTCGTTTATGCAACACTTTATACACATTTGTGTTTAGATTGTGGAAATTTTACACTAAACTAATTTTAGAAAAAAGTTTTGTTTTCAGAGCCTTACTCCATGTGATATTTTCAATGCTACAGAATGGCTGGGACGTTATTTTTTGCTTTTTTTATTTACGTTTTTAATGGTTTCTAAAATATTGTAAAGTCATTTTTAGATGTTTCCTAAAGCTTTTTGGTACTGTATAAACAAAACTTTATACCCGCGTAGCAGGTATTATAACCTAGTCATTACATAAACAAGGGGAAAGGTGTAAGACATTTTAATAGCGAAGGAATAAATAAAATTGGAAAAGCTTGTCCTTCAAGGATGGAGGTTTTGACTAAAAGAGAGGGACATATTCTGGTGAAATTTTGGATAACCCATGTAGGTCACTCACTTGACATTGTCTGTTTTTTTAAACAAAGAGCTAAAATTGCAAGTATGTATACATGCCCTTATTTAAAAACCATAATTTAGTAAACAATTTTTTTGGGTACTAGATAAATTAAAAGGAGGCGCAACTTTTGTACACATATTAGATGATATTCGGGATGCTGGTTTGATAAAAGAAGAATTACAACGAATCCTGCTAAAAAATATTATTTTGGCTAGTCTTTTAAATAAAACAGATGTTACTAGAAACATTCATACAAGGTTCCGCCATACATACACTTCGTAATTTGATTTTTCCTATTAACAGGAATGCTATAATATTAGTTTTAATATTTTTAATTAGATATTTAATATTTATGTAAATGTAATTATTGTTTTTGCCTGAATTGTTATTGTTGAATTTTCATTATATGTATATTTAATATTACCTATCCTGTTTTCTTAAACGTATTTCCGATTTATTAATTTTGTGTTTGACATTTGGTAGAAGTATTGCTAGTGCTACAGTTAATGTGGGAGATATTGCGCTTCTTAATGAAAGCCAAATAATAAATCTACTTTTGGACATACTCAATACTGGAAGTAGTGCCCCGTTCTGGAACGTGTTACGGAACCTTTTGCAAGTGAGATCGTAGAATCACTTCTAAGATATATTCCTGTAAATCCTTACAAGGAATTATACAATGATGAATATGAACATTTAAATATAATTTTAAGTTGAAGTGTAGTTTTAAACCTTATTTTTAAATAAACAAGTACAATTTCTAGTTTAATTTTTTTTATTGTAAAAGATATATTTATACAGTTTTCACTTAACATTAATATACCGGCTACTGCAAGGAAGTATTTTAGGACCCCTTTTGTTTAGTCTATATATTAATGATGTTAGTAATGTCATTATAAATCTAAATTTTATTTGCTGACAACATGGTTGCGTACATTAGTGGGAGGGATAATATTGGTATTCAAAGGGAAATAATACTAAATTGTTAATTATTGGTAAAGGAAGTGGATATCTAGAGGTTTTTAATAATTTTGGAGTTAATGTTAATGATGAGATCGTAGAAACAGTAGTCATAAATATTTGGGTATTATTAATAAAAAATTAAAATTTGATGAACACATTAATTACATTTGTAAAAAGATTTTTTCAAAGAAATGGGGTTTTGGGAAGATGTAGTGATTATTTGACAACTTGATCAAAAAGATTGGTTTTTAATACTATAATACTAATACATTTTTGTTTTGCTGCTACTATTTTATTTATGGGGAATAAAGGAGACTTGAATAAGTTAGGTACAACTTCTACAAAATAAAGCAATGAGAGTAATACTTAATTGCAATATTTGCAATAGATATACTCAGTGATGTGCCTTTACGCGTAAAGAATTAATTCTTTACGTTTGGCGTAAATAATATGTAAATAATGTCACCTTGTGATGTGAATGAATCAATGGTTTATGTTGTTTATCTATAACAGGTATAGATAAATATGGTGGGTAGAAAACAAAATACTGATCTGTATGTGGGATTTGAATTTTCTTTAATTAAAATAAACAAGAAGAAATATGTAGCTTGTATTGAATGTGTATAAAGAATAAAAGATTGAAAGTTTTGATTCTAATAAAAAAATTTAATAACTCAAATTCTACGTTTTTATATGTACTTTAGTTTCTTTACATTGTTTACATTTTTGACGTAAAGAATAAATCATGTAAAGAATTAATTGTTGACGCGTAATAAAATTCGTAAAGAATTGTTTTAAATTATACGGCACATCACTGGATATACTAGAGTGGAATACACGAGTACATCAGGGTTAACATTAAAACTTTTATTAAAATTCAGGTTGTTTTTGAACATAAAATGAAATTAGGGTTATTACAATATTTGACTGATAATTTAATATTAGTAAAATGATATTCATAATCACAATACTAGGTTTAACAATAATTTTTATTCACGTCAAAGAAATCCATCAAAAGCGCAAAACTCAAGTTTTTATAATGGAATTATTCTTTATAATCAATTGCCTGAACACATCAAAGGATTAATTAGAAATGTTTAAAAGAAAAGTAAAAGAATTCTTTATATCTGTCATCTAGTCATATATACAACACATATGTATAACTTCCAAAAAGCAAATATCCCTCGATATCATATCTGTAAATTCGAAATATGCATTAACCTTTCGACGTTTTTTCCTTCGTTCGTATCTTTCCTGTTTTGGTTGTTATTGCTGTACCTGCTGTTTTATAGCCCAAATAAATACTGGGAACCCAATCAGGATTTAAATTGTCTTCTAAATCAGCTGGTTTTCCTAGAAGAAAATTCAAATTAAAACATTTTTTAATTTTAGAAATGTTCTAAGTTTCAGAATATGTTATATGCATACCTGAAATAAAGTGCTTGGAA
Source organism: Agrypnus murinus (assembly GCA_929113105.1). NCBI lineage: Eukaryota > Metazoa > Arthropoda > Insecta > Coleoptera > Elateridae > Agrypnus > Agrypnus murinus. The sequence goes on from OV816027.1 coordinate 11,962,932, forward strand.
CACAGTCTTGTATATTTTGTATTATTTTCAGCTAAATCTGCCCGTTTAATAGCATTTAGCCATTGTCTACTTCGTTCAACAGCTAAATCGTTTAGATGTTGTTTATGTTTATATGCAGTAACAGCGGGAATTCTAAAAAATCTAACTACATGTCTGTTTGATCTATTGGTACACCCAACTACTGCACAAAATTAAGGCATTTTAAAACTCTTTTGTTCTACAAATATAACTAAAATTATTTACAATTTACTTCGATGCCATACACAACAAACCTTTGTTTGTCATCCAGCAGCCATATTGAATTTTATTTGACAGCTGGTTGGATTGCCCTATTGTCAAATCCTGCGATGTCAAATAAACGTCGGATCGCATGTGGCGCGAGACGCTCGTTATGTTTGTAATACAGATTGTTTTTACATATATGGCATGTATTAACAGTGACATAGCTTTTACGTAAATAACAGATGCATAATGAGGAGGACATAACGGTCTCCAGATGACTTGAATTTTACTTAGCTGCTACATAATAATGTAGACAGTGTTACTCTCAGTTATTACGAAAATAATATGTTACTGTGTTTGCTGGGCCAGCTCTTTTATAATTAACTCAATTATGCGCCTTCTCTCAAATAAGAAAAAGACATTCTTAATAATCTCTCTTTCATAAAGAGTAATTCTATTTTGGCATACGGATGAGGCGTCGAGAAGAAATTTAAAAAAGCGCTCACAAAACAGTTCAAAGTATTTTAACAAACTCGCAGTCAGTACAAACCATACAAAGCAAAAAGTTTTTAAAACGCAGTTTTTTTTTTGTAGTAACATGCATTTTGGCAGCGCTTGGCAACATTGCCGTCTTGAACAGTAGACCTTTAAAATTAAAATAATTATTATTACAATGGTGGTGGTGTATCAGCAAGAGTCACTGAACTAATGGCAAGAGCTGCTTATTAATACGTTGATATATCACTGAACTGAGTTTGAAAAACGTGAATTGATCCGTTCCTTAACTATAAGTAAAAGAAAATATAGAATATTTTAGGTAAAAATAATTATTATTTTGTACAACATTGTGATCTGACAACGTCGGAACACTCTGTGGCGTGAACGTGGTTCATTTATTTCTGAAAAAAGCAAGGCAGCATTGATCTTATTAATTCACGCAATGAACTTAGTTTCAATGGAGTTTTTAAAATGAAAAATCAATCCAGTAAAGTACGTAAAACAGGGTGTACAAAGACAATAATGCTGTCGGCATCAAATTGTTTCTCTAATCTTTTATAAAAGCAAATCTCTGTACTGTTATATTTGTTACAGATAATATTTTAAATCTTGATACGATGGATGAAGATGAGTTAATAGTAATCAAAAAAGATTTGGAAATTACGATAGAACAACAAATAATAGAAGACTGTAATATCGAAACTGATATTAAAGCTTATACTGAAAGCGACGTGAAACCAATCCATAACATTGGTAGTCCACAAGAACCCACACAAACTATTACTGATGGTAAACTATACAAATGCAACAATTGTGGTGAAAAACCATTTGACTGTCATTTATGTAATTATAAGTGTTTAGAAACAAATATTTTAAAAAAACTTCTCACTCACAATGCTGAGAAACCTCTTGAGAATAACTTATGTGAATATAAATCTTCAGAATGTAAACTTTTAAAAAGTCGGTTGCTTACTCTTACGGGTGTAAAACCAAGCAACACATGTTCAAAAAATGTGCAGTTAGAAAACTTGCTCTTTCATACCAGTGAAAAGCCACATAAATGTAATTTATGTAATTATGAAACAAAACGTTCTAGTGATCTTAAAAAACACATGTTAATTCACACTGGTGAGAAACCATTTAAGTGTGATTTGTGTGCCTTTAAATGCAGAGACAAATACGTCCTGAAAAGACATATGCGAACTCACACTGATGAGAAACCATATGAATGTCATTTGTGTGATTTTAAGTGTGTAGCAAACACTTATCTCAAAAAGCACATGCTAAATCACAGTGGTGAGAAACCATATGAATGTAACTTGTGTGAATACAAATCTTCACAATACGGTCTTTTAAAATTTCACTCGCTCACTCATATTGGTGAGAAACGATTTAGATGTAACATATGTGAATACAGATGTTCAAGAAATGCTTGGTTAAAAACTCACATGCTCATTCATACCAGTGAGAAACCATATGATTGCAATTTATGTAATTATAAATCTATACGTCGTGGTGATCTTAAAAAACACATGTTAATTCACACTGGCGAGAAACTATTTGAGTGTGATTTGTGTGATTTTAAGTGCATACACGCAGGTGCCCTCAAAAGACACATGCTAACTCACACTGGTGAGAGGCCATACGAATGTGATTTGTGCGATTTTAAATCCATAGCTATAACTAATCTCAAAAGGCACATGCTAAATCACAGCGGTGAGAAACCATATGAGTGTAATTTATGTGATTTTAAAGGCATGACCAAGAATTACCTCAAAACACACATGCGAACTCACACTGGTGAAAAACTTGACTGTAATTTGTGTGATTTCAAATGCATAAACCCAAGCAATCTCAGAAGACATATGCTATGTCATAGTGGCAAAAAGCCATTTGAGTGTGATTTGTGTGGTTATAAATCCTCACGAAATGGTGATCTTAAAAGACACATGCGAACTCACATTGGCAAAAAACCCATTTGAATATAATTCAATGTGACTCTGAATATACAGATAGAGAAAAGATACGCACAACACCATTGAAAAGTATATTCAAATAACATACAGTGATAAATTTGTGATGATAAATATTATATTAAGGGTTATCTCAAAAATGAAGGAATGCTACTGTGGTTATTGTAATATGTTATAATTTATCGTAGAGACCTTAGTTTATTGTAAGATTTATTTGTTAAAAATACATATATGTATTATACTAGCTTTATATTAAAAGTTATTAAAAAGACTATTGAGTTTTATAAATTAAGACATGTTCTTAACTGTTTCTAGTGTGAATTTAATATACTAATTATCTAATCACAGTGACCAACAAAGCTCGGAGCGCGAAGACGACTACTCAGCAATTGTAGATAAGCTTCGCTTGCAAGTTCTAGCCTTGTACATGGTAGATTACCTAACCAAATCAATGAGTGTTGGTTACTGAAGTCTTATCTACTAGAATATTTGAAGCCAAAATAACCTCTTCTTGGTTTACTACGGTGTAGCAACGCTTTTTTGTTACTCTACTGAAATTACATTACTGAAAATACTAAACATGTTACCTTAAAAAAATCACAATCTGAATATTTGCTGCAAAGCTAATAAAAACGATACTGTAATTTATTTATTTTTATTTACATGTTGGGTAATTAACAGGAATCTGCACAATACACATTCCCAATTACAAATTACCACTAAATTTAAAATAAAATATTTAACATCCAAACTGTAATAAGATTAAAATTAATACAAAACTTAAAATCAACTTACAAACCTAATGTTTAAGTGTAATTAACTATGAATTAACTGTCGAGAATTATCTTTGACAGCGAACTCTTAAAACTGCAATGAGCTATTAAATAAATCCGGACATGTTTCGTTATTTAAACAATACAATTTATAAGTGGAGGATAGACGACATACAGGAGAATTTGACGCATAGTTACTGCTTACAAAAGGGGTATAAAAAGTAAGGGCATTCCTAGTCACTCGTTGTGGAATCCTAATATTGAAACACAATAAATCCGAGCAGTCAATGATATTAAATATTTTGTATAATGTGATCATGTCGATCATAATTCTTCTTGAAGAGAGAGTTTTAAGTTCAATAGAAGTAATTGGAAATTTATTCCTTACAAATCTAACAAATCTATTTTGTATTCGTTCTATTCTTAATTTGTAGTAGGTATACTGAGGATTCCAAACTGGTGATGCAAACTCTAAAATAGTCCTTATCAGAGAAAAGTATAGTAGTTGGAATGTCGTTATGTGGCGAAAATCTTTACAAGATCTGGTAACAAATCCTAGCATACTATACGCTCTACGTGTAATATTATCAATATGGGCATCAAACAGTAGCTTGCTGTCCAATATAACTCCCAGATCTCTAATATGCGTTGTTTCCTTTAAAAGTACGTTACTTATAGAGTAATTAAATTCAGTTGTTCTTCTATTCCTTGTAAATTTTATAAAGCTACATTTATCAATATTATTACATATATCAAATTAAATACCCAATCAGAAACTACAATGACGAGATATTAAACCAATCAGAGGTAATCGCGTAGAAATCTTACCGCCTAGAATTTGTGTCTTATGGTATTTATGGTCTCTTTCGATAATTTTTATATGACGATTATATGGATATGGAAGTAAACTCAAAATTAAAAATAGCATCAATTCAGGACATGCAAATAAGCTTGGGCTCTGACTAGTAGTAGCTACGTCATCACTCTACAGGTTTCACACTTTACATGCGCGCTATCGCACACTGTGCTCTGCTATTAACACTACACAATATTCAAA